>CM019754.1:16958060-18158060 GCA_009761765.1 Phenacoccus solenopsis
GTCGCTGTCATCATCATCAGTTCGTTTCCTTTTAACATCGCGATTTTCTCGTTTATTCTTAACTTCTCGTTTTTTAGATTTAGGTGATATCTCATCGACGTAATCAACTTGTGTATCTTTACATGTAGAACTTTCAACCGTATCAAATTTACATTGAGACGTTACTTGAGATCCTTGAAGGAACTGTAATCCGAAAATTTGCCTGTAATCGATATCACGAGATTTGGTTGCTTCTGCTGCTTCTGCTGACGAAGATATAATAGGCGCTGGTGGCGGTATCGGTATCACAGGTGATGGGATCAAAGATGGCAAAGGTAAAGGAAGAGGCGGAGGTGGTATACTCAACATAGGTGGTACTGCTAAAAATGGACTCGGAAGTATACCAGGTGCGAATGGAACAGTCGAAGGAATATTCATAGGGTTCGCCGGAGATCCAGAATTAAGCCCGGGAAAAGATGTAGTTGACGTGACTGTTGATGAAGACAAACTACATTCCACTGAGGTCGTCACGGTAACTGTAGAACTTAATGTAGGCTTCGGACTAGTAATTTTATCGCACTCAGAATCATCTCTCGGTATCTTCGAGACATCGTCAACCGAAGTTCTTTTATTCGGACTTTTTTCCCTTCGTAATTCCTCTTCTTCCAATTTTATCAACGTCAACAATGTTTCTTTTATTTCAGGGTGTGTTTTCGATAGACTTTCCATAACTTTATCTCGTTCTCTACTTTTACTCAAACTTTCGGCGAAAGCTTTCATTACTTCTTCGCGTTTTTCCTTCGACCATTTCGAAGTCGGCGATTTAATTTTATTTTTTCTCACTCGATAGTGAGTTCTGTCCTTCCCTTTGGATTTTGCATCATCGATGCGTTTTTTCAGCGATTCAATATCGCTCGACCGTTCATCTGTTTTAACTTCTATTCTATTTTTAGTCGTTGATTTCGAATCCACGATCTGTTCTTCGACTTTAGTTCGATATCGTCTACCTATAATGGGGAAATAAATTCAAGACTTTCGTTATACGTAGATAATCGCATCGTAGCACTTTTAAAAACTAGCTTCATTCGTATCAAGATGCTCGAATGGGAATTTTTCTCGTTCTGAGTCACTTGGTTTTCTTCAGTTGCATTTAAGTGTGTTCAATGTATTGTACCTGTTAGGGAGCTTAGTGATTACAAAGAAGGTTATGGGATGCTCGAAAAATATGAATTGAAAATTGGTATATTTTTTACACCATTTGAATAATTAAGCTTTTTTTTTTTTAATGAATTCGCAAAAGTTTGAAATTTTGATCATTAATGAAAATTCAGACTGACAAATTGTACAAGAAGACAGAATTTTTATGAATATATACAAGATGTTTCACCTCATTAGAATCTCTTTTGTACTTCATTTAGGATTATGTGACACATATTCATAAGGCGTACCGTTTCGCGCGCACCACCAACAAAACAAAAACGCAGCAATGCGAGTTGTACATGTATGATGGTCTGCTTACTGAAAAACTTGAAGGGGCTAACATATGTAACGTTGAAAAATTTTTACTAAAAAAAATCATTTAAATCTAATGTAATCCCAAGTTTAAACGCCCTCTGTTGCCAATATCACCAAAAATAAGGTTGCTGCGACGCTAAATAACGAATTAAATCAATAAATAAATAAATTATTCAACTTAAAAAATATACATGTAAGGTGTTTCGTTTCGGGCGCACCCCCTGCAAATGGCAGATAGGTCAACTCAAGTTACATGCATGTATCATGGTTTACCTGCCTAAAAAAATGGAAGGGGCCGAGATATGCCAGCTTTAAAAAAAATTGTTCACAGTGATCATCATTGGTAGTTCTTGAAATAAGAATTTTCAAAATGAATTTTTTGAAAAAAAAAAAAAAAAACTCGTAAAAAAAATTAATTTCTTTCAGTTTTTTTTTCTCATGATCACAACTATCTAGGGGATACTCACCTACTATATTTGGTAGGCGACACATTTCTCATCAATAAGAAATTTTTAAAGAGGGGTCTTGATGACACAATTTCAAAACTTATTCACAAATAATTAAAAAATTTGTCCTTTTTTTCGCACGTTTTCCGGTATTAATTTCTTCATATACCCTCATCTAGCTCCCCTACCCCCACTATTTTTACATCACAGAAACTTCATTGCATACCTCACATGCCAAACCAAGCCGCAAAGTTTTATCGTTTATGGTTCGTAAGATATAAATTTTTTATTTCATGATCACTGTGAGCAATTTTTTTTTCAAGCTGGCATATCTCGGCCCCTTCCATTTTTTAGGCAGGCAAACCATGATATATGCATGTAACTTGAGTTGACTTATCCGCCATTTACAGGGGGTGCGCCCGAAACGGAACACCCTTGTATATCTTGAAATATAAATGATAGCGATGGTAAGAAAAGAGGGGAGGGGGTGTCAAAATGTGAAGCATGCAATGTAGTTTTATTAATAAAAAAAAAAAGATAAATGTAGAAGAGAATGAAAATGAGATATTTGTATACACAAAAAAAACACACACACATAAAAAATCGGGAAATTTTTATAATTGTTTTGAATAACATTTGAAATTGCACTATTGGTGAATGTATCCTGCATACATTGTGAGAAGAATAAGCTTTCCAGGTAGCTTGGATATTCATAAAAAAAAAAAAAAAAATGGAAAAAAAGAAATATTTTCGATTTTTGATGAAAATAAAATTTGATAATTTTCATGGTTTCGTATGAAAGAGTGAGTTAAGGGCACGAACTTGACCAAATTTCAGCTTCTTATTGGGGGTGGGCAATTAAACAGGAAGAGGTTAACAATATCATACTTGTAAATTTGAAGACGCCATTATTAAAAACTCAGCTACAGTGAGGTGGAATGGCTGCTTACGATCTTGAAAATTTCCATTTCATCATCTAAGACAGATACATGCTTTTTGACGCCAAAATGTAGAACATGCCATGTAATATTAGTAACAAAACATTAAAGACCCCTTGAGGGGGGAGGGGTGGAAGGAAAAATTATAGAGAAAATATTTATTTGAAAATACCATAAATTTTTTTTAAACATATTTCAGAGACCTTCACTCTGTTATCTACCACACACACTACGTAGATGGGCCTAGGACAGCTTTTAAACGCATGGAAAAAATTCCAAAATCGATTAAAAAGTCAGCCTCATCATTTTTCATACCTTTTTCATCACATCTCCACAGCCCCAATCTAAATAACACATTCCATGTTTTGACGTAAATAGCATATTTTACTCTTTACTCTATCTTGAATAATTAAATGAAAATCTTCAAAACTAATAACCACGTAAGTAGAAAAATATGTTCCAAACCTTCATATCTTGGCCCTTTCAGCAACTAGGGTAGGCAAACCATCATCCATGAGTGTTACAAGAGTTGCCCTACAAATAAAATAAATGTGCGGTTCTATCGAGAACACCATGCATATTTTAAACGAAATAAGGTATAAAAATAATTATAGTTATTGTTTTAATTGGAAAAGCTGACTAAAACAGAAAAATGAAGAGAAACATTGTTCGAAGATTTTGATTTATTTATTTATTTTTTTTCATAATACTGATTGTTTTCTCTAGTTAACGAAAGAAATTTTATTTCGGTGAACAGTTGAAGTCAATAATTAGTCTGATTTCTGTGGCCCAAAAATCGACTTTCGAGAGTACTTAAGAAGAACTAAAATTTGTTGTGCACAAAATTTACTCACAGAAGGACACTCGAGCTCCCATCTCGCACTTGAGATCATGTTCAATCATGAGGCCTTAATATGAGTCTTTGAATACTTATAGAAGAATATGAGACTCTTTGCATTTTTAAATAGAGTATAAACCCAAGATTTTTTTTTCAGTTATGAATATTATTTTGTTTTCCATAAACACGTGTGTACTGGGTATTACTTCATACCTATTACTCAATTTTCTCATTTTATTGGCTTGTATATTCAGTTTTAAGCATTTTGATGACCATTAAATTTTCAACTTTTTCAGAGCTTCCCAAAATTTGGTTCTTGAAAATACAATGTTCATATCAATATTTTAAATCTCGACTTTACCAGGGGGTCAGAAAATTTTATTTTGGAAAATACCTTTTTCATGTCAAGAAAGTGAAAATATAAATAGTGACCTCAATTTTAGATTCCGAATTTTTTCAGAAATTCTCATAATTTGATTTTTTTATGTATTATTTTCATGTCAATGGTTTTCTGACACCAGAATTTCAACGCTGATGACAATTTTGAATTTTGAACTTTTTTAGGGGTTTCCAAAAATTGTAATTTTGAAAATACTATTTTTACTCGGCATCAAGAGTTTTTGCGGATCAACATGAAAATATTATTATCAAAATTCAAATTTTGGGAGCCCCTTAGGAGGTTTGAAATTTAACATTGATAACTGATGTAATTTGGATCCTAGTTACCTCCATTTTTAAACGAAAATACTATTGAAAGAACTCAAATTTTAGGAACCCCTAAAAAAAGTTTGAAATTCACAAGTGAATTCACTATCAAACTCCCAATACATAGACATGAAAATAGCATTTGTAATAGTGTGATAAGCGGCGCAGAAACTGGTAATCGCAAACGCTAACATGGTTATCGCTTGCTATTGTACTTCCATTATCTCAGAAGGGAGGCGGGAAATACGACTATTCTGGGTAAACCCTACCATGAATACATTTTATATGCAGCAAATTTGAGTATTTAACAAGTAGGCGAGAAAGTCGATTTTTGAGGCAAGGAAACCAGATTAATGCATAATGAATATTTAAATAACAATAGTTATTTTCGAAAAAAAAATTAAGAAAATGACGCACAATAATAATTGTTTTATTATTCAACAAAGAAAACTGGGAAATCTTCGTAAAAAACCTTATCATTAAATAACAACACGAAAATCAGTCTGTCTTCCAGAAGGAGTAAAATATCACAGCATTGCAACCAACGAAATGCTGTACTTGAAATTCAGCGTTATTCACTCGTTCGGAAATACGATACGTAGCAAGTGAAATGAGCCATTTTCAACCTCAATTTAACTTATGCTTTGTAATCTATTATTTGCTTAAAAATAGTTCATACGATATAGCCTATTCGAGTTGAAAATTAGCGAATACATGAATTGCGAAGCAACGACAAAGCAATTCTTTAATAATGCCAATTCGTCAATTCTTAATAACACAGAGATAGATTTCTCACGTAAATATCGTTGTTGTACGAATTAACCCTGAATAATGCTGTATACAAACCATTTTTAAGATCAATTTTAGGATCACTTCGAGAAGACATTAACGTTGTCTTCGCTTCTTTTCTAATAAGCGGAGAGATATTATTATCGTTCACTTTAATTTGTAGCGGTTCAACTCTACGAATACGAGGATCTAATTGATGCTTTTCCGCGAGCGTTAAACCACTAATCGTCAGTCTTGAGTGCGTAGTTACACAATTTATCGATGTCATTTGGGTATTACTGATCTGTAAATGTTGAAGAATGCGAAAAATGCCACAAAAAATCGTAAATGAATTCAATGCCGTTAAAATGCTACTTACAGACACGAATTTCGGATTTACGTGTACAGAGGGGGCATTTGGCCACGAAGGATTCACAGCCTGAACCATTTTATCTAACGATGATAAGGTTTCATAAGGAATTACATTATTCCAGGTGAATCTTAATTTTAATAATTTATTACGCATGTTTTCATCACCCTGTAACAATAAATTCGGTTTAGGCAATATACGTATTTTACGCGCGAAAATCTGACTTCAAATTTTCATTACCTGTTCATAAACTTTAGTAAATGATTTGTCAATTTTATTGAAAAAGTGGTACATATAATATTGTCCAATTTTCTTGATAATTGAATCGACTAGATATAAAATGGGCAGTTTTCGGGGTTCGGCAACCTGAAAATTTTCGATAGAATCATAGTATCATCAAGTAAGAATATACTCGAGTCAGGCTAACAGATATAAACTTACATTTTCTAGCTGCTCCAAAATACATTCCGATATTGTGGACGCGTATTCTTTATTTTCTTCGGCGATTTCGGTGAGAACATCGATTAGAGGTTTGCTGTTGAATGTCAGGTCTTGAAGTGTTTTCAAATAATCTTCTCGTATTTCTTTCTCCTTTAGACTCAAGTGAGGCTGCATTCTGACTTTTCTGGAAATTTCCATGAATTTATAAAATTTCGTCGGAGTTCGAATATTGGAACAAATGGTTATCACGAAATTATAAGAGGGAAAATTAGACTATGTTATCAAAATAGATTAGGTATCTTAATATTTCAGAAAATTGAGAAAACTTATAAGTCAATATGTAGAAATATCGCATAAATATGTAGCCTACTTCAAAGTTCAAACCATTGTTAGTTGAAATCACAATATTTTGTAAAACCAAAACGACCGAAATTCACCAAAATTCGTTAGAAGTTTGTTAGATGTAAAAAAAATACGTTAGCGATAGTAGAATGCATTAACAATTGAGAAAACATTTTGTATTCTAATGTGAATATCACATTATTGAGCCTACCTGAGCAATTAGTAAACAAAGCTGCACACAGCTGCCTCCAATAAAAAGCCAAAAACACTAACTCTTACATAAATAATTTTTGAGAAACTGATAAACTGAAAAAAAGTTTCCAGTGGAAGTAATATTTCATTTTCATTTATTTCATATTTCGTTGTAAAGAACTTTTGATAAGTATCGCGATACATATTTTTATCGTAGCGCTAAAAACCCCAGTGATTAATAGAATTTGTTCGTTACACAATACGGAAAGAATGTGTTCTCAATGAAGCAGAACGTTTCACTCAAAACATTCTGCAGATAATATCTTACGTCTTCATCATCGCCAGATTTCCAATATGTTTTAAAAATAAGTATGAAACTCGTATTCTCGATTGTTGGAAGGCACATCTTTCTATCGTATTTTAGTCAATTATATTACTGGTATCATTTCATAATTTCAGAGTGTTTGAGACACCTTGATTACCCGCATTATGGAAGATTACAAATTCCTTTTCAAAGTTGTCCTCGTAGGAAATGCCGGAGTTGGTAAAACATGCTTAGTACGCAGATTTACGCAGGTTCGTTTTCAATTTTTTTTTACGTGGACACCTTCGAGCATATTTTATTCCACTTTTTTCCCTCCAGGGTTTATTTCCTCCAGGACAAGGGGCTACCATTGGCGTAGATTTCATGATAAAAACCATCGAAATTGATAACGAGAAGATTAAAGTAAGATTCATTTTGAATTATGAATATTTACGTTACTTAATTATACCAAGTTCGTAATTTAATTTTTAATGAAATCGTCATAGTTGCAAATATGGGATACAGCTGGCCAAGAAAGATTTAGATCAATAACCCAAAGCTACTATCGTTCAGCTCACGCATTAATATTAGTCTACGATATTAGTTGTCAACCAACTTTCGACTGCTTGCCAGACTGGCTTCGAGAAATAGAAGAATATGCCAATAGCAAAGTTCTTCGTGTTTTAGTGGGTTAGTATTGACTAAAAAGGAAGTTGAAATAATTAACGATAATTTTTATCAGCTCAATAAAATAATTTTTCTTATCGCAGGTAATAAACTTGATCGAGAAGATCGAGAGATACCTACAGAAGTCGGAGAACAGTTTGCTCAAAGGCATAATATGTACTATTTGGAAACTTCGGCTAAAGAAGCAGAAAATGTAGAGAGGCTGTTCATACAAATTGCTGCTGAATTAATGGAGGTAAATTGATTTCTGTTTATTTTACTCCACGTGTCAGGAATTTCATTTTATTACGTAATCGTGTTATTTTTCGCAGCAAGCTCGCTGTAAAGAATTACCCAGGTATGATAATGGCGGTGATTCTATCGATCCTAAAGCTACAGCAATACGAACGAGACCGTGCTGTAATAATTGAAGCATGTATATCGTAATGTGTTGAGCAAAATATAACAACGCTTTTATTATATTATTGCCATGACACATTCACGGTTTTTTTTTTTTTCGAAACCTGTACTTAATATTTATTAATGTTTTGTACGAGTATTTGTTGTCGTATGTCTGTTTAATTTTAGTTAACCCATTACAGTATTATTTCCCAAATGATTCCTACTGAACATATTTTAATTTATTTTAGTGATATAATTCAACCATAATGTGTTGAGCATCGTTTTAAAAAACGATTTATTCGTCGACGTTGAAGTGTATTTTGGATGAAAAAAGAACGGAAAATTGTCTTTCATTTTTCCATTTTATATTATTTTTACAATTCTGTGTGTACGAATCGCAATTTAATTTTATAATTTTCCATGATATGTAATTTTTTGCATTTAAAATATGCTTAATTTTTCGATAAAAATTTATAATTTTTTTCGCGTGACATTAACATTTATTTTGAATTTTTTCTCCGACCTGTTTTCGTTGTTCTTTGCACTTTTCTGTCGTTAACATCCCCACTTCATATCAGCTTAAGATATTCGATTTTAACCGTATTACAGTATCTACTGTACAAGTACTTTTATCTAGCCCTAACAGTATATTTTTCATTTTATGTTGTAAGTGATATTTTTTATGTTCCTACCGCGGTACTACATAAAATTCAGGTTACCTAAATGTATATTATAGTAATTCCCATACGTTTTTTTAAGGTGTACGTTTACGGCGCATATTATACTTAATTATACCAGCTTCATGGCGGAACAAATCGCCACGAAGTGAACTCGTACTCGTAAATTGATCATTAACATTTCTGAATGTAAGATTTGACTATTTACGAAAAGACTGTAATTTCTAAACAGAAAATTATTTTTGAACACTTTTCGTACTTAATTTTGCAACGCTACGCTTTTCGTTACTTCGTGCTTATGACATGCTACGATAAGTTGATAACTTCGACATTATGTGATTTCATTTCTCTCTTGGCCAATTTTTTTTTTCGACGCGTCCTTGTAAATATTATTTTTAGAGACAATCGTAGTGTTTGATTTTTAATTTTTAATTAATGTAGCTTAGTTATAAACATACTTGCAATGTTACCAGTGTTAGACGTGTTACTTTTAGTACCTATTTAATTAGTTAACATATCACTCGCAGCTTTAATTAATTTCGTGCAATATATTCATTCACATTCCAAGAGTTTAGTGTAATTAAATTTATATTAATTTTTAGGCAACGATTTCCTTGTGATTTGAAAATTAATTCGCGTCGCCTCTCTGTATTGTTAATATTTTAAATATAAAGGCTATACGTTCAAGAGTTTTATATTAATACAAAGTGTTTCGACTTAGTCCGAGCTCATTCATACAACATACTGGTCTACTCATATAACGTTCATGTGTATGATAGTTTGCCTGTCCTAATTGCTGATAGGGTGGAGATATGAAGTGTTTATAAATATTTTTATACCTTGTTGATGACGAATTTCAAAAATTTTTGTTTTATCATATAGGTCAGATAAAAATATACTATTTGCGCTGAAATACGTATATAACTATATAACAATATGTAATGTATTATTGATAAAAAAATTATTACCGGGGGGAAGGAGGTGAAAAATAATAATAAAAATATAGTGAGAAAAATTCGCAAATGACTTTGAAAAATGGAGTGTTGATCGCATATTTGAAACCTTTTTATGGGTCCCCTTTTCAGCTTTTACTATATGCTTTAGGTGTATGCCCCTTGGTGGTTGTTTTTAAGATCGAAACAGTTCATTTTTGTAACTAATTTTTTTTAAAATTCTTTGTTACAAAATTTTACATCTAAATCGAAGCTAGTTAAGAATATGCTATTGTCTCTAAAATATGAAGTATTTATTGCAGTATTCATGAAAAAAATTGAAGGCAGTGTAGAGAATGGATGAGGAGAAATAATGAACAAATTAGTAATTTTTTCATACAATAATGAAAAAGCCTCTATCAAGCTCATGTTTAAAAAATTTTCAATTAACCAGTACGGTATTCTCAACTTACATTTTTAGTAAATTCTACGTAGACAATTTTATTAAAAAAAACGTAAGTAGCCATGCCGCATTACTGGAGCTGAGTTTTTAACTGGGGCTTGTTCAGGTTTGGTAATAATAACGTTGCTAAACCCTTCATGACTATAGGCCACACCCAATACCAAGTCGAAAACCTCCATTCTATCCCTTCCAAAACCATATAAGAAGTTGAATTTGGAACAAATGAAGTATTTCTTGCCACGAAATAATCATTTGAACGCATATTTCTCAAATTAGAACAACTTGAAGCTCCTCAAATTATCTTCAAATCCTTGCACTAAAATTCCCAATGAGTACAACCGCGTCAAAGGGCATGATGGGATAAGATAGTCGAAAATGCCCCCGAGAGCTTTTCGAACGGTTTCTAGGGCAAAAGGTGGCCCACATCGAAAAAAAATTTTGACAAAAATTTCAGGCTCCAGTTGCGCCTATTTTCGGAGATATAGGCAAAAACAAGTTTTTCGATTAAAATTTTTTTTCTCGCCATATTATGAAGGTGGAAAGTTGAAATTTTATTTATAGTATCTTGACAATAAAAGGGTTTTTCAGTAATTTTTTCAATTTTTTTCGATCAATTTTAAAAGAGTTATGCAATTTTTAAAATTTCAAACCGCCATTTCTATGGCAAGTTTTCGAGGTGCAATTATGAAAAAAATTCCATAAAATGTATCTTTTACCACCAAACATACCATAAAAATTTCAGAATTTTTGGAGTGGTGCAACAAAGTCAAAAAAAATAAAAACTATTGCAGCGCGCTATAAACCAAGCGGTTCGGTACTATGCGCGCTGTAGGCCGAACGAACGTTACACGACGTTGCGTCGCCGCCTTAACAGTGCATAACAGCTTAACTGATCTTCTCGCGCTTAAAACATTACTTAGGCTTATATTTTTTCCTTTTTGGTTTACTTATACGTGAACTCCTACAACTGATTAAATCAATTAATAGGCCTATTCCGTCTGTTTATTTGAAGAAAAAATTCTTTCACCATAAAAATAACAAATATTAAAAAATTATAATAAAAATAATTATACTTATTCTTATTAATAGAATATGAATATTTTTATTATAATTTTTTAATAATCGTTAATTCGTATGGTGAAAGAATTAAGATATATCTTAGCTGCTTTGAGAAATGGCTACAGACGCACACGCGACGCGATGCGATGCACTATACCCCTTGACCGCCAAGTACACTTGATTTGTTAGTATTATTATGTTGTTTTCTAATGACTTCGGATTTTTAAGGGTTGGTAATTTTTGTAATATCGTATTTTTTATAACTTTTTTTTACATTAATTTTTCTTTCTCTTTATTTAACAATTTTATAATAAATTATAATAATTTTAAAATATTTAAATTTTTTTATAGCTTTAATTAATTCTTTAATCTTAATTTCTTCAAGAATAACAAAAACTTTTTAACGATTTTTAAAAATTTGTTTGGCATTACTATGATGTAAAAAAAAAAAAAAAAAAAAAACTTGAAACAAAAAATATTAAAAATCCAATTTATATATTCATTAGATTTTAATTTTTGAAATGTTTGCGATGAAGCAAAACGAAACACTGAATATAAACACTACAAGTGCTTAGTAACATTTCGAAACTATTTTTCTACAGTTATCGTGCAAAATATCACCATCATTTATTTTTTCCCCTAATATCTTTGAAAACTTATTCGCATCTTTTTCAGAATTGATAGTTTTTTAAATGTCGCTATTTTTTTAAAAATAAATTAGATCTAATACACTTTTCATTATGCGACATTTTCGAAATTAATTATTTGAATTTAGAATTTATCACAATATATAAAAGTCAAAAAATTTTGGTTAGTGTTCTTATAGTGAAGGGGTAACATAACAATTATAATATTACATGCAAACAGAAGCATGATATGTAACGAATGTTTTGCAAACTGAAGTGGTCTTCCTCTTTATTATAATAAGGAGGAGAAAAATATTAATTTAGGAAGCTAAAATCGAAATAGGATAGTCACTTGGGCTCATTTTATCATATGACATCGCAATAAAAATTTTTCGACCTTTCGTGTATCCCCACCATAATTTTGAGGTCGATAACCCCTCCTTCCTCATTCAACATCATATGTAAAAGATATAGTTTACTTCTTATCCCCAATAATTATATCAATTTATATTAATTACATTTTTACTAATTTGAGGCCCCTCAAGCTCTACTCAAATTTTGATAATCCGCCATTTTGTATCCATTTTCACCCAAATTCAAGAGATGGTATTCTGGTCACCAACTAACCCCACACATAAAGTTTGACCTTTCTTGGTTGATTTGGTGAAGAGATATGGAAATTTCTAGAAATTTCACAACTCATAACTTCCTCAAAAAGCCGTTTTTTACTCTAACTCCCGTCAAAGTGCACTTAGGAAGCTCAAATTTGGGTATGCTGATGCCCGCGACTCACTTTTTCATATGAAATCAAAAACAAAAAACTTGAGCTATTTTCTCCTTCTCCGGACCCTCTCGAAATTTGAGTGATCTGCCATTTTGAGATGTATCGAAAAAACAAAAAAATAATTTTTTCACATTTTCAAGAAGAACCTATCACCAAATTTTGATCGATTTTCATGAATATCCGCCATCGCTACGCGTGAGAAAAAAAATGTAATACCAAATGATTACAAAAATTGTCTTGAATGCAAAGATTTGAAGACCCCACCCTCCCCCACTTCCAGGGCTGTATCCAGAAGTAGGAAAATTTAGCGGCCTGCGGAGAAATCCCATTTTTAATGGCACGTATAGAATTTCTATTTTTTTTTTATCAAAGTTTGGAAATTTAAGTGACCCAATTTTCAACTCAATCGGCCCAAATACTTCGCGGCCCAGCGAGATTTTCTCGGTGACCCGTCTTCTGGATCCGAGCCTGCCCACTTCTCAAATTAGGTAAATTGTAATAGCTATTGTTTTTACATTAAAAACTCATCTAAAAACATTTTTAATAGTTTTTTGAATTCTAGGGCCGATGGCACCCTATTCTCGAATTAATAACTCGAAATGTATGGGTCAGACTATCAAAATGTGTATAATCTGATTTTGTGTAAATCCAAAGCCTTTTATTTTCATGTAAAATTTGTTCACCCACGATTAATGGTAACTAAGATAATTGCAATGGATAAGTGACACCTATCCTACTCTCTTGGAGCGCATCGGGAGACAACAACATGATTTTTTAGACTTAAGATAAGGCACTCTACAAAATCAAAAAATAAAATTTCTCCCCTCGAAATGTGAATGGGACCTACATAAACTCCTGAACTGATTCTAGGAATACCGTAGAATACGGCATTTTTAACGAAGGCCTCAATTATCTTAATAGGTGGTTACTGTCGTCAAATCGCAAGAACCTCAGCGTCGTAGGGAGATGATTGTTGCACGATTTTGTAACAGCGTATTCGAATTCATACGTATTAAAATGGTCGCTATGGTGGTCGTTGGCGTTGTGCGGATATTTCTTTGTAAGCTTCCAAGTTTTTAATGTACGCCAGATGGCTGAGTTATTGAAATTTGTTTATGTAGGTGGCCACCTATTCGCAAGTATTATGGCAGGTAGTGGCCGACGATAATGGCGGCGAGAAGTATTTGATGAATGGAGCCGTCGAATTGTTGAATACTGTTTTAACTTTAACCCTCTGAATGCACACTCGAAAAATATTAAAAATTAGCTACAGCATAACTATTAGGTCTACAGATAACAGGGTATGGTAAAAATTTCCTTAAATCGTAGCTACTACTAGTAGTGTTTTTTTTGCAAGGGAAGAATAATTCGTGCTTTCAAAAACTCACTAGAAATACAACTCGTTTTTAAAATATTTTCAGAAATTCATTCAAAAATAATTTCGTACTGTGATAAGATTAATAAGAAACGCTCTACAAGCCAAGCTTGTACAACAGTACACTCAAGTTGAAATATTTCAACTCGAGCTTGTTACAATCTTAGTAACCAACTATCGAGCTTGTAAAGGGTTTATACTACGCTAGTTACAAGCAGCTTGTGAAAAAGCAGCTTGTACGCTTGTAAAAAAGCCTTGTGAAAATGGTGAAAACCCCGTTACCCAGTTGGGTGAAAATTCGCTCTAAAATTCGCTAGCGATTTCCGTGGACTAATCGCCCGTCTTTTCTGCCTATAATTTCGCTGGTAAATTCGCGTGAAATATCGCGGTTGCACGTCGCGGTTCATTTTAATAGCGACTGCGCACCTATAATCGCCCGAAATATCGCTTAGCGAAATAAAACGCGAATTTAGATGCGCAGTCGCTATTAAAATGAACCGCGACGCGCAACCGCGATATTTCACCCGAATTTACCAGTGAAATTATAGGCAGAAAAGACGGGCGATTAGTCCACGGAAATCGCTAGCGAATTTTAGAGCGAATTTTCACCCAACTGGGTAATAGTGTATTGTGCTAAGAAGCTGAAGAGGATTCTCGCACGCGAGCGTTGGAGTACGTCGCGCCTACCGTATTGCCTATAACGCGCCTTAAATGTTTAAGGTGGTGAATTTCACCACGTGTGCGTTTTGAGGGTTAAGTATGAAGTTGCCATAAGCTTTGAGTGTATTATTTATCGATTTCATTTCAAAGATATCTTCGTTGCCAGGGCTGTTAACTTAAACGTATATTAGTTAAATTCAGTTAAAGATTTAGTCTTTCAAAACAAAAATAAGAGTTAAAGTTAGCAGTTTTATTCTTTTCACTTAAAGTTTAAGTTATAGTTAAAGTTGAAGTAAACTAGTTTTAACTTAAATAAAATAAAAGTTTAGAGTTAAGGTTAAAGTTAAATTCTTCTTTATAGTTAAAAAAGTTAAAGTTAAAGTTAGTTAAAGTTTAATTCTTCTTTTAAAATAGTTGAAGAAGTTGAAGTTATAATGAAATAATGTGGTTACCTATTAATTATATCATATCCGCTTTTTATGTACGATGAAAAGATGAAATAAGACATAAGAGTTTCCAAATTCAATAAATCAAGCATTTATAAAAATATAAAATGAATTTAATTTTAAATTTCACATTTAAAATTTTAATTTTCAAAACTACTTATAATTATTTCGCAATAACAAAAGATCACTAATAAATTAATAGACCCTTTGAGACTGTATCGCAAAGGACCTAAAATAAACCTCAAGTCGCTGAATGTTCGTTCAATATTGGAAAATTTGCTTGAGACAAACCAAAACGATTTTTTTTTAAGTTTAAGTTAAAGTTTGATTCAGTTTAAAGGACTGAAAATATTAGTTAAAGTTTTATTCAGTTACATATATTGGGATTTATAGTTAAAGTTAAATTCAGTTATATTCTTAATGCGTGAAAATACGAGTCAGTTTGAGTTAAGGTTAAGAGTTTTAGTTATTGTTAACAGCCCTGTATGAAAATATATCATTACATTCTATTAGAATGAAAGAGTGACTCGCGAAGAATTGATTGATTGATTATCAAATATATTTGGCCACTAATTAATTCTACGTATCTACGATGTTTATTTTTCACTAATATAATAATTCAGATCTCTTTTGTATTAGTTTGGACTTTGAGAGAAATACAACGGTGATATTTTGGCTCTACTTTTATTCGTATTTATTCCTTTTATCTCTAACATGGTAGCAGGCAGTAAGAATAGAGGGAGACCACGACGAGTAGATCTAGGAGAAGGAACATCATCGTCAACAGCTCCAGCTGAAGAAAATATGGAAGTTGATAGTCGACAAGGGAGCGACGATAATAATATACGAGAGGTTTTACGCGAATTAGCTGAAAACCAAAAAAGAATTCAGCAACAATTAAATAGCTTGTCCTCGGTGAGTTCGCGATATAAGTGGATTTTTAATAATAAGGGACCTTTGTTCACAGTAGCGCCTTATCAACTGGACAACGATGAAAATTTTCGAGATTGGAAAAATCGTTTACGGTCAGAATTATCTTTGAATGACCTTTTATTCACGATTGACGTAACGCTACCAATACCCGACATCGACGAAGGCCTTTTAACGAAATGTAAACAGTACGTAAAAGATATAATTTTTTCGCGTTTAACTCCAAAATATAGGGACTGGCTAGAGGCGATTAACGATCCAGCTCAAATGATAGCCGAACTGAATAGACGTTTAGATCCACGTCACCCTTATGGTTGGACACCGTTATTCAAGCGATTAGCTTCAATGAAGTTCAACCCTTATAAGGAAACTGCAGCAGAATTTCTTACAAATTTTGAAAGTACAGTGAAACGTATAGGTGACTGGAAACTGGAGCTACCAGATTGGGTAAAACAAGGCTTAATTATGGCTAATCTTCCCGAAGAGTATGATCAAGTAAGATCGCGTCTAGAAAATTCGTCTATAGAGGAAAATACGTTTGCCGACTTTAGGGAAATTTTCCTACAAGAAGACGCTCTAAAACGGCAACGAAGAGAAGAAATGCAAATGGTGAGTAAACCTATGTCGTACGGGTTAGCATCCAGATCAAGGTACAAATTTCAAAATCGTTTTAAACCTTACTCCAAAATAAAATGCCATAAATGTGCAAAGTTAGGTCACACTATTAAAGAATGTAGGAGCGAATCTTTCGTCTGTTACGAATGTGGTGGAAAAGGACATATCGGAGCCGAATGCGCGAACCGTAAGAATACGGTAAATACGGTCAAAAAGACTAATAATACGCAGGAAAATCCTAGTCTAAAACCAACAATGAAAAAGAAAAATTTTCGACCAAAGAAAGGAGTAACAGTAGCAGCGGCGACGGCAACAGAAGAGGCTACTGATTTGGAAAAAGAACTGGAGGAAAATGAAGAATCCCATATTAAAAAATTATTTGGTGGTGGCGAACGAGTCGAAGCTTTAATAACAGACGTGGGGAATTTAGGTAATAATTTTTCTTTAACGAGTAAGTCTGTGGTTTTTATTTTAGATTCCGGTGCATCAGAACATATGTGCAATGATAAAAGTGCCTTTATTGATTTAAAAACTATAGATAAGCCATTACAGGTAAATGGGCAAATTGTAGGTAAATCGCTAGCTTATGCCTATCATAAGGGAACGATTTGTGGTCGAACTAAAGTTCTTAACGGATTTAAATATTTTCAAATTAGTGACGTATATTATTCGCCAAGTTTTCGCTTTAATTTATTGTCGTCTAAAAACCTTTTATTGAAAAACGATATTGTGCCCATAGTTCAACCAAGTAATAATATTCATTTAGTTAATAGGTTTACTAATGAAATTTTTGCCATAGCTCCGCTGATTGATCCCATGTGGTGTGTTCGAATTGAAATTTTGAATAAAAAACGAAAAATTGATGCTTTGGTTGACGATACAAACGGTAGTGTTAAAAAATTACATATAGAGAACACGACTTCGGAGGGAGAAAAGGTCAATGAAGTCGTGTTAATGAAGGGTGATAAAAAATTAGTTAATGATGACGGTGAGGTTATTAGTTCGTACTTACAAAACAATAAGGGACTGCTTTGGCATAAGCGATTGGGACATGCTTCTTATTCTTACCTATTAATGGCATCCAAAGTATTAAGTGATCTAAAAAACATAAAATTTGAAAAAGAGATTCTAGAATGTGAATCGTGTATTAAGTCGAATTTATCGCGAAAGGCACACACGGAGAAAAGGAGGGAGCCAGATAGACCTCTCGAAATTATTCATTCTGATCTTATGGGATATATTAATCCTATTAGTCGTAATTTTAGATATGTAGTAAGTTTTATTGATGGTTATACACGAGTAGCATTTGTCTATTTAATTACGTCAAAAACGGAGGTTACAGAGAGTTTTAATGATTTTATTAATGCTAGTCGGCGAAAATTTGGTGATGGAGTAAAAATATCAAAAGTACGGTGCGATCGAGGGACTGAGTTCACAGGCAAAGACTTTAAAGAAGTATGCCAGGAGTATAACATTGAGGTTGAATATGCGATGGTAAATACTCCGGAGTTGAACGGTGTTGCTGAACGGTTTAACCGCACCCTAATTACGAAGAGTAGAGCTATGCTGTTTGATGCGAAGATGCCTGCGGATTTATGGTCATTCGCAGTTGGTGCTGCAAGTTACATTTACAATCGAACTCCGCATAAAACGTTGAATTTTAAAACTCCATACGAGATGTGGTTTGGCCATGAACCAAATGTGTCGCAGTTACGTCGTTTTGGTTGTGTGGCGTATAGTCGAAATACGGGGAATTTAAAGAAATTTGACGAGAGAGCAAGTCGGATGTTCTTAGTTGGTTTTACAAATACGGGCTATAGACTTTTTCAACCCGAAACGAATAAAATTGTCGAATCTTGCGATGTTAAATTTGTTGAATCCAAGGTATATGGTGATGTTTTCGGAGATTTAAGTAAGGATATCATTTTTGAGAACGGTGATTACGAAGATGTCAAAGAGGACATTAACAGTGATATGGGTATCAGTGGTATGATTGGTGAAAGTTATAATAAATTAGCGGTGCAGGCGTTGTTCAGTGAAGGAATTTTTAGTTTAATTAGTTTACATGATGAACCAACTTCTTATAAGGATGCAATGGTGAGAGAAGATAAAGTGAAATGGTCAGCAGCAATAGATGATGAGCTTCTTTCAATTGAAAAGAATAAAGTTTGGGAGGTTGTAGACCGACCAGCAAATGAAGAAGTGATTGGTTCAAAATGGGTGTTTAAAATTAAGCCTGGAATTACGATGACTGGAAGTAATATTAAGTATAAGGCTCGTCTAGTATCTTTAGGATTTCAAGATACAACTGAATATGATGTTTCGGAGACATATTCGCCGGTTGCTAATTTAATGACGATTCGGATACTTTTAGCTCTAGCGAACAAATACGATTTTGAGATTGCTCAATTAGATGTGAAAACGGCATTTTTGAACGGAGAATTGGAACATCCTATTTACATGGAGCCCCCTGAAGGTTATTCAGTATCAGTTGGTAAAGTCTTAAAGTTGGTTAAAGCGCTTTATGGTTTGCGTGTGAGTCCGAAACGTTGGAATACAAAGTTCAAGGACACGATGTTTAATTTAGGTTTCAAACAATTTCATTTGGAGCCTTGTTTGTTCATTTGGAGGAGCAAACATAAGCTGTGTTTTGTATCATTATATGTCGACGATATCTTGATCTTTAGCAATTGCAAAAATAAGGTTTCAGAGTTAAAAAATGCCCTTAAGAGATCATTTGAAATGACAGATATTGGTGAACCTACGAGATATTTAGGCATGAGTATTGAGCGTGATCGGAGTAATAAGACGTTAAAGATTCATCAACGGGAGTATACGGAAAATATTATAAAACGTTTCAATATGTCTGAGAGTTTTCCAGTAAATACGCCAATGGTCACGAATCAAGTAGATAAACGAATGGAGTTTCAAGATGAGGCGAAGCCTATTGATGAGAATATTCCTTATCGTGAGGCTATTGGGAGTTTGTTATATGAAGCGAATGTAAGTCGTCCTGATATCTGTTATGCAGTTAATTTATTAAGTCGGAGACAAAATTGTGCAACATACGGAGATTGGTTCAAGGTGAAACGGATTTTTAGATATTTAAAAGGAACATTGAATTACGGTTTAGAATTTCGGGGTTTAGAAAATGAGATTACAGCGTTTGCAGATGCAAGTTTTGGTGATGATAAAAAGGATGGTAAATCGACAAGCGGAATATTGATAAAATTGTTCGGAGACTTAGTAGCATGGCGAAGTCGGAAGCAAACGGTTGTTGCTACGTCTTCTGCCGAAGCAGAATTTATTGCAATGGGTGATGCTGCAAAGGAGATTGCGTATACGAGAGCTTTAGTATCGGAATTAAATATACAAAAAATGGGTCCAGCAAAACTTTATTGTGATAATAAGTCGGCCATTCAGATTGTGAAAACAGATTCTTCACCAAAAATGAGACACTTAACAAATATAAAATTCTATTATATTAAAGATTTATATAAGAATAAAGAATTTACAATGGAGTGGGTTAGATCAAGTAGTCAAACGGCGGATATTTTAACTAAATTTTTAGCGGTGGGACAGTTTATGAATTTGAGGAGAGAACTACTCAACGATATGTGATTATTACTTTTTATTTTATTATTTTTTTTTTTTTTTTCAGATATAAGCTCGTCACTCGGAGGGAGTATTAGAATGAAAGAGTGACTCGCGAAGAATTGATTGATTGATTATCAAATATATTTGGCCACTAATTAATTCTACGTATCTACGATGTTTATTTTTCACTAATATAATAATTCAGATCTCTTTTGTATTGGTTTGGACTTTGAGAGAAATACAACGGTGATATTTTGGCTCTACTTTTATTCGTATTTATTCCTTTTATCTCTAACACATTCAATTTCATTATTCAATCCTTTTTGTGCCTATTTTTTTATTTCTTATGATTTATTTTATGATTTATTTTTTATTTACCAAAGAAACGAGAATGTCTGTTATGTGTTTTTTTTTGTTTATCATCTATTTTTTTTTCAAAGACTTCCTTTCAAACACAAATTTTCCAAACCTCATTCACGGTTGAGCGCCACCGAGAACTGCCCTCGACTGGCCCTGCCCGTGCCCTCTTTTCAGCTCGTAAGCCAAGGCGAGGAGTTAGTTCCTTATAGATAGGAAAGGATAGCTACCCCTTATGTCCAAGACACGCACCCCAATGGCTTCGTGTAATCTTCACCTCTCTCTAACGTCTCACGAAGTTCAAAGAACCCTGCGAAGAGCGATCAACAGACCGACGAGGTTACAAATGTACAGTCCCCCATTAAAATGCGTATCACGGACACAACGAGAGCCCGAGAATTCTCATAGGATTAGATGGAACCCACCCATTCCCAATCCCTACTCACACCTCACACGCCTCATACCTCACACGCCTAATTCCTCACACGCCTAATTCCCCACACACCTAATTCCCCACACACCTAATTCCTCGCACACCTTATTCCTCACACGCCTTATTCCTCACACGCCTTATTCACCACTCACTTCTCACACCTCATTCACATACCTTATATATAACTTATATTTATAATACCTACCTACCTATATAATAATAATAAATTAAACATAAAAATAAAAACTATAAACTACCTAAAGTGAACCCTATACGACAAACAACCCTAAACAAAGAACCCAACAAGACCAGAAAACCACCAAGACACAACCACGATCCCAAAGACTACTTAACATCATAAACCTACCTACAAGCTTACTCTACAGTCTACACAGTTCAACGATCAACGTTGAACTGATCTTTTCCACAGGTAACAAGTCATATAAGTATAGATTGCAAACGAAATCTAAGACCAATCAGATTACTTCTAAAATGGTGCTCTGCGATTGGCTGATGGAAACTTGTTATTTTATTATAAATATAAGTCGACATTTAGTTTCAAGCTTAGTTTGTGTTGTGACTTTCGTGCGATACACGTTTGTTTGGTGAAGTTTTTGTGTTTTTGTTTCGTACATTTATAGGACATCGTAAAACATTCGTAAAATATTGCTGCAATACGTAAGTATGAAGGTGTTGATGAATATTTTTCAATTTGTTACTTTTTTTGTATTCATTACCGTAAAAAATCCAATTCGCAAATGCTTTTCACATTTCTTTCCTTGTTAGTTTTCGACCAATGTATTCTTTATAATAAGTTGCATTCTCGCTTATTGTGAAGTCTCGATATTCTTTTTTAATTACATTCACCTTTACTGTAGGCTGTACCGTATCTTTAGCCACATGATCCTCGATAAAAGACTCATTTTTTGTTTGAACAAGGTAAGTGTGGAATTCTGGGAGACTACTAAAGAAGATATTATTTATCATCACTTCGAAATATTTGATGATGTATCTGCAATCTTTAGCATAATGCATAACGTATAATTTTCTCGGCGCTTCTGTTCTTCTTTTTTTAAAGGAGGTGGTGGTATCTCGAGAGTACCCCGTAAGCGACGGCTGTAATCGTATTCGTAGGATTCACAAACTCTTTGCAAAGCACAATATAACGATATTGTTTTCAAGGAGCAAAGCATACTTTTTAGTGGGAGTTGAAAAAACTGAAGCTAGAGTGAAAATTTTATTCTTGGAAATTTTCATCAAGTACCACCATAAATTGTTATTAATTGAGTATATTGAAGTTAGAAAATTTCTTGTAACTTCTATTGGAAAGTTTGAATGAAAACTCAACGAATAAAAAAAATCTTCTGTATATTCGAAAAACTTAAAAAGGAGTATAAAAAAATGTGATGATTCAAAAGTTGAAATTAGTAAAAAGCATGGTCGCGAGATGTGTTGAAAAAATTCACTTTCAGAAGCAAAACGGAGCTCATCGACACACAAATCAACAAACCAAGGCCGAGTGTCTGGTGTCATCACTCCAACACGCCCCCTGCGCACCTGTATCACTTGGGCTCAACTTTGATGATTTGTAATATTGTTAATAAAAACCTGAAACATGAATTTTAGTTATTTTTATTTATACATCATGGAAAATCTGCCTTCGAAAGGTTATAAATTTATCAGCCGGTAAGGCATTGGTAAATATCTGCTAGCTGGTCATCTGTTTTGACCCAATTTAATAAAATTTTCTTCTGAGCTACCATATCCTTAACACAATGGTAATTTAAATTTTCAACGTGCTTTAGCTTGGCCGCACCTGGGGTTTTGGCCTGAGCAATTGCAGGCTTATTATCCCCATATACTACAGCAGGCCTATAATTTCTTTTTGTAAGTCGCTCAGGTAAACCAAGTGTTATAATTACATCTTTGCAGCACATTGATAATGTAAAATACTCTGACTCTGATGAAGAACCCGCTGGCAGTTTCTGTTTCTTGCAGCGCTAGATGACTGGGTCTCCATAAATTCTAACTATATATCCTGTGATTGAAAAACCATTTCCTGCCGAGCCTAATGATGCATCTGCATATGCATCTATTCCTTCATTTTTACCAGTATATGTTAATCTTATATCGGCTGTTGCTTGTAAACATTATAATACCCATCTAGCTCTATCCCAGTCTTGCAGTGTAGGATTGGATTGATGTTGACAGAGAGTATTAACCGCAAAAGTTATGTCTGGCCGTGTTCTATTTGATAGATGCAACAATGAGCCAGTTATCTCTCGAAACAATGATTTTCCTTTACTGGGTTCACCTGGGTCTCACTTTACCTTTCGTTTTGAATTTTCTGGAGTTTTCCTTTCAGCATTTCGTGTCAAAGCTGGTGTTTTGGTACCTGGTAGTTCATTAGCATGGAAACGTTTCAACACACATCGGATATATCGAGTTTGTTTCAATGTCATAATTCGCTTATGTACTTTTCGTTCAATTTGTATACTAAGAAAATTTTAGGTATCCTTAAGTCCTTCATTTCAAATTCTTTATTTAACCGCTGTTTTGTTTCAATAATTTTATCATTACAGTTGCCTGCAATTAATATATCGTCAACCTAAAGAACCAGTATTACATAATTTGCCTTCTTACGCTAAATATAAACACAAGGATCATTAAGATGATTTGCAAAGTTCATTTTTACAATTGTGGTATGAAAACGGTGATACCAGCATTGCAGACTTATTTTCAGTCCATACAATGCTCTTTGCAATTTGCATATCATCCCATTTTCCACTTGCATCCCTTCTGGTGGATACATATATACGGGTTTTTCCAAGACTCCATTCAGGAAAGCAGTTTTTACATCCATTTGCACCAAGCTTAGTGCTTCTTTATTTATTAAGGCTAAGACAGTTCTCACCGAATGTAGGCTCACTACTGGTGCTTAAATTTCTATACTTTTATAAACCCAGCGAGAGCCAGGGCTGTTAACTTAAACGTATATTAGTTAAATTCAGTTAAAGTTTTAGTCTTCCAAAACAAAAATAAGAGTTAAAGTTTGCAGTTTTATTCTTTTCACTTAAAGTTTAAGTTATAGTTAAAGTTGATGTAAACCAATTTTAACTTAAATAAAATAAAAGTTTAGAGTTAAGGTTAAAGTTAAATTCTTCTTTATAGTTAAAAAAGTTAAAGTTAGTTAAAGTTTAATTCTTCTTCTAAAATAGTTGAAGAAGTTGAAGTTATGATGAAATAATGTAGTTACCGATTATATCATATTCGCTTTTTATGTACGATGAAAAGATGAAATAAGACATAAGAGTTTCCAAATTTAATAAATCAAGCGTTCACAAAAATGTAAAATGAATTTAATTAAAAATTTTTCACATTTAAAATTTTAATTTTCAAAACCACTTATTATTTCACAGTAACAAAAGATCATTAATAATAGGTAGACCCTTTGAGACTGCATCGTAAAGGGTCTAAAATGAACCTCAATTTGCTGAATGTTCGTTCAAAATAATGGAAAATTGGAAATTGGCTTGAGACTTTAACCCAAACGATTTTTTTATAAGTTTAAGTTAAAGTTTGATTTAGTTTTAAGGACTGAAAATATTAGTTAAAGTTTTATTCAGTTACACATATTGGGATTTATAGTTATGGTTAAATTCAGTTATATTCTTAATACGTGAAAATACAAGTCAGTTTGAGTTAAAGTTAAGAGTTTTAGTTATGTTAACAGCCCTGTTCGTTGCAGGTGCTTTGGCGGCGTATTTAATTAATATCGCAAATGAAAATAGACTGGAAATTACAAGGTGATTGGATCCTGAGTTTAGTTTCGTTCGGTCTTTCATTCCTAGTATTATATCAGTATTGGTGCCAGTATCTGTGGTTTATATATATGTCACTTATGTAATGTTCGGAATAATTTTTCAAACTATGTTAACTATTTCTCAGTGAGTTGAATTTGTTTAAGAATTTTATTTAATTGTAAAAAAAAAAAATTGAAAATAGTTTTTCAAAAATTAGATCAGAGGTAGCGCAGCACATAGAGAGAGACAGTTACGCGTTGATTTTCGGATTCAATTTATTCGTAGCTCTCGGATTGGGTTCGATTTTAACGTACACTGTGATCGAAGGGCATTTATTATATTTCACGACTAGAGAACAGGTAAATTAGCAAAGACGAAGTGATGGTATTGCGTCATTAAATTCTATGTAATTGGCATTGTTGTGAATTGTATTCGTTAGCCAATGAAGCCGTAGAATTTTTATCATTATCGAGAATTTAATAATACCTGTGAAAGAGATAATTAATGAAAATAGTTATAAATTGACAAGAATGATTAGAACAAAGGATTTTTTTTTCGTTTAAAATTGAAAGTCCCACCAACAGTTGACGAAAAAAATCCTCTTTTGATATCATATCGACGATAATTTTGCTTTTGTGTCTATTACAGTTTTTATTCTATGGAAGTTACTTCTGCGGATTGGGAATTGTGTACGCGTTGTTGACGATATTTAACTCGATAGTAAGATGCATACATTCATCTCACCTGTGATGAAAGTTGAACGCAAACTCGGAATTTATTAGCTTTAAAAAAAAATGAGTCTTTTTGTTGATGGTGTGATATGGGTAATTCTCTGAAAATGTCCATATTTCGATGTCTTTATTTTTCTGAAAAAAAAGTTGATATTGGGAATTTTTTTGATTGGGATAGTGAGTATATGTGTCCTTGATGTCATTTATGCCATTCGGCTCAAGTCATGTCCCCCTGGGGGGGTAGGGGGACTTTTTGAAATTTTATTACCCAAAACCTAAGAACTTCTTAGGCCGTGGCTGTTGATTCTCGATTTTGTGGCTTATTGTAACTCAGCCGTAAGACGTCCTAGGAACTTGAAACAAAAGGGATATCGAAGATTAGTAAGTACATATAATATTCACCTATTCAATATTCTCTTAAACTGACTGTTAGGAGCTCCTTAGTAAATTTTTGGCGAATTCTCTCAGGTCGTGGCTGGTTGGTTTTAATCTTGAGCCGTGGCGAAGTGTCTTTTTATGACCATGGCCTAAGAACTAGTGTCTTTTTTCGAGAGACAGCCATTAACACCTAAATTAATAACATCTTTGTTAGTGTATCCCCATTAAAATTGATTTAGAATGGCAAAAAGACACTAATTCCTAGGCCGTGGTCGTAAAAAAAAACACTTCGCCACGGCCTAAGATGAAAACCAACCAGCCACGGCCTAAGAGAATTCGCCAAAAATTTATTAAGGAGCTTCTAACAGTTAATTTAAGAGAATATTGAATAGGTGAATATTATATGTACTTACTAATCTTCGATATCCCTTTTGTTCCAGGTTCCTAGGACATTTGATGGCTGAGTTAGAATAAGCCACGGCCTAATACCACAAAAACCGGGAATCAACAATTTTTACGAATTTTGCTTTCCGACTGTGATAAATAAATGACATTTCACATTTCGAATGCTGGCAGTGTATTCTCATGATGTCAAGGAAGCATTGTAACCGCAAAGAAAAACGAATTATAAAATCATTGCCGCAGGAGAAGCAAACAAAAAACGCCACGGCCTAGGAGTGTATAAACCATTTACAGGTCTTTGAACCTTCCTGGAGGTCAAGCAGGGAAACTTTGGACATCATTTTGAGCGTTAACATACACACTCAACTATCCTGAGCAACTTTGCTAAGTTTTTCCTCAAAAAAATATTAATTTAATATCATTTATGTGACATTGAAAATTCAAAACGTGACCATTTACATGCCACGCCCTAAGAACTTTTGACCTTTGGGTTGAAAAAAACCCCATTTAGGGGGGGTGGAGGACAATTTCAATCGATGGGAAAGTTAGAGAAGATACTCATATAAATATAGAAAAAAAAAAAAATTCAATTGTAGCGTAATTCTTCAAAAAAAACATCGATTACAGAAATATGGACATTTTCAGAGAATTACCCATATTTATTTTGTGCTTGGGATTTAATCCATTTTATACCTTTTTTTATTTTGTATTTGAGTACATTTTAGGTGTATTAAATTGCTATCAGAAGACAAAGAAACAAATCAGCGTATCTGTTTTATGGTTTTTATGATGAGTGGTGAACAGTAGTGAAGAAATGTTTGGTTTTAGGAAGTACCGAAGAAGAAAATGATTTATTCGAATTCATCAGCGTGAAGTAACGTTTATATTTTTCAAAAAAATTGATTTTGATTGGTTTTTTTACCCGTGTTATAACCAGGCCTTCTTTTGAAAGATAAATAATAACTTTCGAGTCGAGTTTGTGGCTATCAAATGATGGGAGAGTGCTGATTTATTTTGTATATTTTTCTTAGCGTATTATAGATGTTCTTTAAACTTGTTTTTATGTTTCTTTTTGTTTGTTCAATGTAAAGTCCTGGACAATTTTTGAAATTTATTTTGTTGATGCCACTGCAGCCTTCAAATTTGTATTTATCTTTAACGTTTCCTAAAATGTTCTTGATTTTGTTGTTGTTTGAGAAAACTGGTTTTATATTGTGTTTCCTGAAGACTTATTTATGTTGACAGCATAAACTGGTGAAGGAGGAACAAATAAAATAGGTTGTCTTTTGTCTCCAGTGCCAGTTAATCTTAATTTGTGACGCACAATGGGCTAGGAGACCCCAAAAACGCGCGTTTTACTTAAAAAAACCTATTTCTGATTAAAATGGCAACATTGTATATGATTGTGTTGCCCAACATTGGTGTCGTACGAAACGAGCAACCGAACCGCGTTTTTCATCCCCCTTCTCTTCCTAGCACCCTCGCAAGTCGTCGACGCGCAGTGCACCAGTTTTGTTCCTTATACGCTCTGTAATTAGTGATTTATTTTTCCGTTTGTAATTCATATTTTGGAAATGTAGAATAGCGCAAAATATTCAGAAAATTAAGTACTATTCAATCACATATTTGGTTTTAAGTCGTTATTGCTTATAAGTTTATGATAAGTCGTTAAAGATGGCCATATTTTCGTGAAACTAAAAACTTAAATCAGAGCAAAACTTTTTGGAAAATCAGGGAAAATAATAACTTCTGATTGATATAATGCTTTGAAGTATGCTGAATACGAATATCACTTACTTTTTGTGGCAGCGTTTTGTACGGGCAATTTCCGCGCGAAATAACGATAAATTTTGATGTGCTTTACACAGTATGTTTGAAATTAACGTATTATATTATCCTACCTACACAACAACGCATACTTTGTAAGACCATGACAACGAGAAAGATGACGACAACGAGAAAGATGACGATTGACTACTATTTTGAAACTTATTTTTTATTTTAGTTTAGTTTCCTCTTGTGCTTATTTTTTAAATACAAATTTGGTAATCTATAATGCAATAGCCAATAATGTCACTTCCAATCACCCCTCCCTTCTCCACACCCTCATCTCACAATTTTTTGGTCTACAAACTCGAAAACATTTATGTAATGATATATCGCATAATGCTATGGCCAAATTTCACTTCCAACTGGTCCCCCTGCCCCACCTCCTCACTCTACAATTTTTGGTATTAAGTTCGTAATCTACAACTTCGAAAACATATATAATGACATTATCACACGATACTATAGCCAAAATTTACTTTCAACCTCCTCCCCAGCCCCTCCCCCTCACCCCACAATTTTTTAGTAATAAATTCGCAATCTACGACCTCAAAAACATAATATAAATTACTTTTCACTCCTTCATACATCTTATTAAATAAAACGCGCGTTTTAGGGGGTCTGCTGGCCCACTGTGTAACGTATCTAATATAGCTGTAGGTGCTGTATTGGAACAATGGAGCAATATTAGCGAGCGTGAGCCTTTGGCATTTTTTTCAGCGAAATTGAATGAGAACCAACGCTATTGGTCCACTCATAACAAGGAATTGAATATGTATTGAAAACTCAAGAAGTCACCATAGAGGATAGATCATAAGTTACTGATATGTATGTTCAATGCTAAAAAACCGGATAAAATCGAGCGTAGGAATAGTTATATATAATTTATCAGTCAGTTCACTTCAAAAATTGAACATGTTTCAGGTTCGTACGCTCAGCGTTTAAGGAAGATGGAAATATGCAGGTATTAGGGTAATAAGTAACAAGCTTCAGTAATAAGGTAGTATACTTTGGGTTTTTCCTAGATTACCTAAGTTGTCTCGGTACCTTATGCAGCATAATAATTATGATATATACAAGTAACGTATAGTTAGTTGTTGGTTGTACACAAGCATATAATATGCGCTGTTAACTATTAATCGTCCTCTTATGATTAGCACATAGCTTACACTAGCTTGGTTAAGTGCAATTACCTTATGTATTTTTCAAGTATGAGTTCAAACTTAAGACCTAGGGATATTCATAATAAACTCAACAACATGAAAAATAATAGGTTATATTGATAGATTTACGTTACTTTTTATTTATTTATAATCTTCAACATATTTAATTAAAGAAAGTATCATCAAGAAATGCCTAGTGAAATATACCTACACAAATGTTAAATGTTAAAAAAAAAATTAATAATGAAACAAATATTTAATGTGAAATATTTTCATGCAGCATCTATATTTATTCTGAAGGATCAGGAATTGTTTTTTCTATTAATTCATCGAGAATGTCTTCTTGTTTTAGAAGAATTCTCATGGCAGGTGCTACATATTTAAATATAAAATATTTTTTTCGATCTCCCAAAATTACCTCATAAAGACCATTATAAAATTTATCAGACAGTAAACGATGAGCTTTTGCTATACCACGACTAAAAGTATCAAAATCGATATTTTCTTTCTTCAAGTTTTCAACCAATTCAACCATCTTTTGTTAGGAGGATGCTCACAATAGTACAACCACTGTTGTCGTCTCCGTTCTTCATATAAATCAAATTTCGCAAGTTTTTCAAATTTTGTTTTATCATAAATCACCTTCTTTTCTTCAAAATCCTGATCGTACGGCTGAGGAAATGTCTCTTCATATTCATCAATCACGATACGCCAGATATTTAGTATTACGTTTTCCTTCACATAATCCTGAAACAATTTACTTTAACTAAACTGATATCGTATCACAATTATAGTAGTTAGTAGAAATGCCTGGTCTCTAATTACATACAGTGTAATGGGGATGTTATACTTTTTTTTTGGAAAAAATGTATACGTACCAGTGTTGTAGAAACAAACCCAAGAACGAGAACGAGAACGAAGAACAACAAGAACAGAGAATTTTCATTGTTCCTGAGGAACAGAACCAAGAACGAGAATATAAAACTAATATGTATGAAGAACAAAGAACAGAACGAGAACAGAATATTTTCAAACTGAAAGATCAAAGAACGAAACGAGAACCAACTAATGTAAAATGCTGAGGAACGAGAACAAAAACAAGAACGGATGTAATTTCGGGTTCTTCGTTCTTTTGAAAGTTAATGATTTATCACAAAATTAATAGATATCATGAGGGGAAAGAGAAAATAAAAAACTTCTAAAAGCGGACAAATGCTGTAGATCCTTTTTTTTTTTATTTATTTATTAATTAGCTTCAATTAATTAATTTTCAATTTCAACAACAACATAAACTGTAAACACGTTATCAAAAAAAAGAAAGAAAGAAAGAACAAAAGAAAAAGTTGAAGAACGAGAACAGAACGAAGAACGAACAAGAACGAGACCATAAAGGATTGAAAGAACAAAGAACAGAACGAGAACAACATTGTAAAGAATTAAAAGAACGAAGAATGGAACGAGAACAGTTGAAACATTGAGAATAAGAAAGAGTTAGGAACAGGATCAAATGACTGGGTCTTTCCAGGAACAAGAACAGACATATGTTCATTCCTACAACACTGATACGTACAGAGAAAAAAATTAGAAATCGAATAAAAAAAAACACTTCATTTAATACCATAGTGCTTGTTTGCATAACTGCATACCTACCCATGTGTTAGGCGCATGTATATGTACTGAAGAATCATATGTGCGAACAAATTTCTTCTCTGTTGCTATTGTTATCGTTTTTTCATCATTTATTCAATTGAAATTACAAGTTTTTATCAATCCATAAATTAAGTGGAAATCCTATATTTTTAGGTATCTACTACCATAGATTAACCATACAAAGATAGTCCACGGTGTATACGAATTCATCACTCATGAATATTGAAAAAGGAGCCAGAAAATTTTACATTAACATCCACTCATCCAGGAAAGAGTGATATAGCTGTGTTTCCAGAAACGGACTCGTCTCTGACATAGCATGCTTATATATTTATATAGATGTCTATTTGCGGAATCCGAGATCACGAGATCCAAACCCCAGATTGGTTTGTCCAAACCTTTCCAAACCATGTGTATAGACTCTACGTGTTACACAGATCTCTATCATAAATACTATAGGCGGAACTCGGATTCCGCATCTGTGCTACTTTATAGGTGCATTTCCCCGGCACCCCCACTCGACGGGGTTTGCGGCACAAACCAGCACAAACATGGCACAAACGAATGCACTAAGCTTCATTTCCAAATTCCGGAGTGGGGGTGCCGGAAATGCACCTCCACTTTATATAATTTGTACATCACGCTTTTTCTCCAGAGGTGGGGGGGGGTGGATGCCAAAATTTCGTTATATACAAAGTTAGATACCTCAGTAGAATCCGAGATCAGACTGGATCTCGGTTTCCGCGTTCATGTTTATATACAACGATATACCGGGTGATTACTTGATTCAAGCACCCCAAGCGCAAAAATCTTTCCCTCACAGAAATGAATTGTATATTTGAATGATATTAGCAAGAACAAATGACATAAATTAAGTTTATTTAATGTTTAAAAGCGCCTATCAATGAAATGTAAATTTTAATTTATACTTTCATTGTCAAAAATACGCATTATGTATTGAATGAATCACCTTTCAGCTAATTTTTTCGCTTGGGTGCTCGAATCAAGTAGTCACCCGGTATATTGAAGGGGATCTCGGATTTCCCTTCTTTACAGGGATCTCGCATTCCGCATTTTGGTTAGAAATATGGTTTTCAGGTTTAGCTTACCCTTCTCACTATTCCTAGGAATGTATTTTTACGCTGAATATAAATTTATAATCAGCACCTCGTTAACATAATTTTAAAAGTTGGATCTCGGGTTGCCCACGAATGAAACGGATCTCGGATTCCACATTTCGGTCTATATATATTTTTCCCCCACGCGTAGCGCCAGCGGGTGTTTATGAAATTTTTTCAAAACTTGGTGAAAGACTCTTCTTAAAAATCTAATAAAACTACTGTTTTGTTTTTTCGAAAGAATTCAAAATAGAGGATCACTCAAATTTCAAGGGAGGTTGGAGAAAGCGCAAATAACTCAAAATTTGCGGTTTTGATCTCATATGGAAAATTGAGTCGCTGACACCAACATATCCAAATTTTAGCTTCCTAAGTGTATTTTGAAGGGAGTTAGAGCAAAAAACGGCTTTTTGAAAAAAATTTTGAGTCATGAAATTTTTAGGAATTTCCATATCTCCTCACCAAATCAACCTAGAACGGTCAAACTTTGTGTGAGGAGTTAGGTGGTGACCAAAATACGACCACTTCAATTTGGATCAGAATGAATCCTAAATGAGGTGCATTTCGCCTGCACCCCCTCGGTGGAAAATAGGGTTGATAATAGATGCAATCGGTTTGTACTACGTTTGTACTTGTTTGTACCACAAACCCCATCGCTTATACCACCCCTCTTCAAGAGATATTCAACCTTTTTTGTGGGGATACTAAAGAAAATATAGGAAAAAGCGTGAATAACAGCAGTATTGAATTACCAAGTTTGCTATAGTTTCCAATCGGTGATCTGCTAAGGATTGTACTTGGGATGTTAGTTTTAATATTCGTTCTATGTTGCCGATAATTCTTCCTCTTATTTCCGCTTTTTCTTCTATATTAGTGTTATTGTTGAATTTATGCAGCAATGTTCTTAAGAAATCAATTTCCTATAAATAATAGTACATTTGTAATTATCAAAATGTACGTAATGGAGTGTAACAAAGATTACCTACTTCTTGAATATTAATGCCAATAGATTTAGTAGTAGTTTCCATAGGTTTACAAGGTGTTGCATAGCAGTGACACTGAAAGATAACAATACGGCCCAGAGATAGGCATAGAAAGCTGGCAAACAGCATAGTTTTTAATTGCATAAAACTTTTAAGTTACACTACTCCTGCAAAGAGCAACTGAGTAATGAAAAGTATTCAATAAATCTATGGTGTCTATTTGTTAATTAATGATCATACTACATTACTTAAAATATCAATTCATGTAGTTAGATAAGTTTATCGTGGCAGGTTGAAACAAATGAAACTGAATAACAGTCACCCATCTAGTAACGGCCACAACTCTGCATAATAATGCGCATGGTAGTGGGGCAAGTAAAAATATAAATAGTCAACGCGCTGTATTAAATTCATTCTATTGTGCTCTCGTTGCTCAGTATACTTCTTTTACAACTACATTGCAATCTCTACTTTAAACGTCCGAACTTTAGACGAGGTTTGCGCAGCTGCCTAGCAGGTCTTCCAAACGTTCGCACTGCGGATGAAACTTCTATAGAAGTATAGGTTAGCCACAATAAGCAAAGAAATAAGTAAACACTAGATTTGTAGGTAAGTACAACACACCACACCCACAAAGTGGCGACCTTGCTAGGATTCATAATGCCTGATGAAAATGTAGCTACATCATCCGATGCTACAGCGCCTTTACTTTCGTTGTTAAGCAATCCGCGATCACTTTACTCGAATTTTTGCCAATGAATCTTAAAGTATGGATTATGCTAGTGGAGCAGCACTTCGAAGTATTTGGGACTGAAAACGATAAAATGAAACTAATATTATTTAGTTCAAAATTACCGTAAAACTCCATTAAGCGTGTATGATCTATTAACAGATGACAAATTAACGCTTACCCAACAATATGCATCTGTTAAACAATAGATGATTCACTTATATAATAGGTCTGATGAAAAAAAACTATCCGAATTATCATCAGGAGTCGCACTGGGTAATCAAAAGCCCTTTGCCTTATTAAACGAAATGTGGATCCTAGCTAATAACAATGTAAACGAAGGAATATTGAAACGATTGCGGCTTAAACTCTTATATGAAGACAACTATTACTTTCGCAAGATACGCTCAAAGTTTTATGCATTATGATGGACCAGTTAGCACAAATGATAACAACAAGGACTAGTTGCCACGCAATCGAAGCTTCTACATCAAACATCTCCGCCATAGCTACCAAAAATGTGGGAGATAAATTTTTGTGCTTGGAAGAGATGGTATTACAGCTTACGAAAGAAATAGGCGAGTTAAAAGCTAGGCCACATAGTTTTAGTCGGAACCGTTTTCGAACGAGATCACGAGGGCCTACTTTAAAGCTCACACGCTCACCTAGCGCTACTAGAGGAAAATGTTATTATCATCACAAATTTGGTGAACAGGCTTTTCAGTACCTCTCGCCATGCAACAGTAGTTAGACCAGCACCATTTCAAGAAAAACCCAAACATACCAAAATTCGCAAGACCGAGGAGACTACACCCTGCTTTCTTGCGACGGGCTAAACAAGAGTTTGAAGGAATGCTCAAGCAGGGAGTAATACGTCGATCAAAATCTCCATATGCAGTACCGCCATTTTTATGTAAGAAAGGAGATGGAAAAAGCTTACGATCTAGCGGTAATTATCCCACCTTAAATAGCATCATGTAGTCAGATAGGTACCCACTACTGTTGATGAAAGATGTTATCAGCAACCTTGTTGCAACTATGATCTACTGCTTGCACTCTGGGTGAGATTATTGCAGCTGAACATTGAATTACTGCACTTCTACAAAATAAATTGTTTGATTGATTGATTGATTGTTTATTGTTATTTTTCACTTTTAAACAACTCGTCCCCATTCGTGCCACTCTGAATAAACAGCTAAAAAATAAATTCAAACGAAATGTTTACTGTACCAGTTCAGTTAAGTGTCGATAACTGCTTCGAATCCGGAGGTGAAAAATATAAAATCAAATTTTTAAACTAGTTAAGATGTTATTAATTCATTTTGCGAAGAAAATCTACTACTTATATCAAGTTCACGACTTAAACAGTTCTAAAATAATGAGTAGCACATGATGCTTCCTGAAAATAATTTTCTTTATCGATCATTTCAGTTTATCGATCATCGATAAGAGAGTTGAAATATTTGATTCGGCTATATAGATGTATAGAGAAGTTTACGATAAAGGGAATTTTGCAACATGAACTTTTTAGCTGAGTTTTTAACAAAACGATAGCTATTACAGCCTACCTGATTTGGGAAGGGAAGGTCGGGGAAGGGTGGGGTCTTCAAATCTTTGCGTTTCAGACCATTTGTAATCATCTGGCAAATGTCCAACTTTTTGGTATATATAATATATATATATATATAGATTTATATTTCCGAAAGGTGAGATCCAAAATACACATTTCGTGGAAAGGTGAGCTCCGTTTTGGAAAGGTGAGATCCGAAATCGGATCTCACCTTTCTTAGCGTGTATATCGAGTTTTTTGACATCAGGATACCATCAGGAATGCATTGCCCAATTTTTGCCCGGATCTCATCTTTCCACTTTTTCGGCCAACATATACGAAGTCAGTTCGACGTTTGTTTTGCAGAGAGCGCTCTACCAGAGTATATCTAAGTGTTACGTTTCGAAACAGATGAGATCCGCGCATTCGGCAACAACGCGGATCTCATCTTTCCGTTCCTTATATTCGGTATTGAATCACGAATACGTTATACTTTAGGCAGCAAGACGTTTTGAAATAAAATCAAATTAAGTGTTTGTTATGAAATCAAAAACAGGTCTATTTTGCACTACCTTAAATTACTTAAAGATAACTCTTCCAGTTAGCAACGAGAAAATAATCGTGTGAAACAAGAGTCCGTTTACCAACTGTAAAATACTTTAAAATAAATTTTAAATCATTTTGTAAAAATTATTTATGTTGTTAAGACACTTTGACAAAATAAGCACTTTAAATATAAAAATAAAACAAGATTCGAGAAAAATTTTGAACTTCCAGCTGACTTCATGGAAAAAAAAATCAGAAAGTCTTTAAACTTGAAGGTAATCTTTGAAAAACTAAAAATAAATTGAGATTCGAAAAAAAAAACGCGAACTTTAAGCTGAATCTAAAGGAAAAAGAGAAGCAAAATTCAGGATATTTCAAATTTTGAGGTAATCTCTAAGAAAACTAAAAATAAAATGAGATTCGAGAAAAATGTCAAACCTTGAGGTTAATGCTAAAAATCATCATTTTTCGAAAAAAAAAAACAAGAAGAAATTGTAGAAAAATCAAGCTTATGAATAAAAAAATTAGATGCAAAAAAAAAACGAATCTTCTTGAATGGCTAAAATTCACATAAAATTGTTATTTTCAAGAAAAAAAGTTTTTCTTCAGTGTTGTTTTACGTATTTAATTTTAAAAACTTTTGACACAAAAACACTTTATTTTTAAATATCGATACTGTATTATTGCACTGAAAAGGTCTGTTTGCCGAAAACGCGTTATGTATCGATATTTAAAAATAAAGTTTTTTTGTGTCGAAAGCTTTAAAATTAAAAACTGTTATTATTTGCGAGAGCACGTGCTCACTTTGCCGGAAAAAATTAACAACCAGGGAGAAAAACAAGAAAAAAATTAAATATCAAGTTTTAAATACATAAAGCGAATACACATTTATACTGTCCCTTAAGGTAGCACCATATTTCAAGATGTCGAATTTTCATGCTCACTCCCCCTCAAGTTATTCATTTTGGACTCAAAATAAACCTTTAAAAATTTCATAACTTAAGAATAATATTAACACGTGTCGAGCGGAGCTTGAAGTTTTCCCATTTGTATTTATGCTTTTCTAAAGTCTCAAAAATTACTCACTATTAGCTGTTTTTCTTGACATAATTTACGCTATAAATCCTGAAATAAAAGCTGCAATTGTTCTAAAATGCCCATTTATTCCCTGAGGGGAGAGAGGTATTTCCTCAAAATTTGCAAAAATGTATAGAATTATAATTCTGGGAAAACTGCCATGCTATACAAATTTTAAAGAATTTACTTTACGAACAAAGTTTAACTTTTGTGTTTTATTTTTTAATTATTTTATTTTAAAAACTTTACTTTACTTTTTTCCATTAACTTGCCGTATTCTGCAACGAAGGCCAGAGGCGGTGTTTAGATTTTGGATAGGAGGTTGGTAGCTTTAAGGAATTTAAACAGGTTTTCTATTGTTGTTGGGTTGTTTAGGTAGCTGATTTGTTATATTTTTTTCGATAACTTCATATAGAATTCTTTTCAGAAAAATCAAAATTTTATTATATATTTCATTTTGATACACCTACTTGACCAAAAAAAAAAATTGAGGTGTGAATTCCATTTCTATATAACTTCAATATCTGAATCAGAGAACCTCTTCCTACTGTCTTAGATTATTTGAAAATGAAAAAAAAGTGAGCAGCCATGCCGCATCACTGGAGCTCACTTTTTAATCGGGGCTTGATTATATTTGGAGGTAATATTGTCAAGTGAACTTCTCAAACTTATAGCCCATATTCATCACCCCTTATCCGTACTAAAAACACCGAGAAGTTTAATCTGAAATATGTAGAATTTTTTGTCCTCCAAAATTGGAAAAGTTCATACTTTTCAGTTGCTTAAAGCTTCTCAAGCTTGACTCAATTTTGGACATACGCTATTTGGGATCCATTTACAATCGATTTCAACTTAAATTCAAGGGGCTCATATTTTGACACCAATCAAATCTACACACAAGGATTGACCCTTCTAGGTTAATTTGATGAGGAAATATGCGAGATTCATGAAATATCACATTGTGATTTCCCCTCCAAAAGCCGTTTATTTTCGTTTTTTCGTTTACTCCCACAAAATGTTGAGGACAACCACCCTCCTCATTCCGCTTCAAAATCACATGTGAAATTAGCATACAGCATACTTCTCATCGTTATTAATCATTCAAATTCATATTTTTCAAATCCTCGTTTTTTGAGACTCCTTAAGCTCTATTCAAATTTTGATAATCCGCCATTCTGGATTGATTTTGACCCTAATTCAAAAGGTCATAGTGCCAAACTAACCCCACACACAATATTTGAACTTTTTGGTTGATTTGATGAGGAGATAATATGAGATATTAAAGAAATTTCATAACTCAAAACTTCCTCAAAAAGCTGTTTTTTGCCCTAGATCCCCTCAAAATATACTTAAGAGGCTGAAATTTGGATATGTTAAAGTCCGCAACTTACTTTTTCGTCTGAAAAAGAAACGAAAATTTTAAGGAATTTGCCCTCTCTCCAGCTCCTCTCAAAATTTGTGAACCATTATTTTGAGGTTATTAAAAAAAATGATATTTGAGAAACTCCATAAAATGGCTCTAACCGTATTTTTAGCAAAATTCATGTAAATCACTTTCTGTGCACTTCTCCACTTTCCTCCCTACGTCTTTCATCAAATCCATGTTTTATACATGTATAGTTTATTCAATTTTACAAAAGTAGGCTGCATCGAAATTCACTTCTCACAATGAACGCATAAAAATTTTTCACATGTTCATCAAAATGCAATAATCGCTCAAAAAATAGAAAAAAAAATAGATATTTAATACGTAAATACTTGCTAGCCTACTGTCCACATGAACATTTGTCTCAAATAAAGTATACTTTATTAGATTTGAATAAAATAAAAAAAATACACGAAATTACCATACAATATTTATGGCAACGTTGCTGGATCTCGACTTATCGAAACGTTATCGTCAAAAATGGTTGTATATGTGTATAAGATCTCAGCTTTCCATACTTTACTTACGGATCTCACCTTGTTCAAAACTTCTCAAATAATTTATTTTAAGAATTTGTTACCCCTCTATGGTGGTTATGTATCAGATGCTATAAATAAGCAATTACCCTTCCTATATATTCCATAATTTGTAAATTTTGAGTCGGATCTCAGGTTGCCCAGTTTTTAATCGGATCTCACCTTGATAGATTTACGTATATATATATATATATATGGCAACAGTACCTTGGCGTCACCTTTTATATAAGCGCTGATCGTCTCCGTCACCGAAATCGGAGGCAAACGCGTCAACCCGGTGACGAAAACGTATCCCTGTGTATACCAAGTTTAAAATCCGTTTCACACCCTAAGGAGTCGAATGGCAAATTTTTGTATGGTGACGAAAAAGTCATGTATACACCTACGATATACAGATTTCAAAATGGTAGTTCCACCAACCTCCACCACGTAGCGCTACCTGTGTATACATAGAGATAATGTTACAGCGCATACGTTTCCGTATAATGAACGGGTTGTATACATCACCTATTCGTGGCAACGCTGCAGTGACAAAAACATCGCGTACCTTTCTAATTTTATACACACACACTGCGTGATCTTTTTTCAGGAGAGTATATCGCCGTCACAAATTTATGAGAACATTTTGTGTAATGAATGATTTATCGAACTCACTCTTTTCCATTCTCCGTTCACTTTTTTAAAATTGAAATACTGAAATCATTTTTGCGAATAAAATTCCATTTTTTTCTTATTTTTTTTTATTCAGTTTTTAGCGAACTTTACTTTTAAAGTAACTCCGGTAAAACTTGATAGATCGAGTAAGTTGATTCAATCAAGCGTGAGGTCACGGTTTTTCCCTTTGTATCAAAAATTTATCAGAATATGGTGCAGATGGCCGAAAGAATAGACGTAGTAGTCTTGGAATTGACGGTTCCCTGGACGTGAGTGGATGTGAGTTGGCGTGACATGATGTGACGGGGCTTGAGTTGAGATCGATCGACACCAAATTATGGGGATAGACAGAGTTTTTAGACTTTCAGCTATTGTTAGTTTTTCAACTTGGGGAAGGGTGATTTAACATGAGGTCACTTTTTTTTTGTAAACGTTAGTTCTCTCACTATAATTAAAGTAAAACTTGACAGAGTGACTCGAAATTTTGGAGAGTGGTAGAATGAGTACATGAATAGGTTTTTAGAGTTGATTGATTTTTGAAGTCGATTAAACACGAGGTAACGTGACGTCACGTAATTTTAATTCACGATTTAAAATATAAATTTTAAAAATGAGTATAGTTCACCTCGAATCGGAGGAGGCAAACTCGAAAGCATGTGACCGTGAGGAAGTATAATTCAACGCGAAGTCACGTTTCTTTTAGAAGCCGTGTGAAATTATTGTTTTTTTAGAGCTGTTTGAACATGAAATGACCTGACCTCACACAATTCCGAGTTTTAGATTATAAAAGTATAAATTACGTGAGGTCATGTTTTTTATATGATACTTGATGAAATTTAGGATGAGTGGAATTGGTAGAACGGTTGAATTTTAGAAAATTTATTTACCCTATTTATGTAAAAAAATTAATTATTCGAAAAACTTGCTTTAAAATAGTATAATTGGGTAAAGACCGCTTTCAAGATACTTTAGTAGTATCTTCTAGTTTAAAATCAAACTTACAATTTTATATCGAGATCGATATTATTAATAACGCTTAATAAAAAAGTAAAAAAACATCACTATAATAATTAATCAAACATTCCTTCAGTAATAACTTTATTCTTGCCTTATAAAAAATCAGTGGTTACGATTCATTTCAGGGCTGCGAGAACAATAAAGAACGAAGAGCAAAAAATTACAAAAAATTTGAAGAATGAGAATGAAAGCGAACTTTGAGAGCTTTAAAAGAATGGAAAAAGGAAGAACAAGAAAATTAAAGAAGGAAAACAATAATTTGTGTTTTTGGCAATCCCTAAAGCACTTTGACTTATTTCAACGTTGAAAACGTACTAAGCACATTTCAAAGAAATGTAATTTCAATTAAGCATTAGATGAAATACTCAGCTGAATAAACCTATCAAACATTTGATGAATATTATTTCAAATTGAGAACATTTCCTGAAATTTTATCAGAAATTGTTGAATTTTCAGAAAAATATTTTCGTAATATATTTTTCAGGAAAGAATGAAAGTTCTTAGACTCGAGCGTAAAATGGAAAAAAATTAGCAAAACACGTGTAAATTTTCCTGTATATTAATTAAAATCATAAAAAAATGAGAAATTTTCTTTTAATTACCAACCTCAAAAATTTAATAATTTTTTCCTAGCATTCCAGAATTTTTTATTTGGTATTTTTTGAAAAAATCTAGATAAAGTGTTCAAATTGATGAACAACATTGTGAACATGCAAAATTTTGACGAAAATTTTTCGAAATTGAGGTAATTTTTTTAGATTCAATTTTATTTTTCACTACTGTGAATTAATCAGGTTCACGCCATGACTTTAAACCTTTGTACCAATAAAACCCTTAATTAATTATATAATAAATTATTACTTTTAATCTGATGAACCCTCAGCTTTTTAGAATCATGCACGTGATCTTAGAGAAACAAATACAAAATTATAACGTATTGGTAAAATTTCAATGTCAACTTACCTTGTTTTTCAAAAGATTTTACTTCAGTTTCGAGCGCTAACTGAACAAATTTTCACCTCTTGTTTTCTCCATTGCAAGTAATTAAAATCAAAATTTAAGGTGGTGCTTTGGAAAATAAGTAGATAAATGCGAAAAGGTTGATTTTTTAATAAAAAAATGAAAAAATTGGAAAAGTAAATGCTGAATACCCTCAAACAAAGTCTCTAAAACAATATATTATAATTTCAAATCATTTCGTTGTGTTTTTCTCAAAAATAACCCAACGAAATGATTTGAAATTATAATATATTGTTTTAGAGACTTTGTTTGAGGGTATTTAGCATTTGTTTTCCAATTTTTTCATTTTTTTATTAAAAAATCAACCTTTTTGCATTTACCAACTTATTTTCCAAAGCAGCGCCTCAAACGAGAACCTAACGAGCGTTCAAAATTCACGTAACATTTTCTTCTACTTATGTCTATCATCGGCTTCTATTAGTGCTCATTATGTTCTCGTTTGAATTTTAGTGTAAAATTTAGGAACATTTACACGTATTTTGATAATTTTTTTCCATTTTGCGCTCGAGTCTAAGAACTTTCATTTTTTCCTTAAAAATGTATTATGAAAACATTTTTATGAGAATTCAACAATTTCAGATAAAATTTCAGGAAATGTTCTCAGTTTCAAATAATATTCATCAAAAGTATGGTAGGTTTATTCAGCTGAGTATTCGTTGAAATAAGTCAAATGCTTTAAGGATTGCCAAAAACAGAAATTATTGTTTTCATTCTTTAATTTTCTTTTCCTCCTTTTTTCCGTTCTTTTAAAGCACTCAAAGTTCGCTTTCATTCTCATTCTTCAAATTTTTTGCAATTTTTCGCTCTTTGTTCTTTATTGTTCACGCAGCCCTGAAACATGGTGTCTACCAAATCCGAAAAACAAAATTTCATATTTTTTTCGTACGATATATTTTGAGTATTTTATTCAAAATTTTTTAAGTAAGGTTTTCTTCACCTGAATTTTGCCTTCTTTTCTTTCATTTTGAAAACATAATTACTTTCTATTAAATTTCGTAAATTTCGTACATTATCGACTGGTTTTCGTACATTTTTGGGTCATTTTCAAATTTCGTACCCACCTTTTTCGTAATTTCGTTCTTTTTTCGGCTGGTAGACACTATGCCTGAAATGAATCAACCACTGATTTTTTTGAGAGAAGAGTAATATGATAACCCTGAGAATGTTTAATTAATTATTGTAGTTATTTTTTTTTACTTTTTCATTAAGCAGTAAGTTCAATTTTAAAAAACTGAATAAAAAATAAATTAAAAAAAAAAATGGAATTTTATTTACAAACAACATTTTAGTATTGGGTATGTGTGTTGGCGTGTATAAAATGCTCCCTGTAAGTCGTAACTTGGCGAACGCCGCCAAATTGTCACCCATCAATCTGGCAACTACGCTGGTGACGGAGAAAAACTAAGGATATATTTCCATATACACAGGGGTGACGAAGAAGTCGGTTGCATAATTGGAAACAAATGATGCCTTCTCTCTATATTTTTTTATATAAACTAAATACATTCAAATTGAATGGCGTAAAAGCGGCAACCACTATGATAAACATGCTGGAAATATATATGAGATGTATACACCTCCAGCAAGCTTATTAAGCATGGTGACGAAAAGGTACTGTTTATGAAAGGTGACGACAAAGATACGTGGGGAAATATATATATATATAATTATGGTTACATATGAAAGTCAGCTCCCGCTATGTAAAAAAGCAGTTATAAGTTGGCTCCATGTGAAAGTGAATACCGTATATGGAGCTGACTTTCACAAATCATGCATTAGTTTCGCCTAGGCGCCCTCTATCCAGTGGCATACCTGGCAGGAGGAGCCGACTTTCTCTGTAAATGTATATTTAAATATACAGCTCCGTATACGGTATCCACTTTCTCATGGAGCCAAGCTATAACTGCCTTTTTGAAGCATGGAGTCAACTCTCACATATACTTCCAATTGAATTTTTTATCATAACTTCTATTCTAATTATCGATTTAATGTGTTTTTTTCACTCATAAAAAGGAAAAATAACATTTAATTGTTTGCTGGAGGCAAATAGCTCTTACAACCATTTTTTAAGGTGGATCCAACTTTCACTGTTTTTCGAGGGATCCAACTTTTATACATAACTCAATATATATATACACACCAAAAAGTTGGACATTTGCCAGATGATTACAAATGGTCTGAAACGCAAAGATTTGAAGACCCTACCCTCCTCCGACCTTCCATTCTCAAATCAGGTAGGCTGTAATAGCTATCATTTTTATTAAAAACTCAGCTAAAAAAATAAAAATGTACAAATAAAATATCACTTACAAGGAGCATGATCCCAGAAGAGGTAGTGAGGATTGAAGAGAGGTTCCATAAAAAATTTTTCAAAATATAAATTCAGATTTTTAAAAATTATCTACAAAAAAAACACACAAAATATGATGAACTGTATGCGATAGTTATCAATCATTTACTTCATTATTCCTTCACATCTACTTCTTCTACTGCTACCAATTTTTTGTTAGTGATATGTATCACATAATAAAATTAATAAATATTTCCAAGCCAATCGCATACCTACTCTTACACCGTTTCAGTGTTGGGAAAGAAATTTCCACACAGGAAGAATCCTTTATTTTACGAGAGATACCTATGTTTCTCTTCATAATCTCGTTCAGTTTAGTTGGTTTCAAAGATTTTTCAACACAGTTTCGTGTAGTCTTCATTCCCTATTGTCAGGGGCGTACCAAGGACATTCTCCAGGGGGGGAGAAAACCAAAAATTGCCAACTTATACCATGAAATTTTACCAACTGTTGACCTTTTTTTTTTTTTTTTTGCTTCGCGAAAATAAGATGTTAAATAAGATGTCACAATCTTCTTGTTAGTATTCAAAAAATGTAAAAATAGCTGTAATAATACTGCGCAAGTGGTCAAATTTACCAACTTTACGCTAAAACTCCAAATTTACCAACTTTCCAAAAGCCAAGGGTGGAATCTCCCCCCTCTTTCGGTACGTCCCTGCCTATTGTGTGAAGTAAAAAATTTGAAATCATATTCTTCAATATTTTCATGGACTGTACATGTCTACATTACGCCAACTTATTTTTTCACTTGCCCAAAAATGTTAGTGAAGTACCTACGTTTATAGAGCATTTTTTGGTTGATGGATTAAGTATAGACTTCGCAAAAATAATCAATTTAAAATACATAGAAATAATTTTTTATTTCCAATAATAGATATAATTTACAAATACGTTTTTACATTATGCTTATGTACATCGATAATAATAAAAATTATAACTGCGCCAATAAATATTATACTGAAATAAAGCGGTATAAAAAATAACACTTTCTGAACGTTATACCTGGCTTGTCTCTTCGAACCGACTATCCGGAGTTCTTTATTTTTATAAATATTGTTAATTAATCGCATTACATGGGTGAACGAATGAAATAATTTCATGTACCTATTCGCAAAAAATTTTCAAAACAAATCAATTCCCCTAATGTTGTAATATAGATTGTTGTAAACCTGTACTAAAGTTAAATAATCTCAAAGCTACCGTTCTTATTAACAAGTAACTCGTATAAATTACAAAAGCAAAACTATAATATAAAGGAAAATACCAAAATTTGCTACCCAATTGATAATACATATGGAATTTGTTTTTATCTAGCGGAAGTTTTGATATAGGCGTGATTAGAAATGGTTGTAGCGTTCCTGATTGATTATTAAAGGTTAAATTGTTATTACTAATTAATAACATAGGTGATGATTCCAAACGATCGTTGAGTGCTTGAAAGTGATACAAGTTGGGAATTGGTTTTACACGTTGGGAGTGACGATTTAAAGAAGATAACATGAAATTTGACGAAGGTTTATTCATTTTATGAAATTTGAATATTTCTTCTTTAGATACGTGGTATATTGGTCTAAAAAGTAAACAAACCAATTCGTAAGTACCTAATCTTGAATGAAGTTCAATTTTGAACAATTTGAAAACACAAAAACTTAATTTTTATTGATAAACCAAAGCAGTTCTTTAATATATACCAACATGTAAGTATAATAATATACACACACCATCACATAAAAATGTCGAGTGTAATATCAGTTTAGAAATTTTGATTACAAATGCCTTCAATTTTATAGGTACGTAAACAACACTTCATGTAACTGTTTTTGTTAAATTCTTCAAGTATCATAGTCATCAAAGTACCACAAGAGTTAAAATCAAAAAATTTCTACATTTAAGATCAATATTTTACCATTCCCATTAGAAACTAAAATCATACATTTCCGCAGCTATTTGAATAGAAGATAAAATCTTAATAGTTAAATCCATAATATCATTGCTTTTGATATCTCGACTAAACGGATAATTAATAGCTCTCCATACTACATTTCGAATGATAATGTATCCATAAAAAGCGACAAATGCAATAGCAAAATACAACGGAATATACCATATTTTATTGCCCAAATAGTAATAGGTATGCGGACTCTCTACGTAGCTTTTAACAGGTAATTCTGTAGTAGTGAAAAAGACAGGACTCAATGTTCCATAACTTGGATTCGGATAGTATCCATCATGTTGTTCTTGAGCAGGTTGGAAATTCTCGATGAATACCGGTGGTTCTGCTATTTGATTAATTAAAATAGTTTCGGCTGGTTTCAAGGCAGGAACAGCGAATTCATTTTGACCAAATGGTTTCTTCACTTGTGGATGATATCTATGTTGAATTGGCCTCTGATTCATCGTTGCTTTAGAGGGTTGATAAACTGGATAATATGGATAAGGAAGATTCACTTCTTTGGTTAAAGGTCGTTCAATGGGCTTGTGAAGGTTTATAATTTTATCCTTGTTTACGAAGAATGGTGACATAACAGGCTTTGATTCATTTGGGTGTTTCATCGTAATTCCAACATGACTTTTTATTACTTCTTGGTTTTCAGTGAAATTACGAACGTTTATCGGTAGCTGCCAAATAGGATTAGAAGTCTTCATTGTAGTGTAGGTTGACGCATTGAAATCGCGTAAATCATCTCTGTTACACAAACAGAAATTACTTTTCACGTTTATGAAATTGCAAAGTTATTTTATCAAAATTAGTAAATAACGTCGTCTATACTGCGAGCAAATAGCATGAAAGTTTCGGAAGCTGATGCGGGTATTTTGATTTTATGCCTGGCGATAGCTTTTAGTATCAAATAGCCTATGTAAACTGAAAAGTAAATACTAAAATACAACGGTACGTAATACACTTTTTGGCTTAGCCATCTTCGAGCTTGGCTTCTTACAGAATTAGATTCATTCGAAGGTATGAGATCAGTTTTATTCGAGTGCATGAAACAGTTATGAAGTTTTAAGGAATTTCTTTTGTTGTTCATGATTTCCTTAATAATGCAGAAGTAGTAATTTAATAATTTCACAAGACTTTGTCTGATAAGGTGAAGTAGATGTCGTTCTAAAGCAGCTATTCCAGTCGTTGATAATTCGCAGTGGAAGAGGACATCTCCTTTTTCATTTTTTCTCGTGGAACAATTATTTTTTATCCTAATGGGTTACATAGAGAAATATTAGCCTACCATTAAATATCATATTAAAATTAAGGTATTTAATTCACTTTCATAATGATACGTACATATAATACATTCATTTCATATTAAGGTGTAAAATTTTTTATCAAATTAAAAATGATTATATGTAAGTATTTAACGCACATTGAAGAATAAGTGGGTACAGATTAATAAGTAAGGGCGAAATTTCAAATTCTGGATTTTGAGCAAATTATGAAGTATTTAATAGAAATATTAATGATCAAATTAAATGTACTCTGACAACGATTCATCATGAAATACACAAAAACGCGAAAAGAATGCCCTTAATATTGATATCAATATAGAAATACATATTTGAAAAGATGAGTTGAAATTCATAACTTTACGCTAATCTATTAACCTGTACCCATTCATTTTCGTTAGTAGATATCTAGGAATAAAAATCAAAACTGAAACTCCGAAAACCCCAAAACCAGAACAAATTTCAGAATCGATGTTGGAAAGAGAATTCAAACCAAATAACATTTAAAATTAAAATTGGAACCAAAATATTTTCAGATATATAAAATGGAGCCTTAGTCAGAGCCAAAAGTGCCAAGACTAAAAAGAACCTATGATAGGTAATTCAAAAATAAAAAAACATGATTACAAGAGGAAATATGCTCAAATATGAAAAAAATAAAAATATTACTAAAAATGAAGAAATAGACGAAAAATAAAAAAAAACTCTTTAAAAATGAAAAGTTGAAAAATAAATAAAATCAAAAATGTCTGAAATGAAAAAATTGAAAAATAAAGAAATGAAATTTCAGAAATCCTTAGAGTAAAAATTTTTCTCCCTATCATGTACCCCCCCCCCACTACATCTTAAGGTTGATAACCCTTATTCCTCCTTTCCACAGACTGTATACTTGTTATTGAAAGCAATATCGTATAATTCCATATTAATAACATTTTCACAAATTTGAGGCTCCTCAAGCTCTTCTCAAATTTTGACAGTTCGCCATTTTGAATCCATTTCGATCCAAATTCAAGAGGTCGTATTTTGGTCACTAACCAATTCCATACACAAAGTTTGCCTTTTCTAGATTGATTTAATGAGGAGATATGGAACATTCAAGAAATTTCATTACTCAAAACTTCCTCAAAAAGCTATTTTTACTCTAACTCCCCTCCAAATGTGCTTAGAAAAGTGAAATTTGGGTATGTTGGTGTCCGTGGTTTACTTTTTCATATGAAATTAACGACAGAAAATTTGAGCTATTTGCCCTTTCCCCAGCCCTCCTCAAAATTTGAGTGATCCGCCATTTTGAGATGTATCGAAAAAACAAAAAAGTACTTTTTGTACATTTCTAAGAAGAGTCTCTTACCAAGTTTTGAGAAAATTTCATGAATACCCGCTGCTGCTATGCGTGGAGGAATATATAATTATCTATATACGTGTACACCAAAAAGTTGGACAAGTCGATGTATAATTCTAAGGCGCCTGTTAGGCAACTTTTTTGACATACATGTGAAAATCGATTCCTCTTTTAAAAAACTTTTATAGACAATAAGTAAACTCAAAAAATTAAGGGATCTATGACCTTGAATGAATTAAAAATAAATACCTAATAAACTAAATAACATTCTGTATCAAAAAACGAATTAATTGATGAGAGGCAATTTCACTTTATGTCTAGCAATAGATTTAATTATCAGGTAACTCATGTAAGCGATAAAATACACATTAAAATACAATGGTATATTCCATATCATCAAAGTTATAATACTACGAGCTGATGATTCGCTTAACTTATTTTCAAGAGCAAAAAAATATCTGATACTTTTACAAATAATAATATAATGTAATCTTCTTAACATTTTTGTTGATGTATGATATAAAATATTACTCAACATGAGAATAACTATCGATCCAATTCTCGCTGGTGAATTGACGACGATATATGAATCAAATTCGTTCGAAATTAATCCCATTGTATTTTCCGCTACTTTCCTGCGTCGTGAAATAATGGACATTAGGCCTACCTATTTCACATTTAAATACAAATCTATATTTTCCTACACATTCCTAAATACGTAATGGCACATTATGCAACATAAATTCCTAAAATCTTTACATCAATAGGCGCATACATTATTACACCACTCGTAAAAATCCACTATAATTAGCTATTATAAGAATTAGCAGCTGCCGCCTGCAAAGCAGCTGGAAACCTGCTATAATGTTTTGACAAAATAGTCAAAAAGAAAAATATCACCATTATCACGTGATAAATACCGAACAACAATGCCACGTACCATAACTTATACCCAATATAGTAACGTGAAAATAGGTCATGTTCTTTAATTTTCGCGACCTTCGTATCGTTACTGGGTACCAATCCAGCACCGCTTGAATCGAATAATACGCCATCACTTTCCTCCGGTGGCAGATACGAAGGAGCTTCGTACGAATAACCCGAATGTTCGGTAGTCGACGTTGACTGATGTGATTGAGGGTATCCAGCGAAATTGTCTTCGTATTGTGCTTGGTTTAAATGATCGTTCGAAGAATCTGGGAAATAGGAATCATTTATGGGAAAATAATCAACATTGTTTTCATCAACACTTTGGTATTCTTGATTCAACGATTCATCGACTTGATACGAATCTGCGTTTTCTCCCTGTGACACCCAATTCTCGAAAGCTTCGTTGTTCAGGAATACTTCTCCTTCGCGTGTATCTTCGTCTAATTCTGGTACAATGAATTGATCTGGTGGTAAATCGATGTTTAAAGGGTTCGAAAGAATGATATGATTGGTGTCCGCATTAGGCTCGAAAATAGCTATTGTATGGAGAGGCACATCCTTCGGTTTTTCATCTTTGAATATAGCCATAGTGTAGAGTGAATTTTGCTTTTTTATGGGATATCGTTGTTTTAAACGTTTCGTATTTAATTTGGCGTACTTAGGCTTTACAATGCGATATTTAATATTACTTTTGTTCGATCTCACCATATTGGATAATGATTCGATGATATCTTGATTCGGAATAATAACGTATTCTTTTAATTTCCTTTTAAAATACACATCGTTTTAGACGCCTCATTAAGTAATACATTCACTTAACCTCGAATTCTTAGCTATAGGTATCTATTTGTAATTTATAATATTAATAATATCCTTAACATATACCCGAACTATAGCACCTATATTTCCATACACCTATTACACATAGTATATAGATTCATAAAATGAAAACTGCTTACCGTGACTGATTACTTTGAATTCTATAATTTGTCAAATCAGCATTATTATAAGTAACCGTTCTGCACTCTATGAAGCAAAAATTGCAAATGATAATTAAAACTGCGAAACAACAAAATCCCATTTCACCTTTTAAAACTGAGGAAACAGGAAACTATGATTTAGATCAATGTATTCCAACTCAGCTGAACCAATGATATGAATAAACTTGGCTCCTTTTCGAGCGTACCTCTCATTTATTATCACATTCGTGAAAATTGGACTAATGTACTAAATAAACGCATTCATGAGTGGTTGAAATATTTTACGCATAATCTAGTTAGGTTGGGGCTACTTACGATGAAAAAAACGAACAGATGTACTCTTAAGTGACTAACAAGTGACGACAGAGAATGGATGATGTTAAGTTGATATTAACGCGTCATTAAATATTTATTGCATATATTTACGTGTCGTTAACATGACTTTTATGGTTTAGCCTGATTAATTTCGGAAAATTAAATAATACACAATAGCTCGGAAGAAGTTAATAGTCAGTTTTGAATGTCAAGTTTATTTAGCAAAGGTACCAATATAATTTTATTTTTTGACTTTATTACCTCATTAATGAGCCATGCATACCTACTCATTAGTGGCGAAATAACTGATTGATTATTACTTGGAAAAATTTTATATCGCGATAAAATACGAAAAAATGAGTAAATGTTTGAATAAAACCCGCTTATGTTTACGTTGATGAAAGTACTGAAAAATTGTAAATTCTAGAATCAACGTATGTTTATAAATTAAAACGTTATTTGAGACTTCAAGACTGTAAGGCACTCAAGGCAGAAATAATTTTTTTGTCGTTCCAATTGATATTTTTGTGTAAATTTCTTTTTTTTCGCATAAAGGCTAAGAGCACAGGTTGAGGTCTAAATTTTATTGAGAAGCTTTGCAGGTTTTAGGAAAGTCAAGAGGACAGGAAAGTTGGCAGATTCGTGGTTGAGAATTTCATTTGAAAAGGTAGGGTTATTGAATGAATTTTCGAAGCTTGCATAGAAACAACAGTGAAGTAAGAGATAGGCAATCGTAAGGGGCTCTTTGGTAGGTGGAGCATATAGACGAGGGTTGACTATTAATATAAATTTTTCAATGGAAAAACTCAGCTAAAAATGCGAACAAAATAAATGACTAGTACATTTTTTTTTTTGGTAAAATCTTACAATTTTCTCAACCCTTATTTTTCTTTTTAAATGATATTTCAGCGATCCAGATTTTTTATTTTTCTAAGAATTTCGCCAATTTTTGACAATTCTCCATGATGTACATTTCCTCAGTTTATAAATTTTTCTAAATAATATTTTCTCTATTTTTATATATTAACGAATACTGAATTTTTAAGCTGAGTTTTTGGTAAAAACCATAACTGTCCAGCCTACCTGATTAGGGAAGTGGTAAGGTGGGGTCTTCAAATCTTTGTGTTTCAGATTATTTGTAATCTGGCAAATGTCCAACTTTTTGGTGTTTATATTTTTTTTCTCAGTAGCGTCGGCGCGTATTCCTAAAATTAGCTCAAAATTTGGAGAGAGATTATCCCTGAAAATTCAAAAAAATGGTTCTTTTTCGCTTTTTTGATAAAATTTAAAATGATAGATCACTCAAATTTTGAGAAGAAATTAATGCAGGAAATTTCATGCATCTTCCATATCTCCTCACCAAATCAACCTAGAATGGCCAAATCACGCCTCACGCATTACACGTCACGTCTCACGCATCACATGTCATGCCTCACGCGTCTTGTGTTATGCATCACCTGCCACATATCACATGTCACAACTCATGTTTCACACGTCACATGTCACGTCTCACATCTCACGCATTACGCATCATGCATCATGTCTCACACATCACACTCATGTCACATATCACATCTCATGCCTCACGTGCCATATTTCACGCCTCACGTTTCACACTTCATCTCACGTGTCACTTCTTACGCCTTACATGTCAATGTCACGTCTCACAGCATCACGTCTCATGCCCTATTCGTCATTACTCACACGTCACGACTCATGTTTCATGTGTCACGCTACACATGTCACGCCTCACGCATTACGTGTCACCCCTAACATCTCACGTGTTATTTCTCACATGTCACACCGCACGTGTCACGTCTCTCGCTTCTCATGTGTCACGCTTCACACTTCACGTATCAGGTCTCACACTTCACGCGTCACATCTCACGCCTCACGCGTCATGCTTCACGCGTCACGTCTAACCCCTCACGTGTCACACATCATGCTTAACCCCTCACATCATGTGTCATGCATCACATCACGCCTCATGCGTTTCTCATGAAATGAGAAATTCTGAGGGATGCTGTGAAATTATTGCATGTAGACAGAAGGATTTTTGGGCACCCTATAGACATTCTTCAAAAGTTCACAATACTGACTTTATAAAAATTCCTTCCATTCAATAGAAGGTATCCCTGCTTTTCATCATGTTTCTCAGTAATAAGTCAGGAACAGCACATAGCTAAGGGTTAATGATGATGGGCATCAAACCATGCAATAGAATCCGCATTGATCTAGAACATTGGAACAATAGTTGCCAAGTGAGGGTTCTAAGTCAATGCATTGGTCGAAATTCCTACTAAAGTATTTAGTGTTTTAATGAAATTAAAAACAGTAAGTCATGCTTGTGACAGTTTTATGGTAATATTTAAATAAGATACGGGGGAATAGTAGGATTTATGGACATTTAGTAAACTTTCCTTCACTGCTTGCAAATTTAATGTTGTTTTAAATCCTACCATGCAATGGAAACATCCTCTGTTCTTACCATGTTTTTGAGTAACGAGCAAGGAATTAGAAGGTAATCAAGGGTTATTAATAATGGGCTTTATAATCAAGACAATAGAACACTAGTCCCCTTATTTGGGTTCTGAGTCGAAGCATTTTTTATGATTCTTATTAATGCGTTGATAGACCATAATAGTATTTTCATAAAATTTGAAACAATAAATCACTTTTAAATATTTTACCATTTAGATGTTTTTTTGACATTTTCTTCCTTTTTGACAACTGAACAAAATCTAAAACTGTAATTGATGTAACAGTCTTGATTATTAAGAATTCCGGAAAAAAAATAAGTTTTAAACATAAATAATTTTTGAGCATTTTTTTATTTGGAAATTTTTTTCAAGTTATCGGATGCTTATAATTTTTATACATTTTTCTTTTCAGTGTTTCTCATTTTACATTCTTGGCAATTATCTTTTTTTCAATAAAAATGTACGATTTACGGTTCTTTATTGGTCCTTTTAGAGGACTTCAGAGAAGGGCAACTTCCCTTTTTTGTTTTTCCTTCCGAGTGACGCTAAAATGTTAAATAAATTGCCTATAACTTCGCCTTAAATATCATTCTTATAACGTTGCCTGGTTCACTAACAAGATCGAAATGGAAAAAACAATAAATATCAAACTGTCTTCGATGAAATTACAAAACACCACATTCGCTTTTGAACGACCATCATTCATTCTGCGAGTAATCACGTTCATTCGGCGCGCAAATTTCAATTTCCAAACACGTCAGACGCCACGACACAGGTTAATGTTCACGAAAGTAATTCGCATAACATATCAATTTGGTAATTAAATCACGTAAATACGCGAAAACTATGTAATCTTGGCAAAATCGAATTCCTCCCATATAACATTTGGCTTTCGGCCATACGGCCAATAGACGATCGAGTATTGCGCAATATAAACTCGATCGGTGAAATTATAATTAATTACGATATATTTGCTTTAATATTCTCCTCCACGATTCTACAGCATTTAAATGAAGAAAAAAATAAAATAACGAGGAATTCGTACGTACGCACCAAAACATCGTCATTATTCACTGACCCATTTCAACATCGAAATTCTCGGTAAAATATAAATTAAAAGTAATTATCGACCAGGTGAAAATTTACCAAAAACGTAACACACGTGATTTTTCCTCACTAAAATGCAAGTCGAATATTTTGTGATTTTTTTATTCACGTTTTGACTATGTGCTCGCAACAATGTCCGTTGTAACGGGTTTCCGTGAATGAGTTGGTGTTGCATTTGCTATTTCTATGCTTTCAACAGTTTTCGTATTGGTATTGATGTTTTCTTCGGTTACGTTGAGAAGCGGTGGCGTCGTAGAAGACAGCTCATTAATGTAAAGTAAAATTGCTCAGTTAGCTTATTATTTTCTTAATATTATGTATTCTTTCCCCTTTTGATTTTTCATTTAGGTTTTCAAAATTAAATGTTTTTTTTTCTCGGTAATGGTATGAATTTTAAAATAATTAACGCTGTAGTAGCAGAACGTACCGTGGGTCGCAATTATTTATCGTCCAGGTTCCCATCGTTGTTCAATGATATGCCGTTTCTCGTAACATAGGTGGAATTTCGTGCTTCAAGGAAGTACTTGTTATCTATTTAATCAGAGAAAATGTTGGATAAATTAGATTAATTGCGTTGTATAGTAGTTTTGCGCATTTACGCGGTGACTATCCCGAAGAATTCATTTTGTCGGTGCCCCATCTATGACCGGACTAGTTACACATAACTTGTTAATAGACCACTGTACCGTTTGAATATATAGTTCAGAAGTCGGATTGAGTAATTATTCTCTGAGTGGACTGAAAGTTGGAAGCACATCTCTTATTTAACATTATGCTAGAAAAACAATTAATGCTTATAGGGGCCTAAAATTCCATATTTTCTGGTAAATTCTAAAAAATTTATAAATTAAGTCTAAGCCCTTAGAATGAGCTCGCTCGAAAGAATTTTTATTTCTAAGGAGGGGTTTTGAGGTTAGAACCCCCCTACCCATGAGTTTCATTTTTATTTTTTTATTAGTATAAATATGTCAGGCTATGCCAGAGTTAGCGATTCAAGCGTATATAAAACGGTAAACCCTCCTCCATGGTGGAATCCTGCGTACGCCACTGGTTCAATGTGATTTCGTGATTCAGCCTCCCATAACTTATGAATATGAAAGCAGCATTTTCAGCCTGCCAGAAAAGTTGTTTTTTTTTTCTAGTATAAAAATGTAAAATATTAAGCTTATCCCAGCTTTTAGTCCACTCAGGAATAATCGTTTACCTTCGCTCCGCTACTACTATTAATAAGATTAAAATAAACTATTATACTTTAATTCGTTTTCATAAACCAAGAATCACATTACGTTTCAAATTTCAGTAAAATAAACGAAACAGTCGATTCGGCCAGAGCATCAGCCGGCGTTAGTTACCACGAATTCCTCATAAACGAAGCTTCCTACAAATTCTGGGCCGTATTTCAGGTACGCGTAATTCCATATACCGCAATTTCGAGTTTTTCATAATTATCGACGATTAAACATTTGGATTTTTCACGGTTACAGTTAGTAACAGTAGTGGTACTTCTGTATTCCACCTTCGCGGCCATTTATTACGCTAGGTATAATTACCTGATGAACCTAGAATCCGGCGAATACGATGATCTATTGTTCGCCAGGTCTTTATCCAACATCCAATTATCTAGATTAGACGTGCAAACGTTTCAGCGCATCGTTGAAGCCGTTTTCAAAACTAACGATTGAACTGATCGAGATTGACGGAATTAGATAATTAGGTATTTCACAGTTTATAAGATATTCGACTTCAATTACCAGTTATACCTAGGTATTTTAGATTTTAAGACGATTTGAGATAAGACTGCGCAGTTAATATAGATTTTTTTTCGTTGTGATTGTAACGTTTGTAAATGTACTGTAATTTTATTTTTTACCAACAAGAGTGGGCTTGTAGGTAGGAGATGAGAGGCTGAGTGCGGTAGAAAAATTTTGAGTTTTTTTTGATTTGATAAAAAAATATTCACATAATATACGAAGCTTTTTTGCGTAAAATTAAGCATAAAGTAGGTATATGTGTAAATATTCTATGTAATATGAAAGTTTAAATTTGTTTATAAAATTGAAAAAATTTAATTTCAAGCTCGCACCAATAAAAACGTTAGTGAAAGGTGCAGGGACGTACCGAAAGGGGGAGGGGGGAGCTTCCCCCTTGGCTTTTGGAAAGTTGATAAATTTGGAGTTTTAGCGTAAAGTTGGTAAATTTGACCACTTGCGAGGTATTATTACAGCTATCTTTAAATTTTTTGAAGACTAACAAGACTGTGACATCGTAAAAAAAGTCAACAGTTGGTAAAATTTCATAGTAAATTTCATGGTATTAGTTGGCAATTTTTGGTTTTCTCTCCCCCCCCCTCCTGAAGAAGGTCCTCGTTACGCCCCTGGAAAGGTGATAAGTAACAATTCATTCTTTCCTTCTTCAAGAGGTTTATTTCGCTAGGATCTAAACAGGACTTGATATTTGTTTACATTTTTTGAGAAATCGAAGTTACAAGAATTTTGGTTGCCTCCTTCCTTTGTAATGATGATCTGGCTAAGGAGCTCAACAGGTGTAAGATTCACAAACGAGAGATAAAATTTTTTATTCAGTTATATTCGTGATGATGAATATTTTTTGGAGGTAATAAATCAATAAGGATAATAAGGAGGAATTCTAAAATGACTTAGCCCTAATTGGTGAACCCAAAATAATCTTAAAAATGCTTCTGATCTAGGGTATAGCAAAGTTCAAGTTTTTTTTTTTTTTTTTTTTTCAAAAATTAGGTAAACGAGGAAGAAGTAATAGCTAAATGATATATTTTTTTGAAAATTCAGGACATTTTGACCTATTCTTAATTTTTTCAAAAATAAATAATAAATGGGTAATTTACAGGTGACAAGCATATTATGAGTTTAATGAACTCTCGAAACAAAATACGCCCAATTTTTACCTCACATGGGTTCTCAAAGCACATCACATTTATTGCTTCATAATGAACTCATTTTTGGATATTTCAACTTTAAAAAATTCATACTTTGAGAACCACTGTTGAGTAAAAATAAGGAATATTTGGTATCCAGAGTCCTGAACATTTGAAATTATAGGTCCATACTATGCTCTTCTCTCATTCATTATATGTACAATAATAAAAATATACAAAATACTCTCTTTTAGGAATTACTTTTGTAATGTAGGTACTTGGCAATGCCCAAAAAAATAAAACTACGGGCCTTCCTAACCATGTACGTCCCAAAATTCGTTTAAAAATTATTTTAGATTTTTTTTTAGCTTTTATTCTGTAAGTATTTAGTTTAGATTTAGTCGAAAATAAAATTCAATGTAATGCTCTTTTTTCTAAATAAAATTAGTTGTTACTTATTAGCACGAATTGTTAGGTATAAATTAAGATTTCTCCAGGTTGTGATACATATAATATGATTAGTTTTACAATATAAAACTTAATTATTGTGCTTTCATTCATTGAGTTTATTAATATTGAACACATCTTTATTTACCTTATTTCCAACCAAAGTGCATAAACTGTATAAAGCAGGTTACACCATTTCCCGCTGGGGTATTGGACACCAAAATAACTTGAACATTTTAATTGATGTTCATTGAAGAAGGAGCCTGATCCTATCAACTAAGGTCTGGCAATTTTTTCTTGGCATGGTATAACGATTTTAAAACTTTTAAGCTAATTTGTCTCGTCAGTATGATCGAAATTAAAATTAGAAATTATCAACGAAGTTTCACTTACATGGAATAATAGTAATACTTACAATAATGATAAAAATGTAAAAAAAAAAAAAAGTAAGCGGCCATGCCGCATTACTGGAGCTGAGTTTTTAACAGGGGCTTACTTTGGTTTGGTGATAACGTTGATAAAGCCTTCATGACTACAAGCCACACCCAATACCAAGTCTGAAGACCTCTATGCTATCACTTCCAAAACTACTAAAGAAACTGAATTTGGAAAAAACTAGTGTTTCTTCCCATGAAACAATCATAGAGTTATTATAGTAACTGGTCTGGGTTCTGATTGGTCATATGATACTCGCGTAATGACCACTCATAAGGCTAGAATGTGGTAAAATGTAGGCAGTTTCATTTCCACCTTCCTAAATAATATCGTTCAGTTTTCATTGAACGACAGAAATTCGTTCGTGATTTGAATCATCAGCTGATTTGTGTTTTTATTTTATGAGTTGGTCGAGGTAATTTACAACATTCGAACTTGCTGATTGGTTGTTACACGCGTGACGTATGACCAATTAGAACACAGATCAGTCACTATAGATATTCTATATGAACACATATTTCTCAAATTATAACTACTTGAGTCTCCTCAAATTATCTTCAAATCCTTATGATCCGCCGTTTTGGATCCATTTTTGACCCAAAGTGAAGAGTTCATATTCTGATCAACTAATCCTACACACGAATTTTGAACTTTGTAGTCCGATTTGGTGATAAGAAATATATGATTCATGAAATTTCCTACCACAGTTTCTCCTTCAAAAGTGGCTTTTTGCTCTGACTCCCCACCAAATTCACTTGGGAAGCTAAAATCAGAATGAGTTAGTCACATGGACTCATTTTATTATATGACACCGCATTAAAAAATTTTTGACAATTCTTGTACACCACCACATTTTAAGGTTGATAACTCCTCCTTCTTTCCTCCCATATCATGTATGGAAGTGAATTGGGGATACTGTATACTTTTCATCTCTAATAATCATATGAGTTCATATTAATTACATTTTTACTAATCTGAGGCTCCTCAAGCTTCACTCAAATTTTGGTAATCCGCCATTTTGTATTTATTTTGACTGAAATTCAAGAGATCATATTTTGGTCACCAACTAATTCCGCATACAAAGTTTAACTTTTCTCGATTGATTTGATGAGGAGATATGGAAGATTCAAGAAATTTCATCCCTCAAAACTTCCTCAAAAAACCGTTTTTTGCTCCAACTCCCCTCCAAATGCATTTAGGAAGCTGAAATTTGGGTATGTTGGTGTCCGTGACTCACACTTTCATAAAAAATCAAAAACATAAAATTTGAGCTATTTGATTTTTCTTCAGTCTCCCTCAAAATTTGAGCGATCCGCCATTTTGAATTTTATCAAAAAAACAAAAAATATTATTTTTTTAAATTTTTAAGAAGAGTCTCTCACCAAACTTTGAGCGAATTTCATAAATATTTTCCTTTTAAAGTATCAAATTAAAAAACGCGTATGTCCAGATTTTGCTTATATCCTCTTGTCAATGTGACACTCTGTCTTCACATTCATGAGAAGACTCAAGCAGAATTTGAACATACCACCTTTTCCATTTAAGGTATCGAAATGGTCTGAAACGCAAAGATTTGAAGACCCCATCCTTCCCCCATCCCTCCTTACCACATCAGGTAGGCTGTAATAGTTATCGTTTTCAAGTTAAAAACTTGGCTAAAAAATGAAGAACGCTAGAAGGGCATAGCAACACTTCAGGGGTGCATTGGCCCCATTTGTCCCCCTCCCATGGCTATGAGCCTGGCGACATCTGAAGCATCATAATTGAAGGTAATTAGATGCCTCTACTATTTTATGCTTTCATACAATAAACTGATCTTTTTTGTTTTTATTATGATAGGTGTTAACTAATCATTTCAAAAGGTCAACACTTTCTGAGGATGTGGTTCTGTCTATGGATACATGATCGTTTTGAAAGAACCTATCTCCCTTACGAAAGAATTAAATAAATGAAAATTCCAAGAATTTCTCAAAGCTACGAAAACATAATCTTTCATTGGCATACTCTACTTGAAAAAAAGAGAAATAATTTTTTTGTCTCGAATCGCACAATCACTCATCATCGAAGACCATTCTGATACCAAAAAATGAAAAATTCGACGAATTAAAATTTGATAATATTTTACGCTTTACGCCATTAATTACTCATTGCCAGTTCCAGATCACTCACCAGCGCTAATTATATTTGAGTAATGAATCGTCACGGTGTGGTCGTTTCGTAAACGAGATCGATGCACATCGATGAATTGACATCTCTCATCACATTTTTCATCCACGAGTCTGCTTATTGTCTTCGCTTTTACGCAGACCATACATCTTGTACGCTTAATTAGCTCTCTCTAAAATCTAACAAAATACCTATTTATTTCGGCGTTTAGAAAATTTAAACCGAAATGCATATTCTGCTTGCACTCCCGTCGCGATGCGATCTTCATTTAACGGTAAAAATGCAATAAACCGATCCGCCGAGATAACATACAACCCCTCTGCTGCAACGCTGCTTTAATTAATAGTTGCATTCGAGATACAATGATAGAAAACATTTGCATTTTAATGGCACACCGCATCATCGGCAAAATAATCAAAGCGCAAAAGCTGAGCCATAATTCATATCCAGTAAAATCAGATTGAGAAGTTTTTTTAATCGCAGTTACATTGTTAATTTGGGCATGCAGTTTAATGGCACGAGGTGGTGGAAACTTTATTCATCGATACCGTTAGCTGATAATGGTATGGCTATACAAGAGTCGTTTTCAAATAACACAACATTAAAATTTAATTACTGTAATAGACCATGGAGCTTTAATCTCGATGGACACGGAACTGAGAACAGTTTGCTCTACATATCGGTGATGGCGGTAATAAACCATTTATCTCGTGGTGTCTTTATTTCGGTGATCTTCGGTATATAGTCCATTACACCAGTTGCGGTTTGCTTGTATATAAATGGCGCGATTAATAGAACGTTATTTGATAAAGTCGGTTGATTTTTTTTTCAGCCACAAGAATCCGGAAGGTGAAACGCTATAATAGCTGTTTTGGTTTATAAAACGTTTCAATGAACGGACATAGTTCGCCCGTTATTTTAAAATTGAATTTGGTTAAAATGAAATGCATGGGTGTTGTGTATTTTAAAGAAATAAATAAAATCGTAATTTCGGTCAAAATAATTTTAAGCATATCTATTTGTAAAAATGTCTGGTAGGGCAGTAGGCAAAGTTGAAGAGCGTGGGTTGGGGGTCAGTAACTCTCCCATATGTTCAATTTCTTGAATATTTAATTATTGACAATTCATATCTACAATTCTTCTATAATAACAGTCGTCGTGTTAAGTTATTCTGAAATACATGAATTTCTTGAATTAAAAAAAAATAAATTTTTCATAAATGATTCACTATGACCATTCTAATTGTTATATGAATCCTTACAAAAAAAAATCATTTTAAATTATGCGTTGAACTACATTCATGAATTTTTTGTGCATTATAATAAAAATTTATACCTTTGAAAAATGACCTTCTCCCTCCCCCCCCTCCTACACTGGCTGTTCTCCAACGAAATAAATTTTCTGAAAATTATTTTTAAGACCCCTCTTACTGATATATCCGAACTATGACTCCGCTTCTTGAGAAATCGTAGAGGAGTTCCCCCTCCCTCCTTATTGGTAAAAAATTATTTTCCATAAGAATAATATAGTTAATTCTCCGCGGTGGAGATGCATAAAAATCGCTTAAAATTTGGTAAAAGGTTGTCATATAAATACTTCGAGTTTTTCTTTTTTTTTTCTCAAAGATTTTGGATAGTTTCACTCAAATTTTGAGCCGAGATGGAGGGGTCCTATAAGCGTTAAAATTTTTCATTATGATCTCATATTCTAGAGTAAGTCTAGAACAACAACTTATTCAATCTTCAGCCTCCAGGGTGATTTGAATAGAGTCAGAGTCAGTACTTACGTTATGAGGAATTTTCAAGAAATGAAATTTCTAAAATTGTTTATTGATGTAAAATATCGATATTTTATAGTATCGATACCTTTCGATATTTTTTCAACGAATATCGATATATTTTTTCTGAACAGGTTTAACTAGAGAATAACTAAATTTTTCATGTTTCTGGTCTTGGTGTTTTTCGTTTTTCGGTAAGAAAAGTGTGTGAAATATCGATATAACTATTATTGATGTTGATATAATATTTGAATCACTCAAATGAAGCTATTGAGCTCAAACCTGATAAGTGAGATTTGTTTTGGGAGTACAAGATGATTTCTATACGTTTAGCGGAAATGATTTCAAAATGGCGACTGGTCAAAGTTTTAAGGAGAGCACTCAGATGAATTATTCTATGTATTTAAATATCTTTCATCAGAGTCAAAACAATTTTGAATATTTGATTTTAGTCATCTCCCCTCTCCCCTCAAAGAAAGACCACTTACATGAAAGGAATTCCTGTAATCAATTTATAATCAATGTTTAACGAGGAAACGAGGTTATTAAAAAAAAATTACGTATTTTTTATTTTCATAGAATTACTTAAATATTGAGATCTAACCTCTATCGCTTCTTGAAAGAAATCACTTATTATTTCTCTAATAAATCCAATTATAATAGATCTATTTAAATTTAAATAAAAATATAAAAAAATATAAATAAAAAATTATAAAATAATTACTTTTAATAACAATAAAATTTTGATTTTCATTTAAAAAAAAAGTAAGTAACCATGCCGCATTACTGGAGCTGAGCTTTTAACTGGGACTTATTCAGGTTTGCACATAACGTTGCTAACCCCTTCATGTCTTCAAGCCACATGCAATACCGAGTTTTCCAAGTCGATATAATTTTGGTGAGTACTGAGGACATACGGAAAATTCATGAAATTTCCTGAAGTAATTTCCCCTTCAAAAGCTGATTTTTCTCCAACCCCCCTTCAAATACACTTGAGAAGGAAACATCAGAATGTGTTAATCACTTGGCTGCATTTTATTATACGAAACCATAACGAAAAATTTTTGATCTCTGGTGTACGCCACTACATTTTCAAGTTGATGACGCCTCCTCCTCTCCTCCAACATCATGTGTCAAGTTGAATTTGAGATATAGCATACTTCTTATTCCCAATAATCATATGAGTACATATTAATTAAATTTTCACAAATTTGAGGCTCCTCAAGCTCTACTCAAATTTTGATAATCCGCCATTTTGGATCCATTTTGACCCAAATTCAAAAGGTTATATTCTGGTCATCAACTAACCTCACATATAAATTTTGACTTTTGTACATTGATTTGGTAAGGATATATAGAAGATTCCAGAAATTACATGACTCAAAACTTCCTCAAAAAGCCAACTTTGCTCTAATTCAACTCCAAATGCACTTAGGAAGCTGAAATTTAGGCATGTTTGTGTCCGTGACTCACTCTTTCATATGAGATCAAAAACATAAAACTTGAGCCATTTTCCTTTTCTCCAGTCCCCCTCAAAATTTGAGTAATACACCATTTTGAGGTTTATTGAAAAAACAAAAAAATATTTTTTTTTACATTTTTAAGAAGAGTCTCCCACTAAATGGTCATGCTAAAAAGTTGTACATTTGTCAGATGATTACATATGGTCTGAAATGCAAAGATTTGAAGACCTCACCCTCCCTGACCCTACCTTCCCCTAATCTGGTAGGCTGTAATAGCTGTCGTTTTCAAGTTGAAAACTCAGCTAAAAACTAACCATGACCATGGACAAAAGCATGTAAAACAACAGAAAATCAATGAATCTAGTCAACAGTTAGAGCAGTAAGTATGTAAGAAAACATATGATTTGGGTAATTTTGAAAATTCAATTTTATTCCCTATTCCGGCGTATAAGATCTAAAGAAATCCGTGAGTTTTGAAAAGTTTGTCCTTTTTATTCACTTTCGTATGAAGTACTAATTAAATTTATTTCAGAAAACCTTTTTTTGAGAATTTCTAAAATTTTGAGATAATTATTATGAGTGAAACATGAATTTTTCAAAAAAAATGAAGAGAACAATTTTTATAGAAAATTTTATGAAAAATATATTTTTAATGCGCACTTTTCTTCAATAATGCTTTAATTCTTTATTACCGAGATAAATGTGAAAAATCGTTTCTCCTGAAGAGACCAGTGCTACGTTTGGAGAGGTACAGAAAACAAATCTACCAAAAATTATATTGATTGGAATTATTCCCGTTAATCGACAATTATTAATTCAAGTTACCTGTCCTAAAATGATCACCTTAGAAGGGGAAAAAAAATCATAAGAATTCTCAACATGCTTATTTCGTATATTTATGGCATTCGGCTAATAGCAAATCATCCATTATCCACCACGATTAATTGCTGATCGGCCATTAATATCGAACATATTTCCCAGTTTCGATTATCATCTTTAATCTTTACCCCCTCGCTTCACCCGTGTGGTAATTAAATCCACAAACCAAACGAGAATAACACAACGAAGCGAACAACTCTCATCGATTCCGATCATAATAAAGATATCGTCAACAACGACGCCGCACTGTGTAATAATTCGCGCTCGCCATACGCCGCACAGGTACCACAGGCACAGCGGCGTAGACTTATAGTATAAAAATAACGGGTGCATTATTTTCTCGCCGGCCGTTCTTTAATATACCATCATCACGTTCGACTGTATGTGCAAGGAGTAGGTACCCGGCGTCGCGTCTATGGCAATGAACTAGAGGGATCGAAATCTCCGCGGACAAAGGAGCATCACGCTTCATCTTTTCAGTGGTATAGTTGTCCGGGCAACTCGTCGCTCATCGTACACCATTCTACGGTTTCGTGTTTTTGGTTTTTTTTTTCTATATCAGCGCGTTTAGTGATTTGTTGTTATGTTCGTACGAAACTAGTGATGGCAACCGGTGATACGACTTTTATGTATAATATTCCGCAATGGCACCCTTTCAATCATCAGTCCCCGGTACCGAATTGTCATCGGTTTCAGGTGAGAATTTATGAATTTTTTTAATCGATTTAAGACGATGGGAGTACGAGAATTTGTAAGTAATCGAAGAAAAGTTGAGTTAAATAGGTCCCATTGGAATTATTTTTAGAAGGCAAATCGAGACAAAATTAAATATAATTATTATGATACGAAAATTATAGTTTTTGTATTTTTTTTCAAGTTGAACTTCTCATTGAAAGCTCTATTTACATGATTTATGGTCAAGTGCATAAATATATTTTTAGTTTACTTCTTATTGTAGATAAGGGTGACTTTTTTGTTTGACTTGGGAAACGTAGTATAATCTTGTTTTGATCCACAGATATTTATCATCACTTACGTTTTCATTTACTAATTTTTTTAAATGCAAAAAATATATATCGGTTTCTCAAGGTGTTGCTCGTGAATTATTGTCAACTTTAACGGTGTTAAGTGAAAAAAACCACGTTTAAGATTGAAAAATTTTAAAAAGTTCAACACCGAAAGCGTAAAAAAAAACATCGACAAAATCTAATCGAAAAATCACTATTTTAGAAAAAAAAAATCCTAAACACGAATAATATTTGCTCGAAATAGCTTCTTCCTCATATTTTTCGGGAAAATCTAGTCTTTTTTTTAGCAAAATATCTTTTTTGAGGCGATGCTGTTCAGTCGCAGAATGTTCAAAAATTGTTTAAAACTTTCAAGAAAAAAAGAATCCTTCGAAATCCTTTCTATGCTACCCACCAACAATTCAAAAATTCGAAAATGTAATATGAGATATGTCAATATCATCGTGTACAGTAATTTGTCTAACTGTCAAACCATACTTTTATGAAATTTTCTCCCCCTCTCCCCCTTCCCCACTCTTATAAATTACACTTTTGAGAAAATTATCAAATTATATAATATGCAAAAAAATTAGTTCATTAAAAAAGATAATTAGAAGGAGAAAATGATTTTCCAAATTTTTCGAATAATTTTTAATTTTTTTTTTTTTTCATGAAAAATTTGTTATTTTCACTAAAAAGAAAGGTAATGAAAGAAATTTAATTTTTATTCTGAATTTAGTTTAAAAGTCTAATTTCATAAGTGTCGCAATATGATATCTTAAAAACTTGACATTTAATTTAAAAAGGTGACGATGAAGGAAGATTTCGTTCATTCTTCAACCAACATTTATTTTAATCACAAAAATGATCAATACTTAAGAAAGTAAAATAGGAGGAAGGTGCGTAGCATAATTACGCAATCGAAGGTCGAGCATTTATTTTCATTTTTTTAAAGCGAATTCCTCTAATTGCCCATAATCAAAAGACGAAGGGAAGTAGGCACTTAATTGAAAATTCTGCGGATATTTTTGGTAAGCAAGAATATTTTCGGTTATTTCTCGACATCTGGGAATTCATAATAGGGCGATTTGTTTTCGTAGCCTCATTAAGGACGTTAGTCAGAAGTGAATTTGAAGGATATTGAATTTTTTCCGTCCTCATTTTCTTGTTAAATAATGATTATAAATTGATTACAGAGATATCTTTCATCTTAGTGATCTTTCTCTGAAGGGAGAGGGAGGATGACAAAAAATCGTATGGCTACATGGCCAGGGCCAGGAAAAGGGAGGGGCAAGGGATAGACAATTCTTCAGTTTCTTGAGAGGTATCCTAAGGATAAGAGATCCAAATTTTAGATATTGAAAATTTCCATAGTTCCAATTAGAATTCCTCTTCATCGAATTAGGTATTTTAACATTTTCATTGGATTTAAAGAAAATTTTTTAATTATGTCCGAAAATTATTTTTGCTCACGGGTCAATTTTGATTCTCTCCGGCTCTTTTTGTGGTTATGTATGGGTTGTTTACATACTTAAGCAACTTTAAGATCGTGCATTAGTTGTTCAGCAACGCTTGAAATTTTTCCAGCAACCAAAAAAGTTTATTTTTAACAAATAATTGATCTGTAAATTAAAAAACAAAACTTGGAAGAGCCATGAAGCATTGAAAACTATAGGAGTACACTTTTTCCTATCGTGATAATCGAAAAAACAAATTTCTAGGAATATCGATTGATATAACATAATTCCTGAAAATTTATAAAAATATTAAAATTTCAATTTTTAATTTGATAAAAGGAAAAAATCGCGTTGGAATTATGATAGTACAGTGTAGGTACCATGCATAACTAAGTATAACATCATAATATAATATAGGATATAGGTAGGTAGGTAGGTAGGTAGGTGGGTAGGTAAGTAGGTAGTTAGGTAGGTAGGAAGGCAGGCATAATACCCTTTCTCTCTTAAGTAGAAATTTCCTTCAATTTTTAAGATAGTTGATTTATATTGAAAATTTTTCTGCTGCATTCAAAAAGTATGTGTTACCTTCTTGTTTCATATCATGAAGTTTTTTTAGTTTATATCTGACACACTTCAACTGCACCTAGTTCCCTCCCATATGAGTTTTCGAAATATGTGGACAGGACATTTTTTATTGCACTCGTCGAGTACTGCCGATTCTCAAAATATTGTCTACCACTCACAGAGCACTTTGCATTGATTAAAAAAAAAATGCGTTCAATTGAATTTCCTAATAGTTTCAATTCTTGTTAAGTAATAATGGTAACGCTGGCAATGCAGTTCAAATGATTTGGTGTTTATTTCTAAAAATTTAAATAAAATTTCAATTACAATTTTTTCCCATTTTTTTTTTTTAACAAGAAAAAAAAAATTTACGATAGTTTTCTGCTTGAAGGGAAGAAAGAAGAAGTGGATTTTTTCGCTACACGCTAACAAAGTAGATGATAATTTGCATTAGAAACACCTTAAAAACGCACATTGCCACCCATGATTCACTCCTGGAGCCAATTATGACTCTTGGTGGTCTTACAATTCAAATATACTTTGAATGAAAAATATATTAAAAAAGAGGTCAATATCCTTCCTACCCTTGTTGCGTCATAGCAGAATATCGGTAACGCATTCTATACAAAACGATGCATTAAAGGAAAATTTTCTGATTTTTGGAAATTTTTAAATTTCTAAACAAATAATTGCACAGCTAAATATAATCAAAATACTTTTCATTATCAGTTTTACAAATTCACTGAGACAGTTATCTATCATCCCCTCATAAACTAGGTCATCATTATTCCATCTCGATTCCAATGCGGCAATGCGTACGAATGTATATAGGCAAATAGAGTAAAATAAGATCACCGCGAATAACCGTTATCAGTATCGAAACCGATGGGGATTTTCAAAGTCATGCATACACTTATTGTTTACACACTTTTCAGTTTTAACAAGCATGTAAGTAACAAAATAAGAATCTATTACACGGTATTACTCGGCAATAAACCGAGCGAACGATCACGAATGCTCTCAGCATCAGCACGAAATCATCTCTCGGCTTCGTGTAAATTACGTTATGTTCGGTATTCGCGTTATTTTTTTCGCATTAAATAGGTACTTTTCCATTAGCAAAGGTTCGGTTGTAACCTGCGCGGACACGTGTTACCGACTAAATCTAGAAGTACAGGTTGAAACGTCGATGAAAATTTCGCTTATCGATCATCGTCGTAAAGTATCGTCCCGTATAACCAGCTCATTCACGAAAACAATCGACGCGAGCGTAATTGTATATTCAATTCATTCATCGTGTGTTTTTGGCGACAATTAACAGTTAATTTTTAAATCAGGTTAACCATAAGTTAAGATGCGTTGAGGAATTTATAAACACTATGAAAAAACAAATCGATGTTCAATATAGACGAACGTGGCGAATAGGAAAAAAACTATCGCGCGACAGTTTTCATAATTATACTGGAACCCTGGAACTAATTACCTTCACCGGTATAATCTGGGAACGTGTAATTAACTCGAGTACCTAATAAAAATACCGTTCGACGCTGTCGTGTAGTTACAAGCAAAGGCTAGTCCATGTCGGTACGATTTTAGTTACACAGGTAATTAAAAAGAAGTCGCTATATGCTTGGTTAATGCATTTAGGAAAAACTCGATGCTAACTAAGATATCAGCCTTGCTTAAATATTCGTATAAAACGTGTAATATCGCTACGATTTCGAGTTCATCAGTTCATCACGTTCTATGGATGTTGTAAAAAATTAGCGGTGGCGTTTATTGTTTTAGACGCAGCTACTAGGTACTCCATTTTGTGATGTGGACTGCTGATGACGCGAAATTATGAATTATTTTGACACGTGCTGCGTCAGTTTTCCGCTCTAATGAATGCAATTATCGCGTTTATTTGATAGATTGATGCGAAGGTGGAGAAATGAATATCATTGAAAGTGTTTCTTTTGAGCTCGCCGTATTGAAATTTGTTCCACTTTTTTTCTGAGGTTTTTTCGGAGGTCATACGAAACTAAGATAAATATGAATTTTCGGAGCTGAATTTGAGCTTAGGTTACGTAGCTTAGGTATACATTATGACGACAAAATTTTAATAGAAGACAATGGTTAAAAATTTTTAGTTTTTTATGTTTTTTTTACACTTTCAAAATTTTGCATTTTTTGCTGCATTTTTAGCGATTTTTCAATTTTTTACATTTTTGAATTATTTTCCGAAGAGAAATTATTTTTTGTGAACAAAAAGGATAAAGTAATTGTTTATAATTACCTTATACCTTTTTCCTTGAAAATTTTTTGTCATATATACACAATTTTACCTCTTCTTCAAAATGAGAATCATGCATTCTGCGTTGGTTTTAAATTTCGGAAAAATCAGGTTTCAAGTTCGAAAGAAATCTGTCATCAACTTCGGAAAAAACCCCTACATGAGTTACCAAAGAAATACGCTATCAGCTCCGGAAGGAATTCGCTATCAATTCCAGAAAAAATACTGTTTAAAGTTCGGAAGAATCCGTCATCAATTCTGGAAAAAATCCAGTTGCTGAAAAATCCTGTTTTAAAGTCCAAAAAATCTGGTTTAAGCTCCAGAAGAAATCCAGTTTGAAGTCTGGAAAAAATTCGGTTACAACTCCTGAAAAATCTTGTTTAAAGTCCGGAAAAATCCGGTTATAACTCCGGAAAATATCCGGTTTTAATTCTAGAAATAATCCGCCATCAGCTCCAGAAAAATCCGGTTATAACTCCGGAAAACAATCCGTTATCGACTCCGGAATTAATCCGCCATCAATTCTGGAATAATTCGTCATTAACTCCGAGAAAAACCTCTATCAACTCCAGAAAAAATCTGGTTTCAATTCCTGTAATAATTCGCAATCAACTCCGGAAAAAATTCTGTTTAAATTTTGGTAAGAATTAGGATTAAGGTCTTGAAAAATCGACTGTCAACTCCGGAAAAAATCCTGTTACAACTCAGGAACAGATTGGTTTAAGGTCCTGAAAAATCCGTAAAAATTCTTATCAGCTCAGGAATTAATCCGCTATCAACCCTGTAAAAATCATGTTTAAAGTCCGGAAAAAAATCCGTCAACTCCCAGAAAAGCTGCCATCAATTCGTGAAAAATCAGGTTTAAATTCCAAAAAAAATTCAAGTTCTGGAAAAATCCAAAAAAAATCCGCTATCAAATCTCGAAAAAATCTGGTTACAACTCAGGAAAAATGTAGTTTATTGTCTCGAAAAATTTAGAAAAAATCCGCTATTAATTCCGGGAAAATTTGGTAACAACTCCAGGAAAATCCAGTTTCAACTCTTGAAAATATCTTACTTAAAGTCCGGAAAAATCCAGATTCAACTCCTGAAAATATCTTGTTCAAAGTCTGGAAAAATCTGGTTTAAAAATCCGCTATCAAATGCAGGAAAAATCCGGTTATAACTCAGGAAAATCTAGTTTATTGTCACGAAAAATTTAGAAAAAATCCGCTATTAATTCCGGGAAAATCCAGTTTCAACTCCTGAAAATAGCTTACTTAAAGTCGGAAAAAACCAGTTTCAACTCCGGAAACAATCCGTCATCAAATGCAGGAAAAAATCCGGTTATAACTTGGTAAAAAACTAGTTTCTGTCTCGAAAAATTTGGAAAAAATCCGCTTTTAATTCCGGTAAAATCCGGTAACAACTCCAGAAAAAATCAGATTCAACTCCCAAAAATTCCTTACTTAAAGTCCGAAAAAATCCGGTTTCAACTCCAAGAAAAATATTATCAAAATAAATTAAATGCTGCTCACGAATCTTATAGTATGTGTTGTGAAAATATAAATCAGTGTTACCAACAGGTTGTATCTACTTAGTTCCTGATTAAAAGGGAATTTGGTGCTTTGTCTGTGTGGGTTTCAACTGGACACACCGTATATAAAACCCAAAACAACTAATTATTCGTTTCGTTTTTTTTTTGTTGCTAAATGATTAACAAAAATAAATATAGTGCACCCCGATTATTTGACGCAACTGGGAAATGGGTTGCGTCAAATAACTGAAACGTCAAATAAGGCGGAGAATTAAATTTTTCTGAATATAAATAATGATGATGAAGAAAATACATAGTGTATAATGTTTAAAACGGAGAAATGGATTTAACAAAATATTAAAAAATGTTTAAAAACGAGCAAATGTGTAACAAAAAACATAAAAATTTGAAAGAAAATAAGTAACTAACAAAAATTTTTTTTTCAAGTTAGTTATTTGACTTGCTTAGTCATTCTGATTTTATTTTTTAGCAACAAATCACGCCATCGTCTCATCATGAAGGCTTCGGCTACATTTATGCGTCAAATTATACGGGAAATCATCAAGTAATTGAGGTGTCAAATAAAAGAGAAAATTTTTAACGTTAAATAATCGAGGTTGCAGCGTAAATAAAAAAATAGCTACGAAAGTTGAAATTTCTTCTATAAAAGACTTTTTTTTTATATTTCCAAATTATTATTAGCTGAGAAATAATTAAATTTAAAAATCCTCCAATATTTCTTTTTTGTTTGATCCCATTTTCAGTTCATCAGTAGCGATCAACTGACGCTACACGAGCTCGCTCTGGTGATTTTTAAAGATGCCGGTATATATATATAGCTATGTAAACGTAGCATACACTCTACAAGTCAACGAGCATTTGTAAATTTATGATTTTTCTCTAGTTTCTCAGACTCTATGACAGTTCTATTTTTGAGTCAAGGTTGAAGGAGGGGGGGAGGAGATTGACAATCAAAGTAATATAATCCCATATAAAGGTGTTGTTGATTTAAAAAATAGTTGAGCGCCCTCTTATATACTTCCAGTAGCCAATTACGAAGAACAAACGTTTCAACATTCGTACCAAAGTCATTATCACCAGTAGATACCATCATGAGTGGAATAATTCGAATTTACGTAATTACAGGCCGATCTGTAGAATCTGCAATGAGTAGAACCAGCAACCACCCACAAATTGGTTACACGTATCCGCCTTCTATTACTATGTTGGGAACGTGACCATGATATTTCGCTATTCGCGCACGGCGCGAGGCGAGAAACATAATATCAACTCCATTCAGCATACGTTAACCTCAAATACCGCGTGTTATCCGGTATAAAAAAAGATCATTCATCGGGTATTATATTCGTTATTATAAATTCAACATTGCGACGAAATCCGGCGCGCGTGAAAAGGAGACGCGTGAACAAACACAGTAATATTCGAACAATCGAAATAATAATTTCGTCACACAAAGCCATCCATCACGAAGGCAATACTGACAAGTTTTCCTCGTTCGACCTAAAACGCGACAACGGCTACTAGGCCGCACGATATATGGTACGAAAAGGAAAATCTAATTTACAATTAGCCATATAGCGTTCGAGTTCGTTGGCCATAGCCGGCGCTGTCAGGTGTCGCAGCATGGTCAATAGCGTTTCCTCGATGGCCTTTCGTTCCGCGAAAACATCTTGGTCGTTACCTTACACGGAATATATGCGGTGCCCGGCGCGTACTCGAAATGGGAACAACGTGCCGTCTAAGTACCGGAAACGTCGGCCAGGTATATTGGGCATCGTACCACCGCGCTGCTCTTTTAATTATACTATATACGGCATCGTCGTACCAGTATTATACCAAATTTTCCGAACTCGAGGTATTAATTAGTCGATGAACCGCTATATACGCGAGTCCTAATGACCATTTACTCGCACGTTCGTTACGTTCGGAACGTGTGGTTAATTTTATCTCTACCACGGTACGTTTAATGAATGACGTAAGATTTTTGTTATAATGGGTTTTACGAGTGTGTGTATTTCGAAGCCATTGTTAAGGGAACCTTCAATTTTACTCCAACTTGGGAATCGTTTGGCCGTATAATGGAAAACGCTGTGATTAGATCCCGTTAGGTATTTCCAACGAGACCATATGGAAGAATGATTTTTCCGATTCACCGATAGTCGATATGGGAATAGAATTATAACGTTACGATCAACGGTGTTATTTTTTACAAGTTTGTTTGAAACCGAGAAAACAGCAGACATCGAATCATATAATATAAACATTATCATAGGAGGCTATTAGGGGAGCAAAGTCGCCCTACTAACGAAAGAATAGCTATAAAAGCCCACTTCATTTGTGGAAGGAGCGGTGGAGAGATGCGAGGTCTTCATATCTTTGGGTTTCAGATCATTTTTTGAGTTCAGAAGTCAAAGCTCCTTTTATAGGATTCGATTAAGCGCTCCTGAAGTTACTTATAGACTAGCTGGCCTGAAGTGATTGCTACTTATTTTCAATATAGCGCATTCTTTTGAAGAGAGGAGGTGGTCTGAAATAGAATTTATTTTGAATATTTATTATGTGAGATATTATTGTTGGAATTTCTATAGACTCGAGAGTTCAAGCGTTCTCCTTCCCATGTTCTGACTTAAAATATGTAGTATTTTTTGCCTATCAGAATCACATGAGCTCATATTCTTGAAATTTCAGCTATTAGAAGCTAATCAAATTTATTTCAAATTTTGACCAATCGCCATTTTGGATTAATTTAGACCTTAATTCGAAGGGTCATATTCTGGTCTTTAATTAATCCTACACAGAATATGATCAATCTAAGTCGATTTTATAAAGAGATATGGAGGATTTATGAAATTACTCGCCATTATTTCCCCTACAAAAGCTATTTTTTACTACTCCCCTCCAAATCAGCTCTAGAGGTTAAAATTGAAATATGTTAGTCACTTTGACTTACTTTATCATATGGCGCCATAATCGAAAATTTTAAACTTTCCGTTAACCCCCTCTCCTATCTTATCCTCATTTCGAGGACAATAACCGCTCCTTCTTCTCCTCCTTTCTAACATTAAACGTGAAAATGCTTTTGAAAGTATTAATTCTAATTTCCAGTAATCATATGAGTACATATTTATCATGTCCAAGCTATTTGATCCTCCTCAAGCCTTCCTCAAATTTTAATCATCCGGCATATTGGATCGATTTTTACTCAAATTTCAGTGGTCATATATTCTAAGTCGATTTAATGAAGAGGTATGGAAGATTTATGAAATTTCTTGAATTAATTTTCTCTCCAAAAGTCGTTCCTTGCTATTCTCCTCCTTATTTGAAAACGAATTATAAATCCTCAAATAAATAAATTAATTAATTAATTAATTACTGTAAAAAAATTAATCCTAAATAAAAAATTAAATTAAAAAGAATTAAATTAATAAAAAAAATACTAAAGTAAAAATTAATATGTAAATTATATCCAAATATTCAATTAAAAATAAAATTATAAAATGAATTGATCTAAATTCAATGTTAAAACCTCATAATTATACTAATTCTGATTCTCTTTCAAAAAAATCAAATGGAATATGATTAAAAATATATTAGTGTCCTTGATGAATATGGACGAATATGAGAACTTGATTTATCAAGTTCTAGCTATCTGAGGCTCCTCAAGCCTTCCTCAAATTTTGACCAGCCGCCGTTTTGAATCGATTCGGACCTAAATTGAAGAGATCATATTCTGATATGCAGCTAAACCTAGATACAAAATTTGATTTTTGTAGATTAATTTGGTGATGAAATATGGAAGATTCAAGAATTTAATCACCCAAAACTTCCTCAATGAGCTATTTTTTGTTCCAGCTACAACAGAAGTAAAGGTATCTCAACATTTAAAACAAAGAGCGATTTTAATTATTTTCATTATTTTTTTTTTGTAAGTATTTGTATAATGATACTTATATTATTCGTGACATTAACTGATTGAAATATATACTTAAATTATAAAACTGAGTAAAGAAGAAATGATAATGATTATAAGAACGCGTTTGCGAGTTGTTTTAAATGTTGAGATAGCTTTACTTCTGTTATGATTTTTTTTACCAAATGACATATCAATGGTTATTTACTCTTTAAAATCGCTTTTTTATGACATGACGTCACGTTATTCTAAAAGTGAACGGAGTTTAGTATCATTGATGCATTTTTTCATACGAGACCACATACGAAAAATGTTCAGCTATTTGCCCCCTTTCCAGTCACCCTCAAAATTTGAATGAACTGTCATTTTAAAAAGGATAAAAAAGTAATAATACATTTTATCCCAGTTTAATGGCGTTTTTCTCATTAAATGATGAAATTGAGAAATCATTCTCGTTATACCAAAAAATTATGCTAAAAAATGTAATAAAATAATCGATGTGAAAAACTCAAAAAATGCTGAAAATGAAATAAAATTTCAAACTATGAAAAAATCCATAAATGAGAAAAAAGGCCCAAAATTAATGATGATTAAAAAACTGGTATTAAACGTAAAATTTTAGGACATATAAATTATCGAAAAGGGCCTAATAAACTTTTTGAGTTGGGAAAATCAAGGAAGCGAGAGAAGCATTTTTATTTTGGGACATCTTCTACTTGTTATCCTCAGTGAAGCAACACGAAATTTTCTTATAATATCATGCATAATCAATTTTACTTTATTCATGGATCGATATAAAATAATTATGACCAATCGGATTGATTAATTTTGTTTTACTAAATCCACAAAAAAGTCATAAAAATTCACATCCGATTTGACTCGGTACAATATAATTCCATACTCCGAAAACATCCACATACGATATTATTTCACGTACGTATAGAAATATAACAGTATATAAAGGAAATAAATCAATCGTGAAATCGCGCACAAATAATCGCACATGAAACCCAGACGTCCACCGTCATCCGAGCAGAAAACGATGATATAATGACGAAATCCGTTTTTTCTTCACCCGCGCGCCATGCGTAAACCGCTCAGTCAAAAATGAATGATGGCAATTGTTGATATTCAACCGCATCACGATTTCCTTTTCAAATTTGACTGGTATAGAATCGTGCCATTCTACGTGACGAAATGGTAGCAGACTAACGCCCATACCTGAGGAAAACTGAGAGGTAGTGATGCGGTAGTTTGGGCGGCACATCTCATATTTCACTGACCGATATTCATGGCTACTGGGTCATCGTGTATAGCGGTACCTTTCGATTATTTAATCGCGTCAACGTTGACGTGAAAGAGTCACCTTACCATATTGATAAAATTTCCATCCCAGTAAGGTCAAAGCTCTGGAAGCAATTTCGTGGCCGTAGCCGTGAAATAATTACCGAATGATTTTCCACATCTGCATTATACGATGATTCTGAACACTGAACTCGCGGTGTACGATTTTGAAATATTGTAACCTGGTAGCGGTGGCTTATTTCAACAACCATAGGTATCATTATAGAACTCAACACCGGGTAATTGCCTCTTTCAGTTACGGTCGTTGAGTTTCTTTATCATAATTTGGACATACGATCTTAATAAGCGCCCAGCTACGAGGTGCAAATATTTAAATGTCTGGAAAAATGCGAGGCAAATTGATATTTACGCGGTTTGCCGGCTTTACTCGAGCAAAGGCGTGTCGACATCGGCGAACAGCGGGAGTAAATTATCGTTATTATTTTCATAGAAAACATGCTACACCTAATTGCCAGATTGTTCCCTTTTTTTTTATAAATTTTACTTCGGATATACCTACTTTGGTCCGTCTAATATAGGTTTTCATCCATTTTACAATGTAGTCGACTATCATTTTCGATAATTTGTATGTTCGGGGTGGGAGTGGAGACTTCTACGATGATTTATATTGACCTTGGAAAATATTTTTAGTGACGTTTTCATTGCGATAGCTATAATAGCTCACTTGATTTGAGAACGAGAAAAAGAGTGTGAGAAATCTTCAGTATGACAAATATTTTACTTTTTTCTTTATGGTACATAGGCACGCCCGAGTATAGCTTGTAAATAGATTTGTATTTATTCTGAGACAAGATTCGTTCAACATGAAAATGAGGAAATGGAGATACGTTATAATATGAGCACTTCCAAAGCAGTCATCTTCTGTTTCAGTAAAGTGATATGAGACTCCAGATGTTATTTTTTCACTTATGAACAAAAACGATGTGTTAGGATAATGTTCAATTTAGGCCAAAAAGAGTCCTACAAAGATACTTTCATATCGGAAAAATTATTAACAATCCCCTCTCTTTATATACTGAATATATGTGATCTAGTACATAAAAAATTAATATTAACATAGACGGACGTACGTATAGTGATAACACTAGGCATAGCAACGATTTACAACTTACCCAATATGGGATAAAATTTCATCATACTAATATAGATACTATGTCCGCAAACATTTTTAATTCCCTTCCACTGAATATTAAAAAAATTCATTCCAATAAAATTTTTAAAAGAAAACTCAGGAAATTGCTGATTGCTAGTGCGTTTTACACGGTGCAACAATATCTCATCATGTAATTTAAAAGATTTTATGTATCATCTATATGCGTCATATATTGATAATTATTTAATATTTTTTGTAACATGTGACTTTGTAAAAGCTCCTTGGAGTGCACTACAGGTAAAGAGAAATAAATAAATAAAGAAATAAAGAAATAAGTGTACTTTCAGATTTTTGTCATGAATGAGCCACTATCTGTTTTAGCCTGGATTTCACTTTTCACTAAAATTTGCAGCTGATTCTCTCTATGTAGTGCGCTGCATTCCTTCTCCACTGTACACTTGAGAAGCTGAAATTCGACTATGTTAGCCACTTGAGCTCACTTTATCCCATGACATCATTATGAAACATATTCTAACCTTCATCTATCCCTATCACTTTTTGAGGATAATATCCCCTCTTTAATATCATTTGAGGAGTTGAATTAGAGATATGCATCATATTCTTACGATCATATGAGTTCATATTTATCACTTCTGAACTATTTAAATATTCTCAATTCGAGATGTAATCAACCATTTCTAGTCCAGTTATGAATTTTTGAAATGGATAGGTAGAGTTTGCAGGCTCAGTGCTAGGCATCGCGTGAAAAAGTTACCAACAATTAGAGCAAGCTGGAACAAGTGTCCACTAAAAACACAGCGCCAGTCATGGAGTACGACTGCTGGTGTGTTTTTTTCTTCTTATAGGAAACGAGCATTTACGTATGTTTGTAGGAAAATTCATTTTGTACATATATGCATAGATAAACCATAGAGGGCTGTTAGTTAAGCAATTAATATCATCTCATGTTACTGGGCTAATTTGATTCACATTCAACTATTATCTTTAAATGAACCAATGAATCCTACCTGTGAAGAGAGTTATTTTCTTTGCTGAAAAAAAAGTACCAGTAAGTAGTCAAATACACCTAAGGAAATGATAAAGATATCATAAAACACTTACCTTACTTTTAACTACACAGATGAATGAAGAATGAGAGCACGAGTATTCTCATTTCCAGGTGTATGCTGTCTTTTGTCTAGACAAATCTATTAATTTTTTCAGCGATAAGCAATTTGCAAAATGTAAGCAAACTAGGTCGAACGATGACTATGTAGGAAAATAGGATAATCACGTCTCCAACGAAACGATTATCGAAATACGACTTCATTGGCGTCCTAATGAAGTCGAATTTTCTACCTCCTATCCGAGGAAATGATGTAGAAGAAACAGTTATTCGCAGGTTATACGATTCCGAAGTAATAATTTCCATCGTTGACGGGAACTCTGCATGATTGATGGGGGTTTTAGTAATATTCACTTCAACAATCGAACATCGGTACTATAGATGGCGAGCTACAGTGTAGAAAGATAAAAAAGGAATTCGTTTGGGTATAATTTTCCCTACTTCCATATTGTTATCTTGTTATGGTACTCCATAATGCGCCATGAAATTCGTGGATCAAATAATAGCGCTACTCGAAACGCATTTTTTATACAGCCATTAATACTACCAACACTGATTCGAACCAAAACAAATCGGTGTATCATACGGAAGTAAAAGAACGTAGGAAAAAAGTCTTCCATATTTACCATCCAAGTACACAACAGTCAATGCACCTTTACAAAATGTCAGTCAAATCGGCAAAAAAAGTAATTCTTCCCGCTTCTCATAACTGGTTTCCTGGGTCTAGGTTACATAGGAAGTTGAACAACATTCCGTAAAATGAACTTCTCTTTACTTTCGTTCGCTTCTTATTTATTTTTTTCCACTTTTTATTCATTCTCATTCCATCTACTTAACGTACTAGTATTATGCGTAAATACGTACCTATCCGATAGTCGATGGTAATTTCTCGGCGTGCGTTCTGTACGTAAATATGCTCCATTGTTTAAGCATGCGTCGCGAATATAAAACATCATTCGTATAGGCGATTAAGCGGCGTGATAATTTACGTCGTTCTATCGTTAAAACATGCTTGAATGAAGGCCAGAAAATTAGAGCGGAATGATGTCTAGGATTTTTTTCCAAGCCTTATTTTTTACATTTGATTCTTCTCTTTTGTCGCATGTGCTTTCAACACGTAAACGAAATTTAATTGATCAAGTTCGGCAAAAAAATTCTTGAACACAGCATTAAATACGGTTTCTATGAAAAAATTCGCGTCATCTTGCTTTGGTTATATCCAATACCATTATACTCGTAAAAGCAAACGTAGATGGTAGGTAATAGGTAACTGAGTCAAAATATGTAATGAGTTAGTCCTACGTTGGGCGCCATCTACGAGCGCATAACTTACAGGAAGCTATTATAAGTTTCCTATAAGAAAGCCTATTCACTAAAAAAAAAATTATCATGAAATATATATCATGGTTCTCGAGTTAATTAAGAAGACTGTTCTTTTTATTTTTATAAATTATTTATAAATTATGATGAGCCTTGAAAATATGTTTAGATATAAAAATGGTGCCTAACATGGGTCACTTGAAGTTATGCACTTATTTGAAACATGAAATATGTATTAGTGATTCACAAATCGTTTTTGACATAAGACAAAGCTATTCAAAAACAATAAATCAAGTTTTTCTTGAACTTTGTTATTTTTTATTATTATTTTTTTTTTTTTGATTCAAAAAAGTTTGTGATATTCTAATAAAATTATCATACGCAATGAAAAACACAACTTGTAAATTTACCAATTTCACAACCATATGTCGAACAACAAAACAAGCTTTATCATTTACCACCAGCAACACAGGTCCATCAACACGCACGTATAAACACACCTAAAGAAACCTGCCAAGTCATGGAAACATCTACGACACCTTTTCCTTCAATACACGTCAACTCCTCGTAATCCCCCTCAGATTAACGTACAATTCTAGGTGAAATAGGTATAGATGACTAGCCATTTGTTTTCAATGGTATTCACCGAATCTTTATCATTATTTGTTTATAGATAAATGGAAAAAAATACCGAAAGCGAAGAAAAAAGGCATGTTATTGTTATACGTCAGAATTGGGGAATAAAGCAGCGTGCAACAGCATTATTGGGATGTCACTTTTTCTTATATTAATCGTAGTTATATCTATAGCCGCTTTGGCCATTTATATTGGAAGTAAGTATAACGCGGTGATAGACCATTGGTGCACGCGCCCGGCAAAATTAAACGGCTTAATTTACACTTGTCCTCATTTCAGTGGAAATAGTATTAGATGGGAGTTTGAGAGTGACGTATGGAGATTATTATACCGCTGAACTGTACAATAAAACTAGTCATTTATTTCTTAATAAAGCTCATACTTATAAAATTATGGTAAGGATGATATTTCATTTTAGCTGAGTTGAAGATATTTTAAGAGATGTTAATTCTATCAAATTTCTTTGCAGATAGAGAAAGTATTCGCAAAAAGTATTTTAGGCCCTGCTGTTAAGCAGTGTATTATAATGGGCTTCAAGAATGGAAGCCTCATTGTTTTCTACAGACTGATTTTAGATCGTAGGAAAATTCCAAGGTAAATTTAAAATCTGTTAAGTACATGAATTTAAATGCATACTATATTAAGGGAGCTAAATTTCTGAATTGTAAGCATTATTATTAAAGTGGTGAAAATAACATAAAAATTAGATTCAACGATATTTATATTTTTAACAGTCGAATATTCGCCAACTTGGAGGAAACCGCCAAAAAAATACTATTTGATGAAATAACGACTTTAAAACCCACCGTTTTCCATAGTTTAAGACTTGATCCAAAACAAATCGTCATCAGAAGTAAGTACCCTGAACTTCAGTTCCTCACTAGCCATTTGAATATATGCTTGAACAAATTCCTTTCTCGCTAAAACTTCAAATTTGTCCATAGAGCACCTCTCAAATCCCGAAATTCAGCCTGAACACCTTTCAGAACCCATTGAAGAAGCTACCATCACCAACATCAATCCGAACAATGTTCTGAAACGGATAACACACACTACACCATCATTAGTTCGTAAACGACCGCCCACTTCTTCAATAGCCACAGTAAATGCCACCCAATTACGTTCAAAAAATACGAAAAAACATCGTCAACCGACTGTCGAAAAAACCAGCCGCATCAAGCTCCAACTAGACAGCACCACATTTAAACCCGAAAGTACTACGTCAAAGTTAAAGAAGCATAACGTGGACATTAACGGCAGCGCCAACAGATACTCGTTTGTATCGGATGATCAAAAGCAAGTGAATAATTTCAGCGTATCTGGTAACAGTTCGGTGATACTAGGAGAAGCTGAAGTAATAATAATCCCTTCGACGGCCGAAGGCGAATACTCAGCATCAGTGGCAACTAGCGAAACACCTAAAATTAAGCACGCCAGTATCGAAATGGTGGACCAAAATTTATCGCGGAATAACGGCAAATCGTCGGTTGAACCTAATGAACGTAAAATCGCACCGCCGCACGAGACGGATGAAGATACGTCGATAAACGACGTCGAAAATCTAAAAGCAATTACCGATAATGCGGCTAATTTTTCGGTAAATGTGCCAACGAGGTCAAATATCGCATTAAATAAACCTAGACCGAAACCGGTTCTTCAAAAAGCCGATAATCAAACTGTTGCGAATGCGACAAAAGATGAAATTGAATCGCAAAAAACGGAAATCGAAGAAACCACCGAAGACAGAGTCATCGTATTGAATACCGAAGTTGTCACGTCCACTAGCATGCAGGTGTCATACGGTAATAATGTGTTATTAGAGGAAACGCTCGAGCCTAAAAACGAAGACATCGGTGACAATATAACGCACAATGTACCTTCGCTGTTTGAATTAAACGGTAATAGTGTTCAACATAAATATAAGAACATATTTCCTCGAAGTATTAGAGAAGAAAATGAACAAGTTAATGATAGGAGTAAAGAGACGAAGTTAAACGCTCATTTAAACTTGATCATCGAGAAATATAAAAGCAACCATCAAATGAAACGTTACAACTGATCATCGAACAATTAGCTTCCATGTATACAAAAGCGACAACATCGCCAACCCAAACAACAAAATTAAACTTACTTAAGCCCAGTTACAACGGAATGATACTGATCAAACCATTAAATAAAATAAACCACACCACAACAACAACTCCATCACCAAAACATAGTGAGTACCTATACATTTCACCTTCAGTATTTTTCATCAGTCTTGAATGCTGAATCAATCCCATACAAATTTTTCAGTTTGTTCGAGTAATTCGACGAAACAATGCCACAATGGGCAATGCATCCCCGATCATCTCTGGTGTAACCAGTTCTCCGACTGTAATGACGGTTCCGACGAAAAAAACTGTACTTGCGCCGACTACCTCAGAGCTCAATATTCGTATAAAAAAATCTGCGACGGAATTGTAGACTGCTGGGATTTTTCAGACGAGAATCTATGCGGTTGGTAAATACAATGTATATAATAAATACGAGATTAAAAATCATTTTTGAACTTTAGATATTGTCAATATTGTAAAAAGTAATGTTAATTTTTGGGGTCGTTGAATGGAAATTGTGTCTTCCATACATTATCGTTTAAAAATCTTTCACGCCCAACGAAAAGTGGAATTTTAACTACCGGTTCAATTACACATGTTTATCGAGTGGTCGTTAAATAAACAATCATGCTCTCCCGCATAAATTAAGATTCAAGATACTTTGTATTCTTATGTTCATAATTAACGATTTGTTTACATTACAACTACAAAGATAGAAAGTGGTTTAACTTACCCCAATTTCAATTGATTAATTATAATTTATAGAATGGTGTTCACCACAAATGTACGTGTGCGAAAATGCTAAACTTTGTATCGACAAGAAAAAACTTTGCGACGGAAATCGCGACTGTCCTTCAGGAGATGATGAAAAGAACTGCATTACTATTACCCCCCTCCACCAGCAAAATAATGATATTGCTTATTATTCATCTGGTAATTTTGTTTACTTATCATATTCGGACGATTGTCGCGAATGTATAATTTTTTATTTTTTATTTTTTATTATGATATTAATATTTTATAATTATTTAAAGGAATTATTACTGTAAGAAGAGGAGGCATTTGGGGGAAATTATGTTACAAAAAAGAAAATAATGAATCATCGACGGAAGCTGAGAACCGTTTAGCTGAGCTTGGGAAAGCTGTTTGTAGGACGATGACCTTCCAGTAATTACTCGCTCAGTTAATTAGTAATTTTAGCGATGATTTTAAATAATAAGTTCAATATTTTATTTTTCTCGTAGAAATTTTGTAGAAGTCAAGGTAGCGAAAGATGAGAAGGTGCAAAATTCAACAAATCTGTCGGTTTACTACAGATTAACGAACATTCAGAAGAATACCACTAATTCATTTCGAAGGTAAGTATTTATAGTCATATTCTTTGAAAATAGTAGGTATATTATGCATATGTTTATAATATTCGAAGAAAAACAAATACGTACAACCATTTTGACAGATTAGTATTCATGTTTGAAAAATCAAGTCACTTTTTTGGCCCATGAACTTTAACGATGCATCCTGTAAGGAACAGAACCTCTTTTGCATAGAAATACTGAAATTATATTTAACCTCTGATTAAGCCGTTTTCTGTCATGAAATGGGATTCCATGGAAAATGGAAGGTTTTTTCAAATAGAAACTTCATGTATAACGACTTGTGTGTTTTAAGGTTTGAAAGTAAATGGACGCAAAAAGGAGTACTAACACTCCTCCTGTTTTTGCCATAGGTACTTAAAATGCCTTGATTAAACAAATTAGGCAAGTTGTTGGTCAACAAAACAACAAATTGCATTACTTATCACAGCTTACATTTTTATGAGAGAATAATTTAACGTTCCCTGCCTTTTCTTGTTGTTAATGTTAATGATGATGCGATGTATGGACTAAACACTACAGACATACAGATTGCGAAGAATCACCTCATCAAAATTGAAAATTGAGTAATAAATTCAAATTTTAAGTGGCTTAAATTGGTTTCCCCGCATGCGCAAAAACATATATCAACTAGTTAAACTCTAAAAATACTCGATAATATTATGTACTGCATTATGCTTTGACTATATAATAGGTATAGACCAAGCTATTTCCATTAGCCCTGTATAAATGGAAGGGATCAATGTTATTGGGATAACATCAAAAAATAAGCGGTATGAGCGTAATGCGCATGCGTGAATAGCTTGACAACTGTGCTTTTCAGAGGGTAAGGATGAGAAGAGCTACCCTACTGCTTATTATTTTCGTTCATCTTGGACTGTTCGTTGAACATTGATAACTTAGTACATATTATATGGTCAAAGGTATCATGTTACCACCTCATTGAATGTTTGGAATTTGATTGGTTAATTTATATTCTTGCGCATGCCTAGAAACAAACTCCGGTGTTCACCTATATGAGTATAAAATAAAATTGTTTTAATCTCGAAATTGTTCAGTTCTTCTAAAATCACATTGAATAATTTTTTGCAGAAAAAATTTCAAATTTGTCAAAACAAACTGTGATAATGAGGAAATCGTTGAAGTATTTTGCGAAAATTTAGAATGCGGCGTTCAAACACAAATAGGAAAATCGCGAGTGCATGGAAAGTGAGTACAATCTTGTAAAAAAAATTGCTCTGAATTTTTTTTCAAGAATGACTCTTTTTTTAACGAAAGTAAATCTCATCAAGAAGCGTTAATCAATAAGCGTGAAATTACTCCAGGTATCGTGGCGAACGACGATCTCGAATAGTCGGAGGTGGAAGTGCAGCTCCAGGCGCTTGGCCATGGCAAGCGGCACTTTACAAAGAAGGCGAATTTCAATGCGGCGCCACATTAATTTCCAACAAATGGCTTCTTTCCGCTGGCCACTGCTTCAACAAGTAATTCCCCAAAAGTTCTCGATACACAATAAACGTTGAACGGTAATCGAATGTTGTCACGTTTCAGCGCATTACACGACTATTGGGTAGCCAGACTAGGTATATTACGACGAAGCTCGACCTTACCGTCTCCGCATGAGCAAATACGACCAATTCGTCGCATAATCGTGCATCCGAATTACGCGGATGCGGGTTTTATAAACGATATATCTTTATTAGAAATGAATTCTGAAGTGCAATTTACCAATTTCGTCAGACCTATTTGTTTGCCTAATCCGAATAAAGTTTTATTAGATGGTACATTGTGCACGGTTATAGGATGGGGACAGCTGATGGAGAGTGGGAGTGTTTACCGTCAGTATAAGCTACATTACTTCAGTTGATAAATATTTTCAAGTCGAGATTAATTTTCAATATTTTACAGCTGATACTCTTCAAGAGGTACAGTTACCAGTGATATCTCCAGGCGAATGTCACAAAAGGACAGTATTCCTACCTTTATACAAGATCACCGATGGTATGTTATGTGCTGGTTTTGAACGTGGTGGCAGAGATGCTTGTTTAGGGGATTCCGGTGGTCCGCTGATGTGCCAAGTACCTACTAATTCACATCTTATTTATTTGCATTTCTTTCACGAACTTAATTGAAATTGTTATTTTTTAGGATAATGGAGATACCTGGCATTTGTACGGAGTAACGAGCAACGGAAACGGATGTGCCAGAGCACATCGACCGGGTGTTTACACCAAAGTGGCTAATTACATAAACTGGATTGACAACAGCATTAAAAACGCTTCCCGATTGAATGCTGCCAAAATACAGACAACATGTAACGGGCATAGATGTCCCTTAGGAGAATGCCTACCCAAAGCTCGAATTTGTAACGGCTACATGGAATGTAGTAATGGAAGCGATGAGATGAATTGTTAAATATGTGTTTTTCTCGATGAAATTCAAGGCTGTGAATAATTCATTATCTTAAATAAATATCTAACTCTTGTACTTTTATGAAAAGCTGCGCACTCTATAATGTGGTGCTTTGAAGAATCAGAACAAAATAAATTAAATGTAATAACTTGTATAACATTTTTTTTTAAGTAGTTATATCAGCTTCTAATGAATATACCTATATATATTTCTTTGGATATATTAGTTTTTGATTCAGAAATTAATATATTGTTTACCGTTTTTAAACATGAAATATTCTTAAGATAATTGCAAAGAAAAAGCATTTTACTTTTAATTATAATTTTTTTTTTTTTTATAATTTATTATTGAAGAATTAATGTGAACTTATCAAGAAGTAAGCCTAATGTACGAATAATAAATTATTCAATTATTAAGCGCCATTTTCATTGATTTAATTTGGTAAATTTCACCTTCAAATCCTGCCAACAACCTTGATCGGCTCAAGTGTAAAAATATTCTGCTCGCTCCTCCATTTATTTTTCAAGTTAAATAAATTTACTTACACTTTTATTTCAACATTTATTAATACATATTCTTTTTTCGTTTACGAAAGGATTTAAATTATCAGCTTTTCAAATTTTTTTGGAATCCCTGCTCTACTGGCATTTTTGAAATCTCGAGCACAAGATAATCTGCCCCTTTCAACTCCCGCTTCCTCAGCGGACCTGATCATCGTCAAAAAAATAATTATAATGAAAGAGAGATAGATCCTTAAATTTTGTATCGTATCAATAATCCTTCTATTACACAATATTTATTGTACTCGTATGGATAATATGTTAGGTATTTTCTCTGAATGACGTAAGGAACACTCACTTCCACTATTGCGTTCATGACTATAAACCATTTATCACTTTATATTGGGGAAAGAGAAAACAAGAGCAGGTAAGCACTACAAGTTGTTTTGTTTATCTATCGAAATTTTCAGACATTAAATTATTCATCGGTACCTACTGTTTTGATCATAGCTCAACAGCAATAAAATAGACAGTTTTCGTCATAGTAGATGAGTTTATGAAGGTGTTGTTCAGATCTGCAAGCGATACGAAGTTAAAATCGTAAACAAATTTAGTGTAAGATGCTGTTTCAATCCATTTTATTACGAATATTTTTAATGTTACTGCTGATTCAGGTTAGTTTACATGAGTTATTCTTTAAAGGCATTTTTTTTTTGGCAAAAGGAATGTTTATGATGTCGAATTACAACTAGCGTAAACATTCGAGTGAGCAGATTTTCAGTTTTTTAGTAATTTCAAGCGAAATATACGATTGATTTTATTACTAGCTTTCAAAAAATGACATCACTAATGGCGGAGACAACAACAATCATCAATATCCTAATGATAATTATAGTAATGGCGGCTACTATACTAATCAGCAGCAACAAAGCAATGCAGGAGGATATGATTGTGAAAGTGGACTGGAGGTTAGTATATAATCCGATATATTATCAATTTATTAAATATTTATTAGAGAAAAAATTAAGTAACGGCTGCAAGGCTTCATTTTTTCCTCTACGAGGATTCAGATAATTTCCTTCTCCATTAAAATGACTTTTAATTTCAGATGATAGTATGCCCTTTCCAAAAATTATTCCATGCAGTTGTAGAGGGATTTAGATCTCTTACGGTTTCGGATTCTTCGTAAGTTATATTTGCATCTATCTAATTAGCATCATACAAGTATAATAAACGGGCAAATGAGTCCGTAAAATTTCTTATTAATTCTGAATTGACATATTTGTTGTTCTTAATATGATTACTGAGCATAAGTGAGTTATAATTAAGAAATTGCTTATTTTGAAAAAAAAATCAAATAATAAGGAGTACCTTTTTTTTCTATGTTAGGCTCCCACGAAAGAGGATTTGATAAAATTTGATCAAATAGATGACCATATAATTTCACGAAATATGACCAGTAAAGTTTAATCAAAGTTTATCTCAGATCTGATCAAGTTTTTTAAATTATATCTAGGTAGTCATCTTTTTCATCAAATATGATCAAATATTCTTAAAAAAATTTTATGAAATTTCATAAAATTCATCAAATTTTCTTGTCGTTTTTTCATGGACCTACACCTCTCTAAATTTAGCGAATAATTACTAATCATAATAGTTCTCGAAGAAAAAAACTAATTAAATGATAATGCTGTGAATAGTGATCGCTGTGAAATGTAGGTAGGTAGAGGTACTGTACCTACGCTAAGTATATACCAGTCATTTTTTAAAATAGTAAATAATAATTTTGTAAATGAGTATAATTTATGCTTCGAAAACATTGTGCGGGTTTGATAACAAAGTATATAACTTCGTTTTAAAATGATACATTTAAGGTATTAAAAATAATATTTAGAATCCGGAGTCCTAAACAGCTGATATGCATCCCATATATACAATCAACATATAAGTAAGCCATTTATTATTTATTTTTATAAATTCTCAAAATTGATGTTTTTTTTTCAAATAAATAATAAAGTTTAGATGTGTCTAACATTTTGAAAAAAATACGCATAAATTTTTTTTAATCTTTGCCCTACAAAATAGCGATTGTAGAGTCAAATAAATTTCAAATCGTCCAAAATTCAATTTGTATGAAGTTTTTCAATTTCTACAGAAGTATATTTCCTGTAAGTTTCAGAGCTCAAAGTTTGTGCGTGTTTCTTACAAATTTATTTAGCTTCTGTTACGTTAAGGACACTGAACCTATAAGAAAAAAAAAACGAAAATTTGTCTACCTCATGAGTTATACGTACCTATGTGTTGTACCATTGTTAGCATCATGATTTCCCATTTTTATAATTTTAGTGCGGCGATACATGCATTTCTTGAATTTTTCAGGAAAGATCCCATCAAAAGTGATGATTTGAACAAATCAGAGGAGCCCATCCAAAGGAATGAAAACCCAGAGAATAATCCTTTTAATGAAGATTTTAAGAAATCAGAGGACACCATCCAAAGGAATGAAAACCCAGAAAATAATCCTTTAAATGAAGATTCGAAAAAAATTGATGATTCTATCCAAAAAAATGTAAACCAAGTCAATGATGCCCTTAACGAAGATATGAAAAAATTAGAGCATCCCTTTCCAAATGAAAATCAAGAAGAAAGAAATGGCTATTCAGGTGGAAATCAAAATCAACCTTGATAAATTCTCCCCATGTACGATTCTTTAATTTGACATAAATGTAATAATTCGGCTGATAAAGGTACAAATCGTAAATATTTTAAATACCAAATATTTTGTTCAGTAACATTAAAAATACATTATATTGGTCTAAAAAAAAATAATACCTAACTAAAATAAAAATTTTAAATTAAAATAAAGAACAACATTTATCAGTTTTTTCTAGACGAGGAATTTTTTCTGACAAATTAGCGACTATTTCATTATATTCTTCGTCAAGTTTAGCTAACGAACTTTGCTCCAGTTCCAATGAAAATTTGTGAAGCTGCTCTGCGCAGTTTCTACTGCAAGCTTTGTAAAGGAATACCGACCAATAATTTCCCAAATGACCATATCGATGGGTGCTCACCTCGTACCCTGAAAACAAATATCGCATATGTTTTCATCGCTACAGTTGTTAAAACAAGGCATCAGCTACGACTCAGGTATTAGTACCAGTATCCTGAAATTTGGGTGCAGTGCAATTATCACAAATTATACATTCCGGGTAATAACGGGATATGGAGTTTTGGACTGTAGTGGGCAGAAACTGTAAGGAAAAGTAATCAATTTTCTGTGTTATGATTACATTAGCTGCCAATTTTTGTAAGGTGCTGACTTCACCACATTGGTGCAATAGAAGTTTCCCTACACCAACTGATTTAATTTTATCTATCCTACAAAAATATAAATTTCATTTTTCAGATTGAAATAATTACTAAAATTGGAAGAACAAATGTCTAAAGTTGTAATCTTACCGATTTGATTTGTGTATTATGAACATTTTTCTAAAAGATGTATGATTACTTTGTCGCCTTAAAGTGACTAAACTATTTATTTGTAACAAAAACCCAGGTAACGATGTGAATCTATTGTTATCTAAGAATAAAGTATGAAGTTTATGGCAAAAAGTCAATGTAAATGGTAAGGAGTTGATATTCAAATAGTTATTTGATAGGTAAAGCTCTTCCAAGTTTTTCAAACGTCCTATGTCTGCTGGAAGTGTTCTTAGACGATTCCCTCTTAAGGAAAGCACACGAAGATTTTTGCATAAAAAGATCTGCGCAATGAAACGATACAATATATACATATCTGTTGTTATAATTCAACATGGATATTTTTTATAACCTACGTACACCTATTTATCTAAAAAAATAAACGAGTGTTTTACTTTTTTTGGTATTTCACTCCTTAATTGAAGGTTATCCAAATAAATTTCCACGAAATTGTATTCATGAATATATCTTAAAATTGGAGTCCTTTTGTCTGGTCTAGTAGTGCGTTTGATGTAATACTCGACTTTTCTCAATAGGAAAGAATCTTCTTTCAAATTTAAACAATTGTTATGTTTATACGGAGGACAAATTCCATACAACTAAAATGTTTATATGTATTTTATTTTTATTTAAACCAAATATTAGCCCAGTAAAATAATTTTCGCCAAAAAAAAAAACAAAAAACTAACCTCTGGATAGAATATTAATTCCTCCGCAATGTCATGATGCATCAATTGACCCTTTTTGAGCAAATATTCCAGTGACGCTTTGGTGTGCTTTTCTTCGAAAGATTCGTCATCAGGGACATCTTGAGGGTTTAAAATATTATTAACGCGTGAAATTCTCACTATATTCCAATGTTCTATGAAACTTTCACTCATATTTGCTTTCATAAATATAACCACGCATTCAAACACATCCAAGTTACGTATATAGGTACAAACATTAAAGCAACAGCGATAATTGAATTGATGAAAATGAACGTTGATTTTGTTTGATGATAACAATAAAAGGCAAAGAATATAAATAGGTATTGACAAGTTTTGACGCAACTTCTCTCTAATGCACCATGATGTTAATGAAATGAAACGTATCTCTATTTACGCGTAATAATACACATAATTATGCAAATAAAGATAATTGGTCTTTATTTGTGTAAGCACATCATTCAGTGATTCAGCTTCCATACGGACAGTAGATTGGAATGATTTTTTTTCTAGAAAAAATCGAATTTTGAAAGAAGTATTGGGAGCAAAACGATTTTTAAAATTTGATGTTTTAGACGTTAGTGCTACTTGCATAAATGGTCAGTTGGGTTAAATTAAAAAAGATTGCATGATTTCGTTTTAAAGTTCATTTATGATGCATCACTGCTTAGCAGTTTTTGAAAGTTTCTTTGGCAAATGAATTTTTTAATTTTTTGCATCTAGATGCAGTAAAAGTTGGTGTTATTGTTATATTTTGTTTACTTTTATTTTTTAGTGTAGGAAATTTGGTACTTTCTCCTCTGCTCCTCTTCTCCGCGATCCTGCATAATTAAGTATATAATTATAATAAAAAAGTAAAGAAGTAATTATGAACTAATTAAGGTTTTACCTTTGCGCAAAAATCTGATATCTTATTTTTTTAGATATAATTTTTTCAAGTGAGTATAAGGGAGATAAATAGTAATGCGTTGAAAGTAATTAAATTGGTAGGAAGTTATAAAATTCATTTAAATATTTTTATAAACAAAATCTGATTGGTGAATCATAATTTGTATTTTATTACATTATTTAAAAATTTTAGAAAAAAAGGATTTTTGCACTACTCAAACCTAAATCACTTCAACGCAAAGTACGTAGCGGCTGCAAATCGAATAGTACATAGTAGTTCCACTCAAAATACTTGTTCATGTCATGAAATTACTATAATTATAAACTTGAATTCATCATTTTTTTTAAATTCTTCATTGTTAGGTCTGAAGCTAGTTATGATCAGAAGTAAATTTACTTCAGAAATTCTACCATTTATTATAAATACCTTGTTAACAGTTCTAAGATATTGAAAAAAAGTCGCTGTTGATGTACAGCAGTAAAATTTCTGAAGTGTACTCGTATACTGCTGATAAGAATAAGATAATTATTTTGTTTGATTCTTCTACGATGTTTAATTATGTACTTCAGAGACAGATTTTAAAATTTTAAATATCAACAATAATAATTCTTGGAAAATCCATTCAAATTTAAGATCATCTTCATTTTTTTCCTCAACCGCAAGTATTATGAGAGAATTAATTAATTTCAGCATTCTTCTTTCTCTTGGTTACATTTCTAGATTCTTTTGATTTTATAGTTTTATTCGAGCAGTTTATTTCGGTGAAACTAAACGAGTCTAATTGTGATTTTATTACGTTGGCATCGTCGGTTCCTTAATGTTTTTTCTGTAGTAACAGAAAACAGATTTTTTTTTCTACTAAATGTAAAAAGCGTTTTGAGTAGGTACCTAACCATTAAATACATTTGGTTAGTATGGTGTTTGATTTATTGGGGCAAAATAGATTTAAAATGGTTTATTTCATTTTCAAGTGGACTAGGTTCATTAAAATATTCATAGATTTTTCCGCTTTCACTTTTTACTATAGCATTTAATTTAGAAGTCTTGTAGAACAAGATTGAAAGAAAAATGTAAAAGAAGGAAAGAACGAATTAGTTCTTGTGAGAACTGGAAAAACGTTCTAACCAGTACCATTAGGGTACTGTCTGCTTCTATTTCTTGTGGTTCCGCCACTGTCAGCGAATAGCCTCTATTTCATTTTCTTTTTCGGCTTTTTCTTCCATATTTTCAAAATATTCAAATTTGAAAAAATAACAATATGAAGCGCCATAAATGTAAAATAATGCAACTTGCAAAAGAAACAAGACAGTTGGTGTGCATTGAATTTTTTTATAGGCTTTGTGTCGATGAGTGATTGAATGAAAAGAAAGTAATGAAATGGATGAGACTTACGTATCACACAGAACATTTAATTTTTCAAATAAATTTCGTTTTTTCACTTTTATAATCTATTTTTATATTTCACATTATAAAATCTGTAAAGAAGTATAAACAATTCATCTCAAATATGACACTTACTTTGAAAAAAATCAATTTGTTTCAATTTTGAGGTTTTATAGAACTATCCCACTTTTCGGCAAAACCTCCAGAAATAAAGTAGCGACCTAGACATTACTGATTTTGAATGAAATATGAAATTAAAATTGAAGTAAGCAAAATATTTCGCGTTGCTCAGTTACTATTTTTTTTTTTGTTGAAATATTATACTTTGAATTAATTCAAGTACAACATAATACAACTTACTATAATGTAAGTATCATCTTTGGCAATGTACTCCATCAATTATTATTTCACAGGAGTTTCCTCTGATTCGTAAATCTATGCAGCGTCTTGTATAATCTCTCACTATTTGTAACAATTTTTCACATGATACGGTTATAACTGCGATATTTAAATGAAATATATGATCTAAGTATCGCATGTACCTCAGTCTTCAAAAATTTCGTAGCTATATCGCATTCGAAACTGGTTCCATAGTGAATTTGTTCCTATTTTCGCTCTTCAACTTCAAATTCCCGGCAAATGATTCTTCGCATGCATCTTTGACAAAATAATATTACAATGTAGATTATGTTACAGTTTTAGAGCAATAAATGGATGACTCATCAGACGTTGTTATCATCGAGCCCGATGCAGATGAAAGTGAGTTAATTTTGAAAAACTACTTTACATTTCACAGTCATCTTAGATGTAATTAATCGATGATGCTTTTCAGCTGATGATGTGAAGAAAGATATCAAAAAGCCGGCGCCAGAAGTAGTAACGATTACAGAAATAGAGACAAGTAAACCAGCAGAAACGAATAACGAAGTAGAAGCCATCAACGGAGTAGAAGAGGTTAACGATGTAGAAGCTAGTAATGAAGCACAAGCAAATGACGAAGTAGAAGGAAATAAGGAAGTTGAAAGGAATGCAGAAGTAGAAACCAGTAAAGAAGTGGAAACAACTAAAGAAGCAGAAGTTACTAATGAAACCGTAGATGACATCGAGTCAAAGGTGATTAAACAAGTTAATTAAAGCATCGTATATTCATTAATGAAAAATCAAGTATGTTGACAAATTGTTACATTTATTATCATTTTCTTGTGTAGTGCGTCAACGGTACCGATCTCGAAGAAAAGAAAGAAAGTCCAGCTCAAAGTCCTTGTGAAATAGAAAACATGACTGTAGTCGATGAAGTAATTATTCGCATACTTTAATCGATTTAAAACCGAACGAATAATTTTTATCGAAATTCATTACTGTACTAGGATGTGGATTTGATTTCGTCCGACGAAGAAGAAAAGGAAAAAGAGAAAGAAAAAGAAAAAGTAAAAGTTGAAGAAATTAAACCCAAAGAAAATGGTAACTATTCAAATTTATGCTTATGTCTGTACTCGATGAAAGTAAATAATTCCTTTTTCACAGAAAAACATAAAAGATCGAGCAAACGAAAACATAACGATAGTGAATCTTCTTCTTCGTCAAAAAAAAGAAGTTCGCGCAGTGACTCTAAATCGTCAAACCACAATGACGCTGAGGTAGTGACTTGAGTATCTCATATTGTTAGTTAAAATATTCACAATCATCTCAAATACTAATGGTGCACTTCTGATAGGTAAAGAAGCCATTACCACTTCTTGAGAAATACTGGAAAGCTGTCAAAGATGATCCCACCGATTTTACCGGTTGGACTTACTTATTACAATATGTGGATCAAGCTGTATGTGATTTTATCTCATTTTCGTTGATATTAAGTATGATGTTAACTAGTTGATCGAATGGTGATATTATTTTATTTATAGAATGATATCGCTGCTGCCTCCGAAGTATACGATGATTTCTTATCAAGGTATCCTTATTGTTACGGTTATTGGAGGAAGTATGCGGATTATTTAAAGAAGAATGGCGAAAAAGCCAAATGTGAAGAAGTGAGTGGAGTTTTTTTTTTTTTTTTTTTTTCATATATAATTTTCATTTATTTGCAGAGTATTCTGTGGAGTCTTACATCTTAACAATAAAGAATAATTTAATATAGAAATAAAATATTAAATAACAAGCGTAATCAGTTAATCACATGCACTGTATAAAACGCGTTTGCAATCAGTCATTTTCTGAGTTTCCTTGTAAATTTTACTAGAGTTACTCAAACAAATATATCGGTTTCGCAGATATTTGAAAAAGGTGTCAAAGCTATTCCTCTTAGCGTGGATTTATGGATACATTATTTAAATTATATGAAAGAAGCATATTCTACGAATGAAGAATTAGTACGAAATTTATTCGAGAGATCGCTCAAATCATGCGGTTTGGAATTCAGGTAATGAATTAAATTATGTTTTTTACGAGTGTCTCGCCACGGTCATAAGCATTCATCCTTCCCGTGCTTATGCGCATGCGCATGGACTTGGTCATTTTTTTTTTCGTTATCGCATATCATTATTTCATTATCAATGTATTTATCATCATAATATCTTTGTTTACCGAAAGAAGTACTATTTAAAAGAGTGCTTTTTGTTTTCATTTTGATAGGAAGGTTTTGAACGAACTTGTGCATTTTGACAGCCATTCACATCTGAATTTTTATCGCAGAGTTGAATTGTAAAAAATGATTTCAACCAATTTTACCAAAAACAGCCAATTTCAGATCCATTATTTCTTTGTGAATTTCAGTTTTTCATTTTTTTTTATTTCTTTTATTTTTTACATTTTTCAGAAGAAGACGAACACGGGTAAAGTTCAGATTTTTAATAAATTATTTCTATGTTGAATAATTGGCACTTGAAGTATGCCTAAAATCTTGCAGTTCAACTCGACATAAATTAAAAATGAAAGTATTTCTTCAAAATATCCGATTATCACGTGTTCATAAAAGATCAATAAGTAAAAATAACAAATCGTGATCAATTATATCTATTATTCGCCAAAAAATCTTGAATCTAAATTGATGTTCAAACGAACCTTTTTTCGTAAAAAATGTAAAGAAAGAGCACACCCTTAAATGGTATCTCGATCCAAATATCACTCATCACTGATGAATGAAAATGTCAACTCCACGAGCATGCGCATAAGCACAGGAGGAATGAGTGCTTAAGACTGTGGCGAGACACTCGTTGATTACTTTAGCTGAGTTTTTAACTAAAAAAACGACAGCCATCACAGCCTACCTGATTTTTTAGCCGAATGTTTAATTAAAAACGATAGCTAATACAGTCTACCTAATTTAGGAAGCAGAGGTCTGGTAGAGAACTGGAGAAGTCTTTGAATCTTAGCATTTAAGTTCATTTTGATTCATATGGCGAATGTCCAACTTTTAAGTGTATAGATCGTAAATTACGAAAAGAGATGAAAATTATCATTCCGATATTAGTTCTAGGAAACATAGAACTTTTTGAATTGATCGTTTTAAGAAATTGAAAGATTCGGCCCACCTTTCAAAAGGATAATATTAATAGTAAATGGAAAAAAAAATTGTGTAACCTGAATTTTAAACTTGTTCAGAATGGAGAGAGTTGCTTATGGAATGGGGATGGGGATGGCGCTAGTACATACTAGAGGAAAACGATTGGGACTTGGTATAGACAAATTTAATTTGTTCACAATTTGAAGAAGGCTCGAGGAGCCTCGAATTGCTAAAACTTGAGTAGTATGGGCTGATATGATTAGTGGGGCAATGTATTTTTTTTGTCCCAAATCCTTCTTCATAGATGATGTGCGTGGTGAAGAATAGAAGGTGAAGGAAGAAGAGGAACTAGTCGAAATATTTCGCTCATAGTTTCATGTGACAAAGTAAGCCAAAATGACTTACATATTCGAATTTCAGTTTTATTAAGTAGATTTGGAGGAGAGTGAGGGGATAAATCGATTCTTAGAGGGAAAACGAAGTCATCAAAATTTATGAATCCTCGTTATCTTCTTTCTGAATGCTTTTTGAGCAGTCTATTATTATAGGAAGTAGTTAAAATTCCTCGGTTCTGTTCGGTTCACTTCGGAACTACTTTGTTCCACTTGCTAATTATTCTTATATTTTTGAGAGGCATTTGGCTGATATTAATTTTTGTTACCATTGCTGTTTTCCATGAAATTCAATCAAGATGAACTCCAAAGAAAATAGTATCTAAATCTAAAAAAATCAAAAGAAAAAGCAAAAAAGTGATCAGCTTTCATCTAAGACTTTTTATTTAATTCCAAACATAAAATTTCATGATTATCAGTAAACAATAATGTAAAAAAAGAAAATGAAAATTTGATTGGATTAGATTCAAATAAAAATAGAATCGTTTATTCAATTCATTGATAAAAATCTTATAAGTTATAAATAATAAATAATAATATTAATACCATGAAGAACAAAATATGTACTGGTAAGTACGTTACACCTATAGTATCCATCGTTTATAGTATGGTTTATGCCAATAATAACTGATTTGCTGTCAAATCCTTCAAATCCAGCAAAATATATGATTTTTTATTTTTATAAAGCATAATTTCTTCATAATAATTGGAATAGGATTGTGGCCTGTGGGGAGCTGGATGTTGTTAAGTTACCATAACTTGTTTCTTGAGTTAAGTTCTTCAATTCGAAGCAAAAGTGAAGATTTTTCTGCAAATTTGAAGATGTCTCAATTAAAGACTCAGCTTCAGTAATGCAACATGGCTGTGCTTGAGTGTTTTTTTTTTTTTTTATTATTATTATAATAAAATGAAGTAAAATATGCGTTTTTAAATCTCAGATCCGATCGATTATGGGACGCCTATGTGAAATGGGAAATCGAAGGCAATCGATTGTTAAATGTGACGTCAATTTTTGACCGTTGGTTAGCCGTACCTACGCAAGGATACGTTACTGTGATGGAGAAATTCAAAGAACACGTGAAAAAGAATCCGCCCAGTAAAATCCTCGACCCAGAAGAATTCTTTTCCTTGCGTAACGAAGTGTTGAACGAGACTAAAGCGAGTAACGCCGAAATGGAGAGTAAATTATCTGACGATGCTCCTCCCGGAGAAGAAGCGCCAGAGCATTTGGACAAAGTATAGTCTCGAAAATTTCGATGCTGAGATCTAATCTTCAAATGAAATTGTTAATCTTCTTTTTTTTTTTTTTAATCGTAGATGAATGAGGAAGAAACTAAAGCCTTGAAAGAGAAAATCATATCAACCAGAAAAGAACGTCATAAGGTCACCCAAAAGGATGCCTTGGCTAGATGGTCCTACGAAGAGAATGTAATTTCATGGAGATTCTATCGTAGGAGTACATTATTCTGGATTATAACGATGAATTTTTTTTTTTTTAGATAAAACGACCATATTTTCACGTGAAACCACTCGAGCAATGCCAACTTAATAATTGGAAAGAATATTTAGATTTTGAAATTAAAGAAGGAAAATCCGACCGTATTATATTGCTTTTTGAAAGATGTTTGATTGCCTGCGCTCTCTATGAAGAGTTTTGGATTAAGGTAATAATCGTAAAAACCCACTTGAAGTGATTATCTAGACAGCTACCTGGCGTGATAACGTATAAGGACAAGTGAAGCCGTCGTACGATGCCAGTTTAGAAAAGTGAATGCGTCGCCCTGTGTTGCAGAGAAGCAAAATATTTAATTTCCTACGTAATTTTGAATGAATTTTAACCGAATATTCGAACGTATTACTAATGGAAATTTTTTTCCCTAGGATGATTGAAAGGGCTCTTACGAGCCTTATATTTTTGTATAGTTTTTACGAAGTTTTAATGATTGAAAAACAGAAATGCAAAAAAGTGCTGACAAATATGGTTTTTGTCGATTAATAGGGTATTCAATTTTTGACCGAAAAACTGTCTGAGGTGATGGTACGCGCTGAAAAAAAAAACAAAGAACTGTATGTGCACATATAGCCTACTTTCAAAATTGAAGGGGGTTTGATCTCTTAAACTAGGTAATTTTTTTTTTTTAAGAAAAATTTCTTCTTGTCTCAGCGTAATTGTTATGTGCATAGTCTAATCTGAAAATTAAAGACGCTGGCAACTAAATTGAAAAAAATTTAAATTTTCATTTTTTTCGAAATTTATTGTAATAATATGTAGTATTGTAGCTCGTACAATTTTGAAATTAGGTCATATGAACACATAATCTGTTGTACTTGTTTTACAAATTGGCAATATTTTCTCAGCTAAAATAATTCAATAAATAAATAAATAATTCAATAAATAAACAAATAAATAAATGAATAAATAAATAAATAAATTAATTAATTAATTAATGAATAAATAAATAAATGAATGAATAAATGAATGAAATGAATGAATAAATAAATAAATAAATAAATAAATAAATAAATGAATGAATAAATAAATAAATAAATAAATAAATAAATGAATGAATGAATAAATGAATGAATAAATAAATAAATAAATAAATGAATGAATAAATGAATGAATAAATAAATAAATAAATAAATAAATAAATAAATAAATGAATGAATAAATAAATAAATAAATAAATAAATCAAAAAAATGACCAAAAACTATAATTTCATTCACTTCGAGGTATAGCAGACTAGCAGTCCCTTTATGGTTGAAAGGAAGGTATACCTTTACCTATAAATACATGAATTTTTTTTTTTGTCCTCAGCTAGAACTAGATACAAATAGAAACTTGAAGTAGTAAGTTCCTGGTGATTCATCAGTTGGTTCACACCAAAGAATTTCTTGAATTTTCTTGATAATTTAAAACGGGTGTTTTGTGTGTTTATCGTAATATTCTATATTTTGGACAAGTTTTTTCTTTCACATGTTTTTTTTTTTTTTTTTGTTTTAATTTAAGATTTTTTCACTTCTTTAAATTACGTAAATTGCTGTGAGTTGTCGTAAATTTCGGTCAATTACCGGTAATTAACTAAGATTGTCTACCTAGTATGATCAACAAACAGCTGTTTTTTATGCGAAATTTTTAAATAGAGAAGTAAAAAACTCTTGAAATTCATGACTGAAATTTGGTGCTTCTAGAAGAATAGATACTTAATTAAATTTTATTTTGAATGACTTCTTGGAAAAATAGAGAATGCAAAATTTTCAACTTCACTTTTTAAATCATTGAAATTTTTTCAATTGGATTTTGAATGAAAAAAAAATTCGAAATGAAATTGACGTTGTTGGAAAATTTTTGAAGACATCGAACCCAATTAATTAACGAATATGGTTGTATAACGCGAATATATTGAAACTTTTAAATAAAAAAATTTTGAAATAACTTTAAAAAAATTTATATGCCCTAGTTCGATTTCACGTTGATAAGTCTCTTTGAAGAATAAATTTTATTGTTGGTTTGAATTTTTGAATTTTTCAAGCGTATATATTTAATAATGAAGGTGAATATTGAATTAACCATCTGAAAATTTTTTGATAAATTTAAAAAGGTTTCTAAAAAAATTTTTATTCGTCAGTTTCGCTGTATAACCTAAAAACTTTTTTTTTCTGCCATAGGATTTTCAGTGTTTGAAAATTCACGAATACTTAAATTTTAGAAGATAGTAGGAGTTAAGGCCGTAGACATGAGAGGCGGGGACGGGGGTTAGGCAAACCCATAACCTCACTTTTTTGAATATTTAAATAGTATTGCTAAATTGTACCATTATTCTGTGTTAATAGGTGTCGCGTCGTGTAAATATTATTCTGAGATAGATTTCTTGAATTCAAAAATAAAAAGAAAAAAATTAAAAAATAATTCATTGCGGTTTTTTCAGTTACTCTCAACATTCAATTTGGGTCCCAAATCAAATTTGATTCTGAGACAATTCTCAAAGGTGCACAACAACTTCAGAGTTTCGTAGAACAAAAAACTTGACTATCAACTTCTTATTATTCTGAAACATTCGACAGTTCACTCTGGCTGCTATTCTCTACCGAACCGATTGCATTTTTGATTTAAAATCTGTAGTACTTTCAGTAGTTACTTGAGTTTATTCTCTGGTTACGATACTTCAACTACTATGAGTAATTGCAAAAATTTTTCAACTTTTAAATTATGCCCTGAAGTACATTCATAAATTTCTTGTGCAATGAAGATACGTATGTCTATTACGACCCCCCTCCATCCGCGTACCAGCTGTAGATCTGCTAAACGTATGTTCTGAAAATAATTTTCAAAACCACTCCCAATGATATATTCTAAGTACTGCCCTTATAGGAGCAAGTTTACCCGAATACTGAACTAATAGTAACTTTTTAAAAGATCCTTAAAACAAATCCCTTTTAGAGTTTTGCTATAAGATTCCCTTAAAATTTGTTTACGATTGTATGTATTATCGTATATGTATATTGTATGTAGATAGGAAATCGGATGTTCCTTTTTCCTGCTCGTTAGCGGCTTCACCGTGACCGGACAAGTTACCTGTCCAAGTATCTGGTAGCTGTCTAGACATCGTGAATGAACGTCTATAGTAATAATTTCAATTCGTTTGTTCCTTCAGTTCATCGAGTATTTATTGGCTCAACCGGAAGTGCTCGTTGAAAAAGTTCGAGAAGTTTTTGTGCGAGCGTGCACTATTCATCACACCAAAAAAATTAACATTCACTTGAGATGGTCTGCTTTTGAAGAAACATACGGTAATTTTTTTTTTATTCGATAAAAATCGCGAATAAAGTTTACCTTACGGTTTTCTTTATTTTTTCTTCGGTCTGAAAGTCTCATATCATTGGTTTGTGTTTCGAATAGGAAATTCGCTGAAAGCGGCGCAGATATTGGAAGATTTGGAAAAATTATGCCCGAATGTTTTAGTCGTCATGCTGCGAAGAATTAACATCGTGAGACGAAGAGGCGAATACGAGAAAGTATGCGCTTATTACGAACAGTACATCGAAGCTAATGCCAATAAAAAAGAGATCGCTTCTAGTCTTGCCATTAAATACGCGCGATTCTGCTGCAAAGTACGTGAACCAATGAGCGAATAAATTATTTCGATGTTACAAATACATTATATTTTAATTGAACCATCTGGATTCTTCTTCTATAGATTGTAAACGATTCCGACAAAGGTGTCGAAGTATTGAAATCAGCGATTGAAAAGAACAAGGTATTTAGAAAACTCCCACGAAACATTGACGAAGTTATCAAATCGATAATTCGGATTTTAATATCGTTTTTCTCTCGTATAGGACGATAATAGATTGAAACTACAACTAATCGATATTTATATGTCGAAATGTCCGGTCGAATTCGACGAAATCGTGCATTTATTGGACAGCATCATTAATGCGACAGAAGACAGCGAAAAGAAATTACTATTCGCTCAAAGAAAATTAGAATTTTTAGAAGAATTCGCCGAAGAGTGCACTCCGTTAGTAGTTCATAAATTCCCCTCCCACTCCTTACGGTACACCTATTATGATTATATTAATTTTTTTGTATATTTGTGCAGTGTCCAGAAAGCGCAAGAAGAATATGAAAGTTTACTGAAAGTAGTCGCCGAAAAGAAAAAAGCCATTGAAGAAAAGTAAGTAATAACGCGTTTCATTGAAGTTCAAAATCGATTTTTCGGGAGAAAAATTTACGAAGCGAGAGTGTCGAGTTGAGTTTGCCATTTAATCGAGCAGTTAAATCGAGAGTCTGATAAGTGAGCGAAATTTTCGGGAAATTTTAGAATTACGCGTGTCGTAGAAAATTATCAAATTAAACTTTTTTCACCTGCAATTTTCCGCCCTCCCTCCCCCTCCCCCAGTCCTATGAACCATGTATTTTTATTTTGAGTGAATTATTTTATAATATAAGATGTGTAAGTATTGAGTTTTTTCCATTTCAAGTATATTTTAAAAACAACCATTTTCTGCAACACTTACATTCATCGGTCATCGAAGAAGTCTGCCGTTGAGTTTAAGATTATTAGGACTAATTTTGATTAATTTTATTATTTTATGTATCTTACAATTTAATGAATTTTACGATTATTTATTTAATCTATCGAATTTTGTTATACAGTGGTATATAATATAAATGTATGTTTTTTATAGTGTACTGGGTCCTTAGCATTGTTTAAGTATCATTTATTTATTTTTTGATACGTAAGATTTTTATATAGTTCATCATTGCATAGATCGACGAAGAAGCTGATGAAGAAGCTTGGAATCCAAGTTGAATTAATTAATTAATTTGTATTTCATGTTACCATGTATCGAATAATTTGTGTACCATTTTGTATTTTTTTTTATTATGCTTTGCTCGTATTAAATTTACTATATTGATACGTTGATATATGTACAGTGTATTTACAATTTTTTATGTTTGTAGTTTGGACACATTTACGAAGTTATAATAATGATATTAATATTATTTTTATTCTTAAAAATATTTTCTATTTTGTAGTTGTTTAATTTTCATCTACCAACTTCCAGACAACCATGACAAGTCATCTTCATGTGGGAATTCTTTAAATTACTTTTTATTTTTAAAGTTGAAATTTGTAATTTTAGAATATTTTCAATAGCGTTTAATTTTTTATTTCTTAATCGCTTACCGTGTTTTGCCGTGTTAGAAATACGATTTTTAATGATTTTTATATTTATTAAAAAAATAAGTCGTGGAATCTTATAAATAATGTAAATTATCGCTATCAATAATTTATTATTATTGGTAAGTTGATAAATTACCCGAGATTTTTTTTTCTTCGATTTCGATATTTCCAAATTTTAAGTGTAATAAATAAAACGATTTTTGGATTCAACCAATATAGGTATGAGATCGAATGTATAACGTGTTGAACACGAGTCAGTGAAATATGAAAAAAAAAAAGTTTTCGAAATCGATGTTCGGAAATAAAATTTTTGTGTTGTTTCGATACTCGCGATGGTAATTGTTTTCTTGTAACGTTATCGCCGTACTTTCCAAAACCTCATTCGATAATTCGATGAGTAGTGAAGAGCTACAAATGTGTTGTGAACGTGATAAAAAAATTTTCAACCAACGAAATTTTAGTTTGTTTCGTTTTAATCGATGGATGATTTTAATCTATTACCGGTGGTCGCAGATGTGAGGTTCAACGAGAACTTGAATAAATATAATAGTATCGAATATCCATGCGTCGGTTGTTCGGGTGATTAAATATTTGCATGGAGTTTATGTTCAGTATTTGAAGGAAGTGGTATTTGTTTGGTGTTGTTTCTTCAAAAAATATCATCCTATACTGATCGACGAATTTCGGGTCTTACTTATATTCGATGAAACGAAAAATTAATTATTTGAATTTTGACGTACAGCTGTAAAGTACAAGTGTCTGAAACTGTAGTGAAATATAAGATTTCATTTAACACATTATTGTGATCATAAGAAGGTATTTTGTGCTTGCTCTGTAAAAAATGAATAAAAAAAAAATGATTAAAAGAAAACGCCACTTTCGTTACACTTTTCCATTCAGCTTCGGCAAATATTTAATCACGTATCTGCTAATTATTAAGATTTTCATATATATTGTAAATTTTAATCGAAACGTCGTTGGCCATTCGTTCGCGTTATGTAATTGTTCTAATGTGATTTTTTAGTATTTTATTTTGCAGGTTATTCAGCTCATTGCGGGCGTTGATGAGGCCGAAATGGAATTACACCATCAGGACCATAAATGACTGTAAAAATGTATTTTTGGAACAAATTGTGTTCGTTTTAAACGTACTATAAAAAGATATCACCCAAAAAAAAAGGGTGTTGATTATGGTTTTTTTATTAGTGCACGCAAATGTGTCACTTCCTTTGCGGGTGTCTCAAAAAAAAGATTTTTTCTGACGCAGTGAGAATAAAAGGTATGTAAATTATGGAGACGTGAAAGCATACTAGTTTTTACTGATTGTGCTTGCGTAGACGAAATTTAATCGCATTAAAAATTGTTGTTGTTTTTTTTTTTTTCAACTGAACGAATACTTGTTTTAGCAAGATTGAAGTGCTGAGATACACTTATAGGTGTTGACGTTAGTTATGCGTAATGTAGAAAATGGATTGGATAAGGAGAGGTAGGTATGATTTAATAATCTGTGTTGTTTTTTATTTTTTGTTTTCTTAGCGGCGTCGTCTGAAGATGAGGATGTTGATGATTTTGCCGGTTTATTATGATAATGTAGAATAATTAAGTTTTATTTTTTCAAGTTTTAAGTGTATTAAAATACTTGTAATTATATTTAATTTCAAATATTATGGAGTTTCTTCGTTAATTTTATGTAATTATATCCTTTGTAAGGTGTTCAGAAAATAATTTTTTATATACTTTGTTTTGTATGGTGAATGATGGAATATGGTTGCATTGAAAAGAAAATAATAATAATAAAAATAAATGAAATATAAAATTCCAAATTAATGCGGTGTGCTATCAAAATTGGGAAAAATATTCATTAGTATTATTTTTCGTCATATTTTTAATAATGTCTGGCATCACATTTGTGTTGCTCAATAATTAATGTGTTTTTCTGATCACAACGCGGGCAAAAATGAACAAGATGGTGCAATTATTTTCATTTTTTTTCCTATAGTAATCATCACCGAATTAAGAATTATAAGTTTAACATAGCTTTACAATTGTAAATTAAATTTAAGATTGTATTATTATAAAGAACACTATTTATGCTAGTGAGCCACTACCTCACATAGATTTGTAAGTTTTATTACTTTCATAATTGCGCAAATATTTGTAATTAATTCCTAGTAAGCGTGAAAGGCCCCAGTACCGCTAAAGCTCAAGGATTTCAAAATATCATTAATTAACTTAGAAAAAAACGTCCAATCAATGCATTATCTCGTAATGATATTTTTATTTTTCAATTTTACAGAAAAGTCGAAGCTGCTGCGAAGAAAAATGGCGCCGGCGAACAATCGCAGCAACCCACCACGGTAGCGTATTCTACGGCAAATCCTCAAACATACTATCAAACCGCACCTCCTCCCACGTATCAAACTTATCCACAAGGTTATGTGGCGGCTCCCTATCAACAACAACCTGTGTATGCGCCTAGTGATCCGAATTATGGTTACCAGAATTGGCAGTCTTATGGTACGGCGTACAATCAACAATGGCCGAGCGGAACTGCTCCTCAAGCTGGTGCTACGAGCGGCTATAATTATATGTACTAGTGTTCAGATGTTTTTTCTTAATTCTTATTTTTCTAAATAATTTTTTACAAATTGTAAAATTAAAATAATTTTTCCATTTAATTTAGGCGTGTCGTCACGACGCGTTCATGTTGAAATTTTCGTAATATAATGGTAGTTTCATTATGTACTATATGCTATGTATGAAATTGAATTCTGCAATATTATATTTGAAAAGATTTGTTTGGTTTTATTTCTTTAATGGGCGTACTCAATGTATTCATGAATGATGTAACAATGATTTTTTTATCAGAAAATTACTTCGTTTGGTCATATTTACAACATGAACTGAAAAAAGGCATATTTTTGTTACTATGGTTCATACTTTCTATGTTGACGAGCTAAGAATGAGAGATTAAATTATTTCAACATTTTTCGGGGTAAAATTGCAGTAGGTGAGGTGTGAAAACAATACTCTTACTTTTTCAAAGTTTTGTTGTGGAGGCGAAGGAAGCTAGAAATAACCCACGTTACTCCACCTTCCGCCACCGCTGCCTTTTAGGCAATAATAACGAAAACTGAAAAAAAATCTTACCACGAACATTGATATATCTACAATCAACTCAAAAATTTCCATATTTTTTATTGAATTGATCATTTTTTTAATCAAGTCAAAACCCTTTCAAATCATTATGAAAATAATGGATTTTACTTAATGGCCATTAAACTTCTTAGAACGTATAGTTAGTCAATTGTCAAATTATAATTTATTTACATGATCTATAATTATTGTATTGGTTTATGGTTTAATTGAAATTAAAATAAGGATGGATACTCTTAGCGCTCCTAGTAGAGTAATTATTAAGAAAAAAAAGCGCATGCGCAGTCATGACGAGACGAATTATGATATTTTGGTATTTGGTCACGCTGATTCATTGATAACATGATAAGCTAGCAGATAAAAGTTGAAGTTAAACTTTCAAAAGTACGAATTTTCTAGGTTGCCCGAATTTAAAAAAAAACCATAGTTCTGAAATCAGTTCAGTATTAATTATAATTATTTTACAGTCGTATTCAAGCTCATTTCCCTGTTGTACGCTCAACATTTAGAGAAAATGTTATACCTTGAAGATTATTTAGAACGTGAGCTCTTTGTTACAATTTTTTTATATTTAGAACGAAAATGCATTTGTTACTTCACCTCCAATTTTTATAACTTTTTCTAGTCATCGAACACTTACCACAGGAAACCTGTGATCGACTCACCGACATGCGAGAACTCGATTTACAAGTTCAAAGTAAGATCGCTAATAACACTTTCAATACTTCAATTGTACCGGAATAAACATCGTTTCAAATTACTTAATCATGAATATTTTCATAGATGCTTTGGATAGTATCGAGAAACGCACTGCCAGATTCTTTCAAAGTGCCTATCATATGCAGCCTTCTGATATGGATAATGAGCATACGAATATTTTAAAAGAATATAAAAAAGTACTCGAAGATTCAGGTTGAGTGATGTTTTAAAACAAGATTTACGAATATTCGAATAAGTTCACGATTTATTACATTGTACTGTTGATTTTACAGAAGAAAAAGTTCAGTTGGCTAATTCTATGGCTGATTCGATGGCTAAATACATGCGAAGGTTGGATCAAGATTTGATGAAATTCAAAATGGAATTAGAAGCTGATAATTGCGGTATTACCGAAATCATCGAAAAAAGTACGTTTACCTCAAATCACTAATAATTTCAAATTTCTCTCATTCGAAGTAAAATGTGAAAATGGTCATTTACTTAGGACTGGAAGAGCCCGAAGAAGCCCTACCGATTAGCAGTATTACTACGCCAACTTCGCAAAGGGGCACTAGACGACAATCGTATCAAACTTATAACGAGAGTAATAATAAACATATGATACCATCTCAGAGTAGGTTATATTTTGTACGTATTATGCTTCGATATGGATGCCAATTATTACGAAATTAAATTTATATTAAAGTGGAGAATAAAAGACAAGATGTGGTGAATGCTATGGAAAATAAGTTCCAAAGACTGTCACTGCCCGTCAACAATCCATCGCATTCACAAGTCATATTCAATGTTGAACAAATGGGAGCCGGCGGATCAGCTATTGCAGCCGCTGCTTCGCAAGCTATAGCCGCTACTCAACAGGTAAATACTGGTGCCATTTTGTGAATGAAAAATCAACCAATTACTAACTTGATTTCGCACGTAGATGCAACAAGGCAGGAGGACAGCTAGTTTAAAAGCTTCGTACGAAGCCATTAATTCAGGATCAGCAGGTTTCTCTAGATCGTCCGATATAAGTTCCATTAATAGGGATTTATCTGGCGCCGCTCAAACTGCCATAGCTGCTGTGCAGCAGACTCATAAACGTCACCGAAGGTATGTAGTGTTATTCCCTAAATCGTGTGTGCAACTTGAGCAATAAAATTTCACGTATTTTATAGGAGAGGCAGACAGCCACAGCATGTAATTCAAGAAGCCATTGTCGAGCCTGTGGCTAGTACTTCTGCAGATATGACCGACGATTCTGGCGCTATGGAAGCTGATCCGGACGAACAGCGGTATTGCATCTGTAATGAAGTAGCCTTCGGTGATATGGTCGCCTGTGATAATAAAAATTGCCCTTACGAATGGTACCATTACCCTTGCGTTGGTATTACCGATACGCCCAAAGGCAAGTGGTATTGTCCCCAGTGTAGCGCTACTATGAAGAGGAGAAATCGCAAATCCCTTTGAAATAAGTGAGTATTTTATTTACTCCAGGAATGAAACAAATTCTAATTTATTACGTCAGATTTACAGGTATATTTATGTACTAAAATAAGATAAAGATTTTTCAATCCATGGTAGGAAGTAGGAAACTCTGGTATAAACGCCGGGTTTATTCTTCCTTGCGCATCCATCTCCCCATGAAACTACTCCGAGGAGCACAAATCGACCTATATAACATAATGATTAGTTTAAGCTGTTAGCCTAAGATGAATTGATGAAATTATGGAGATAATAATTATATATGTGTATGTATTTTTTTGCAGAAAATAAATGTGGTGAAATGGATGTACGTGCAGGTGATTCCACTTCACTTCGCCCAACGAATTAGTTCATTCAACGGGCATATCGAGTTTTATTCTGTTTTTTTAAATTTTGTTACCGATCTCTGTTGCATATGCCAATATATTATTATCTTATGCATTGCTGATTTGTGTACTATTATGTGTTATACCTCGTTCTAATTTGAATTTCATTCTTCAGTTCTTCATCGGTATTCATCATATTGTTTAACAACCGATACTAATAATTTTGACGTTCAAATAAATTATCGTTTTATACTCCAAGAAAAATAATCAAAAAATTTTTTTTTTCTCGAAGTCAAAAAGGATTTTCCTAAATTCTGAATTGAAAAATGTTGAAATTCAAAAATAATTTTTGACGTAGTAAATTCATAAATGATTGGTCTTTCACGCGTAGCCATATTAGGTATTTTTTTTCAAGTATCTACGATGCGATTGTAAAAATAAAAAGCGAATTTTTGAAATTAAAGTGTACTAATATTTTCAATCATTTCACGTTTCCTCTTTCATCTTAAAAAATATCAAATAAGTTACTTCTATACTCAAGATACTTGGCTATTTTCAGTTTTTTACCGCTTAATTTTCCTCCTGCCTCCTCCTTCCCCTCTTTCAAAACAAATACCTAGCTGTCATTTGCATTAGTACTAAAAATAATCATGTAATACTGGTATTACGTAAATGAATTACGTAAATGAAAATTAAAAATTTTATTCGAGTTCACCATACATTTACATTTGATTACGTTTTTCAATGCTTACTGAAGTTAGGACCAATAAAAATATTGATCTAGCTCTAAAATGGAACTTCATCCATCTTGGTATATACTGTATAGCATAACAAATGATCAGGTCGGCCTAATATCAAAGATTGGATTTTTAGTAGTCTCATGTAGTACTAAAAAAATTTAATCTGACAGAAAATATGTTGAAAAATCATAATATAAGTATCTACCTATAAGGAATGTATTTTTTGTTTTTTAAATTTTCTAAGAAAACTGTAGGGTTTAAAGAAAAATTCATCATAGCTTAACTTTTAGAGTATAAAATTTCCTATTCAATGATATTTATATTGTTATGTTTTCATCACCAGTAACGATAAAAATTTGAAAAAATGAGTTATCACAGTGGCACAATACCTACCCCAAATAGCAAATAACCAATAAAAAATCTTCATTCCACAATTCACTCAAACACAACCCCAACAGACTCATTACAGTTTTTCATAGGACTACTTTTCTTGTGTAAGCTACAAGTCATGGTGGTAAATGCGAAAAACTGTCGAGGTGAACGTTCCAACACCTTCCCTGGTGAGCTAGGCTGCACTCCCATCTCAGGGGACATTTTGTAAGTTGGTAAGGAAGGTCCAAGGAGCAATATTATACCACAAATAAATTATTGTATATAACCATTATTCCAGTGCTTTTGCACTGAATGAGTGGCCTCTAGATCATCTTTCCTAAATCTAGAAATATTTTCCCAAAAAAGACGAAATAAAATACAATGATTCTTGTTATCTATACATATTATTTTTCAAGATCAATAGATCATACTAAGAGAAATTCTAGGTGTGCCCTTTGCGTGATTTTTACTCATAATGACTATAACCTACAAAGTTGTCAGGTACCTACCAGATAAAATTAATTAGTTAACTCAATTTTAAAACATGAAATCAATCTTGATATGGTCCTGAAGAAAAATATATCGATCATACATAGCATTATTATGTTTCATCCTGTCGAAGATTTTGTACTTGGCAAAAATCAGAATGTTTTTGTGATCAACCAAATTTTCATACATTAAATTGTTGAAATTTTAATTCATAAAATAGCATGGAAATTTTAGCAATGGTTCGAACAAACCTGAGAGAATATGTTGTTTTGTATTACTAGTGATTTGGACATTTTCATGTCTTTGTTGGTCTTTGTCTTCGGCAAATCTTATCACTTATCAGATATTTAAAATAAGAGAAACCTTGTCTACCCTGCTCGCTTAACAAAAATAAAATAAATTAGTACCTAATTTGAATCACCTTTTTTCCTGCTTATAGATTATAGGATTTTAAGAATGAGTGAATATTATGCAGTTATTATGTAGAGGGTAATAAATCGTAGAATACTTCTCAAGTGAATTAGGTATTTTTTCGATTGTAGCAGATTAAAAGAACCATTTTTTTGTTAGTTGGAGCCCTCCTGGGACAATGCCATCTTTACACCAGGGGTGGAAGTTATAGGTTCATTTATTACACATAGCTAATTCAAAAATCAGTCAATCGCTCACTGTACTGTATTAAACCTCTGTCTGAAGATGTTAGAAATAATACTCCCATAAGTCTGTTACAATAAATATCAATTTAAAATCACTTGCCATTTATTTTGCAAGCCAACGGGCCACCTGAATCACCTCCGCAAGCATCAACTCCCCTTCGAGTGTTCCCGCGCATATCATACTGTCTAGTATGAACTGATGATTCGCTGATCCATACACTTCTGATTGCCTACAGGTTGCCAAGTCCAATAAAGGCACTGACGCGGCTTGTAGAACATGTGATATGCTTGAAGATCCGTCTATTCAATACAAATGAAAAATATGTATATATCTATTGAAATGATGTATAGTTAAAATAATTATTGCATCACTTACGTTTGCTAGTCCCCCAACCGGAAACCGTACACCAGTCACCGACATCTTTTGATCTTATATTAGTTTCCGGAAGACAAATAGTTTGCACGTGCGAATTACAAGATAGTCCTCTATTTTGAGTGATATTCCTCGATTGTATTTTAAGCAAAGCTATGTCATTACTGTGAGGTCCCTCTATACCAAAGATACAACTTATTAGTGATATTTGGAAGTTAATTTACCTAGTTTAAAAAAAAATTAAATTGAACTTTATTACCTTTGCGAAAATCCGGATGCACAACAGTTTCAGCAACGTCATAAATATTCTGATATTTATCGTGTTCCGTTAACGTATGTTTACCCACAACAACTCGTAATTCGTGGCTTGAATGTTGTTGTAGACAATGGGCAGCTGTCAGAATGACATTTTCAGCTATTATGGCGCCTCCGCAATGATGTTCCCATGAATTAGGATTCTGTTGAGTTTGGATTTCCACCTTTTAGATGTAAAATGTTAATTACTACGAGTATAGGAATAAAATAATTGTATTATTTCTCGCCCATTCGTACCTGCCAAGGATAAGCTCCATAAGGAGCTGTCATACCGCCGACTATTTTGGAAGTGGGACGATCTGGTCCAATTTTGGTGGGTTGGTGTTGAATGGTTCTGGTACCGCATTCTGAACAGGTATTACTGCGTAAGGTGAATTTCGGAAAACCGCTTCTTTTTTGGATTCCTAGAATTATACAGATAATGTTAATGAAGGAGAAATAATTGTGTTTTTTTTTAATTTGGTGATTTCAGCAAGTTTCAAACACGCATTAGTTAGATACTGAAAATTTAGTGTTCATACATACCCGTTGGCTCTGCTGTAAGAAATTACAAAAAATAAATTAATAAATACATACTTCATACGCGAGTGCCCCAACAAGTTGAGACTTACAATTGGTACATATGATAGGAAATAATTTTGTAAATAAAAGAGTTCATGTTGTGGTGAGATGTGCTGGTAGGCATATGACCGCTATACTAACATACTTTCCTTTTATATAACAGCCTAATGTTACACTTAATGTATGCGTAATTGGAAACCATTGGTGAATATAGGCTTCCAGCATGTAAATACAGAATGATCCTAAAGTTGGAACTGTTGATGTCATGTACAGAAAGCACCATATAGGTATAGGTAATATCTTTATAAAAGAATTTTCATTTTTCCCCTTTATTTTTGTGTTACCTCACATCATTTCACATACTTACCTAGATATCAAATAACGCTTGAAGAACTGCTGCAATATATAGTTTATCAGTTTTATTACCCTAATTATTCAAAGTCACCTCTACAGTATCAAGTTATTCGGTTGCCATGCTTCACATTCATACAACTGTAATGAACCTGTACCTTCCTCTTTTTAAGTTTCTACGACTTAATAGGCGACTATCATTTATTACGCTTTGCCGAAAAGTTAATAATTAATGATTGATTTATCAGGTACCCTGTAGTCGTGTTACAGGACAAGGTGAAGATTATTTCAAAAATTTACACGTTTCGTAAATTCAACGGCGTTAATGTGATAATAAGCGTTTCACCGAGACGTCGGCATTGTTACAGTGTAGGACATTTCATAAATAGTTCAATGTTACTTGTCGCATGTATGCTCGTTCGTGGTGAAAAAAGCTGATTTACACTTGAACTAGAAAAAATTATTAGAGAACAGTATAACGGCGACATGACGATAGAGGGTTTTTTTATTCGAGTGTTTACTTATACGATAATTCATTCAAGTATCTCGGAGTTGAGATAATGTAGAGTGCATTTGATAATGATTGATGTGTTTTGTTGTAAACTATCAGAGATCTTCGACAATTTATGAAGCAAGATTCAAAATGGAATTCTCACAACATGGTTATAAGTTGTGGTGTGGATTTATCAAATTTAAGTAAAGTAATTAAAGTGGATGTGGAAGTATAAAGTGAGAGATAAAGAGTTGAATATTCTAGTGAACATCTAAACTGGGGATTGTAATGCTTATTAGATTTCCTATTGTTTGTATTTTTGTCTTATCGTAATGGAGGATCCAAAATCCAGTCATTTTCAACATCATCAATTAAATTTTCATGTGTGTAGAAATATTTTTCTTTCTTTTTGTACTATTATAATTTCTTTGTTCGTAGTCTCAAGCCTTTAATTAGCGAATCAATGAAAAAAAGGAAGAAAAAAGGTTTCAACGCTCAACCAACGAAAAAAAAAGCACGAAAAAGGGTTTAAATGACCAACCAATGAAAACAATCACGAAAAAAAGGCTTAAAACAGCGAAGCAATGATGAAAAATCATGAAAAAAGGTTTTTAAGCGGCCAATGAATGGGAGCAAATCACGAAAAAGGGCTCAAAACAGTGAACCATTGAGAAAAAACAACGAAAAAAAGTTTCAAACGGCTAATTAATGAGAAAAAAATCACAATCAGTGACGCTCGATCAAGAACAATCAATTCCAACTCCAGGTTGAGAGAGTTGGATAAGAATATATTTCTCCTTTTTTCTCAATTCATTCGCAATGCGTTTTGCCTCATTTTGGGTGGTATGCAACTTCACTAATGTGTTTTAAAAACTGTATAATTTCTCTAAAAACTAAAAGTAGCCAGAATTTAGTTAGAATAATGAAGAAGGTGTCATTGTGACCAATTGGAGGTTACTTCCCTCCCTACTTGGAGTGGAGTTTTAATCCCAAGTTCTATTATATATTAGATAAAATGCATCTTTATGGTGGAAACTAACTTTGAATTTCATTACCATATTTTTTTGAAATTCAAATTGACTAGAACATGAACAAGATATGTATAATACAGGTTTTTGTTGATTTAGATCATTCTATTCTGAAATTGTTTACGTTCTTATTTGTAAGTCGAAGTAATAACTTTTGTAAAATGCTCGTGAAAAAGTAGGTAATAATTATAGTCTAAAGTATTCGTGAATTCATCAAAAATGCTATCGTAATCATAGATTTATTCACGAAATTAGGCATATTACTCGCTAAAAAATGAAATCATTAAACGTGAAACAATTTTACACCCCCACTGAAATGAATAAATTTATTTCATCATGGTGAAAAAATTAGAATACAATGGGTGGTGTGTAGATATCTGTTTAGTACAAAGTACGTAGTGAAAAAGCGCTATAGACATTAACGCGATTCTATATAGGTATCCCTCGAAGAAGGGTTTTCAAAGGGAAGTTATTCACTCATCGATCGTGACTATGATAGACGTTAAACACGCGATTAATTTAATTTCACGAAAAAAAAAACTCGGTCACTGATACAATGCTAGTTACCTTTTTTCGTATCTTTGATAAATTGTTTTTGGTAAAAGTAGGAAGCTACCTAATTCTTTTCATCATACAAAGAACAATTTTCTTCGACTATTATTACGACTCGAGTAATAATAAAATAATTTGAAATCTAAAAACGTACTCAAGAGACGATAAAATTGCCGCAATATGATGCGGAAAGGTAGTTTGTATTTAAATTACCGGTTTAGTGACATCTACTCACTGATCCAGTACCCTTTGGTGACTCGGATGTCGCCAAATTTGGCGGCATTTTGGCGAGATTTAAGATATTTTAATCGATATACAGTCTCGAGTAATGTGGATTGTGGAGGTATCGAATATGCCTGTACTTTTACGTAGTGTGGAAAGCGGAGTGGACGCGTTGCTATGCTTTGAACGTAATGTTGTTAGCAACCGACAAAAGGATTTCGTTTCTTCGTCGCAGCCGGTATTCGAATTTTCAGTTCTTCTTCGATAGCATTAAGTTTGTAAACAACGGTACCATCGTCCTGTATTCGCAAATAGGCAACTAGTTTGATTTAGGCGAAAATTCAGGTAATTTTTTATCGAATTTTTTCACCTAGTTATGCATGCTTGGAGTGGAAGAGAAAAATTAGACGATCTTGGAGGAATTGAAAAGGGATTTTTCTTTTAAAGATTGAGCCTTTTTTTCAGTTAACATACCTAGTATTTGCTTGTTTAGCATAACAGTAGGTTTTTTATTTGAAAAAAAATTGTTTCTAATGTTTTTGCTTATATTTTAACAATGAAGTGTGTGACTCAAGCATTTTTTTTATTTTTAAGAACTGGAATTAAATTTGTTGAAAAAGTATTCTTTTCTGCCATTTTGTTTTACGAAATTAAAAAAAAAAAAGAAAAACTGATTTAACCTTGTGTTTTTAATTATCTAGACTATTACGTTAAAATGTATTTCACACTCATCTTATTGAGTTAGGTACCTATTTTTTTTAATTTTCGAAATGGTCAATTTTCCACTTTTATTTCTCAAAGAATTTTTGCCTCTTCAATTTCAGTAGCAATGCGGAGTGATTGAACTTTCAAAAGGATTAATTATATTTTCTGTCTCTTCAATTTTACTGATACTCAAAATTCGTTAATAATTTTTTTTTATTCTGAATAAATAATTTCGATGACATTCAGTAAAAAAATTTAAATGAAAAACTCATGTTCGTGGGCGCCAAAAACTCTGGGTTCTTGGCACTGCGCCTTAATTTTCTAATTGACACTACAACGCTGAAGATATCGTCTTGATTCATTTACATTTCTTTTAATATAATGAAATCTTTTCTTTAAAAAAAAAAAATGCTCAACATTCAAGCTTGTTCAAATCCTTTCAGAATATTTGATGATATTTTCCTGCATTGTTAATACTTTAATAAGGATTTTTGATTTTAAACCAATACAAATGTGCACATTTCGATGTTATATAACTTTCATTAAATATGGCAAGGTGAAGATGCCTTAGCGAGCCTCACATTCCGAAATTTCATAAAATTTTTCCCTAATAGGACTACGTATATTGCCAACAACTTGTGAGGTGAACAAATATCGGCCGGTGTTCTATTTTCGACGTCGAAGGACAATATTAAAAATTCAAACCAAATATTGATTTAAGTTCAGCATTTAAGTTACTAAATTTATTGGTTTACTTATGAATTTCTCATTATGAAAAATGAGAGTCGGTGGATGTAAATTTTCCATTTTGGCATCGAACATTATAACAAAGTGTCTTTTGATATCATCTATTCAATAAAAATTTCATAATTTAATCGAGGCATGCCTTGATTATTTTTACTTTCATATATTGATTTCAATGCTCATTTTTTTTTTCAATTATTAAGTGTACGAGAAAAAGGAATGGATGAAGGATTGGCTCTTTGTTAGTAATCTTGGTAGTACGTATAGTTATAAACATTGAACTCTACTTCTTCGATTCTGAGTACAAATTTACGAAGTTTTTAGAATCCAAAGTGTCCTTTATTACATCTTTAGATAATCGATTTCAGTCCCAAGAACTTGGTGCTTCAAAAAAGGCAGTACATGATTCGTGCTTCAAATTAAGTTCAAAATCATTAAATCTAAGTTAGTCAACTTTAACCAATAGTTGAAGCTCTAGTTAAAAAGTTTTATAGTACAGGCCCTTAATGTTTCTTGAATTTATGTTTCTGATGATGAACATCAGTACTCATTTTAGCCCAATTATTTGCGTGATAAATATGCATACATTCTCATCGCTTCCTTTTTCCATCCTAATAAAATACCAAAAAAAAACATAACTAGATAATATTGAGTTTGTTCATTGCTGCTTATTTTCAAAATATACTAAACACGATGATATTGAAATGTTCCTAGTTGTGGCTGAAAACATCATCCTTCAAAATAAGTACATAAATTGCAGAGCAACATATTTATGAATTTCCTAGGCTTCCAACGGACCTGAACAAAACATTCTCTTTCCTCTTACTTGGATTTATACTGAAACATAGATTGAGAAGTAATTGAACACTTGGAATATTCCTGAAAAATTTGTTTTTTAATTCTTATGCACCAGATTTTCTCCCAGTCTCCCCTACCTCTTATTAAGGAATGCGCAAGGTGAAAAGTTAGGTATGTTTTTTTGACCAAGCAGAACTTTCAAATGAATTTCACCACTTCGTAGTGCGGGTTGTTCATCCCAGTCATCTTCCAGTATCCACTATTCTAAAACCTAGTATTTCATGCCGATTTGCCTCATGGGCTTCGTCTGATCACTGGACTAAAGATATGATGTTAAAAGTGCCATGGAGAACTGAACTCCTTTTTAATGCAAATCTTCAGTGGGTATGGATGCTTGAACGATTTCCTGTTCAACATCAAGAAAGGTACAGCCTGTTACATTCACATTGTGAATAAATAGAGAATGATGACACCGAACCCACCCTACTCTTGCTCCGTTGTCTGATATGGTCCGTCCAGGCTCCAGCGCTAGCAAATACTAGCATCATCAGTATATAGACTGGAGTCACTGTTCTTAACCATGAGACTTGGGGTAGATATGAGGGCGCCACCGTCACTCCTTCAAAATAAGCATTGAAAAATAATAAAAATCAGCTGATTACACTGATAAAGAATTAAATGTTCGATATTATTACCGTTAAGAATCTACTTGTTTAATATTTAACTTTTGTAAATTCAAAATTTTAACTACCGTAATCACATTTGTATTTCTCCGACCAACAGAGTTGAACTTATCAATTTTCATTAATTATTTAATTTAGAAAACTGACGAGTATGGCGACTGGCAATTATAGGGAAAATAGCGAATATGGAAGAAAGTAAAGACATCAGTAAAGTTGATAAAACTTTATTTTTACAAAAAGTAAATGCAATCGAACGAAATAAAATGGTATTGAAAAGTTGATAAAGAACTGATTGGTATTTCATCTTTTCAGCAGTAACTGCTTTGTCTGCTGAAGCGCCACTACTTTGCTTTCCAAGTCTCAGAACATCAAAAGAACGAAGAACAGCGAAAAAATACTTCGTTCTTATTCTTGTTCTTATTCCTCAATATTATAATCAGTTGGTTTTCGTTTCGTTCTTCGATCTTAAAGTTTTATAATATTCTGTTTTCCTTCTGTTCTTCGTTCTTCAAACGTACTAGTTTCATGTTCCCGTTCTTGGAACAATGAAAATTCTTTGTTATTGTTGTTCTTCATTCTCGTTTTCGGTTTCATTCCCACAACACTGTTCCGAAAATGCATAAGCTGAAGTGCGAAGATACTTAATAGATGCGAGTCAAGGCAAGCATCTGAGTGCGGAAATCCTTAGTTCATGGCTGCCTAGTGTATGGGGTTACATCTCCGAACGAGGCAATGATGAGATAACAATTCCCTTCCGCCCAAAATGCCTACATATATGCATTTAGATTTCCTACCAATTTTTAATGTTGGCAGAGACTGGATGAGGGGGCATAATGAAGTGTTTTAACTTGAACACTAAGATATTAGGAGCCTTTAAATTCGCATAGAAATGTATTCAAAATAGCGAATGAACCAAAATTTAGGGAATATTTGAAAGGCCTCAAGAATCTCGGATTTTATAATAATGTAGACCCGTATGATTCCCGTGAAGAAAAAGTGTTGTAAATGAGCATATCTTAAATTTAGCTCTTCAGGTTGTTATGTAAGAGACAGATGGGAGTTTCCAGTCTCAGTAATAGGTGTGGGTGGAAGATGTAAACTGTAAAGAAGTTATAGAATTATCTACAAATACTTAGTCTAAGTATATGTTTATTGAAAACTCAGCTTCAGCAATGCGTTATATCTACTTAAAATTTTTCTTACATGTATTAACTTCCATTTTATATTTTTATATTTATTTTGGATTACAGTTGGGTGGCATTAATTGCCCCTCGTGAACAAATCATGCATTCCATATTCAATATATGTTGGGTGTTGGTAATTTCGATCCTGCAAAGCGAATTATGCAATGGCTTGAACGGTTACGGTCCGTATTACCCCGGTGATACTTTTGAAAGTAAGAATCCTTAGTAATTATGGTAATGTATCGGTTACCGCTTACGTTATTTAAGCAAGCGTTAGTACGTCGTGGTTCCTCGAAAGGTTAATAAACCTAAATCATCGTGGTTAAAATTTCACCTATTTCTGATTTTTCTCTCATCGCATATTCTTTACACTGATGGTACAAGTCTACGAGAAAATGCTAATTCATGGCGGTAGTTTGGTGAATTGAGAGCGAAAGAAAAATAGAACCAGGTTATAAAAGGTTTTTCGGCGTTATTAGCGTATGCACGCGAGTCGACCATAAGGGTAAGTTTACCTTGATTCGAGGGTACTAATGGTTGTATTTTATCGTTTATAATCTGGCATAAGGTTGTTAATTAAAACGATAAGAAAGTAGGTTCGCAGTTATGAGCGTTTTCGTATATGTAATGTAGTGACAGCTTTAAATCGATATTGTTATCCAACGGTTTTTTTTTCGTTTCCCCTTCGACTTGCTATTTCGGTATTAGAGGCAGGAAATTTATCATTCATATTGGCGTCAACGAACAACGCCCATTTAAATATATTAAAAGGTCGACGATAAGAGAAACCACGTCCGAACGGATATCGAGTGTAGACGTTGAAGAGTCGAGTGTTTAATCGATATTTGAATTAAGATGATAATCGTTCGACGAACTCGCCGAGATGGACAGCAACTCGTTGTCTGTTGGTTACGTTGTTGGTTGCTTTGAACGAGTTTTTCGACATTTTACGTACATGGTACTACTAATGAAAAGGGAACTACGAAGCAAAAGCTTGTTTAATAAACCTAAATCATCGTGGTTAAAATTTCACCTTATTCTCTGATTTTTCTCTCATCGCATATTCTTTACACTGATGGTACAAGTCTACGAGAAAATGCTAATTCATGGCGGTAGTTTGGTGAATTGAGAGCGAAAGAAAAATAGAACCAGGTTATAAAAGGTTTTTCGGCGTTATTAGCGTATGCACGCGAGTCGACCATAAGGGTAAGTTTACCTTGATTCGAGGGTACTAATGGTTGTATTTTATCGTTTATAATCTGGCATAAGGTTGTTAATTAAAACGATAAGAAAGTAGGTTCGCAGTTATGAGCATTTTCGTATATGTAATGTAGTGACAGCTTTAAATCGATATTGTTATCCAACGGTTTTTTTTTTCGTTTCCCCTTCGACTTGCTATTTCGGTATTAGAGGCAGGAAATTTATCATTCATATTGGCGTCAACGAACAACGCCCATTTAAATATACGTCCGAACGGATATCGAGTGTAGACGTTGAAGAGTCGAGTGTTTAATCGATATTTGAATTGAGATGATAATCGTTCGACGAACTCGCCGAGATGGACAGCAACTCGTTGTCTGTTGGTTACGTTGTTGGTTGCTTTGAACGAGTTTTTCGACATTTTACGTACATGGTACTACTAATGAAAAGGGAACTACGAAGCAAAAGCTTGTTTTTGTATATGACCTTTTTTCCCTCCGAAAGGCGGCTTTTGTAACGACGTCGACACAATGTCGCGCCCGTACCAGCCACCGGGACGCGTAAACACAAGAATCGCGCTTGACCCCGATTTTTCCATAAAACTAAGGTACGGTGCGCTCGAATTTCGACGCTACCCTTTGCGTAATAGCTGCAACCCTTCCAAGGCTGTTCGGAATTTGGCGCCAACGTGAACGATTTGTTCGTCTGGCTTCGGAGGGTGGTATTTTCGGCTTTATTAAGCTGTGATGATTTATCCCCAGCTTCGGCGTTCTTTATAAGAGATTTTCTTTTTACCATCGTTCTGTATTAAGAAGACGATTTCATACAGGGGATTTTGATTGGTATCGGATTTTCACATGCGTAGTTTCATCGGCACGAATGTAATTTGCCGATGACGACCAGATTGATTTTTTTTTTGCTACATGATGGTTGACTCCGAATGAATAAAGGGTGTTCTATTTCACTAGCACTACTTGCATATGATAGGATACAACTACATTCAAGTTACACATAACTATGTATGGTTGTGCGCCTATTCAAGAACTTTAAGGGGACCGAAGTATGCTAATTGTACATGTTGGTACATAAAAATACAATACTTTTTTTTCATAGCACGAGGCGAACATTTTCAAATGTTACCACAAACGAAAAATATTTTATCAAATGAACATATCTTGACCCCTTCAAAATTTTGCATTGTCAAACATCCTTACAAACGTGTAACATGAGTAGCTCTACTTGCCATATTTAGGCGGTTGGATTGAAACGGCACACACTGCGTTCATGTACCATTATATCCGAATAAATATTGCAACTTGAAATATAATTTTTCCCATTCTTTAGATCAAGAATATTGGCAAAAAGTTGGTCGCGACGAAATCGAAACTGCTCTAGGCCGTCCAGTCAATTGGAATATCGCAAAAAATGTCATATTATTGGTCGGCGATGGTATGGATCCAAATACTGTTACGGCCACCAGGATACACAAGGAAAGCGAAAGAGGCAAATTAAGTTTCGAACGGTTTCCGCATATGGGTCTTTTGAAAGTTAGTACATGTGTTGTGTAAATCTATAATCTTGGTATCGAATTTCACGACGTGTCAGTAAACTTTCCACGTTATTGAGCGGTCAGTGGTATGAAATGTTGTTGGGATCTTTTTTCACGTTCCTAATATATTACAGACGTATTCGAGTAATAAAAAAGTACCGGATACGGCAGCTTCTGGTACAGCTTTGTTCACTGGCGTGAAAACCAACAATGGAATGGTGGGTGTTGATTCCTCCGTGAAGTTCGAAGATTGTGACTCTTCGTTGGTGATCACTGCAAGAGTTAAATCAATTATGGACTGGGCTCAAGATGCTGGCAAGAATACAGGTAAATTGAGCTTTTTTTTTGTTGAATCAAATGGAGAATCATATAAAATGAAGAATTGTTGTTGCAGGTTTTGTGACCAATAAAAGAGTAACCGATGCATTAGCCAGCGCCTTATATTCGCATTCTGCGTCCAGATACTGGGAATGCAATAGTAGTTTACAACCAGGCGCTCGTTGTAAAGATATCGCTCGGCAATTGGTGGAAAATGAGCCAGGACGTAATTTTAAAGTAAATATCTATCATTCTATAGTTGCGACATACGATGCAGTCAGTACTCAGGTGATAATTTTCTAGGTAATTTTCGGGGGTGGTCGACAAACACTCATGACCAATTCACCATATAACCCATATGATCGGTTAGATGATTTCGCGTGTTATAGAACGGATAGTAAAGATCTACTGAGCCAGTGGGTCAGCGAAAAATCAATGAAGGGCGCACGATACCAAGTGGTTAGAGATACTGGTGAATTGAACGATTTGGATACATCCAGGACTGAATTTGCTCTCGGTATGTGAATCCTTGAGATGAGGAAATTAACGTGTCTTTTCTAATACTAAGCGATAACATATGAATATTGGTATTTTCATTTTTATTTCTAGGTATTTTCAGTAATTCCCATTTACCGTTTGAAGCTAATAGAAACACTTCTATTAGAGGACCGCCTTCGTTAGAGATGATGGTTGAACCTGCTATTAAAATATTACGCAAAAATAGGAATGGATTCGTATTGATGGTAGGTTTTTTCTTACAAAATACACAACATGCTTCCTACTTTTGAAAAGCGTACACTCCTCTAAAACACGTTACATTGTGGAAAGGATAGGATTTCGCAACTCCAGAAAGCGTGCTTTCAGGAAATGAAGTATAATCCAGAAAGAATATGCTTTTAAATCTGAAAAAGCATGGTTTCCAAAAAGACGGAATATATCTGAAAATAATACGCTTTCAACTTTGGAAAAAGACAACTTCAGGAAAATTGACTATACTCCGAAAAGAATGTGCTTTCAACTCCCGAAAAGCTGCTTTCCCGAAAGACAGAATGTATGTGAAAAGAATATGCTTTCAACTCCGGAAAAAGGATACTTTCAGGAAAACTGATTATACTCCAAAAAGAATGTATTTTCAACTCTGGAAAAGCTGCTTTCCCAAAAGACAGAATGTACGTGGAAACAATATGGGTTCAACTCCGGAAAAAGGATAATCTCAGAAAAACTGACTATACTCCGAAAAGAACATGCTTTCAACTCTGGAAAAGCTGCTTTCCGGAAGGACAGAATGTATGTGAAAAGAATATGCTTTCAACTCCGAAAAAAGGATATTTCAGGAAAACTTACCAATTGACCATACTTCAAAAAGAATATACTTTCAACTGCAGAAAAGGGTACTTCAGGAAAATAGAGCATACCTTGAAAAAAATACGCTTTTAACTTTGAAAAAGCGCAGTTTCTAGGAAAATGGAATATATGCTAGAAAGAATACGCTTTCAACTCAGAAAAGTTAACTTTCGGGAAAAACAGAGTACAATCCTAAACGAATATGCTTTCAACTTCCTAAAAGTGTTTTACCTTGAAAAAGAAGTATAATCCGGCAAAAATACGATGTTCAATCTGGAAGAACGTGCTTTCTCAAAAAACGAAATGTGTTTAAAAAAATAATATAATTTCAACTCCACAAAAGGGTACTTTCAGGAAATCGAGTATACTCTAATAACAATACCTATGTTTTCAACTCCGGAAAAGCGTATTTTCCTATAAAATGAAGTGCACTCTAGAAGGAACAGGCTTGTAACCCAGTAAATCGTGCCGAATGTATCAGCTTTCAACTTCTAAAAAGCACATATTCCTGAAAAATATGTAAATTATAGTTGCTCCAAGAAAAATGCTTTAGTTTGAAAGAAGCATAATTCCGGGAAAAAGGGAGTATACTTCTTAAAGTATACGTTTTTAACCTCAAGAAAATGTACTTTCCCGAAAAACAGAATATAAGTACCTCAGAAAGAATGCTCTTTCAACTTCAAAAAATATGCGTCCCTGTAAAACAGAGTAAACTTAGTAGGTATGCTGCAGAAAGAATATGCTTTTAACACCAGAAAAGTGTACTTTTGGAAAAAGGGATTGTACACTCAAAACATAATGCTTTCAACTCCAGGAAAATGTACTTTCAGGAAAGAATGTAATGTATCTGAAAAGAATAAGTTTTTGTTACTTTCTTTGTACATACATATGGGGGGGGAGGGAGGATGTTGATGATGCAAAACATTTTCCAACGCCTTTTTATGCTCTGAATCCCCTTCATAACCACTTGAGAAACTAAAACTTGGAAATGTTGCTGTTTTCAATTCATTATATTTGATGAGGCTATGAATGAAAGTTTTGATGTATATTCACTATTGGGGGAAAAGTCGCCTATTTTTACGATGATTAATTTGCCGGCGTAGATATGAGACTTTACGCTAATACTTTTTCGCCTATAAAGTCGCCTTTGCTACTTATTTCGAGAAAATTTTGTTATGAAAATTTTCCACATATCTGAGAATCGAACCCAAAACCCTCAGTTTTCCGAACCAGGAGAATATCTGTATTACTACGTACATGAATAAATGAGATGGGCAGATTTATCAGCGTTTTTTGCATCAATAGCGAATTTTATAGCAGAGTTTTCGGCGAATTATTGCGCGGGCGTTTTTAATGGCGATATTATCAACGAATTTGAGTGCAAATAAATGAGCGAAAAATCATTGGCGAAAAGTCTCCTATTTACGCTAGGAGTTAGGTGTATTTTGGGCGAATTTTTGCCAACATTGGCGAATTTATTAGCGTATGGGCGACTTTTCCCCCAATAGGGTTTACTCTCTCACTTCCTTCAGTCTCTCTAAAAATTTGAGTAAATCTTCATTTTGACATGAATAGAAAATAAAAACTCATCGAGTAGTTGCAAGAGTCTCTCACCAAACTTTGAACGATTTTTATCCATAGCATCGACTTTTTTCATTATTTCTACCATCTACTGACCACAACCAGATATTTTGACTTCAGTAATACTAAACTGCATGTTCAACATTCCAGCAAAAGCTGCAAATTCTTATTCGCCTTAGATGACGAAATAAAAATTCTCGAAGTTGATCATTACTAAAGTGAACAAACATTTGTCCAACCTTTGTGCTTCAGCTCCTTCAATAAGTAAGATAGGCAAAGCTTACGACATGAATATCTCATGAGTAGCTCTTCATGTAGTATGAAGGAGCTCGTATTGAAGTGAAACACTCAGTATTTGTATTATGCATTCTCGCCCTTCCAGCACTATTAGCTGTTTGCGCCAATGTAAAATTTCAAAATGTGATTACATAATTTCGACTTTGTAAATAGTTTTGGTTTTAATGGAATTCGAATCATTAAATTTTGAGTACGAGAAAAACCGAAAAAAACATGTTTTCATTCATACTTCATTGATTTTGTATTCCTGTCAATTTACAACTTTATTCTTTCAGGTCGAAAATGGTCTGATAGATAAAGCTCATCACGAAGGTCACGCAAGGAAAGCGATCGAGGAAACGGTCGTACTAGACAGAACAGTGGAGAAAACGATAGAAGTCTTGAACGATTTGGGATTACTTCACGAAACGTTGATTATCGTTACAGGTGGTCATGGTCACACGATGTCTATTAACGGCTACCCGAATCGAACGGAAAGTATTTTTGGTAAGTGAATTCGAACATTTGTTCAGCGGGTGTCGTGATCGAAACCAAAGTATAAAAATAAACCTGAAGTGATTTTTTTGTGTTATGCTAATAAATGTCCCTTGAGTGTATTAACGTATAATTCACTACTTCAGAGATGGAGTTTCGATTAATTCATTGTGATTTTACAGGAATTGCGGATAAATCTAAACACGACGATATACCTTACACAACGCTGACGTACGCTACCGGAGCTAAAATCAATTTCCAGTATAATCAAAACGGACAATACGTTTCGCGAGACGACCCAGCCAAGCACGACACGACGTCCCTTAATTACGCCCAACAAGCGGCCATACTCACCGATAGAGAGACCCACGGTGGTGGAGATGTTGCCGTGTATGCTTCGGGTATGCAGTGAAATTATATTGGCGGACGGGTGTTGGGAGTTATGTAAAATGAATTACGTGACTGTATAATTTCTGATGAGGTATTGTCTTGGCGACACACGGTCACGCGATCATATGGCAAATTGTGTACGCTAGTAGCACGTGATACTTGGTTCGCCTATGGTCGCTGTTTATTAGTCATAAATTATCCTTATGGCGCGCGAATCGGTGAATAGGTGATGTTTCCGTAGGGTACAACGATTACATCCTCGTGATATTTTTAAAGACACGAATGTACGAATTTACCCCTTTTTTTTGCAGGACCGATGGCGCATTTATTCCACAGTGTACACGAATCAACATACGTCGCCCATGTGATCGCATACGCCGCTAAAATCGGACCATATCGCGTGAACTCAGCCGTGAAAGCAGCGCCCGCCATCGTAACGTGCTTATTGTCTGTTTTCATCGTTTCAAAATCTATTTAAAGGGGAACCCGGTGGTGTATTTTTAAAATGAATTTTAAAAGGGTATCCAGGTAGGTAAACTATACCATGTTCGTGATTTGTCTTTGTTAGCGGATTGAAAATTTTATTTTTTTTGTTTTAGGTGTTATGCTATTTATCGATGTTCATTGAATGAACAATTTGATTTGGTGGAATGGGATTTTTCATTTATATTTTTTACTGTTTTGCTTTTTACAAAACTCAAAGATTATATTTAAGTGCATTTAAATATTTTCCATCATCAGTAACGTATTTCATTACCTATTTAGTTGCAAGAACTCGAAAAGAAGTGCCATGTACTGTGATTTTTCTAGTCGTATAGAATTCTCTCTCGGAGCTTATTTTTCAAATTTTCATTTATTTTTTTTCTCTTCATAAATTTATTATATTTCTACTACATTATTAATTATTTGCTTTGTTTAAGCGTTTAACTATTGTATGCATCCTGAAGGTATACTCAATTTTACTCCAAAATTGTAAATATATTTCTAGAACGTTGGATATACGATTATGGTGGAGATAATCAAAATTACGATATACATACGTATTATTCATAGGATATTCATTCATATAAATAGGTATCTACACTGTGTAATTGCATTTCTATTTAACTTCTAAGTCCTTAGAATAGTGTGAAAAGTCATGACACAAAAAGTATTCTACGTATAATGAAGACTTAGAATACATAAATCTCTACATTTTAGCATCTAAATTGTGAACTAATGTGACGAATCTGTAACTTGATCCTCGCCATATTTCTGAGTGATTTAGTCTACTCTTGGATGCCTCTTTTGTTCAGATTTTTTGTTGATGTTGATATTAAATTTGGCAGTTTTATTTTAAATTTAACTGAGCATTTTAATGTATTAATGAGTTAAGGGTATTTGTAAGCGATTATACGAGGATTTAGGGATTTTTCTCTCTTACCTCATGCGATGGTACCTACGTTGTTCAGGTAAAATTTATATGATATAGCTTTGTATTTACAACTTTATTGGACAAATTTATTTGTAGGATTTTCAATATAATTCGATGGCCTTATTTTTTAAGTTTTTTGTTTTCAAAGATATATACTATTATTTTGATATTGTTTTGTGTATTGCTGTATTATACTAAGTATTTTGAATAATAAAAGTGTGTAAACGGAAACATTTTATTAGTAGGTAATGTTTACAGTGCATGGGTGCTGACTTAGATATGTAGATTCCTGAGGAGGCAAGATTTGATACTTATGCTTTTACTTTTCTCATTACAGCCCACAGGCTACAACATGATTTAATGTCCTATTCCCTCTCTGTAATGAATGATAAAAAAGAAATTTCAACATGATTGGTTGAAAAATTAAATTTTTGTTTAATTTCAAAAAAAAATTTGGAAATGTTCAAAAAAATTGAAAATTGAAGAAATCCAAAAAAATTGACTTAAATTTGTTTTCAAATGTATTTTTTTCTATTATTAGAAACGATCCACAAAAAAAGAAAAAATGATGTTCATTTTTAAAAAAATTTGAAATTATATAAGTTTTTTATATAATTTTGAAAAGAATTTTTAATAAAATTATAAAAAAAAAAATTTTCAAGTTTGAAAAATATAATAAATTTCAAAATAAAGTGAAAAATGAAAAATATTCATTTTTTTTTACTCATTTTTTACTTCATAAGTTTTACGTGCCTTGTACTGCCGCCTAAGCCAGAGGCACGGTAAGTAGGGTGAAAAAAACCTGAAAAAGATTGGAAAATGTTGTGATATCAATAGCAGTACAGGTGGACGGACGTGATGCGCTGTTTTGTTTTTTCTTTTCCCTTTCGCATTTATTTCTCCACTGTTATATCATTATTTTTTTATCACAATTATGAAACAAATCAGGTAAAAAAAAGTAATTCTAATTTTTGATAAGATGAGTACTTGAGAAAATTTCAAATCTATAATTATACAGAACATAAAGAGAACATTTCCACTACGCAGTTCCTTAATAATTATTTGCCAAAATCAGTCATATGAAATCGAAATAAATGTTGCTTATACCGATGTGTCTACATAAACATAAAGGATGTATTAAGATCAGGTAGGTATTAATTATATTCATACATCCACTGGATTCATTATTGCTCATTGATGATGACTGATGATGTGTTGGTACACACTTAAATAAATAATGAACATTGGTAGTCATGAATTATTCCAATATGTTTTTACCCCACTCTTCTATCTGTACATGTTCTATTTGTGATTTGAAATAAAAACGCCTTCAACTCTGAAAGTTTCCATTTTTCGCGTATATTCTGTTTGTTATTTATCAAATTTCGCCAACACGTTACAGCTTTCGCATCGACTGCAGTTACAGGTTGTATATGAATCAGTGAGTTGATTGAAAAATTATGAGTATGGGCATCGCAAAAACATGAACGACTCTGCATCCAGGTGTAGAAAGGACGCACATTTTGTAGTGAGCCTTTACTTATTTTTTGTATGTACCTTCAATATAGAATTCAAATAACCTGTACGTAATATTTTTCCTAGTAGAATGACATTACAATCATTTAAAACTAATCACTTCTCTTTAATTAGTTTTTTTTTTTTTTTAGAAATATCGAAGCATTATTGAAAAAAAAACATAAAAACTGAAAATTGGCGGATTAATCGATTAGATGAAATAATCGATTACTTCTAATAATCGATTAATCGATTCTTCCGATTATTTTTACATATTAATCGACATTTTCGATTAATCGATTATTAATCGCCCAACGCTATAAATTAAAATTAAGCCGCTGCCACTGCTCACTAAGTCAATAATCCACTGATTTTTTTTTTGCATTGTATACCTACTATATGTCTGTGCTTTTTATTAACTCAAGTTGAATTTTAAAAAATGAATAAAGGAGGGAAAGGAAAAAGATACAAAGTGCAGTGTTGTTTGTGCGATGAAATTTTCAACGACGACTACAAAAAGAACATGAGAAAACTGCGCATGACGGCGCTCATTTGTACCTAATTATTTTGTAATTTACACAATTTCTCAAATTCAAAAAAAGAAACAAAATCGTAAATTTTGTCAAAAAAGTTGAGAATTTCATTACAAAAAGTTGGAATTTTTTCAAAATCCCCCCCCCCCTGAAAAATGACTTAGTTACGCTCCTGAGAGGTGTTAGAAGTTATGTAAAAGAATCGCAGATTTAGTAACACGTCTCGTATCTGATTCTATCTGATAGTATACAAAACATGCCAATCAATCAAATGTAACGATGGTTTGATTCGTAACTCATGTCACATTCTTACGTATTTACTTTATACGGTTGATGAAAATATAATTTTTATTTTAAATATTAGAATAGCAGAAGTTGTAGCATAGTCTTCGAATATAGTATCTCCTTTCAAATGTAAAGTAGGCGACCTATTTGAAATTCTAAAACTACAAAATCTTTGATTAAAATAGTAGATTAGAAGTTATATGGAGGTCTTTGAATGTAAGACACCTTCTGTTTTATGATGGAAAGTAGGCAACATATTTGACACTTGAGGTAAATATAACAATTATTGACACCCTAAAGGTGGTTCTATAGAGTTGGACATGAAAATTTGAAACTGCTTTCTATCCTCACAACGCGTAAACTTGCGAATAATTGATAATTTCATCATGTGGAGAGATTACAAACTTTTTGTTATGCTTTTAACGGCGCTAATAAATGTATTATTTTTTTACAGGACCAATGGCGCATTTATTTCATAGTACACATGAATCAACATACGTTGCACATGTGATCGCGTATGCCGCGAAAATCGGACCATATCGAATGAGGCCGTAAATGTGAAAAAAGCCACACGTGATTGTTGAAGGTGAATGCGAAGGTTTTTTTGAATGAATTTGTACAAAAGGAGGATAACTACCCTCTTGACAAAGTTTGTCATGAAGATATCTTTATGATATCACAATCATAATATGAGCAATGTGATATCATGAGGATGCCATAATGATGCCCAATCATGAGATGTCATGAGTATATCATAATAATAATATAAAAAAGCCGACATTATTTGACATTCCCATGATATCATGATTTAAGACATACTTTGTCAACAGGGTAAGCAACTGAAGCATACCATGTGTAGTGATTCCCCTCTTGACAAAGTTTGTTCTAAAGATTTCCTTATGATATCATAATTCGTTATAATATGAAGAATGTGATACGAGGATATCATAATGATGTTCAATATCATGGAGATGTCATGAGGATGTCATAATGACATTATCGACGTTGTCATGTACCATGATTTACATTATGCTTCGTCAAGAGAATTATCTTCGTGTAGGTGCAGTTGAAGTGAAGTAACGTGAATAATTTCTACGCGCATATTTCTAAAAGAAATTTGAGGAGCTAAAAAATATTGTTTCAGGCCTCCAATCTTTTTTTAATTATAATTTTACTTACATTAAATAAATAACTTATTTCATTACATTTTTAAATGATATTTTTAGCAACTTCAAAACTCTATTTTGAGGCATACCTAGGTATCTCCATTTCAAATGTAGGCAACACATTTAGCAATGTATCCAAACGCCTTGCCTTTAATTTAAATACAGACAATTTATAGAATATCGAAATATTTTTTGAAAACATTTTTTCCTTTATGTTTTGAAGTACCTAGAAGGGCCCAAAAAGCTGCCTTATTGACACTCCTGTTTTAGCTTAATTTATAAATTCACACGTGTTGAATAAGTTGCCTGCGATGAAATTAAAGTCATACAGAAAAAAACTTTTTGACTGAAGATGACGGTATTTTTCTACAAATTATGTACGAATGCCCACTTGTATGTTGTTATTTACTCTTAAGCAATAAAAATTATCATCATCAGCATTATTTTTTTCTATCAAATTCTCAGTAATGCGTTTTTAAAAACAAAATAATCAATTTCATTATTTTGACAACTAAAATTTGGAACTTTTGATATTGGAAATAATAAGCCTTAGCCCTACACAGTCATGCAGCTGAGGGAGGACAGCTGGGCAATCTCCCAGCACAAGTTTTTTACATTATAAATCCCTTCAAATATTTTGCTTCAAGAACAGGGGAAAAATGTTCTCTTGCTTTTCCAGAGCTGATATCAAAGCATTTTTTTTCTCGATTTATGTGCCATGTGCAGCTACTGTTGCTAAAGCCACGGTTTCATTTTAAGACTGGTTAGGCCGAAATGGTGTTAATTCCCGAAATCTACAAAGTGAAGTAATTTTTATTTTTTTGATTAGGCCAGTAGACTTCAAAATTTTGGAAGATTATTAATTTGATTTTGATCATCAGGAAGGATAACGTCATCATGCATATCAACTCAATTCGAAAGAAAAAAGGAAAAAAAGGAGAAAATCTTTTTAAACTATCTTTGGGTATTTTTCCCAAGTTGAAATCGCATTTTTGTATCACCGAATCTGAATGTGGTAAATTCCAAAAAATTAATTGATTGAGTATCCATTTAGGATTACATTAATGGTGCGCGGTGAAAGGAGATGTTAACGTACTGAACTGTCGTGATGCCAGGGATACTACTAACAACAAAGAGGTATATTTCTTTGTCGAGATGAAATCTTTTTCGTAATTTAATATTTTCTGGCATCAATCTTTTAAATACATAAAATGAAATCAAAAGAAGAGTATAGGTACAACAGGTTTTCTCCAAAACTACCCTACTTCGTATTTAGCACAAGCATTCGTATCCGGTAGTAGGTGCTTTTCAGCCCAAGTTTATGTCCCTTGCCCTCATAGAAGAAGGAAGGGTTTAAGAAACTGAAATTTTTTATATATTCCATCACATATCCACTTTTTTTTCTTACTTTTATTTTGATGTTTGACTTATAAAATTGTTTTTAAACAAAGTAACGTAAACAGGCTAGATGGTTTCTTTTTTAGAATTTCTGCTCATCTCTGCCACTGTAATTCATTAAGAATTCAGGTGACTTTATAGGTATTATTTTGTGAAAGAACACGAAAGGACACATCTATATCAGAGTGCGTTCAAAAATGTAGACTTAGGTACCTAAACAAGTCGCTGGTACTGAATAGAATTTTCTTAAAAACCAGTAATTATAATAAATTCAGTAAAAACAGAATTATAAATTAAAGTTCAACGATAATTTAAAGATCTATAGGTACTCTATAATTCTGAGGTAAGTACGCGCGGAGTAGTCATTACCTATTAAAAATTGTACATATGTCTCACTGAAAGAATCGAAAAAAGTATTCCTGAAATAAGTTTGATATAAAGATAACAACCGTATATCATTCGTGTTTAATCGTTGATTCGCTATAAATCTGATATTTAATTTTTATTAAGTCGTATTAATCAGTTATTTCCTTATCACACTGTATACGAATTGTGAAACACGCTAATAATTATAATTGCTACCGCCTATATGGGTATAGGGAACGTCTTTGAATCTTGAAAAAGCTTGTTGAAATAGACATATATCCAGATAAAAAGTGTTTCATCACATAAAGGAATACGATTCCTTAACATACTTAATATAAAGTTCAGAAAGTTTACTTCGAGTTCATCCTTTTTTAGTAATTACCCATCTAATGCGCCTGGACTCATTTTCAATTACATGTATTTCAACATAATTTGAATTCGTGCTTTAAATGATGAAAGACATTAAAAAATCGATGTTATTTTTTTCACATTGAATAAGAAGAAAAAACTACCGCGTGGGTATAATGAGGCAAAAATAAATCCTCATTTGAAGTTTCATTGTATTCCATATATCTGTTGTGGACTCTTATTTTCAGATATTGACATTTTAAATAGGAGAAAGGGTCACGTTCACCTCCAAGTATATGATCCAACAGAACATTTTGGAATATTTTGACCGCTCTATTCGATGCTGACTCGGAGTAAGATTGTATGGATAAGTATATAATATAATTACTGTTGTTCACCAATTGAAAAAAAAAATGGACATCCTCCAAATACTGCACGCAACTTGACCATTACGCAACAAAGGAATTAAGCACATCATTGCCGAGTTGCCTATGCTATTTTATTTCAACTCATCATAAGAATGCGAAATACACAAACAGGCTCAGTAAACCAATAATAGTATATTACGCAACAAGGGAATAATGTGTTAGATTATAAACGGGTACGGAAGTTACAGCACGAGCCGTAGACGAGGGCTGTATCATACGAGTTTATGATCAAGCACATCATTCCGGAGTCGCGTATACTATTTTATTGAACTCATCACACAGTTATGCTAAAACTCCTAAAAAAAAAACTGAATAAATTTTAAAATACGAAAGAACACACAAACAGGTCCAGTGAACCAATAAACATCTTCTCGCAGACTGTACACGTTGTTGTTACTCATAATATAATCTCATTATTCCCTTATAAAAAGTCATTATTCCCTCTTAAATAAGTCCACAATAACACCCGATGTTATGCTTGTGAAAGTGTTTGAATAATTATTGGATTACGTGCGTGAGTTGAATAAACATCTTTTCGCGGACTGTACACATTGTTGTTAACTTGTTATAATATTAAAATAATCTCCCTTATAAAAAGTCATTATTCCCTCTTAAATAAGTCTTCAATGAGATTCTATGTTATGTGTGTGAGATTTAATAATTATTGGATTGGGTGTGTGATGAGTTGAATAAAGAATAAGAGGTATATCATGCGGATGTTATTATGATTTCGTCCAATATCATAGAATGATGTCATATAATGATAACTGTACCCTATGTGCACACTTTGGCTGATAGATATCCTGTTTCTGTTCTTACATAGAAAATAAGTAGACGAAAAACACCATTTTGAGCTAATACATGTCTTATGAACATCTTATAGATGTACTTTCAAGCTGAGCTTGAATTAATGTCAAATAGATGTCAATAGACATCAATATCTTTTTCTAATTAATGAAAAATTTCAATATCTATTTGACATTAATTGAAGCTCAACTCAAAAGTATGTCGATAAGATATTCATATGACATGTATAAGCCCAAAACGGTGTTTTTTGTATATCTATTTCCCATAGAAATGTGCACATAGGGTACTTATTAGAATACTAACATTTTCAACATCAGCACCCACTGTGATATTATGATTACGATAAATACTTTGTCGAGAGGGTATTATAAATTATGATATCAAGGCGATGTCGAAAATGTCAGCTTTTTGATTATGATATCCTCATGACATCTCCATGATATCAGACATCATTATGCCATCCCCATGATACATTCTTCATTTAACGCAATTATGATATCATGAAGATGGTAGCTTATTAGTGGGCGTGCCATGTATTATTAATTTTTTTGAAAGATTAGTAGTTATGCTAATAGTGTTTTGAGGAACTGATAGTTCTACGTTCAGTTACATTAAAACTAGTCGTTTTAGGATTCGTTATTGAGGAAGTCATAGCGCCTCACCAACTCTCCAAGATAAAATAGAAGGTTTTGTTGTAAGTATTACACTATTTTTGCTCTTCTCATCGAGTATATCATTTCTTTCAGTTATAATTTTTTTGATTTGATTAAAATTTCAATTTCACCCAATTAAATTGTAAAAATTTGACAGAAAAACTTCCATTATTAAACGGTCAAACGTAAATCAATGGTGTAGTTTGTGTGATCATGGTGAAGCCTAATTACATGCTAGGTGCATGGAGGACTTTGATTCCATCCCTTTATTGGGTTCAAGAGATGTTTTCAATTGAAATTTTTTTTACAATTCTCACAGTTTATTTATGTTTTAATGATGAACATTAAATTTCCACAAAGGCAAAGAAATGATGATGAGCCGTTGGTACCAAAATCGTCACGTATAGAAAAACTACTAATAACTACTTATTATTTTTTCTTCGAATAACTAGTAGTTTTGCGTGAGTGGAATGTCATCTATCATATTACAGCTGTGACTTAAATTTTTTTCATTCACAATATATTTACAAACTTCTATAAGTACTTGGTTTTGTTATGTATCACAGTTCGGTGGCATACATTGCTCTCCGGAACCAACATTATATATGCATTTTATATTCAGCTTATGTTTGGTGTTGGTGTTTTCGATCCTGCAGAGGGAATTATGCAACGGCTTGAACGATTACGATCATGAAAGTAAGAATCCTTGGTAACATTGTAAATCTACGAATCGATTATAACGAACGTTTCTTGTTATGATTATGTGGTATCGAGAGACGATTTCATGATAAGAGTTCTGATTGATATTTAATTTTTGTTCCCGTAGTTTTATCTGCGCAAGAGTGCGATTTGTAGATTTAGACAGAAGATTGACTTATCGTTACCTCATTAATGACCAGCCATAAGTACATAATTATAATAATATGTGCTTAAATAAACGTAATTTTTCCTATCCGTTAGATAAAAAATTTTGGCGAAAAGTTGGTCTTGAGGAAATCGAAGCTGCTCTAGGTGTGACCGTCAATTCGAATACCGCTAAAAATGTCATATTATTCGTCGGCGACGGTATGGATACAAATACCGTTACGGCTGCCAGAATACACAAAGAAAAGGAAAGAGGCAAATTAAGTTTCGAAAGGTTTCCTCACATCGGTCTTTTGAAAGTTAGTGCATGTGTTATGTAAATTTGATAGATATACGTAGGTGCATTTAAACTCCACTCTCAACAAGAGTTATCACAACGATATGCCTACCCTATTGACATAGTATGTCGTAAATCATGATATAATGGAGATGTCGAATATGTCCGCTTTTTTTATATCATTATGATATACTCATGACATTTCTATGATATTGGACATCATTATGACATCCTCATGATATCACTCACATTGCTACCTTGATTTATTACATACTTTTTCAAAAGGATCGGTGAATCGTATTCCATGGAAAGGTCAGGAGGCGTACCGAGGACCTTCTTCAGGGGGGGGGGAGAAAACCAAAAATTGTCAACTAATACCATGAAATTTTACAACTGTTCACCTTTTTTTTGCTCCACGAAAACAAGATGTTAAATAATACGATGTCAAAGTCTTGTTAGCCTTCAAAAAATTTAAAAATAGCTGTAATAATACTGCGCAAGTGGTCAAGTTTACCAATTTTCCAAAAGCCAAGGGGGGAAGCTCCCCCCCTTTCGGTACGTCCCTGGGAAAGGTATCAGTAAACCTTATATTATTGGGATTTATTCCACCTCCCCAATATTTTACAGACGTATTCGAGTAATAAAAAAGTACCGGATACGGCAGCTTCCGCTACAGCTTTGTTTACTGGAGTAAAAACCAACAATGGAATGGTGGGTGTTGATTCGACGGTGAAATTCGAAGATTGTGCTTCTTCACTGGCGATCAATGCGAGGGCTGAATCGATTATGGTCTGGGCTCAAGACGCTGGGAAGAATACTGGTAAATCGAACATTTAAACAAAAAAATCAAATAGAGAATCATATAAAATGAAGAATTGTTGTTGCAGGTTTCGTTACTAATAGAAGAGTAACAGACGCATCAGCCAGCGCCTTATATGCGCACTCCTCGTCCAGGTATTGGGAATGCAGCAGTAGTGTACCATTAGAGAAGAGGTACAAATGGAGAAAAAACTATAATAATAACTTACCGTTAGACACTCCTTGTAAAGATATAGCTCGGCAGTTGGTGGAAAATGAACCGGGACGTAATTTCAAAGTAAATACCTAGGTATCATTCTATAGTTATAAAATTCAATATAATCAATACTCTAGTGAGCATTTTTTAGGTAATTTTCGGAGGTGGTCGACAAACACTCAAGTCCAATTGTACAGGTACACCCTCTGATGAGTTAGATAAATTCGCATGTTACAGAACAGATAATAAAGATCTACTTAGTGAGTGGGTCAAGGATAAGGCAATGAGGAACGCTCAATACCAAGTAGTAACAAATACAGCTGAATTGAAGAACATGGATACCTCTAAGACAGAATTTGCGCTCGGTACCTATGTAGTAATACTTAAATAAATCAATAACCTATCTTTTTTCATACGTAATAAATGCCTAATAACTAACTAGATTATTATAAACGTTGATATTATTGCTTATTTTTACCAGGTATTTTTAGTAACTCATACTTACCATTTGAATTTAAATAGAAGCACATCTATCATGGGGCCACCATCACTGAAAATGATGGTCCAACCAGCGATTGAAATACTGCGAAAAAATAATAAAGGATTCGTGTTGATAGTGGGTATCGTTTTGTTAAAAACTCAGCTAAAAAATATCTTGTTCAAGGACAGATTTTAAAAATTTTTAATTCTGGTGTGTAATAAATCAATTGTGCGCACGGTACCTATATGCTATTACGTATTGCTTTAACACAAAATTCATATCAATAATGATTTTTCACTACATTTTCACTCATGTTTCAACAATTCTCAATGATTTACTACTCCATTCTTCAGGTGGAAAATGGCCTGATTGATAAAGCTCATCATGAAGGTATTGCTAGGAAAGCGATAGAAGAAACCATCGTGCTACACCAAACAGTAGAGAAAACGATAAAAATCTTGGACGATTTGGGATTGCTACACGAGACACTGATTATCGTTACAGGTGGTCATGGTCACACGATGTCTATAAACGGCTACCCCCATCGACAGGACAGCATTTTTGGTAGGTGCATTCGAACACCGCGTATAAGAATTACAACAAAATGTTTTTTTCGTATTGTCCTAAAAAGAATTCGAACACAAATAATGAAAAATTCACGGCTGAATAAGACGCCCCATTTGTCTTAAAATTTCGAACACCCCGCATAAGAATTACGACAAATAGTATACAATTTTTCCAGCTCAAGTACATAAAAATATGGAAATATCACACAAAAAATTAAATAAAAACAAAACTTTATTTAGAAAGTTTCAACTACATTATTCATTTGGGTAGAGAAGTATACTTTTTCCTTGGATGAAAAAATAACGACTTTATTGCTGTCTAAAAAACTCGCTTTAAAGGATATACTTTTTGTGTGTAAAAGCAAGTATTACAAGCGTAGTTTATGTATTTGAGCTAGATTTAATGTTTTTTCGTATTGTCCCAAAAAGAATTTGAATATACTATAATATAAAATTGATCACGTCTGAAGACAGCCCGTTTGCCTTAAAAATTGAACGGATGTAAGACGTTTGATTAAAAATGGTTGCAGGAGTGGCAGCAGAATGTGGAGAGGATGGCATTGGTTACACAACGCTAACATACGCGACAGGAGATTATTCCAGTACCGAGGATCATCGTTATGTGATGGGACAAGGCATCTTTCGATGCGACCCAGACTTCGAGAACACGACGTCTCTTCATTACTTCCAACAAGCGTGTATAGATACTGGAAGGGAGACCCACGGTGGTGGAGATGTTGCCGTGTATGCTTCAGGTAGATAGTGAAATTATATTGAGGGTGCCGGGAGATTTATGTAAATGAATGACCGATAATGATGTCAATCAATCAAATGTAACGATGGTGTTTGATTCGTAAACTCACATCACATATGCGTACGCACCTTATGTACATATTTATGCGGTTAATAGAAATATAAACATTGAAAAAAATATATTAGAATAGTAGAAGTTGTAGCATAGTCTTCGAATATAGTATCTCCTTTCAAATGTAAAGTAGGCGACTTATTTGAAATTCTAAAACTACAAAATCTTTGATTGAAATAGTAGATTAGAAGTTATTTGGAGGTCTTTGAATGTAAGACACCTTCTGTTTTATGATGGAAAGTAGGCAACATATTTGACACTTGAGGTAAATATAACAATTATTGACACCCTAAAGGTGGTTCTATAGAGTTGGACATAAAAATTTGAAACTGCTTTCTATCCTCACAACGCGTAAACTTGCGAATAATTGATATTTTCATCATGTGGAGAGATTACAAACTTTTTGTCATGCTTTTAAAAGCGCTAATAAATTTATTATTTTTTTACAGGACCAATGGCGCATTTATTTCATAGTACACATGAATCAACATACGTTGCACATGTGATCGCGTATGCCGCGAAAATCGGACCATATCGAATGAGACCGTAAATGTGAAAAAAGCCACACGTGATTGTTGAAGGTGAATGCGAAGGTTTTTTTGAATGAATTTGTACAAAAGGAGGATAACTACCCTCTTGACAAAGTTTGTCATGAAGATATCTTTATGATATCACAATCATAATATGAGCAATGTGATATCATGAGGATGCCATAATGATGCCCAAATCATGGAGATGTCATGAGTATATCATAATAATAATATAAAAAAGCCGACATTATTTGACATTCCCATGATATCATGATTTAAGACATACTTTGTCAACAGGGTAAGCAACTGAAGCATACCATGTGTAGTGATTCCCCTCTTGACAAAGTTTGTTCTAAAGATTTCCTTATGATATCATAATTCGTTATAATATGAAGAATGTGATACGAGGATATCATAATGATGTTCAATATCATGGAGATGTCATGAGGATGTCATAATGACATTATCGACGTTGTCATGTACCATGATTTACATTATGCTTCGTCAAGAGAATTATCTTCGTGTAGGTGCAGTTGAAGTGAAGTAACGTGAATAATTTCTACGCGCATATTTCTAAAAGAAATTTGAGGAGCTAAAAAATATTGTTTCAGGCCTCCAATCTTTTTTTAATTCTAATTTTACTTACATTAAATAAATAACTTATTTCATTACATTTTTAAATGATATTTTTAGCAACTTCAAAACTCTATTTTGAGGCATACCTAGGTATCTCCATTTCAAATGTAGGCAACACATTTAGCAATGTATCCAAACGCCTTGCCTTTAATTTAAATACAGACAATTTATAGAATATCGAAATATTTTTTGAAAACATTTTTTCCTTTATGTTTTGAAGTACCTAGAAGGGCCCAAAAAGCTGCCTTATTGACACTCCTGTTTCAGCATAATTTATAAATTCACACGTGTTGAATAAGTTGCCTGCGATGAAATTAAAGTCAATACAGAAAAAAACTTTTTGACTGAAGATGACGGTATTTTTCTTCAAATTATGTACGAATGCCCACTTGTATGTTGTTATTTACTCTTAAGCAATAAAAATTATCATTATCAGCATTATTTTTTTCTATCAAATTCTCAGTAATGCGTTTTTAAAAACAAAATAATCAATTTCATTATTTTGACAACTAAAATTTGGAACTTTTGACATTGGAAATGATATGCCTTAGCCCTACGCAGTCATGCCATGTGCAGCTACTGTTGCTAAAGCCACGGTTTCATTTTAAAACTGGTTAGGCCGGAATGGTGTTAATTCCAGAAATCTACAAAGTGAGATAATTTATATTTTTTTGGTTAGGCCAGTAGACTTCAAAATTTTGGAAGATTATTAATTTGATTTTGATCATCAGGAAGGATAACGTCATCATGCATATCAACTAAATTCGAAAGAAAAAAGGAAAAAAAGGGGAAAATCTTTTTAAACTATCTTTCTATTTTTGACCCCTTCTTCAACCTTTCCAAAGATGAAACCAGAATTTTTCCGGAATTGAAAGCGTATTTTCCAAAGTTGAAATCGCATTTTTGTATCACCGAACTAACAGAAAGAAATTCCTGAATGTGGTAAATTCCAAACAATTAATTGATTGAGTATCCATTTAGGATTACATTAATGGTGCGCGGTGAAAGGAGATGTTAACGTACTGAACTGTCGTGATGCCAGGGATGCTACTAACAACAAAGAGGTATATTTCTTTGCCGAGATGAAATCTTTTTCGTAATTTAATATTTTCTGGCATCAATCTTTTAAATACATAAAATGAAATCAAAAGAAGAGTATAGGTACAACAGGTTTTCTCCAAAACTACCCTACTTCGTATTTAGCACAAGCATTCGTATCCGGTAGTAGGTGCTTTTCAGCCCAAGTTTATGTCCCTAGCCCTCATAGAAGAGGGAAAGGTTTAAAAAACTGAAATTTTTTATATATTCCATCACATATCCACTTTTTTTTCTTACTTTTATTTTGATGTTTGATTTATTAAATTGTTTTTAAACAAAGTAACGTAAACATTTTTAAGACATATGCTTTGAAAAGTTACAGCCAGAGCGAAAGAAAGTTCAAGCGGTATAGTTCAAGTTTTACTGGAGTTTCGAACGAAAAAACCTCAACTCACGTTTACTTACGTTACCCCACGTTCGATCACCTCCAAAAACTAATCAGGTCTAAAGCATCACTCTTCTAACTTGATCCATTAAGTTTTACTCAATTTATCATATGAAACCAAAAAACTTCAACCCATGCTTCCTCTTCACATTACTACCGAAAACTAACCAGCTCCAGACCTCTACCACTCCCACATTTCCTCCAACTGTGGTTTCGATCTGTTGAATTTTGCTCGAGTTATGGCGTGAGAACGCGAAGAAATGAGTAAAGAAACAAACAAATAAAGAAAGCGTACTTACACTTAGAAAGTAAAGTCCGCTATAAGAGTAGTGAAAAAATGAAAATGATAGCGAAAATGAAAACAGCCTTTTTTTTTTATTTTTAATCAAACTTAAATGCTTGTGTTTTGTACCAAAATAAACGTTTTTTAACAAAAATGTGGAACATGAAAATTTTTCACAATTTTTTATGGGAGAGAGGAGCTTGCAAAAATTTACTGCCCACAGTCGGCAAGATTCTAAATCCGCCTCTGGGTTGGAGAAGGGTGCCCCATGGAAAAGTGCATGGATTGTAAAATTGCTACATCCTATGCTACGTTATATTTCGTATTTTACCCGCCTTGTCGTAAACCCATCAGAGATTCTGTTAGACTATAGCTTTTTCTTATTCTATTGTGATCTAATCGTTCGGCTAGATGGTTTCTTTTTTAGAATTTCTGCTCATCTCTGCCACTGCAATTCATTAAGAATTCAGGTGACTTTATAGGTATTATTTTGTGAAAGAACACGAAAGGACACATCTATATCAGAGTGCGTTCAAAAATGTAGTCTTAGGTACCTAAACAAGTCACTGGTATTGATTAAAATTTTCTTAAAAATGATTAATTATAATAAATTCAGTAAAAACAGGATTATAAATTAAAGTTCTACGATAATTTAAGGATCTACGTACTCTATAATTCTGAGGTAAGTACGCGCGGAGTAGTCGTTATCTATTAAAAATTGTACATATGTCTCACTGAAAGAATCGAAAAAAGTATTCCTGAACAGGGGCGTAACGAGGACATTCTTCAGGGGGGGGGGGGAGAAAACCAAAAATTGCCAACTAATACTGTGAAATTTTACCAACTGTTGACCTTTTTTTTTTTTTTAGTCATCAAAAAATTTGTTCGAATTTATTCGAGTTCTTATTTTTCCAAAAGAAATTCAAGTTCCCAATTTCAACGTTGAACAATTATAAATTTCCCAACTTTTCAAAACACCTGGGGGGAAGCTCCCCCCCTCCCCCTTAGTTACGCCCCTGTTCCTGAAATAAGCTTGATATAAAGATAACAACCGTATATTATTTGTGTTTAATCGTTGATTCGCTATAAATCTGATATTTAATTTTTATTAGCTCGTATTAATCAGTTATTTCCTTATCACACTGTATACGAATTGTGAAACACGCTAATAATTATAATTGCTACCGCCTATATGGGTATAGGAAACGTCTTTGAATCTTGAAAAAGCTTGTTGAAATAAGCGTCAGTTATAATGGCACTGAATTTTTCACAGAAAAAGTTGAACCTGTGTTTTTTTATGGAACCGTTTATAATAGTCAGTGAATCATGCAATGAAAGATTCTCTAGGTTTCAGTGAAAAGTTGAAATATTTTAACTTTTCTGTGAATTTCTACGGTGTCAAACATTTGTTTGTTCATGTTACTCTGTTATCACTTCAAAGTAATGAGGATTTTTTGGATAGTTCTAGCCATTCCGTGAAAATTTCATTAACACAGTCAGTGCCATTATAACCAACGCTATAGACATATTATATCCAGATAAAAAGTGTTTCATCACATAAAGGAATACGATTCCTTAACATACTTAATATAAAGTTCAGAAAGTTTACTTCGAGTTCATCCTTTTTTAGTAATTACCCATCTAATGCGCCTGGACTCATTTTCAATTACATGTATTTCAACATAATTTGAATTCGTGCTTTAAATGATGAAAGACATTAAAAAATCGATGTTATTTTTTTCACATTGAATAAGAAGAAAAAACTACCGCGTGGGTATAATGAGGCAAAAATAAATCCTCATTTGAAGTTTCATTGTATTCCATATATCTGTTGTGGACTCTTATTTTCAGATATTGACATTTTAAATAGGAGAAAGGGTCACGTTCACCTCCAAGTATATGATCCAACAGAACATTTTGGAATATTTTTGACCGCTCTATTCGATGCTGACTCGGAGTAAGTTTATGATCAAGCACATCATTTCGGAGTCGCGTATGCTTTTTATTGAACTCATCACACAGTTATGCTAAAACTCCTAAAAAAAAAATGAATAATTTTAAAAATACGAAAGAACACACAAACAGGTCCAATGAACCAATAAACATCTTCTCGCAGACTATACACGTTGTTGTTACTCATAATAATCTCATTATTCCCTTATAAAAAATCATTATTCCCTCTTAAATAAGTCCCCAATAACACCCCATGTTATGCTTGTGAAAGTGTTTGAATAATTATTGGATTACGTACGTGAGTTGAATAAACATCTTTTCGCGGACTGTACACATTGTTGTTAACTTGTTATAATATTAAAATAATCTCCCTTATAAAAAGTCATTATTCCCTCTTAAATAAGTCTTCAATGAGATTCTATGTTATGTGTGTGAGATTTAATAATTATTGGATTGGGTGTGTGATGAGTTGAATAAAGAATAAGAGGTATAACATGCGGATGTTATTATGATTTCGTCCAATATCATAGAATGATGTCACATAATGATAACTGTACTTATTAGAATGCTAACATTTTCAACATCAGCACCCACTGTGATATTATGATTACGATAAATACTTTGTCGAGAGGGTATTATAAATTATGATATCAAGGCGATGTCGAAAATGTCAGCTTTTTGATTATGATATCCTCATGACATCTCCATGATATTAGACATCATTATACCATCCCCATGATATATTCTTCATTTAACAATTATGATATCATGAGGATGGTAGCTTATTAGTGGGCGTGCCATGTATTATTAATAATTGAAAGATTAGTAGTTATGCTAATAGTGTTTTGAGGAACTGATAGTTCTACGTTCAATTACATTAAAACTAGTCGTTTTAGGATCCGTTATTGAGGAAGTCATAGCACCTCACCAACTCTCCAAGATAAAATAGAAGGTTTTGTTGTAAGTATTACACTATTTTTGCTGTTCTCATCGAGTATATCATTTCTTCAAGTTATAATTTTTTTGATTTGATTAAAATTTCAATTTCACCCAATTAAATCGTAAAAATTTGACAGAAAAAACTTCCATTTATTAAACGATCAAACGTAAATCAATGGTGTAGTGTGTGATCATGGTGAAGCATAATTACATGCTAGGTGCATGGAGGACTTTGATTCCATCCCATTATTGTGTTCAAGAGATGTTTTCAATTGAAATTTTTTTTACAATTCTCACAGTTTATTTATGTTTTAATGATGAACATTAAATTTCCACAAAGGCAAAGAAATGATGATGAGCCGTTGGTACCAAAATCGTCACATATAGAAAAACTACTAATAACTACTTATTATTTTTTCTTCGAATAACTAGTAGTTTTGCGTGAGTGGAATGTCATCTATCATATTACAGCTGTGACTTAAATTTTTTTCATTCACAATATATTTACAAACTTCTATAAGTACTTGGTTTTGTTATGTATCACAGTTCGGTGGCATACATTGCTCTCCGGAACCAACATTAGATATGCATTTTATATTCAGCTTATGTTTGGTGTTGGTGTTTTCCATCCTGCAGAGGGAATTATGCAACGGCTTGAACGATTACGATCATGAAAGTAAGAATCCTTGGTAACATTGTAAATCTACGAATCGATTATAACGAACGTTTCTTGTTATGATTATGTGGTATCGGGAGACGATTTCATGATAAGAGTTCTGATTGATATTTAATTTTTGTTCCCGTAGTTTTATCTGCGCAAGAGTGTGATTTGTAGATGTAGACAGAAGATTGACTTATCTTTACCTCATTAATGGCGAGCCATAAGTAGATAATTATAATAATATATGCCTAAATAAACGTAATTTTTCCTATCCGTTAGATAAAAAATTTTGGCGAAAAGTTGGTCTTGAGGAAATCGAAGCTGCTCTGGGTGTGACCGTCAATTCGAATACCGCTAAAAATGTCATATTATTCGTCGGCGACGGTATGGATACAAATACCGTTACGGCTGCCAGAATACACAAAGAAAAGGAAAGAGGCAGATTAAGTTTTGAAAGATTTCCGCATATGGGTCATTTAAAAGTTAGTACATAGGCTTGTGTTGCGTAAATCTCGTACATAAGTATAAATTTCTCTCTCGACAAAGATTATCACAACGATATGGAGCTCAGGATATCATAATCATAATATGAGGAATACGATATCACGAGGATGTCATAATGATATGCCCAATATTATGAAGATGTCATGAAGGTATAATAATACTACTAAAAGGCGCATATTTTGGCATCGTCATTATACCTTGATTTATTACATACTTTTCAAAAGGATCGGTGAATCGTATTCATGGAAAGGTCAGGGGCGTACCGAGGACCTTCTTCAAGGGGGGGGGGAGAGAAAACCAATAATTGTCAACTAATACCATGAAATTTTACCAACTGTTCACCTTTTTTTTTGCTCCACGAAAACAAGATGTTAAATAAATACGATGGCACAGTCTAGTTAGTCTTCAAAAAATTTAAAAATAGCTGTAATAATACTGCGCAAGTGGTCAAGTTTACCAATTTTCCAAAAGCCAAGGGGGGAAGCTCCCCCCCTTTCGGTACGTCCCTGGGAAAGGTATCAGTAAACCTTATATTATTGGGATTTATTCCACCTCCCCAATATTTTACAGACGTATTCGAGTAATAAAAAAGTACCGGATACGGCAGCTTCCGCTACAGCTTTGTTTACTGGAGTAAAAACCAACAATGGAATGGTGGGTGTTGATTCGACGGTGAAATTCGAAGATTGTGCTTCTTCACTGGCGATCAATGCGAGGGCTGAATCGATTATGGTCTGGGCTCAAGACGCTGGGAAGAATACTGGTAAATCGAACATTTAAACAAAAAATCAAATAGAGAATCATATAAAATGAAGAATTGTTGTTGCAGGTTTCGTTACTAATAGAAGAGTAACAGACGCATCAGCCAGCGCCTTATATGCGCACTCTTCGTCCAGGTATTGGGAATGCAGCAGTAGTGTACCATTAGAGAAGAGGTACAAACGGAGAAAAAACTATAATAATAACTTACCATTAGACACTCCTTGTAAAGATATAGCTCGGCAGTTGGTGGAAAATGAACCGGGACGTAATTTCAAAGTAAATACCTAGGTATCATTTTATAGTTATAAAATTCAATACAATCAATACTCTAGTGAGCATTTTTTAGGTAATTTTCGGAGGTGGTCGACAAACACTCAAGTCCAATTGTACAGGTACACCCTCTGATGAGTTAGATAGATTCGCATGTTACAGAACAGATAATAAAGATCTACTTAGTGAGTGGGTCAAGGATAAGGCAATGAGGAACGCTCAATACCAAGTAGTAACAAATACAGCTGAATTGAAGAACATGGATACCTCTAAGACAGAATTTGCGCTCGGTACCTATGTAGTAATACTTAAATAAATCAATAACATATCTTTTTTCATACGTAATAAATGCCTAATAACTAACTAGATTATTATAAACGTTGATATTATTGCTTATTTTTACCAGGTATTTTTAGTAACTCATATTTACCATTTGAATTTGATAGAAGCACATCTATCACGGGGTCACCATCACTGAAAATGATGGTCCAACCAGCGATTGAAATACTGCGAAAAAATAATAAAGGATTCGTGTTGATGGTGGGTATCGTTTTGTTAAAAACTCAGCTAAAAAATATCTTGTTCAAGGACAGATTTTAAAAATTTTTAATTCTGGTGTGTAATAAATCAATTGTGCGCACGGTACCTATATGCTATTACTTGCTATAACACAAAATTCATATCAATAATGATTTTTCACTACATTTTCACTCATGTTTCAACAATTCTCAATGATTTACTACTCCATTCTTCAGGTGGAAAATGGCCTGATTGATAAAGCTCATCATGAAGGTATTGCTAGGAAAGCGATAGAAGAAACCATCGTGCTACACCAAACAGTAGAGAAAACGATAAAAATCTTGGACGATTTGGGATTGCTACACGAGACACTGATTATCGTTACAGGTGGTCATGGTCACACGATGTCTATAAACGGCTACCCCCATCGACAGGACAGCATTTTTGGTAGGTGCATTCGCACACCGCGTATAAGAATTACAACAAAATGTTTTTTTCGCATTGTCCTAAAAAGAATTCGAACACAAATAATGAAAAATTCACGGCAGAATAAGACGCCCCATTTGTCTTAAAATTTCGAACACCCCGCATAAGAATTACGACAAATAGTATACAATTTTTCCAGCTCAAGTACATAAAAATATGGAAATATCACACAAAAAATTAAATAAAAACAAAACTTTATTTAGAAAGTTTCAACTACATTATTCACTTGGATAGAGAAGTATACTTTTTCCTTGGATGAAAAAATAACGACTTTATTGCTGTCTAAAAAACTCGCTTTAAAGGATATACTTTTTGTGTGTAAAAGCAAGTATTACAAGCGTAGTTTATGTATTTGAGCTAGATTTAATGTTTTTTCGTATTGTCCCAAAAAGAATTTGAATATACTATAATATAAAATTGATCACGTCTGAAGACAGCCCGTTTGCCTTAAAAATTGAACGGATGTAAGACGTTTGATTAAAAATGGTTGCAGGAGTGGCAGCAGAATGTGGAGAGGATGGCATTGATTACACAACGCTAACATACGCGACAGGAGATTATTCCAGTATCGATGAATATCGTTATGTGATGGGACCAGAAATCTTGCGATGGGAACCAGACTTCCACAACACGACGTCTCTTCATTACTACCAACAAGCGTGTATAGATACTGGAAGGGAGACCCACGGTGGCGGAGATGTTGCCGTGTATGCTTCAGGTAGATAGTGAAATTATATTGAGGGTGCCGGGAGATTTATGTAAATGAATGACAGATAATGATGCCAATCAATCAAATGTAACGATGGTTTGATTCGTAAACTCTCATCAAATATGCGTAGGCACCTTATGTACATATTTATGCGGTTAACAGAACTATAAACATTGAAAAAAATATATTAGAATAGTAGAAGTTGTAGCATAGTCTTCGAATATGGCATCTACTTTTGTACTTTCAGACAGTGTTGTAGGAACATACCCTAGAACGAGAACGAAGAACAACAAGAACGAAGAATTTTCATTGTTCCTGAGGAACAGGACCAAGAACAAGAACATAAAAGTGATATGTGTGAAGAGCAAAGAACAGAACGAGAACAGAATATTTTCAAACTGAAAGATCGAAGAACGAAACGAGAACCAACTAATGTACAACGATGAGGTAGGAGTACAAGAACAAGAACGATGTAATTTTTGGTTGTTCTTCATTCTTTTGAAAGTTCATGGTTCTCATAAAATTGATAGAAATCATGAGGGGAAGAAAAAATAAAAAACTTAAAAAAGTGCGCAAGCTCTATACTTATACCCATATAAGTCATTTTTTTTTTTATTGATTTGCTTCAATTGATTAATTTTCAATTTCAACAACAAAAAACACAGTAATAATTAATAATCACATTTAAAAAAAATGGAGAACAAGAACAGAACGAAGAACAAACGAGAACGAGACCATAAAGGATAGTAAGAACGAAGAACAGAACAAGAACAAGATTGTAAAGAATTGAAAGAACAAAGAACAGAACGAGAACAGTTGAATCATTAAGAATAAGAACAAATCAAGAACAAGATCAAATGAATGGGTCTTTCTAGGAACGAAAACAGGAATAAGAACAGACACATGTTCGTTCCTACAACACTGCTTTCAGATGTAAAGTAGGCAACTTATTTGAAATTCAAAAACTACAAAACTTTGATAAAATTAGCAGAGTAGAAGTTATATGGAGGTCTTGTAATGTAACAAAGGACCGTTCAAATATGTAAGTCGCGATCTGCTTGAATGGTTTGCCTATATTGAAGTGCAATCAAGTGCCTACCTACACGCCATTTATAAATTTCATCTGACATGAGCCCAAAGTGGTTTGACCTATAACAGGTTACACCATTTAAGATCATGTGAAAATTTTCAACTTTATTTTTTCAAGTGCATTGTTTACTGATGACGTCAATATGAGCAACTGTGAGTTGATAATATCAACAACCAACAAGGCATCAGTCTTGATGAGTATTGATAAAATTTCGATTTTCCCTCTTCACCGTAAAAGTGATGAGTCCTCATGTACATTTAGCTGCTCATATTGACCTCATTCAGAACCAAATATTTTTTATTTTTATTAGTTGTTGTTCTCAGACTCTTGTGGCTGGGAGAACCAATAGAAATTTATTAAAATTTCTTGGTGGCTAGCCGGAATGGTTTAACCTGTTATAGGTCAAATCTTTTGACTATATACTAGATGGACCGAGCTAGCAATAAGCAAATGCCAACCCAAAAACGGTGATACATTACACAGATTTTCTCAGAACACTCGTGAGTCGTGACTAAATTCTAAATGCGCATGCGCAAATTTATTTCGCGCTAATAAACCAGTATGCAATCTTGTATGTAGAACAGACCTTTAATGATGTACAAGTACAAACAATTAAATAATCACTTTCAATTTACAACTCAAACTCATAGCCATTCGCCATCATGCATCATAATTCGTATGTTCTGTTCATTCATAATATGCTAAATAGGTTTTTGAACTTTTTGATGCTGCTGTCTGGTTTTAAGGTAGTTCTATATGCATTGTGGGTTGCGTTATGTAACGACTGAAACTGAATTTTGAAATATGTTTTTTAGGGAATAATGAAAAGGTTGTAATTGTTATGTCAACGTTGATCTTTAATTTTCTAGAGTAGAATTTTATATCAAAATGAATATTTTAGTGATATATAGAAGAACTTTGGAGTAAAGTTGAGAAATGAGATACACGTACTTTGATCAGCTGTTTCAAGATTGTGGACGAACTACTACATTAAATTTAATGATCTTTGTACCAATTTCATTGGAATGATGTCCTCTAAGGGGCTGCAGAGCGTTTTTTTCGATTTTTTCAATTTTTTCCTCCCCACTTTAGTAATGAAAGATACTTTCATTGCAAGCTTATATTTCTTCCCATTCTGCTTTCTGATGGAGAGTAGGCAATATATTTGACACTTGAGGTAAGAGTTAGACGTCGCGTTTGTAACTTCGCAGGCATTATAAAAATAAAGCTTTAAAATTCCTTTCTATGTTCACAACGCGTAAACTTGCGAGTAATTGATATGTTCATCATGGGCGGATTGCAAACTATTTGTTAGTATAAATGTACTCTTTTTTCTTACAGGACCGATGGCGCATTTATTTCATAGTACACATGAATCAACATACGTTACACATGCGATCGCGTATGCCGCGAAAATTGGACCATATCGAGTGAGACCGTAGTTGTGAAAGAAGCCACATGCGATTGCTAAAAGGGAATGCTAAAGTTTGTTTTATAATTTTGTACAAAAACGTGGGTACCTAACTATCTTTGAGTATATGTCTCCTGGAGTGATAGAAATAGCCGATTTCGCTATATGCGAGGGTATAGCGCTAGAGGGCGCTGTTCAGTTATAGTTGATGCCCGGAGTAGTGTGATAACTTGATAAACTGATGAAAAATCCTTAAAAACTGAAGTGAAAGTGCATAAGTAAAGACTTTTACTTGTCAAAATTTTCTTGTTTTCATAATTATTTTAGTTTGTATTTATTGATTAATCATATTTCGATCTCACTAAAGACCAACCAATCACGGGAAGTATTCAATATTCATGCTTTAAATAAATAAGTTGAGAATTTTTATTTCTGAACTTGATACTTCAGTTTATTTTTTTATTTATTTCAGATACATGTTTTAAACATTGAAAAAAAAAAGAAAACAAAATTCAGGCATTTTCTAGATTTCAAAAAGTTTTTTTCAAATTCCATTTTCAAATGTCTTGAACTTTTGACTTGAGAACTTGAGAACTTGAGAAGTCAAGGTCGTCAAGGGTAATGGCTAAATGTGAATTTTTGAATTTAATTTTCATGACTTCAATAGGGAGACCTCTTGATGGTAAATATAATTCTTTTAGCAAAATCAAAGTGGATAGAATAAGTTGACTTATTTGAATTTGGTCACGACTCGTGACAGGTGTTTGACGACAATTAAATGAATGAGGAATGTTTGCGTTCTCCATGCTTGTAATTTTCATCCTTTGGGAAACTAAATTTACAAAATTCATCGCAATTATTTTTCATTAAATAGTTATGAATTATCTCAATTTACCTGCCATAATATTGTGCTGTACTGCCTGTACCTACTTGAATAAATTTTCTTTTTTACCACAAAGTAAAAAAATCCGTTTATAAATCATTATTAATTAGTAATAATAAAGTAATTTACGTTATAAAAATAATTTCTTTCACATAAAAACGTGGGTAAAAAACAATGATGATATTATATTATGATAAATGTTGATGATCTTTCGGGCATCAACTACAACTGAAAAGCGCCCTCAAACGCTATACCCACTGAACTAGCATTTCTATCACTCCAGGAGATATATACTCAAAGCTAACTATGCAGTGAAAGTATTCCATGTGAGTGATCTTTCTCTTGGTAAAATTTGACATAAGGTTTCCTTATAATATCATAATTCATTATAATATAAAAAATGTGATATGAGGATGCATTTAATGATGTGATAATCATATTATCAACATTACCAATGACACCTTGATATACATGCGCAACTGTGCATTTTGTTTCAATAAAATGTTTCCAGATGGCCGACTCGGTCTTAAATGAACTCGATGCATTCTCTAAACAGAAAAATTTTTTAAATTGGACATTTTTCTGATTTTACCAACGATAACGAACTAAATGATCAACAAAGTAACGACTAACCAACAATACTTTATTTTTATAAAAAGTAGCGACATTTCATTTCGTAACTTTTTTTTTGAGCAAAAGCAAATTGGTCTAAAGCATGCCCGCATTTTTTGAGCATGCTCCATTGAGCAAATGCTCTTACCATCCCTGGACAAAAGGGTTATCTTTATGTAGATGCAGGTGAAGTAAAATAGTGTGAATAATTTCTACGCCCATCTTTCTAAAAGAAATTTGACGAGCTAAAAAGTATCGTTTCAGGCTCCAAATTTTTTTTCAATTTTAATTATTTACTTAAATTAAATAAATAACTTATTTTATTACATCCTTAAGTAATATTTTTAGTCGTTTACCCTATCTCCATAGATTAGTTACGATTTTCTCGCAAAAAATGTTGTATAGGTGGGAAGGAAGAGTAATCATTGTAAAACATAAATCATATTTGGAATTAGCGAAATACCTTCTGATTCAAAGTAGGCAACACATTCAGCTATGTATATGAATTTAATGCCTTTAATTTAATTGTAGGCAACCTATCCGTTTTTAATGTCATAAATTCGTGATTCTTACAAGTTACCTACCTTCGATGTTAAGCCACTTGTATGCCTTCATTTCAATTTTTAACGCCTTCAATTTAAATGTAGGCAAACAATTCGACACGTGAAATTTGTTCGTAAATCATTACCTTAACTATTGCCAAATAAGTTGCCTGCCTTCAATTTCAAGGCACTTGCATGCCCTCATTACTGAAAATCCGAAATATTTTCTCAAATCATAATTATTTCAACTATTGAAGCAGAGGCTCCCAAAAAATCGGCCTTATTCGTACCCCTCCATGTTCATTCTCAACTTCACATCTATTGAATTAAGCGTCGGTTATAATGGCACTGACTGCGTCAATGAAATTTTCACGGAATGGCTAGAACTATCCAAAAAATCCCCATTACTTTGAAGTGATAACAGAGTAACATGAACAAACAAATGTTTGACACCGTAGAAATTCATTGAAAAGTTGAATTTCAACTTTTCACTGAAATCTTGAGAATCTTTCATTGCCTGATTCACTGACTATTATAAACGGTTCCATAAAAAAACATAGGTTCAACTTTTTCTGTGAAAAATTCAGTGCCATTATAACCGACGCTTTAGTTGTCTATGATAAAATTGAAGGTATGATGGTATTTTTTATTCAAATGATGTACGTATACCTACTAGTATGTTGTTTTTTACTCTTAAGCAATAAACATTATCATTACCAGCATTCTATTTTCTCTGAACTTTTCAATAATGCAATTATTTGGAACAAAATGATTAATTTCATTATTTTGACAACTAAAATTTGGAACTTATAGCCTCGGTAGTAAACGCAGCGGAAGGATGGGGGGGGGGGAAATTCGGCAATGCACAGCACGAGTTTTTTAAATTACAAATTTTTCAACTATTTTGCTTCAAAAATTGAGGAAACATATTATCTAGCTTTATCGGAGCTAAAATCAAAACATTTCTTTTTCTCTACTCAAGTGCCATATACATTTGTTCTGGCAAGAAACACGATGTGATTTTAGGACTGGTTAAGCCAAAAGCCGAAAAGGTGTAAGTTTCAGAAATCTGCAAGTTGGGGCAATTTACATTTTCTTAATTGGGCCAATAGACTTCAAAAATTGGGGAAGATTATTAATATGATTTTGATCGTCAGAAAGGATAATGTCATCATGAATTTCAGCTTTTGATTGAAAAAAAAAAAAACTGAAAGATTGTTTCAAATCATCTTTATATTTTTGACCTCTTCTTCAACCTCGATAGCCCAATATTATGCCAAAATTCTATTCGCTGTAAATAAGTTGCGTACGTGATGTTTCAATGCAAACATTTTTTAATTACTCCAACGATATCTAAAATAGGTTCATGTATCAAACTTTCATAAGTTCATAACACATACTATCACTGATTACAATATAGGTACCCTATGTGTACATTTTTGTGGCAAATAGATATACAAAAAACACCGTTTTGGGCTTATACATGTCATATGAACATCTTATCGACATACTTTCGAGTTGAGTTTCAATTATTGTCCAAAAGATATCGAAATTTTTCATTAATTAGAAAAAGATATTGATGTCTATTGACATCCATTCGACATTAATTCAAGCTCAGCTTGGAAGTATATCTATAAGATGTTCATAAGACATGTATTAGCTCAAAATGGTATTTTTCGTCTACTTATTTGCTATGTAAGAACAGAAACAGGATATCTATCAGCCAAAGTGTGCACATAGGGTAGATACTAGGTAGCTCCAAGATAAACACAGAGCACCTACAAGCTCATTGTCAATAATTTAAATTCACTTCTCGCCTTCCTTCAGACTGTAAAAAATGATCTCGATTTCGAATTTTCAGTTACTACGTTGATATGTTCTTCAACCATCTCAGCAAACAATATTCCACTGTGCTCTTCTATTTTAACACGGCGTTATTTATCGAGCTCGATATATCGACAGGTAGGTACTTGAAAAATGATGAAAATATTCTAGTACTTCACAAAGAAACCGATATAACGAGCACCTAACGCCCGTGAAAACCAATCGATGATAATACGTCAACTCGACGAATACACGGACTCCCTTCGACCAAATCCTACTCATTATACTCGCTATCGCAGTCGGAAAATTCCGTACATCGTTGCGTTAAAATAACAATACACAATTACAAGATTTATATTGCTTCTATTTCTTTACGTAAAGCAAATAATACACGTATTAGCATAATTCAACGGATAATTTTAAATAACATATACATAATGGAACTCGGTTTAAATTTTCGAACAAATAAATACATTACATATATAAAATTCATTACATAAAAGGAAAATGTTATCACTAGAAGCACAAGCAGCAAAAACGTAAGCATGATGTAATTTTTAATTTCAATATAAATTCTTTCGGCAACATCTTTATCGACGATTACTGATCTTTGCTTTGCATGAACGCGATCAGATCGATGACACGATTGGAATAACCGTATTCGTTATCGTACCTAGAAAAATAATATTTCACGTATTAAAACCTCGTCTACGATTAATCTACGACAATGCGAAACTTCGCCTCAATTCGTTTTACTCACCATGAAATCAATTTCACGAAATTTGGGTTCAATGGGATACTGGCTTTGACGTCGAAAATGGACGAGTACGAGTCTCCGATGAAATCGCTGGAGACGACTTCTTCTTCGGTGTATGTTAAGATGCCCTTTAACGGACCCTCAGCGGCTTCTTTGACCGCATTCTTGATGTCATCGAGAGAAGCGCCCTTATCGAGTCTACAACCGATAATACGATCGAATTAATTAGACACGCTTTACGTCAATCGCGTCGCGCAAATTGGTTACTTTTTATCGCCCAAATAAACGGTCAAGGTCGAGCAGGTGAATTGGCCGACGTTAATTAACGCAATCGAGCCGCCGATACCGTGAAGCAAGGCGACTCTATCATTCGGGCGTGCAGCCAAATACATGTCAAAGGGTATGACACTTCTCGCTACGCGTTCAACACGTGTTCGCGGAATTTAAATGTCAACCGAAACTATGTATTTTTCATTCCATCAACGGACGTCGTCGTACTCGTCGAGACGAACGAAGAATGCCGTACTTATTACTCGCACGTCGCCAATTCACTAAAGAGGGGGAGGGGGGAGGGTAGTTGAAATGCAGTCAAAAAATCATTTCTATCGATATCCGTAACTGAAGACTACTCATCATGTAGGTCGCTTGCCCAAGAAAATCTTGCACAAAATTTTTGCCTATTTCAAAATTCAAGGAGCCAAGGAGAATTGTAGATTTCAATACGCGATAGCCCCTTCAATTTTGGTGATATGCAAAAATTTCACGTCACTTAATTCATTCCTGATTCCAAGTACTTTCATTTACAAAAGACAAAATCTCAAAGAACGTAAATTATTTTCTTTGTGACGTCATCATACAAATCATTATTCTGGCGATGATGTCGCGAGAAAAAATCGATTATTTGAATTATTTCGCTGATAATTCATAACACTAGAAAAACGAAACGAAAAACTCCGATTATTGTATTTTTTACATATTTTTGATATAGCCCCTTCAATTTCAGAGATAGTCGTGCACAAAACATCACCGATGTAATAATGTCACCAAAAAATTTACATTCAAAAAAATTATTTTTCATGTAATAGATGGCGTTTGAAAATGTAAATAATAAGTCTTGGGCAAAATTTGCCTATCTTCAGGAATGAAGGAACTGAGACTAACATGTAATGACGTCACATCACAAGCGAAACATTCACATTCTTTGAAATATTTTCGCTTGGTATGAAGAGTATTTAAAAATCTGAACTGAAAATATCACATTAGCATTTTGCCTACATTTTAGATTGAAGGAGTTAGGATTCACTGGATTTTCAATTGGCCATAGCTCCTTCAATTTTCAAAATAGGCAAAACCTTGACATAACTTTTTTACTTCCGATTTCAAGCACTATTCATTACCGGGAAGAAATTTCGATAAAAGAAAAATTTTGTTACAAGTGACGTAGTTGCTCGAGCATACAATGACGTCACAAGACCAAAAAAAATTCACGTTTTTTTTAAATTTTTTTTTTATGGAGAGTATTTGAGAAATCGAAATAAAAATGTCACGTTAAACTTTAGCCTATCTCTAAAATTGAAGGTGCTACGATTTGATGAAGATTTCTATTTGCCATAGCTCCTTCAAATTCCAAAATAGGCAAAACCTTAACATAATTCTTCTCATTTCAATTTTCGAGTATTACATATTATATACGCAAAATTTTCAAAACAATGAAATTTTTTACCAGTGACGTCATCCCAATCGTCACAATTTACTGGATGACGTCACGTCACAAGAAATAAATTCACAGTATCGAAAATATTTTTTTTTTTGGGTTGTGAAAGATATTTAAAAAATTTCATTGAAAAAGTCGTATTAAATTTTTGTCCATTCCCAAAGTCGAAGAAGCTACGACTTGATGAAATTTCCAATTTGTTGTAGCTCCTTCAAATTTCAAAATAGGCAAAAATTTGAAATAACTCTTTTCATTCCAATTTTCGGGCGCTATATATTACTGAAGAAAAATTTCGAAAAAAGGAAAATTTTTCACCAGTGACGTCATCGTACAGTAACCTAATTCACTGGATCACGTAATGTCACAAAACATGAATTCACGTTCTCCGAAATGTTTTCCCTTGTTATGGAAAATATTAAAAAACTTGAATGAAGCCATATAAATTTTTGCCCACCTCCAAGGTTGAAGGAGCTACAGCTTGATGAAATTTTCAATTTGCTACAGCTCCTTCAAATTCAAAAATAAGCAAAAACTTGACATCATCTATTTCATTTTAATTCTCAAGTTCTACATATTACTGAAGAAAAATGAAAATTTTTACACAATTGTGACGTCATCGCGAAAACAAAAATTCCCAGAAAACCAAATATTCCTTTCAGTGACATCGGAGTTTCTAGCTGTAAAAAATTTTGATCTTTGAATTTTGTTTATTCCAATTCGTGGATAATACGCGAAAAAGGTTACGACTTTTTGCCTACTCGCAAAATTGAAGGGGCGAAAATGTATTTAAATTTTCAATCTATCATGGACTCTTCAATTTCAAACACAGACGCAACATTTATAAATGAGATTTTCAAGTGTAAATAATGAGTAAAATCATTTTTCCTATTTATTTAAACCTAAACAATTTTATTTTAATTAATCTTTTCATCAACTAATGAAACAAATAATCCCCATATAGCACACAGACTTCCCTTCCTACATCTCAAATCATACTTCCCCTCAGGAGGCTTCCTGGGCTTCGTAATATTCATCCAATTACTCCGTACCTCATTTCTCTCTTACACATTCTCGCATAACCGGATTCTTATTTAATTTAATTTCAGGTTCCAAAAACCGAACAACTGGTTTTATCATTTTCTAGTACATACGTGTTACGTGATTACTTCACTGACCAATAAGTACACTTGGAAAGATTTCTAACGTTCGTACCGTTATCAATCGAGCTGACCGAATTACGATAAGATTAAAACGAATAAACAATTCGATCAAATGTTCATCTTTTAAATGACTTTGAAAAACCTACACTAAGTAGATACGGTTTTAATTAAATTAATACCTAAGTAAAAAATTATTAATTTCGTGATATTAATAGTTCGCCTTGATAAAACGAGTTTCGAATTTAATTTCTAAAATAAAAAATAAAAATTTCGATATAAAAAAATTATTCGATATTTCATCTAGCACATTCTTCGGCAAATCATCCACAACGTTGATTAAACCTCCTCCCCCTCCCCTCGAACAGTATCTCAAAAATGCGTTAATTAACTTAATTACAAATGCAATATAATTTTCTATAAATAATTTTTCCCCGGATTACATTCGTCGAAAAAATTCATTCCTTTACCTGCAAGTCAAGTCAACAACAGAAACATCTGGTACTGGGACACGGAACGACATACCGGTAAGTTTACCATTCAAAGAAGGAATCACTTTACCGACAGCTTTGGCAGCACCAGTCGATGCTGGGATGATGTTCTGTTGGGCACCACGTCCATCACGCCACATCTAACGGAGAAAAAAAATTGATAAAAAATATTCGACCGCGATGCAATGATAAATCCTATGACTCACTTTTCCGGACGGTCCGTCGACGGTTTTTTGAGTGGCAGTGGTGGCGTGTACGGTGGTCATTAAACCTTCGACGATACCGAATTTATCGTGGATTACTTTAGCCAACGGGGCTAAACAGTTGGTGGTACAAGAAGCGTTCGATACAACTTTAGCTGATGGATCGTAGGCATCCAAGTTGACACCAACGACGAACATGGGAGCGTCAGCACTGGGTGCTGAGATAATGACTTTCTTAGCACCACCTTTGAGATGGGCCTGAAAAAATGTTCAAAAATTAATTCCAATGTCGAAGCTCGTAATACGAGTGTTCGGTGCGGAAAAGCTTTAGGATATTTACAGAGGCTTTGTCGATAGTGGTGAACACACCAGTCGATTCAACAACGTAGCTAGCACCAACACTACCCCATGGAATAGCCGAAGGGTCTCTTTCAGTGAAGACTGTGATTTTGCATCCTAAAATTAACAAATTGTATAAACTTGTTGGTAATCATTTCAACAGTTATAAAGTCCATATTGCATCATACCATTAACGTATAGGAATCCATTTTCAGCTTTTACTTCTCCTTTGAATTTACCGTGGGTGGAGTCATGTTTGAATAAGTACACCATATAGTTCAAGTCGATGAAAGGATCGTTGATGGCGCATACCTGTAACCATAACCATTTAATTTACCACCTACCCGAACCAAACAGGTAATTAATACGAACGAAAACTCACAGTGCCTCCTTTCTCAACTGCGGCCCTCAAGACCAAACGTCCAATACGACCGAAACCATTGATACCAATATTACCAGGGGCCGACATTTTTAATTATCTGGAAAAAAAATGATCACTATTCAACACCACGAATAAAACTAAACTTAGTATAAACGAGAATAAATCGAATATTATATTTCTCTAAGGTCGAAAACAGAAAAAGTGTAAACAGAATTCTGGCCAAGTTCCTATCTTTAGCGAGTATTACAAAAGGAAAGCTCAAGGTTGCCCAATTCAAGGTAACAGCCCAGCTTCCCCTGCAAAGAAACCTGAAACTACCTAAATCCGAATTTTTACAAGCACGCGTAAAAAACGAAAATCCAAGAATTCACGAAATTCTACACTTCAAGTCTTCAACATGAATTCAAGCTAAAACCGTAATTTATCGAGCATACGCCATTACGAATTTACGAACATTGATTCACCACATTTCGTAGAAAATAATCAATTTTGTACACGTAACTTTAACACTTGATTACGAATTTAGAAATTTTTACCCAGATGAAATACGAACTTTTGGGATATTCGAGCAAAATAGAATATTTCGAGCGAATACTTACTTCGTTGAGTAGTAAATGAAAAGTTAATACTTGATAAAATCAGACTTTCACGACTCCACAAATTGTATCTTCTCACTTCGGAAGTAACTAGATAACTAAAATTTCTCACAAGGGCGACGTTCAATTGAATACACCGGCAAGCATGAAATTACGCCAAGGAAGGACAAAATGTCATCAGAAGGTTAAATCGAGCCTAGATCAATTTTTTCAGCCGAGTTTTTACTGGGATTTTAGTTTGCAGAAATGATGATTGGAGCGCTAATAAAATATTTTTACTATAATTCGAATTAATTAGAAAATTTAGTCTCAGACTCTCAGTGATCTGGATAAGAGGGATATTTTTTATTTTCCTTTTTTTTGGAAAGATAACGGCAAGCATTTTCTATACATATGATTAAAGTCAAGCAAATACGACCTAAAATCAAGAGCCGTGATGCTGGAAAAACCATTGACTTTCATATATAGACTGCTAATGACTGCATAAGTGTAATGTAAAACGGTGTCCCCGACATACAACTCAATATAAGTCTCGAAATGCGTAGTGCGCATGAGCGGAGTTTATAATCAGTTATCATATGGTTGATTATAACAGATTATAACCAATTAAAACATATTATGCAGATGTTATGTTTATAAATTCAAGACTCGCGCATGCGTATAATGCATATCGCGACTTGTAAAATTTTAATGTCGGGGACAATTGAGCTAATGTGCATTAGCAGTCTATATATAAAAGTCAATGGGAAAAACAGATGCATAAACAACATGTCTTGTGTTTCGAAAAACGAATGATACAACATCACGTCTTGTTGTCCGGATTTCGGATAAGACGGAATATGTTCGGATATAGGATCATCCCCCGGATAATAGGGGTTCATCATTACTGACTGTCCAAATAATATACGGAAAACGGATAATTGAGGTCCGAATAATCGAGGTTAAACTATTATTATTAAGATTTACCATCACATTTACGTGATTGATTAATGAATATCATATTTTTTGTTGTTTTTATTTTCAAAAGTTTTCAAATTTCGAGACCCTTGATTTCTTCTCTCATCTCTGTAGGTTACCTTCGTAAACTTTTAGAAAATAGAAACATGACGAAGTTGGAATGATTTCATTGAATTAATATTAATCGCTGTATTTAGTACCTACCTTTTCGACTTCTTTTTATTTGATCGAGTTTTAAGCTATTGTTACCGTATTAGTTCTTTTTCAGTGTTAAAAATTATTAATTATCTTTGGTTAATTTTTTCAAAACTAACTGATAATTCACACAAAAGTAATTACTGCTTTGCTGGTAACTTGTAATTTAATTATTTGATAATATTTATTGATGTGAAAATGACTTGGAAAAAAAAATTGTCCAAGATACATTTATAAAACATACAAAATTTTACAAGTTGGTAAAAAAAAAACAGTTCTTAAGAGTGGATTATGCATACAGTTTTTTTTTAGTATAACCAAAATTTGCAGGCGCTGTATACATATGATTCTTATGAGAAGCATATTTGCAATTCTTGTTTTCAACACTTATCCAACAGAATTTCTTGAAATTTGGAATAATGAAAGTTGAAACCTTTTTCTTGATTCATAAGCAAGATAGATATAATTCCACCATTTGGAAGAAAACTATGAGAAGAGAAACACTGACTGATTATCAGTTGAAGAACGCTTATTTCAAATTTCATTGGAAATTGTTCGTTATATTACGAAATTTAAGTACAGTAGAAAATGTGTTTCTGATAGACAAACGGGTATGCAGGCACATGCACTTACGTGGACCGTAGAATTTCAGGGGCGCAAAATTCAAGTGTGAGGTTACAGAAAAGTAAAATACATTTTCATAGAAGATACACTATAAAATTCGTAAGTTGTGATTTACATTTAAATAAATAAATTTTACTTATTCTTATACTTTTAGTTGTAAATAGCGGATTTTTTCGCAGTTGATGGCGTTTTTCAGGAGCTGAGACGGATTTTTTAAGGAATTGATGGCGCATTTTTAGTGGAGTACAAACCAGATAAAGAGGTGCTTCTCAACCTTATTGTTTATCTCGATAGAGAACGCTATGCATGCAGATTGCATCATTTTTTTTTCTGTTATTGTTTATTACATTCAAATTCTTATCGTATCGTATGTTATAGTAATGTTATGATCTTTCCGAATGTATCATCATTTATCATAAAATGTAAATATTAATTTCAACGACACTAATATGACAAACCCCTTTGATATTTTGAATAGGCAAACATCACTACTTTTATTTCATTACAGTCGACTAGTTACCATACTAAAAGAACAACACTCATAAAACAAATAAAACGCTCAAAATTAATAAATAATTTACTGGCAAATATACGTCGCAGTACAAATTCACAAAATACACAATTTATTACTCAACAAATATTAGTCTTATGATACGCGCGCGTAAGAAAAAAAAAGAAGATATTAATACAAACATAAAAACAAAATAAAAACTGTCTAATGGTATACACAACATCACTGTTAAGACTAGGACAAGCCCTTAAAATAAAACACGTAACCAGTGATAACCTCCATTATAAAACAACATACGAATACATCTTCTCAATTATTCGCCAATATTGCCGTAAAATTGTCTTTCGAGAGCATTTCAACTTTTTTTCACATTACAAAAAATTGAAAGAAAAAAAAAAGGGGGGAAGGGGAAGGTCAAATACACAAAAAATATCGAAGGAAGACAGATATATCACTACGGTCATCATTCATGGCAGTGAGAACTAAAATTCCGCATCCCATCCTGTAACATCGTCCGGTGGTGGTCCATCCGCATCTGGAGGATAGTCGTCGAAGTTTCTCGTATCTGTGACGCTGCGAACTTTCGGCTGAATAGGCGGTATTAGCGTTCGATTACGTAGACCTTCCCAGTTGAAACCGTCGAACCATCTAAACAACGTTTATCATTATTAAAATATCGTATAAAAATAACTCCATTTGCTGGAGGGTCGAGGCTTTACTCCAGTAAATCTACAAAGGAAGAAGATAGTTTGAGGAAAAAATTCCCAACAGCAATTTTTTTTCAAGAATATTTACAGAACCATCCTTTATACAACATACTCAAAGTGGGGTGATAAAAAAACCCTAAAATAGATTTTCTCGTTTCATATCTTCAGGAATTGCTCCTATAGTCAAAATAATATGATAAAATTTTGTTTTACTCTAAATTTACCAACATTTTCATGAGACTTTTTTTTTTGTTACGATCCATAAGTGTGGAGTTAAGGTGTCTTAAAAAATACATTTTTGGAGGGGGGAGGGGGAACTGGCCATATTCTAAGATATATATCATTATTATACATATATTTTTTCTTCTTTTATTCTTGGGTCGAATTATGGTGCTAAATTAAAGGAGTTATGGCCTATCTAAATATTTTAATATCATTAATTTTATTTATAAATACATTTTCAATTGAATACTTAATATTTATTCATTTTTTTCATAAATTGTTTTTTTATTACTCGTATAAATATCAAAATTAAAATTTCTTTTATTTTTTAAATAATTATTAATAGTTTGAAAATTTATAATTTATTTGTTTTTAAATTTTTATATTTTTATAATTATAATTATTTTTATTTAATAGCACGTTTGGTTAAAAAAAAAAAAAGTCCATTAAAAATCATAGCATAATTATGCAAAATGGAGCTAAGTTTTGTGACTATTTTAATCGAAAGAGCAAGTCCTAGAAGAAAAAAGCAACTTTAGGAGGGGTGAAAGGTGATTACAAGGATAGGCTGATGATAAAAATTAAAAACCTTTGAGCTCCTGAAAACGGAAAAATATTACAATCATTACTATTCAGTATTTAGACTACAAAATATCACTTATGGATTCAAAGGAAGTTTCAAATGCGCAAAATTTAGTTTTTTTTTTGTTTCAATATAAAAACAACGAAATTCCGAAATTTTGACACCATTTTGGTTAGAGGCTAAAATTTTTTTGTACCTTCTTCTGACGTCATCTAGCCCCTATTCCATCGGTACTTGAAAAGAAAAATCGGTTGAACTCTAATATTTACTCCCTCCCCTCCCCTTGGGCTACGAGTCACTTCTATCTATGCAGATTTTTGGTATATTTTTCGGGAGTTGTTATCTAGATATTCATGAAGAAAAATCTTCGCTGATAATGTTCCCTATAATTTTCCTTTTTTTCTCAACTAAATTTACTGCATTTAAATTTATGTTTCAAATTTTAACGCCGTTTTTTTTTTAGGTTTTGGAAAAGTGGGGGGGGGGACGCAACCAAATACATACATGGTTGGAAAGGCCTTTAGAAGCACTACAAGGTTTACAGAAGATATTTTTTTCGAAAAGTCCATGGGTGAGGAATAAAATGACTTTGAAATTTACCATTTTTTTTTTTTTTTCAAAAAATCTAAAATTTTCAATTTGCGCACCCCCCTCCCCCCTCCAAGAAGAGGGAAGGGTTGAGGAAATAATATGATGCATCAATGTCGACAACCAATTCTTCAAGAATGTTTCAAGATTTTATCTTTAATAAATTTATTAATTAAGTACGAAAAGGTTAATTAATATTTTAATATTATTTAAATGATTAAATTTAGAATTTAATTAAATTTATATTTTATATATAAATAATATTTTAAAAAATTTATTTATAATGATTTATAGAAATTATGAATCTAATAAAAATTTGAATTATTATAAAAATAGAAATAAGTAAATCCTTTGCTTCAACTATGGGGATTTAAGTATATTATTTTCCTAGTCATTCCATATATAATATTCACGAAAAAAAAAAATCGCTAATGGGAATTTTTTACCATAGATGACGAGAAATGTACTTACTTGTGTTTCTGAATTTCGCTGATTCCACCTCTCTGGTAACCAAGTCTTTCCGCAGGATTATCTCTGTAATGAAGAAATTTTTCATTTCAATACCTTCGTTCGTAATACAAAAAAAATATATATTTCATTATATAAATATTCTGTTTCCTCACCGGCATAATTTTTTGATTAGCACGCGAGCATTGCGAGTGATATTTCTCGGAAATTCGATAGCATCGATTCCCTTAAGTATAATATTATACGTTTTCATCGGATCCGAACCAGTGAACGGTGGTGTTCCTGCGTAAAATATAGACCAATTAATAATTTATTTCGAAGTTTTCTCGCCACACCTCCGCACGGATAGAATAAGATATATTTACCGGTTAACAACTCGAACATTAGAACACCCAATGACCAGTAATCGGCGCTAATGTCATGACCACGATTTAGAATCACTTCAGGAGCAACGTATTCAGGAGTACCACAGAACGTCCAAGTTTTACGTCCATGCTGCATATAAAAAGAAACAAAATTTTACGACGTGAAAAATAACCCGTTATTATAAGACTTAATTAATACCATAATAAATTTCACTCGAATATATCACCGTAATTATAACAATAATGTCGGCTGTTAAAGCCCCTAATGGTAATAATTCGGAGGAACGTCTATCGTTGACTAAATACTTTTACTTTCTTTTTAATTATAATAAAAAAAATGTTTTACGAGTTTTTTTATTTTATTTATTTGTCCTTTCAACTTCCACTTTACCTGTAATTTCTTGGCGAATCCGAAATCCACCAATTTAACGTATCCGGTTACATCTAACAATAAATTTTCTGGTTTCAAATCTCTATAGATAATGTTACGTGAATGTAAGTAATCGAACGCTTCTACAACGCAAGCCGTGTAGAATCTGGTGGTGCTGTCATCGAAGAAGCTTTTATCTCTGTGGAGGTGATAAACGAATAATTATTACCTTATCGAAATATATTACAATATTTTAATACCTCATATTAAAATTTTTGAACCGTTATTATCGACATATTCGTTTAAATTAAAATTAATATTTTATCAACAATTAATTTTTCGTTATATACTGGGCTTTTTTTTTTTTAAATTAACCAACCATTTACAGCACATGGGTTTTTTGATTACTAATATTCTGAGATAATGAATATTTATTCTTCCACATAATTATTATTTTAATTTCAAATAAATTTTTAATTCCCAATAGGTAATTGCACGCAATTTAATTCATTATAAACAGCCAATATTTCAACAGGGTGTAGTACTGGTTATGACAACCAAAACCATTTGCTGTAGATAGACAGAAAGACATAAATATAAATCGGGCAAAAAAATTACGAAAAAAATTTTTTTGAAATAACATAATCACAGAACATTTTCACGATCGCTACTGTCGCCGAAAAAAATAATATAAAATCTCGATTATTGAGGCAGCTACGAAATTTTCAAAAATTGAAAACTCTTTTAGCTCCTTCAATATCTTAAGCAGCAAAAATTTCACCGGAACTTTTTCCATATAAATAAAGAATACAAGAACAATTCGCAACAAAAGTTATCCAAGTACGAAAATCATTTCTCCTATCATCATTCCTGGTGCACCTATTCAGATTTAAGACAGATCACGGGAGAAGGGAAGAGAGGTTCTTACTACGAAAATACTCTATAGTGTTGGGAATAATCGATTATTTGAGTAATCGATTAATCGAATTTCGATTATTCCAATACTCAAATAATCGGATCTAGATTATTGAAATAATCGATTATTAATCGAGTAATCGATTCTTTTTTATATTGCCTATACTCTGTAGTTACAACGTTTACGGAACACGAGTGAATAAAGGATAAAATAAAAATTTACACAATTCAAATTTTTCCTATCGATTTTTTCAATCTCTTGAAATTTTTCCTCGAAATTTTTCACAATTATTCAAAAATTTTTTATAACATTTTTTATCGATTTTTCAGCGTTAGAAATTTTTTGCACCCAAAATTTCTTCAGATGTTTTTTCAATTTTACACTTCATCTAATTTTTTTCAACCTAGAAATTTTTCTTCGATTTTTCACCAACTTTGAAATGTTTTTCAATAAATATTTCAAAGTTTAAATAAATACTGACTTTTTGAAAAAAGCATTCAAATTTGACACAAAACTGTAAAGATTTTTGGTTGAAAAAATACTGAGAAAAATTTTTGGCTCGAAATAAATTTTGAGGAAATCAGAAAAAAGATTTGAGCTGAAAAAAATTTGGAGATAATTTGGAGTTGAAAAAATATTTAGACGTTGAAAAAACCCAAATTTCATTTTTTTAATCCTGTGTTCAATTAAATGTTTTCACAAAATGATTATTTTCTCATAAAATTTTTTATTTTCAGAAATATCAAAGCATTATTGAAAAAAAAAAGTAAACGCTGAAAATTGGGCGATTAATCGATTTTTCATAAAATAATCGATTAATCGATTTTTCCGATTATTTTAACCGATTAATCGACTGATTATTAATCACATTCCACCACACATCTTTCTCGAACACATGATTTACAATAAAAAAGTTCATACAAAATTTCCCCTTATTCGAGATATTCAAGGAGGTATGACAATTTAAAAATTTCAAGTTCTCTACGCTCCTTCAATATCATAGATAGGCAAAAATATAACATGACCTTTGTAGTAAATTATAAGTAAGACAATTTATAATGAAATATTTTGCGAAGGAAGTAATTTTTCTTTTTGTCACCCTTGATACATGCAGTCTTGTAACATGGAGGGAGGGGAGGGGAGACGAGGGGGATAGTTAGGAACTACGATCATTTTATCGCGGATTCTTCTTATAATCATTATCAACGACAAAAAAGTTCATTAAGAATTTTGCCTATCTGATATATTGAAGAAACTAAATGAAAATCACAAAAATGAACTATCCTAACTCCTTCAATATCACAGATTGGCAAAAATTTTACATAAACTTTTTCTTTCTAAATCATAATTATGTAGGAGAACTATCAGCGATCAAATTATCGAAGAGAACATTCCTCTTCCATCATCGTTGATACACTTTTTCATGGAATATGATAGTTCATACTAATTTTTTCTTCAAATTTTCTCAGTGAGGGGGATTCGATTTGAAATATATTCCCTTGAATGAAGGTACTATTCTAAATAACCACACTAAGAAAAAAATTGTAATTAAAATAAAAATTGAATTAATGCTTTTTTATTTAAACCTTACCATAGATAAACCATTTATTTTTTTATTCATTCATTATTAAATAAATTTTAAATAATTTTAATTTTTAATTTACAATTTATAAATTGTCGATAAAATATTAATTATAAAAAAAATTAATAACGAATTTAAATTTAAATAAATCAAATGAATAACTCAATCGTACCTCAATATCGTCCACAGTTCTCCACCCAAGCAAGCTTCCATCAACATATATAAATACTTCTTATCTCTGAAAGTTTTATACAACTTAACAATAAAATCGCAGTTGGCTTCGCTCATGATTTCTTTTTCGGACATAATATGCTGCTGCTGTCTGGTTTCAACGATCTAACGACAAAAAATACGTACATTATTTTGCGAAAAATTCGTAAAATTATTCATTTTGCTTAATAATCTCCCATACTTGGCTTTTCTTCATTTGCTTCAACGCGTACGACCGAGATGAATCGCTGGCGATCTGCACAAGTTCGACGCGACCGAATCCGCCCACGCCCAAAGTAGCGATCACTCTTAAATCTTGTAACCTCACCGATCGGAATTCTTCGTTAATCCTGCGCATCGAGAGAATAAAAACGTCATTAGAAAACACGATTCTCGAGAAGAAAAAGAAAATGCTAGCAGGAAACCGGGCTTGTGACGCCTCGAGATAAATTCTCTCTGAATGGAGTACTTTAAATAGCATTAACCATAAATCTTCTATACTTCTAACTCACCAAATGACGCAGCGTTAATAATCCTTTAATAGTTCGTATGCATGCATCAATTAAAAATCACTTTTATAATAAAAGATGATATTAGAAATAAAGTCGTAACCCTTTCCTTTCCGTCTTCGTGAGCTATCTATTCTCGTATGTGTCAGTGAATGACATAACTTGTCGTTTAATTTGGTAAATTTATTTTCAAATCGTCGCTTATAATTAACCGAAGAATGCTCGTAAACGATCGTAAATCGTACGCCAGAAAGACGGTAGATTTCGTTTTAGGTGACTTACTTCTTTCTTTCATTGCCTTCGTCGTCGTATCTGGTACGAATTTCGTCCAAATTCGAAATCAATTGGTTAAACGTTTCGCGATCGATGACCAAACAACTGACGCCGTTTTCGTCGTCTGCGATTATATTAGCTGTTCTCAAATCATCGCTATAAATCCAAAAAAAAAAAAAATTTATTAATACGTTACAAGAGAAAAATCAACTGCATCCAATTCCATCGATACTTACCCTTGGAGTGCTTTCTCGCCGAAGAAATCTCCTTTCGCCAACGTTCTAATGTAATTTTCCTCATTGGTATTCGGATCTTTTTTCGTAACCCTGACCTGTAACACAACGATAAGCGAAACCCCGCGTTAATTTCCCACTTCTAATGGGCATTCCACTCTCACTGCGTACGCGTTCGCATCATAATTACAACTCACCTTTCCTTTGCTGATTATGAAAAATGTATCTCCACGAGCGCCTTGTCTTATGATATAATCTCCGGTTTTGTAGTGCATCTGTAATTTAAAACGTAAAAATCATATGAGAATATGTAATTGGAAATTTCACGGTCGTTAATATCTACGCAGATACGTCGTGATGCCCAAATTCACATCGTATATTCTTTTCACTATGTGGTGTGAAAAATGTGTTTTCAAATGGCGAATACCTCTTTCATTTCGTCTATCATCACGATACTCGGTGAAATAACAAGTAGGCTTATGAATTATTCGCAAAAAAAGGCAAGGAACTATGCTGCACATTACTAGAGCACAAGAGTTGAGTTCTCATTCTCAATGATGCCATGCTTCGACCTGCAGATAATGTTGGTAATCTTTCAACACCCAAGTACAGTACCGAGGGTGCAAACTATACCTTACTCGCTTCATAACCGCCGCGCCGGAGGAGTCTGATTCAAGAAGGTGCTCTTTAGTATTCATTTACAATAATTATTTTACATTTGATTAAAACGTTTTGAACCAATTTTAACAAAAAAGCCAATTTTAGATTCGTTTTTTTTTAGTGAATTCCCGATTTTTTTTTTCAATTTATTTTTTTCTTTACATTTGTTGGAACAAGACGAACACAAGTATAGTTCAGATTTTTAATAAATTATTTCCATGTTGAATAACTGGAACTGGAAGTTTGCCTGAAACCTTTCAATTTACTTAAATCTTCAAAAATTAAAAATAAAGGCACTACTTTAAAATATCTAGATTAACGAGTCATCATAAAAGATCAATAAATAAAATATAACGAATCGAGATCAATTACAACCATTTTCCAAGTTAACGTTCAAACGAACCTTTATCCATCAAAAATGTAAACAAAGAACACCTCCTTGCTTCCGGCTTCATACTGGATATTCTCGAATACTAGCACTCTTGAAAAACATGAGTACACTCCTATTCTTCATCCAAAACAGAAATGCAATCATTACCAGAGATTCTCACTGCTGGAGTTTCATTAATTTTCTTGACCGTGTAATGGCGATCATTTCAATCGAAAATTCAGCTAAAAACGCAATTCTCCAAAATAACAGATCCTAGTACATTGGTAGTAACGAAATGAACAACGATTAGATATGATACTTCGTTCTTCCCAAACCACCAGCTATCCTTCGAATCGTGTTACATCGTTCAAATACACATAAATATTAATTAAATACGAATATAGATAAGTTCGAGTCGTAGGCAATTTTAATAAACACAATACCCTAAGAATTATCTGTTATCACTTCGCAACGCTTTTACGTCAGCGATGTTATTTAAGCGATTTTTCTTTTCAACCGAAGCTTATCTTTTTTCCATTAACGAATCTTTCACCAAATGTGTGAACAGATTAGTGAAGCGCTCGAGCATCGAGTACATAGATATTTTATACGAAAGGAATGAATGTTAGTTATGTATACCGTAGATTGTACTTCATATTACATTACGCAACGACACAGGTCGCCATAAAGCGAATAATTATGTTGTAATATCGAAGGAATTTTCGTAGGTATTTCAAAGCGAAACCACCGAGCGAATCCGATCTCCGGATTTCAAACATTTTTCGCGTATGTTAAGTACAACACAAAGAAAGAAAAAAGTCAGTAAGTATTCGTTATACATCTATGTTTTGAAAAAAACACAGGTATAATGTTAGGAAGACCATGATACCTAAAGGAAAAGTAATCTCTTCTATAGTGTTATCATAATCACCATAATGATTATTTGGTGCGTAATTTTTCAAAAATCTTATCAATCGCCTACTAGATAAATCTATACTTAATATCGAATAAGAAACTCACAATAGTTACATTTCTTTTACCGCAGATAACAGCGAGTTTTTTTTTTAAATTAGTCGTAATAAATTAACGCGACTGAATTCACCAAGCCACGAATAAGAATTCAATTCTCAACGTAAATTTTGTTACTTCGTAAGTAACAATATACGTACTTTCCATCAAATGTAGGTAATGTACTTTGTATCAGACTACCAAACCAGGGAAAAAATCGAACATCATAAGAATACGAACGACGCTGTTTTCTCCGAAACCAACAATCGATGAATTCGTTACAGTTATAACTTACAATTAATCTTTCGATTTCATTTCATCCCAGACCTCTCCATATTTTTCCACTAATATGCGATATTAACGCAGAGATGACATTGTAATTTTCAAGTATGCCTTCAATTAATTTAAACATATTATTTTCAATCTTTTTCATTCATCACAATTCATGATTCCTTCTTTTATTAGAAATAATCTCATCGAGGAAATGATTGATATAATTTAATGAATATACAATTACATTTATACGTTAATCAATCCATTCAAACGATTTACAATTTCAATAAAATCTTTTTAAATATGATCACAACAAATTACAATTAATTGTAATGTTCAGAATGGAAAAGTTTTTATCATTTTTTATAAAATACTTTATCAAACGAATTCCGGTTTGATTTTAATCATGTTTTATTAAATACATAATAAATTCATTCATACCAAAACTGCACCTAATTTCAATTTTTTTTCATTAATTTGTACACCATAATAAAAAGGCATAGAACTGCTATAAATTTATTACATAACTCGACATCAATTTACAAATAAATTTCACATTCAAATTCTCCTTAATGAACTTCACTCATAAACATTCCTCATTACTGAACTCTTTTTCAACAAAATTACAGCTGAAGCATAATACCAGGATAACAACTGATCCATATCATCTCTCATCTCTCATCATTGATATTCACCATTTATATTTCCCTTTAAACAAGGTCAACTCCATCACAATTAATTTCATACCAGTCAAATCATCATACCTAAGAAATCAGTGCTTTAAAATCATTTCATAATTCCACACACACAAACCAATCTCACACACTTTCGACCATAAAGTACCACATTAGCGTTCAAATCCGGCGTGAAATTACAACTAAAAACACTCCGTACTTCTACATCGTTTACCTTGATCATTAGCTCGTTCGCGATCTTCGTAAATGACTGGACAAAAAAAAAAAAAAGAAACCGACGCCAAACACGAAACAAAGTACCTCTTATTCGCATTACCTTCAAAAACCTACGCAGGTGTCCAAACGTGAAATTCTATATCTCTGTAAATTAGGTACGGCGTCACTTGCGAATAAATGTCTTGTTAACTCGCTCGTTAATTTTATCAAAGCAAAAAGTACCATAATTTTCGCAACATCAGGCTTTGAATTTCCTCAACTCCGACTAACAAGCAACAATAATAAAACAAAGAAAATTTTCCAAACTATTGTTTCGAATCTGGTAACTAAGTGGTAACTGATTACGTCATCGGTTGAGAAACTGGATTAGACAAATCGACATGAAAATTAAATTTGCTACCGTATCGACTCTCTGTTACATACAGACATTTATACTTATTTTTTTACCAATGATTGCTATTTAAAAACACATTTTTCAGCTGACCACCAACTTAATCAGCTATAGGCGATATGGAGTATCTGCATCGAAATACAATAGAGTTTCAATAGACATAGACACGAGTCAAACGCATTAGATGCAACCCCCCTTATTTTCCACAAGTAGTCACATATACAGTGCAAAAATTGGCTTTTTGAAATTTTTTTATTCTGTCATCAGGCTGCACTTGAAAGTCATAACAAAAAACATCATATAAACGTGTTGCCTACGTGCCATATTGAAGGAGTTATTTTAATTTGAAAATTTTGATCGATTGTAATCCCTTCAATTTTATAGATATGCAAAAATCTTGAATAACTTTTTTCGTTCAACTCTTCATTCATTATCTGCTAACTGAAAAAAAATCAAAGAACTGATCTTTTTTTTTACAACGAGAAACAATGACGTCATCGAGAAGAAAATTTGGCTTATTTGGTTTTTGAACATTTTTTCGAGTTTATCAATAGAACCTCAAGAATGGAACAAGAACAGTCATATAATATTTTTTCCTATCTACAATATTGAAGGGGTTATATCAATTTGGAAATTTTGATTCATTGCAACGCCTTCAATTTCTTGCATAGATAAAAATGTTACATAACTGCTTCTGTTCAACGATTCACGTAAAATATACAAACTGAGAAAAATATCAAAGAACGCAACTTTTGAATAACGAATTTTTTCAACAGCAAGAAACGATGACGTCATTGAAAACAAAATTTGGATATTTAAAAAATTTTTCTGAACTCATCGATACTACATCGAAAGTGGAGCAAAAACAGTCATGTAATATTTCTACCTATCTACAAAATTGAAGGAGCCATAAGCAACTGAAACTTATGATGGGCTACAGCTCCTTCAATTTAGTACATAGGCAAAAATATTATACGATTATTTTTGCTCCACTCTTGATGTAATATTGATTATTTAAAAAAAAATCAAAAAACCCAAATTTTCTTCTCGGTGACGTCATCGTTTCTTGTCATAAAAAATATCAACTTTTTAACTGTTTTTTTCAATTAGCAGATAGTACACGAAGAGTTGAACAAAAACAATTCTTATTGTTTTTGCCTATTTACAAAATTGAAGGCGTTATAATCAATGAAAATTTTCAAATTAAAGTAACTCCTTCCATTTGAAACATAGCAAACTGTTTATATGAGATTTTCTGTTCTGATTTTCAAGTACAGTCTGATGATAGAACAAAAAATTTTAAAACTCTAATTTTTTGCCTGAATATGCGACTACCTAGTACCTAACTACCTATACATGGGAAATGAAGGTGGTTGCACCTCGTACATTAAACTACTGTCCATGTCTACTGCATCTCTACGATAGGAAATAAAACCAAAATCTACTCACCTCTTCCAACACGTCCGATATTTTGATTAACGTATCATCCGGTAGATTCTTGAATATGGGTACACTAAAAGCGCATAAATAAGTATTAGCTAGACATCGACGACGTGTCGTAATCTCGAGCTGGCGTTCAAACTTACCTTTTCAAGAAATCCGTATATTCCGTCTGCCTGATTAGACCGGTACGCATCATGATCGTTTGGAAACATTGCCTGTCGATGGCCCATACTTTACAATCGGTAGCGGCTGTAAAAACACCTCTAGCGTTAAACACAGTAATAAATACAACGATAAAACGAAACGATACGTTAAAAAAGCCAATTTTTCACTCATTTACCGTCTCACATCACACACCACCGTACGCGTCGCCATCAAGGTAAACCTAACCATTCGAGAAGGCCGACGTACCCTACGTGACGAACCGAATACGCTGCAATATTACCAGCATCCGAGTATCCACTCAAAATGAAATCTCCACTTATCGTGACCGAACCGATAAAGCACATAACCTCGACAATGCGTCTCGAAAAATGTGTTCTATCGTTCGTTCCCGCAGCCACCGTGCTACGCAGTCGTCGCAATTATCGCGCGCCAGCACCGGTTTTCGATATTGTCTTACATTGTTCTCAGGTCGTTCGACGAATAAATCGCCGCTTGCTCGCGCGGCGCCTTCTCAACCGTCGGCAACTGGCATACTTCGACGATAATGATGATAAATCGTAGTCGTGTAGCCGAGCAATTCTTTTACACTATTTGCCCGTTGTCGCGTAATGAAAATTTATAGCAAAATTTATTGGGAAAATGACTTGAAGAATTTTTCGGAAATTGTTTGGAATTTTTAAGATTGAAAAAAAATTGCCTTTTAGCTTCTTATAAGCACATGTGAATTGTAAATACACAATTATGGTATTTTGAACAATATATGAATTTTTTTTCACATTTAAAACTGGGAGAAATCCAAAACAACCACTTGAAAAATCCAAAAAATAAGAAAAAGGATTCAAAAAATTTGGAAATATGAGAAAAAAATTTTAAATAACGTCATCTTCAATTTTTCCATAATTTTTTGAAACCGCTTCGGAATACTTTACCCCCCCCCTCTGCCCAAAATTCTGCCGTTCAATGCTGAATCCATATTGCATTTGCCTGAATCCATCAAAGCCAAATTAATAGGCCTCCCATTGAAAGTTTCATTTCGACCACACCTTGATTTTAAAAATATGACAATTTACGCAAAAAACTATTTTTTGGAAAAATTTGAATTTGACGCGTTCGAAGCTACATTTTGTACTTAAAAGAAACAAATTTTTATAATTATATTAATTTTGTCATAATTTTCAAAGTTTCAAACTCTTCACAAATTTTTTGAAAACGGACCCAATTTTACTTATTTTTGGAATTGAGGTAATAAAGGAGTAATTTATCGGTCACGTGCATACCATTGACATGATTTGAGATCTTCAAGATTCACGAGATAAAATATGTCAAATAGAGTAATCTAGTCTCTTGAATCCGAAATAACCTTCATTAAGTTCTACTATCTCTGAATGACAAATTATAATGCTAAAATTTCAACTGCCAGAAAATTCGTTTATCCTCCAATTTCAAAATTTTCAAAACTTCGACTTCATTTTGGGCGGTTAAAAAATTCACATGGAAACTAAAATTTTAATAACGTTTTTTTAGGGTAATTTACCAATCTAAATTCGGTTCACCCTAACCTCCATCTCTTTTATTAAGCATATTTTGAAATTTTTTATATGAGATCGAAAACAAAGAATCAAAGCCATTTGCTCCCTCTACAGTCCTACTCAAAATTTGAGTGATCCGCCATTTTGAATTTTATCGAAAAAACGAAAAAGTATTTTTGTCGCATTTTCTAGAACAATCTCTCACTAAAGTTTGAGCGATTTTCATCAATACCCGCGCGCTAGCAAAAAAAAAATATTTATACCAAAATGGTGGACATTTACCATATGATAATAAATGTTCTGAAACGCAAAGATTGTTAAAAAACTTAGCCAATAAAAATATGTTGATGAAAAATTATTTAACATTTTATTTTAGTAATTATTTGAAATTAACTCCAAAGATGCCATTGGCCCATTTTCAAAACCTTGGATAATTGTAAATCAAAATTTCCATTTATATAACATGCGAGTTTGAAAACATTGTAATGTCGTTACTTTTAATGCCCTCTTCTATGGAATTGGAAAAAATTTACTTTTGTCAAAATTATCACAATTTACGACGAAGAAAGATGTGGAATTACATCGAGATAGACTTTATTTACATTTCAACTTGTAATCGACTAATCTTTCGACGAGCGAAAATTTCATCAATTTTTATCAATTTACATCATGTAGAGCACTGTGACTAGAAGCGTATGTGTTGATTTGGAGGATCAAAGTACAATTATGTGAATTTATTAAATTTTTTTCAATAATAAAATTCTCACATTATATAAAAAAAAAAAAAAAACTGATCCAGTATTAATTGATGTTGCCTTTTCCTATCAACTCAAATAATTTTTTTTTGTTGTGTTTATATAAAAATATCGCCTTATGGAAATAACATAATATGTACTTGTACAATTATTAATTAAAAAAAAAAAAAAAATTAAAACAACATGTCCGAGCATATTACAGGGTAAATTCGACGATAAATTTTTCAATTCCTTCCAGACGAAAGTACTAATTTAATTACCTCTTTTATGCGGCAATAATAAACCTCGGATCAGATACTGGCGTAAACATAAATTTCAACTCTATTCCAATCGCGTTAAAAATAAGTAATTGTTCGTTACATCGGAACACGATACTTCTCTCGCAACTGATATGTGCTTTGAATACGATTAAGATAATGGTAAACGATAATACCGTATCGCAAATGCTTATAATATGTAATGGCCGCCACAGCACAGCATAACTAGAGAATTTTTGAAGGCTTGTATATAGGAAATAATAACAACTTTATATAATACAATGCAAATTCGCATCGGCATCGGCGCGCAGATCGTATTATAGATATGCCATTCTTTCGTGCTTATAACTCGCGCACCTATGTACGTTATTTTACCTATCCTACTTATTTCTTGCAGCTTGTTAATCATTGTAATATAACGACCAATATAATAAACCGTATCTTTCGTAAACCGCGAATCTATCACGTTACATAATCCATCCCACACACGCGTTCGAAAATGAAAAAAAAAAAAAAAAACAAAAAAACAAAAACATACCTTTCTTCACTTTCCTTTTGGCTCTCACCATCGCCATCACGATGGCATTACAAAATTCACAAATAAACATCGCGAACCGGTCAACGTTATGCACTACAGATTAAAAATTTTTCTCCATTTTCTAACGACTGCACCGTGTCGAGAATCCTTGTCAAATGCAAATGCAGGTTTTCCAACGGAGACCTTTTAATTTAAGCGAAATTCACGTAGGCGCACTCTCGTGGGTTTCCGGTTTTTGTCAATAAAACTAGATCAGACTACATCGGAAATCATTTGTGAATACCCTCGTTGCTCGGATACAGTGGCAAGTGTCGTGAGGTCATGTCGAAGGGGGGTATTATAACAATAGCGATCTGCTCGACATCAGGTACAAAGGTCCTTCGCGTTGACTAGACATATCTGACCATAATACCGCCATCTCTTTTCAATACATTTTGCGTATTGTGATTAGCAATATTTTACAACGAAATGTAGCGGTAATGAATATAAAATCTTTAGTTTGGTCGCGTCGATTTTTTTTTTTCGAATAATTTCTCGGAAAAAAGGCTATTTTTTTGTCCCGGAAGAGACGACGAAACAGGTATCGGAACTAGTTCATTTTTTATTTCAACCGTTCGACTCGAGAAGTGAGCGAAGGCGTCATGCCGTCATTTTAGCATTTAATTTTACTACGCGATTAGCTGAGTTTTAATTAAATGGCAGCTATTACGGTTTGCGTGATTTGGCCAAATACAGTTCAAATGTTTGAGTTTCATTTCTTTTTCAGTCAAAAGAAATTAACGCAGTTATGACCGTTAATGATGTTACTTCAAATATAAAATGTAAAAAAATTACAAGAAAAATGGATGAAAAAAAAAATCAAAATTTTCACCCATTTTGAAGACTTTATTTAGGCATATTTTGTTCAATTCTTCATCTTTAATTTTATCCTTTTTTAATTTTCTCTTTATTTAAATTAACTTTTAAATAATTTTACTTTTATTAGATTCATACGGATTTTCATCTTATAACAATTTCACAAGAATTTTTTTTTCAATGTTTGAGCACTTTCAATTTTCAACACTTCCAGCCTCTTTACCCATTCTCTTACAAGATAATCCAATATTTACCATCCTTCTCCTTACAAAATCCCTGTCCCTAATCTATAAAAATTTCCGTGCCTTTAGCCTCGTAGCTGTACATAGCACGTTAAAGAAAAAAAGGGAAAAAAAGGGAAAAATTACTTGTGGCATTTGTTATGTATTAAAAAAATGAAAATTGGAACATATTAGAGAAACAAATGTTCAAAATTTGATAGCATACCGACTTTTTCAAAAAACAACAACAACAACAGCAACAACAATAACATTACATGGAAGAGAATAAAAAAAAAAATTAAATATATTTTAAAACTTGAGAATGTCGATGAATAAATAAAAACAAACGGGGAGAAAAAAAAACTTTTTGATTTTTTTTAAATCAAAAAATTCAAAATTTTTACAAATCTTAGATTATTTTTGAAGTGTAGTCCCATGGCTACTTCGCTCTCTTTCTCTAGAGAACCTCTAACACAATATGTGAAACTAAATATTCAATTTTTACATAAGTTTGGAAATTTTTTCATTTTCTGAAAATTTTTTATTTTTTTATTTATTTCGCCTTTATTTTTTAATTTTTGAACAATTTTTTTTCGATAAAGTTTTCATCTTGTTTTTCATGTTGAATATTTTTTTATTTAATAAATTTTAGAAAGTAAAAAATCGGGAACTTATGACTCTTTATAATACATATACGTATTTATGAAGTACTAGACCGAGAGCAAATTGACTTTGCCCCCCCCCCTTCTGTGATCTTGAACATAATACACTGAATACAAAATTTTGTATTTTTATTTTTTTTTAATTTCTTACTGATATTTTTAAATTTTTTAACTTGTACCTGCTTTTATTTTTAATTTTTTTTTTTGATTTTTGAACAATTTTTCCAATTGTTGAACTTTTTTAAAATTTTTAAACATTTGAAAAAAAAATATTACATTTTTTATTTTTAAATTTTTTTCAAATTTTTAAACATTTTTTTTAAATTATTGAACATTCTTGATTCACTGAATATTTTCCTTCAACATTTTATTAATTTTTGGACATCTATTCAATTGTTTTTTTTTATGTTTTTTTTTATGAAAACCTGAGCATCAATAAATGATTTTCATTAACACAAATAAATTTACAGCGTATTCGTAGCAACTCGGGGCCTCGACTTTTTCTATTTCTTTGCGAAGAAATCACACATCTATGTAACTTGTACGAAAAATCACGTCTTTATTTCAAGGCGACCCATTTTTCAAGATTTTTATCGTCCCTTTTCATATCTCCCGCGGAGACGTTAGGCAAAACAATCTCATATCCTTTACCTCATCTCCGATCTACGAAAACAGACACAAAAAAAGCATCTACGCTCAAGTACACAAATTACTCACCTTTAATGGTAGCTGTCCTTTTGCAGTTATACAGGATGGCCAATTCACCGAAAACTTTACCTCCGGCGATGGTGCTGAGATATTTATTCTCCCGTGATACTTCCACTCTGCCCTCTGTAAACAAAACAAAGAAAAAATTAGCGAAAAATTACTTCACGCGTGATAGAACTGGTTGTATAGTTAAGATAACCACAAGCGTACGCAGGAGGTGGTCATACGTAGAATCGCGCGAATTCCGTCATCTGTGATTTTCCACCGAAGGAGGTGAAATTTTTGGATTTTTCTTCCGAACGCGGAACTAGGAAGACGAAACGATGACCCAAATAAGAACTACATATTTCGCGGTTTTTCCGCAATACTTGATTCGTTCTTCTTTTCTTTTTTTACATAAAAAATGTTTTATCTTTGTACGCGATGAGCATGATTGCTCGTCTATAATGTTTCGAATATTTTTCCAGCAGATATTTGTATCGTTTATTACATTACTCGTACTCAAGTTGGACGACTGAACGATGGCATAACAATCACGAATTTCATGTGTCGACTGATCTCAGAGTGACATTTACATAACGTAATAATATACGTGTACTATATTATAAATGGTACATGGTTGAATGTATTTGTATATTCGTTGAGATATGTAGATTAAACTAAGACGAGAAATATGAATATAACTCTTCCCCTCGCCTTTCTCTCCATTCTAAATGTTCCCAAAATAACAATCGCCATAGCTTAAATGTGAACCACAACTCACGATTAGTTATGGTAACATGAAAGAGTAGAGAAATTCGAAGGATTTATCTATCAATCTGGATCCTTGGTTGCACAGAGCCGGAGACGAATGGTCGTCGAAGACGCTCGGAAATTTTTTCATCTATATTATTTACTAAGAAATGAAAAATTTATATATTCGTTCGTAAGATATAAGAAAATATAACTGTACTTGCACAAAAAAATTTGATTATGTCAATCACAAAAAAAAATTGTTTGGAAATTGATGCTACTCGCATAGTACAACAAAAAAAGTCAAATGTAACTTTGCCTAATACCAAAATTGAAGGAGCTATGATGAATTAAAAGTTTCAATGCGCTATAACCCCTTCAATTTTGCATATAGGCAGAAATAACACATGATTTTTTCTGTTGTGCTTTCTGAGTACTGTCGATTTCAAGAAATAAATTTTCAAAAAACGCAAATTTTTTCTCATGACGTCATCATTTTATACTTTTTTATTTGGTTTCTTTCGAAAATTCTTTTTCCAACAAATGTCGTGTGAAATGGATAGTACTTGAAAAATGCAATAAAAGAGGTCATGCGCAAAAATGTTCTATCCGTGAAATTTGAAAATATCCAAATTTTTCGAACCTCTTAACTCCCTCCCATGAACAGATACGAAATTTTTGCACATCACTTTTCTTGTTGCTTTCAAGAAGCACTATCGATTTCATTTAAAAAAAAAATTTAATTTTGTGGAAATTTTGATTTTCCCAAGCTTCCAATGACGTCATCACACATACAGCACCGCCTATGAGAAAAAGTTGGACATATGTGCGAGCTACATGTTCATAGTATAGGTACATTCATCTCTAGATTCCATGAAACCTGTGGCAGGTTAAACAAATATTTTTTTTATCAATTTTTCAATTAAACATTATTGTTTATTGAACTAAATTTTTACTCATTATGAAATACTTATCAACATGTGCTACCACTTGGTAAGGTTTTCTAAGGAATAAAATCATTAATTTCGAAACTTCAACAAAGATGTTTCAAAGGTCAATTTTACTGCTGAATTATGTATGATTAACGTGATAAATGAATTTTGTAGAAATTTACATTTTTTTATAACTTTTCAGCTCATATTTCTGGCAGCACTGAAAACTAGACTTCATCTCGGTTACTCCTTTAAGGGCATACTTGCTAATCGCTATTCTATCGTTATTAAAAATGACTCTCAGTACACTTCGCAGATTTTGCCTCGGCCATTAGCATAAGGTAATGATAATGGTTTTCAGCATAATTGAAGCACCAAAATTTAGTTTTTTCGATTTATTTCACGATCTATCACCTCTAGCATAAAAATAGCTCAGTGATGAAAAGTTCCTCGTTAAATTTCACATAAAAAAGGTCATTATCATTTTTTCAGTAGGGCAATAGAAGCGACGATAGCGCTCTTCGAAAAAGGTCAAATTTCTAAAATACTAAAGTATGCATTAAAATTAAAAAAATTACCCACTTTTTTTTTAAATTACTTCTTTAACGTGGAATAACTAGTATCTGAAGCCTCCTCAATTGTCTCTATGTACTCCCCTCCCTCTCTCCTCATTGATTTTATATTTGTTGATGAAGCAAAAATGCTCTCAAGAAATGCATATTTTAGGTATTCACAAATCAGGCCTTTCTTTGAAAACCACTAGTGTCAATCCTATTGCTTCTACCAGAAAAATTTATTATAATAATCTTTTTTATGCCAAATTTAACAGGGAATATTTTATCTCTGAGCTATTTTCACCTTGAGGTTCATAGGTTACGAGATAAATCGAAAAAAACAATTTTGCAGAGCTTCAGTCCTCTTGGAAGGATTGAACACAAAAAATATAAAAGAGAATTTTCAATATGTAACATCTAGGAGGAAAAAAAAGATTTACTGGAGATTATGTCTATAGGTATGACCATAGATTGTCTGGCCTAAACAGCTCAAGAGAGTCAAAAAAAATTTTTTTCACTTTCTCAGAGGTAAAAAAAATAATATTACAGCAGTCATTAAGTTCCTGAAATTCAAAAAAAATTTTCAAATATTTTTTTTCCATTTTAAGCAGCGACTTGCTATTTAAATAAACGTTATGATAATAATTTAATTAATTTCAAGTATTTCAATATTTCTGCTAATTACGTAATTTAGTTTTGTCAATAAGAATATCGATAAAGGAGCCTGATTCTTCGATTTTACGATATTTTCGAATTTTTCCTTTTTTTTTCGGGTACATTCACACCTAACTATTGTTTGGCCAATTCTCAGTCTTAATGGTACTTCTGAATGCCTTTGCTTCATATTCTTGCATTGTCTGTGTTTGCGAATAATGAAGTATTGGTCGAGTTTATTTTATTCTTTTTGGGGCTTCTTTTCTCTATACCTTTTTTTTTTTATCAATATTATGGGACGTTTTTATCGCTAATTCATCTACCTGTTCATTGGCAGCTATTCTTTTGTGTGAAAACCCTCAGTATAAGAATATGAACTATGATAACGTCTGATTCTTTCTCTTTGTCCTTGAATTCTTAGATTTATTCAATTATTTTTACTATTCGTGCCTCTATTGTTGAAAAGCTCCTAACATGAAGTAGTTACCTAAAATGACGTTCTCAAATTGAATAGTTTTAGTATGAATAAGTTCCCCTCGGCATCTAATATTTTCGAGAGGTATGGACTAAAACAACCTTTATGGCGAGTAACCTTTAAGAAAAATACCAAGTGATGCACGATTATTCATTACTGATGGTAAAATTGCAAAATCCTTTTATTTTCACAACTTCATTTTTTTAGCTTAAATTTGACTCTTTAATCATAATACCTAAATCTCATCATCGTCATTTCGCTCAAATTATTCAAATCCATTCTCTATTGAGTAATAAAAAAATTTCTTCACGACGATAAAAATTCATGAACATTCAAATTACCCGTAACTATTTCATTATGCACCATCAACATAATACAATTATTCGTCATACACCGCCTCCTAATAAATTAAAATATTTCAATTCCTATAAACCGGTATGAAAAAATACACCATCGTGTATTCTTATCAGAGCATCGCGTATCTAAAAATTTACATAATTACCAAAAATAAAGTAACAATCGCGCGTCGAATATCGCCCATACACCGAAGACGATTACGTAAATCGAAAGAAAGCAGAAAAAATGACAACGATTACATCAACACGTACCTGCACAGCTCTGCATTTTATTGTCACAAAAAACTACTTCAATATCATTGTTTACATCGCATTCACCGAGTCACTACGGTCTTCGTGCTCGTTATTTCGCCACTCTATCGGTATAAAAAAATGTTCACACTGGAGCCAACGAAACAGATTTTTTTCAATCTCTTTATGTACACAAATCACTCGTATAATGCGCGATTTTATTTTTTTTTTCAGAAACAAAACGACTATATTGGTAAAGTGTACACCTGAATGAGTCAACTTTTGTTGTTGTTTGTTTATTATAAGACGCGGAATAAGTGAAACAAAGGAGTTAGGCTGATAACGCGCGCGCGACTACGTTATATCGCGAGAATAGCTTTGTCGTAGTTCACAGAAAATATTCAAATTTATTTCACATTTGATAACGATGTTTTTTATAGTGTTGAGTTTCGAACGAAAACTATAGCTATTACAGCCTAACTGATTTAGGAGAGATAGGAGAGATAGGGTGAGGATGTCTTGAGATATTGTTTCAAATTATTTGAAAAGTTATTCCCCAAAGCCCAACTTTTACGAATAGATATGAACATCGTATTATTTTTTTCTACTTCGTAGGGCCATAGCCAAGGGAGGGGGGAGGCGAATGAGTCATAAACTTCCCCTTGAGCTCAGTTCGTTGAATATTTAAATGTAGATAAATATCATAATTTCTCTGCAGTAACAGTCGTGGTGTACATTCATACAAGACGTACATTTTTTCTTGAATTTAAAGAAATTAACATTTTCATAATTAATTGACTATGACCACTATAATTGCTATGAATCATAATGAGAAAATTTTTATCATCTTAAATTACCTATTGAAGTATGCTCCCAAGTTTTTTGTGCATTAAAAACATTTATGCCCAAAAAAAATTACACCTCCTTTCCCCTTTCGCCAAACAACAATAATTGTGGACTTGCAAAATGTATGAGCAAAAAATAATTTTCAAAAATTTTTCCAATGATATATCTTGGCTATCGATCTACCACTTTAACACTGAAAATTTTTTTAGGAGTTAATTTTCAGAACGTACACTTTATAGGTCTACAGAGTAAAGGAGGAGGGTGGAATGTTTGGAAGAGCATACATTTTTTTAATGTACAAAAAATTTACGAATGTATTGCAAAACGTTTCATATGATGATAATTCAAAAATTTTTAGAAATGATTTATACAAATTAAAATTATCATAATATGTATTCAATTTTTTTTTTAATTTTTTTAATTAAGTTCTACTTCAGTATAAATTTACACGACTAATGTTATTAAAGAAAAATTATACGATTTAATAATATTTGAATATTTATTCGAGTAACTGAGCTCATGGAAGGTTCCGATTTCCGAACCCATAACCACACTCCTTGGCTACAGTCCTGACTAGAAGTATAGTATAGCCCAAAGTTGACGTCACAGGTGATGGTAAAGAGAAGGAAGAGTTACCATTCTCAAAATAAGAATTTCTTAATTCATTTAATCATTTTTCATAGATTTAATTCATTAATAATATTTTTTGATTGGTTTATAATTTTTATAAAAATCGAAATTTTATTCTAATTAAAAAAAAATTATTTTATAGCTTTTAATTTACACATATGTTTATTTTTTATTCAAATTAGAATAGACCTATTATAATTGGATTTATTAAGGAAATTATAATTTTTTTTTGGAGGGTCGAAAAATGTCGAATATGGTTTCATATGATGGCCTAGGCTGAAATTACCAAAACATCCCAATTTCAGTATTTTAAAAGAATTACGAGAAAGTTTTGTACTTTTAAAAAAAACTACAAGAAAAAACGTAACACTCGTTAACTTTTTTTTTTACATATATTTGGCGAAAAATGGACCACGTTTCGCCAAATATATGTAAAAAAATCACGAGTTTTGTTTGTTCTTCTATATTTTTTTAAATCCTAATTTTAGTTTTTTAAGTGGATTTAGAGAAGAATCTGCTTTATGAGGAAGTTCTGAGCCACGAAATACCTCATGTTCTCCTTATTTCTACATGAAATATCCCTAAACAGTTCAAACTTCGAATATAAGATTATTTGGAGACTTGCATATGGTCTCTTAATGTTTGATGAAAATGGATTTAAAATGGTGCTCGATAAAATTTCAGCAAGGGTTGAGGAGCCTCAAATAAAAAAATTGAAAAATTATGGATTCACTGGATTACAAGATACAAGAAGCAGATGGTATACAAGACATCCAACTTCTCAGATAATGCTGAAAAGGAAGAAAAGAGGTTCATGTCAATGTGGGGGGGGGGGACGGAGTAAGTGAAGAGTCTAAAATTTTCAAATATCATTTCATACGAAAGACTACCCTCCAATTATTAACACATTTGAATATCGGTCTCCAAAGTGAATTCAGAAAGGAGTGAAAATATACAAGGGATTTTGGAAAGAAAGTAGAGCCAGAGAATTTTATAAAGTGCCATGTCTTCATGAAGTGTGCCTAGAAAGCTCAAATTCAGCATATAGGTTAGTAAAGAACTGCAATATGAACCTTCAAGTTTAGATCGATATCTATGCAAAATGGCGGATGAATCAAAATTTAAAATATATTTGAATGACCTCAAATAGTTCAAATTTATTAAGAATAAAGCTGACATGATTCTTGCGGATAAGAAGTACTTAGTTTCAATACAAGGTGAACTTGCCCACATTAAGAACTCAACTTTAATAATGCAGCATGGCCACTTGTTGTAAAAAAAAAAAATGAATTATTTCATATTTTTAGATTCATTTCAGAATTGGGATAGACGATAAAATATTTTAAAAATATCATTTTCAGGATATTCGTAAATCGAATACTAAATCAGGAATTTATTTCACATCATATTGTTATTTTTCATAAATTCTACCCCAGCGAAAATAACAACATATTCCCACTTTAATTCAATTCTCGAAAAAAAACCATCATACACAAATTTTCAATCAGATGATTCAAGCCACCTGACGCGCAGGATAAAAATGCCTACGACTTCCGAACGCATGACTAAACGACCTTGATGAATCACTCGCTGACCATACCTGCGACCACGAGTCGATTCGCGACCACCGATTCGACCAGAAATCGCTCCACTCGTCTTCATCCGTTTCCACCGCAACCTAACGCACCAACCTCCATCCTACTTTCCCAGTGATCCGAATCCACGACTCGTCAGGAAACACGCTCGCGACAAATCGACCGTTACGCCGAGATCTAAAAACGCGCTCGGGCCTCCCACGATTCCAACCTTACGAACCAGAAATGTCATCATTTCGATCCCCCGTCGAGCGACGTCATACTCTCTAATTAACGATCGAATAACCCTTACGTCGGGTTCTCTTTGTATCACGCTCATGAATCACTCGGTCGACTAGTCCAGATTCCTGGGCACCATGTGAGAAAATACTCCTCGTATCGGGTATCGAGATTTCCACGACCGAGGCGATCGAGCCATTGACTTCCTGTCTTGCGAAGGCGCACGAAATCAATTACCACGCCATCCAGTATCTAGTCTATCGACCAACTCCACCCATACCGATCGAGAGTTCGAGACCGCATCGCTATCACTTGCGCTCTTCATCCGCAACGAAAGTGAACGAGTATATGAACGTTGAAATACGAATTATTATATATAGAAACTCTACCGTTATCTTATACGACGCCGCGACCCGCTAGAAAGTTAATTACGCGCTCTTTCTAATTAAATTCGTAACAACTTTTACCTCTTGCTAGAGAGATAAAAAATCATCCGCAAGTTCCATCCTCCGTTCGTCGATACCGGAGCAATCGCGACGACAGACCGCGGTCGCCTCCAGCCTGCGGCCGAATTATGTGAAATTCTACGCCATTTCTGTATTCAAATACCTATCAACGCATACGCACAATTCGGCTATTTCCATTTCAATATCTACGAACCGTGTTTTTCTTCTCGAAGCACGTGACCGGTCAACTCGATTAAACGGTTTCATTCTCATTCAACTCGTATAATCGTCGACTCTACGACACCCTTGCAAAATCACCGTTCTATGGTTCGCGAATAAATAGGTCGAAACGTAAACCGTAAATACTCGTACACCGAGAAGAAAAGAAAAGTGAAATTATCGACGCTCTTGCTCATTTTTTATACACCGCTTCGTCTCGGACGCTCGTAAAAAATACCTCTAAACGGGCGCAACGAAAATCCGTGAAGGATGTTATCTCGTTAAGATATGGCACCGAAATGAAAAAAGTAAAATAAAAAAAAAATAAAACCTAAATAAGCAGCCATGTCCGATTATTGGAGCTGAATTCTGGTACTGTGTGAGTTCGAACTGGGAAATAATACTGGTAATTATAAAAGCTGTCTCAGCTCACTCTCAGTATCCTTAAAGGAGTTGTTGGTTTCAGTAATCGTTCCATCATACTATTCCATATCCATAGACTTCGAGATATTTGGAGCCACTCAAACTTTCCTGAGAATTTGAAGCATTTGCCATTTTGGGTTCATATTTTTTCGAACATTAAGAGAACTTTGTACACGCGAGTATGATGTCGCTAAATAAATTCTGTGATGAGATATGGGTGACTCGAGAAATTTCATCATTCACTGACTTCCCCTCCAAAAACCATTTATGACTTATAATGCCTTCCAACTCAATTTAGTAAGCTTAAATTTCAGTTGCATGCGATAATACGTATTAGTCTCATTCATATCATATGGATAGCTGAGTTTTTTTCTCCTTGGATTCTTCACTCATACCGAATCGCCCATCATATTTTAATGCTTAAAACATCTCCTCATCGACTGCAAAATCACCAAGTTTAAATACGAGATATATTTCAAGTTCTCGCCTTAATATCTAATTATTCTATTCCATACTCGCAGAATTTGGGCTATAATATTGGGAGCACCTCAAATCTCTTTTGAATTTTGACTCATTGGCTATTTTGGATTCATAGGGAGGGAGGGGGGCAGGGGCTGTGTTTAAAAAAACACTTCGACAAATTTTTTGGTTTTTTTGCTCACACAAGGTATCGAAAAAAATCTTACGAATTAGAATTCATCATTTTTTCATCAAATTTTCTATATAGGTATTAAATTTTTTAATCACATTTTTCCGAAATTTTCTTGAATTTTTTATGAGCAAAAAAAAAATGTTTTTCTGATTTTTAAATAAAATTTTTTTTTATTAGAAATAATTTTATTATCTTTATTTTCATTTTTTGAATTTAAATTTTGCTATAGAAATTGAAATCCAATAAAAATTTGAATTATAAAAATAATAAAAAATTAACGAACTAATTTCATCATAAATAAATATTAGAGGGTATTATAAAAAAAATATATATATTAAATATTTTTATTTTACAATAAATATTTAAATTAATTTTTCCGCAGAGAAAGATAATTTTTTTTTATTAAAAAATTCATTAGCATAACTAATAATTAAATTAAATAAATTACTATAATTGATAATTAAATTATATTAATTAAATTTAATAAAAAATTAATGATTCCGAGTCTGATTTAAATTTCTGTATTATGTTGTTAATTTTTTCACTATAACCTGCCACATCCATTACTGAGTTTAAAAATTCCCACCTATCTCTAATAAACAAATCATCTGTTAACTTCAACTTAGCATATGCATTACTTCTTGCCCATAAAAATCACATGAGCTCAAATGTTTCAACTGTCAACTACTTGAGGCTCCTCGAGCCTTCTTCAAATTCTCGCCTTCCGCCATTTTCGATTCATTTTAATCAAATGAAATTTCAAGAGTCATATTTTCATTCCTAACTAACTCTAAATACAAGGTTTGACCTATCTATGTTGAACCACACCCTTATCCCAATACAATATGGAATTAGGAGGGTAAAATTACAATATGTTAGTCACTTAGAATCACTCTACCATGTGAAACTGAACTCGAAAAATTTCAACCTATCGTTCATCCCCACCACATTTTGAGAACAACCCCTCCTTTTCCCCTTCAAAAAGCGTGTGATGGTGGAATCAAAATATAGTATAATGCTTATCTCCAATAATCATATAAGTTCGCATTTATCAAAAATGAGCTATTTATGAAGCTTCACAAGTCATTTTCAAATTCTGGCTATCGCCATATTTTGGATTCATTTCTACCAAAATTTCAGGGGTCATATTTTGCTCTTCGAATAATTCTACATACAATGTTTCATTCTTCTAGATTGATTTGGTGAAGATTTATGGAAGAGTCGAGAAATTTCGTAACTCAAAAGCCTCTTTAAGAAGTAATTTTTTGCTGTAACTTTACTCCAAATGTATCTAGGAGGCTGAAATTTCAATTCACTCTTTCGTATGAGGCCACTAACGAAAATTTCGAGCTGTTTGTCTACTTTTTAGTATTCTGAAAATTTGAGTGAACGTCATTTTGAGATGAATAAAAAGACACAAAAAAAAAATTTTGATTATTTTTGCAAAAAATCATTCGCCAAATTTTTAGCGATTTTTATTAAAAATATATATACCACAAAATTAATGTTTTACCATATGATTACAAATTATCTGAAACACGAAGATTTCAAGCCCCTATTTTCGTCTCACCCCTCATTCAGTAATATTTTTATTTAATAAAACCCTGAAACAGTGAAATCCGACAAGCAGAACACTTAAGAAATGAAAGTGTTGCCAGCGGATTGATCAAAAAAAAAAAAAAAAAAACAGATTTTGAAATTCTGAAAATTACTTTTCATGTTAAATGAAAAAATTGGTAAAAAAAGTTCAACACTGGCCAATTAATCAGAGACTTAAATATATGCATTACATCCTATTCTTTCCTCGCTTATATAACCAAGCAGCCTGTAATAGCTTATTTCATCATCAAAAATTCACCTAAAAAGTGAAAACAATAAAACTTACGAACCCTTTTGTTTTTCAATCGTCCATTATAAACCGACCGTATCCAATTACCGGAGTTATATGATAGTGTTCGATATCCGTAATGGTAATAACGTTTCGGACATACACTCGGCTACTCGCTCACCTATCATAATTGCCACCCAACCAAATACCTATAAACCACGTAAACAAGTCGACCGCGGAACCGTGATGCAAAGTGGTTTGACCTATAACAGGTTACACCATTTGAGATCATGGAAATTTCCATTTTTTCAAGTCATCTGATGACGTCAATATCTCAATAATTTAGGCAACTTATTATGAAATATTACTACGTGCTACGTGTGTATTGGATATTAGATTTATATTCGCTGAAGATACGTGTGGATAGGTAGCAAGTTTTCAATTTCTGATATGGTGCGTTTGAGCTTTCGGAGCTCCCACCGAACACTTCTAAAATTAACCTGTTACTAGAATGACACCTCGAGTTCTTTATGCATGTCTAATTGCCTACGTCATTGAAAAAAAAGTCAACAATAATTGATATAAAAAATATACAAATTGATCATCAAAAGTGCTAATCACAAGAACCTAGTAATAATAGAGACTGAGCTGAGCATCGGAACCTGTTATAGGTCAAACCACTTTGACCGTGATGTATACTATTGCGTTATTGACCATTATTAGCGGATTCGAAGGGAAATTTTCCATCTTATCATCGATGACCGTCTTCTCAATAAGTACGTTAGGCGAACAACCTTATTATGAAATATTACTACGTGCTACGTGTGTATTGGATATTAGATTTATATTCGCTGAAGATACGTGTGGATAGGTAGCAAGTTTTCAATTTCTGATATGGTGCGTTTGAGCTTTCGGAGCTCCCACCGAACACTTCTAAAATTAACCTGTTACTAGAATGACACCTCGAGTTCTTTATGCATGTCTAATTGCCTACGTCATTGAAAAAAAGTCAACAATAATTGATATAAAAAATCATACAAATATGATCATCAAAAGTGCTAATCACAAGAACACCTGAGAAGTATTAGAGACTGAGCTGAGCATCGGGTATCAAGTTGTGAACAAATTATTATTAAATTTTACCCTTAACCAACCAGTGGTTGTATGGAGAATCAAGAGAACTACCAAACCAAGACGTAGTCTATATCCAACGTGCCTTGGTCTTCATCATACATCAAGCGCTCCAGGTAGAACATCCCTTCATTCGTATAGATGATGTTTATCAATGATGACGTCATCAAAACCTCGTGAAAATCAACATTTTGATGTAATTGAAAATTTTTTACATGAAATGGATAGCACTCATGAAGAGCTGCAAACACATCACACTTGTACAAAAATTTTGTCTCTATAAGAGGACAGCTAGAGGATTCTAAAAATTTGAATACCTTCAAATCTACAAATAGGCAATTTTTGCACAAGACTTTATTTTTCGTATTTTTCAATCACTATCTATTTTACATATAATTTTGAAAATTTTCTAATTTTTTGTTTTTTGGAAAACATGGTGAAAATATATAACGCCTTGTCATCTCGAAAAATAAAATTATTTTCTTTGAAAATTTTCTCACAAAATGAATATAGTACTTCAAGAGTGGAACAAAAAATGTCGTATAAAATATTTGCCTATCTATAAAACTGAAGGAGCTGCGCTGAATTAAAAAATTTAAATAATTGTTGCTCCTTCAATTTTTTTAATAGGCAAAAAATTCATACAATGTTTTAATTTCAATTTTAATTTATGTCTGATAACTGAACAAAAAATTTCAAAAAATGTTAATTTTTTTTGCATTGCATATAAGACTACCCAAAGAAACAAAGCAGGTTCCACCTGGTTCTCCTTTTAAAGCCTATGTCTACTGCAGCTCTATGGCATTGTGATCTAGATCCTCCATGTCACCCGTATAGCCGGTAAATTCACAATGCGAAAATATGGTGTTCTCAAGCCATGCATGATCCTCTATTATCTAAAGAAAATTGCTTCAAATTTCGAATGCGATATTTTTTATCTTGAAATAATTTACCATCTGTTTATTATTCTCTTACTCGGTAAAAACTCGAAAATATTCTGACAATATGATTATAATAGAAGAAAAGAGCTACCCAAAATTATAACTAGATTTTTTTGCTTCAATTTATTGACGATACGAAAGCATTAAAAAAAATAAATAAATAAAAATAGATACCCAAAACATAATAACTATTTTTTTTCAATTTATTGACGATTCGAAAACATTAAAAAAAATAAATAAATAAAAAGAGGTATCCAAAACATTATAACTATTTTTTTTTTTCAATTAATTGACGTGTGAAAGCAATAATAAATAAAAAAAATAATGAAAAAGTTGGTCTTTTCACATTCTGATAAATCTGTAAACATTCAACACAGAGATGGAAATAATGGAAAACACCTTGACATGTGCTGTAAATAATTACATTTTGAAGTATAAGCATCAGAATAAAGAAGAAAAATTCAACTCCATTATTCCCTCCCTATCCTACTCCAGAAAAACCGCGCACACCCACAAATACTTGAAGCTCAACGTTAACACTTCTTCCTAATTAAAATATGCGCATTTTTTATTTTTATTTTTTTATAACGAATGTAAATCATTTAATAAATTAGGCCATATGAACATGTGGTATGTATAAATTTTATGAATTAGGAAAGCTGAGAATGTAGAATTAAAAAAATATATTTTATCAATTTTAAGAAGTTGTAGCCTTTTCAATTTTGAGAGAAGGCTACACGTGTGCACAAAATTTTTTTATTGTTTTTAGCAAGCACTGTATCATCACTCAGCACTCACTGATTTTTCACTCAGGGTTCAGACATTCTATTGTATATTCGACAATTTAAAATAATCATGGAATTAATACAAAAATAAAAATAAAAATAATTTTGGCAATGAAGATCACAAATTTTTTTTACATAAGATAACAAAAAAAAAATAATAATAAATAATAGAATTCAATATAGAAAAATAAAAAAAAAGTTGTAAGTATATACATATGTATATCAGTCAAATTTTTTTAGTTTTTTTTCTTCAAAAAAAAAAAAATTGTGAAGTTATTCCAACACTGATGAAAAAAAATCTAATGTATCCAAAAAAAATTTTCAAAATTTTAGCCAGACCACTCGACTCAAAGAAAAAAAAAACAATTTAAACAACAAAGCTGGTACATCAGAACCAGAAAAAATAAGCACATTTCCATCCTTCAACTTTCGCGAGTTACCATAATTATGATCCATTATATTCCAAATTAAAACCATTATATGCTCCCAAATTCTGCTCCCCTCTCCTCATGACGAAAAACCAACACATCCTAAGCCAATCATTCCGCACTTCACGCGTTTCGGAAATATCAACCACCCAGAGCAACCGTTCGATGTACCGTTCAGTCAACCGCAACTGAATTTTCGAATGGGCGTTTTTCGCATCTGCGCTATACCAACACCTCCGCTGGAATACTCCCTTAGATACCCAAGTCTACCGTTAACCTCGCATGGAACAACACTAGGGAAAAAAGCCTGTATACGAGTAACGTGTAAACATAACTTATCCTCTCCAATCTCCATGATATTATCGTTACCAATACCGAAAAAAACTCCGTGTAACGACCGTAGCACGACTTATCAATCTCGGGTCTGGATTTTTATTACCGCCTGCGTCTGGGAGCCAGAGTTTGCCTCGTCGTGCTAGTCTTATACTCGAAGCAATAGGAGTGATTTCAACATCGGGGATTAAAACCGACTAACCCTCGTGTATCGAGTACATGTATAAGCGGCGAACTGCAGACTGGAGAGGTACCTAATGCGTTACGCGTTAAGTGATATCATGTCGTACCAGCATCCTATATTCTCATTCACAGTGCTGTAGAAAGATACGAAACAGCTGCAAAAGCAATTACCTTCCGTGGTGCTTTTACATAATATTCTACTCCGAATAATCCAACAACACAGAACGTTTTACCGACTCCACGACCACTTAAAAATTATTTCGTCGATTTTTTCCTTAATCGTTTCATCAGCTTTATAAGCGTTAAGAAAATCTCAAACGACTTTAATCACCGTCGTAAATAATAATCGATGCGTATAATCGCGACATTTCTTCGAAAATACTAATTAAACGAATCCACGCCATGATAACAGGTCAACCCGCGATCGTACGCAGCGATACGACACGGTCTTCTCTCGTAATAAAACGAACAAAGCAATGCGTTAATTAAAGTAGAAAAAGATGATGACAAATATATAGAAATTATTTTTAAAACGACGTAAGCAGCCGCGCGGTATTACTGGAGCTGAGTTCTTGAAAAGGCATGTCCTGACTTACAAACAATCTTGCTAAATGTCTTTAATCTGTGCCGAGACTGGAGATCCCCCTAATCCCCTCCAACACTACTTGTATGCTTGGATTCTTGACTGGTGTGCGTCTCTGTCCCACTAATTATACGGAATCCATATTTACCAAATATGAGCTAATTAAGACTCGCGAAGCTTTCCTCAAATTTTCATCATTCCGCTATTTTGGATCCATTTTGACTCGAATTCGAGGGATCATATTTTGATTCACAATCAACCCCAAATACATAGTTTCAGCTTCTTCAGTGGATTAAGGAGAAGACATAGTGATATACAATTTCCAGGTATCTCATGACCCAGTTTTCCCATGATCTTAAAATTTTACCAGAGTGGCTGGAATCTCAATGCTGGTAATTTGAAATCCTTTTTTTATATGAAACAGTAATCAACTTTTTTAGAACCTTACCTTCCCTCAGTTTCAAGGATACTTATCCTTTCTAATCCCCACACATATCACTAATAGCGGTTAATTTGACATCTGATGAACTTTTTCGCCTCCGTAATCACATGGAGTTTATATTTGCCAAATCTGAGATACTTGAGCTAAAACTTTCCTTAAATTCGGACCATTATTTATTTTACATCCATTTTGAGCCAAATTAAAGCGATCATACTGGGTTCTCTAACTTGCTTTGAATACAAATTTCGAGCCTTCTAACCGGATTTAGTGAAGACAGAGAGAATGAAGAAATTTCATGATCCAGTTTTTTAATAATTTTTAATTAAATATACATATTAAAATTAATTAAATTAAAAATTTAAACAAAAATTATTATTTTTTTTAAATAAATTATTTTTTATTTCATTTTATTGAATCTAATATATTATAATATTTTAAAATTATTTTTTTTTAATTTATTTGTATTTTAACTAATTTAATTTATTAAATTATTAATTCTCTTCTCAAGTGTTCTTCGCTCTCAATCTCCTTCCATTCTACCTAAGAAACCTACCTTTTCATAAGTAGGTAACATGAGCTTAATTTATCATATTACACTATGGTCAGAAAATTTCAACCTTTCATTCACCCATCCCCACTTTCTGAAAACAACAAACCCTCTCTTTCTCCCCTTCCACCTCATTGATAAAGTTTGATTTGAGTATGTAAAACGTCTTGGACTCAGGATACTTCTTGTGAATCCATATTTATCAAATTTAAGCGATTTGAGGCTCCTCAAACTTCCCTTAAATTTTGACAATTCGCCATTTTTGATCCATTTTTATCCAAATTCAAGGTGTCATATTATGGTCCTCCATTAACCTCAAGTGCTAAGTTTAATTTTTCTATGTATATTATATGAAGAGATATGGAGATTCGATGAAGTTCATAATCCTAAACTTCCTCCAATTAACGAGAATTTTTAGGCTTCGTATCTTCCTCCAGCATGTCTCAAAATCTGTGGGAAATTCCATTTTGAGTACAATTGCTAATCACGGCGAGACGTCGATATAATACATTTTTTGTGTGTGTTTTTTGAAAATATATACAAGATTTTGTGTTTAACCTACAATTTAAAAAAAAAAAATTTTTCTCGTTTTTATTCCTTTTTTACGAAAATGAGGTCTTTTCCACAAATTCTGAATAATTTTTAAGCATATCTATGACACTTTGTGAGGTTAGTTACGTTACTGCAAGTTCCACTTCCCCGGCCCTCGTTTACAAATGGAGAACACCGTAATAGTTTACACTTACATAAAAAACTCATCTAATAAAGTCGAACATCTCGTATCGTATTACGGTTACCCAGTGATTTTCCAGCATCGTCGCAGCTCGTAAATAACGTACGATGCGGGACCTGCTCGCTGTCGTAACGTTCGAGGATATATCCTCGTCTCGTACACAGCTATACAATAACGCGAACGTGTGCCTCAATGGTTTTCCGAGGTGGAAAGGCGTTCGACCAAAATAAACAGACGTAGATCCGAAGGGTCGTTACGTCACCGAAGTCAACCCTCCGAGGCTTTTCAACGCCTATCGCGTGTTTTCGCCGTTCGTTTCAACTTACAAAGAATAACTCCGATACAAAGTACCACTATAGTTAGTCGTCCCCATATGGGTATCGTTATTGACCATATCAGCAAGGTAATTTCGTCGTACGCGCAGAAATTTCCCAAGTTCATCGACGATCCTACGACAAATCAGTCCAATGAATTACGTACCTGATTTTAAGGTAATTCAAATACTCAACTCAGTCGACTCGACGTACATCCAGAAGAAAAAAACTTCATCTCGTGACCGCGAAATAAATCAAGGACTCGGAGCGTTATGCGGGTAACGCGCTGAATTTTTCAAAACTTCGCCATTTAGGTCACCGGCCCCGATCGCTCTCGAACCGGATTTGCTTTCGGGTGCATAATACACAAAGCATGCGTTCAACAATCGGTTCTCTCATTACACCCTGCGGTTCCCTATACAACGCGTCAACAACCTTCAAGGACACAAACGAACCGTTCGAACGAGCGCCGTTCCTACGCTTTCTTCGCACTCCCACTATAATGTATCCATTATCGCGAAAAAGAACACGGATAAGTTCTCGTTATAGCGATACAATATGGTATTACGAAACCAGCGCGCCCTCCAGAAATCGCCAAATGAAAAAACCGTTCTCTCCGCAAATAACGTTAACGTTGACCAAGTATCAATGCGTCCAAGAACGAAATTTTTTTCCAATAAGAATAAAAGCTATTAAATTAAAACGCTAAGTACTCGCCCATATAGTTCTATTACGTACACTCGAGATAACCTCGACACTAGTAAAATACGCCATCGGCTGCGCTTCACGTTTGTACGTACGCCATAGCAAGAGCTAAATTAGGTATATCGACGCATCCAGCCATTCTCGAGTACATCATTCATCCGTACATGTATCTACGCAGTACTCCTCCGCTGTATCCAAACCGTACCCTATCGATTTGTTTTTAGCGTCGTCGAAAACCTTGAAGTCTCCACCGCGTTCGAACGGAAATCGGTTCCTTGAAGGCGTGAAAAATAACTCCGCCGAGAATCACCGTAGTAATTTAGTTACTTTTTCGTTATAAAAAGAAAATACGATAGGAATAAACCAAAAAAATATGTGATTTCATTCGAATTGAATTTCAGATGCAGGTAAGAGCTTACATTAACCAGCCTCCCTCCCCACTCCTAATTAAAGGAATAGCTGAATCTAAAGTAATCGAATGATATGAATGGAATTCCATTCAATTTCAGGACTACATATTATACATTACCAAGGAATCAGGGAATTCATTTTCATCTTGGTGTTTTTTAAATAAATTTAGAACAAGAAATAATTTCATACTTTTGAATTTTTTCATATTTTGCAATATTACTTTGGTCACGTTTATTTATTTTTTTTTAATTTTTGCCAGAATGATTTGATATCATTAATTTAGATCTTATTTACTTGTGTATTTTTATTAAAACAGCTATTCATATATTAGATTGAAAATCGCTGAAATAACAATGCATGCACAAATTTATTTTTATACGAGTAAATTTGAAAAAAAAAAAAATAAAAAAAATAATAATAATATTAATAACAAGGGCCCAAGTGGAAACAGAAAACTTGTAGCTTGAGTTACGGAATTTATACTCGCTACAACATTGTACACAATACTAGGGCTGTCAAATATCGGAAAATTCGATTATCGATATGTATCGATATTTTGACATTATTTATCGATACTTATTGATAAGTTTCGATACTTTTAGAGGTATTTTTATTTATTTTTTTTTATTTGTCGTATTTGATGGAGGTTAATTTATGCATATTTCTTTAATTTCAGACATTTTGTTTTTTCATTAATTTATCCTGAACATAAAACATTAACCAAGTAATGCAAACTAACACCATAATATTACAAAATAAAAATTATGAATAAATTTTTGATCTAATTATTCATATTTTTTTGGACAAAAGTAAGTTTATCAACTTTATCGATTGATAAACAACTACGTTCAAGAGTAACTATGTCCCCCGCTGACGAAAATTCAACACCTAAATCGTTTCAATCTTTCAAATTTTCAATCGAATATTCGAATTCACGATTGAAGGATTGAGCGCCTTTTTGTAGTTTTTTTCCACTCTCTCATCAAAATCAAATTTTATGCCACTTACTTTGGCTTCTTGTAGCTTTATTCAAAATATACAATGAAAATTGAAAATAAATACGGCAAAAAAACGCCGTTATGAAAGCCATTGATGCTTGAATTTATCGATACTTATCGATACTTAAATTTATCGATGCTTGAATTTATCGATACTTATCGATACTTGAATTTATCGATACTTATCGATTCTTGAATTTATCGATACTTATCGATACTTAAATTTATCGATGCTTGAATTTATCGATACTTATCGATACTTGAATTTATCGATACTTATCGATTCTTGAATTTATCGATACTTATCGATACTTGAATTTATCGAAAATTATCGATGAATTACAGATAGTTTGACAGCCCTACATGATACAGAAAGTAGCAAGTACATACTTGCCATGACATTCAATCGCTCCGCCATTTACCTACAACGACAATTTTATTGTTCCCTACAACATTTCATCGCTATGTCCTTTGTTCGCTACAACATTCGATCGCTACATCATTTGTTTCTCAGACAATTGTTCCCCGTGCCATTGGTTCGTTATGTTATTCCTTGGCTACATAAAGAACATTTATATACTGTCAACAGGTCCGACATTTGCTCGTTACAATATTTGTTCGTCCTGTCATTTGTTCACTATGATATGTATTTGCTATATGAAAAATAATTATTCAAACTAGTGCTGTGGGAAAGAATCTGAGTATTCGCTTCGACATTTGCTCGCCACAACAGTTGTCCACTACTTATATCAAAAATAATAAGCCGCGCATTTAGTTGAAACATGCACCATCATATTTGTTTGCTACAACATTTGTTCGCTATGTGATTTTTTGTTACTAAATTTGATCGCTATGCAATTCGTTATCTACATCATTTAATCACTATAACATTCATTCTCTACAGCATTTCATCACTACAACACTTATTCACTGCATGATTCCATCGCTATGTAATTTTTTGTTATGAAATTTGGTCGCTATGTAATTTATCTACTTCATTTAATCACTATAACATTCATTAGCTACAGCATTTCATCACTACATCACTTATTCACTGCATGATTCCATCACTATGTAATTTTTTGTTATGAAATTTGATCGCTGCGTAATTTGTTCGCTACATTATTTCACTGCTACATTTGTTCACTAAATCATTATTTCGTTACGAAATTTGATCGCTATGTAATTTGTTCATTGTTACAATTGTTCATCATCTCATTTCTTTGCTACAACATTTGTTAGCGATGAAATCTGATCGCTATGTAGTTTGTTCGCTACATGATTTCATCGCTAAAACATTTTTTGCTGCGAAATTTCATCACTATGTAATTTTTTCATTGTTACAATTGTTCGTCACATCATTTGGTCGCTACCACATTTGTTCACTACATAATTTGATCGCTATGTAATCTATCTATTGTTACAATTGTTGATGGCATCATTTGTTCGCTATGACATTCATTCGCTACATAAGAAATAATAACTGAAACGTTGTAAACAGGTCTAATAATTGATCACTGCGGCATTTCCTCGCCAAGCGAACAAACGTCGCAGTAATCAATTTCTATTTACACATAGCGAACAAATGTCGCAGTAAACAAATGAAAGCCAAACAACCACTCAGCCATTAAATCACGAAACGATTAACTGGCGGTGCCAATATAGCGAATGTAGAACGCTTTCTATGCAGAGAACAACTGTCATAGCGATATAATGTCCAAGAGCTACGGTCAAGTTCAATAGTAAATGACCCTTCCTATCAACTAATAAGTAATTTTGCGCAATACAAGCAGTTTCTTCGGACTGTTTGCAAAAAACATGAAATCAAACATCACTGGTTTTATATTCGTAACATCCAGATATATTTGCAACCTCTTAATCAACATCTTTTATAATATTACAAAATGAAACTCCAGATTACCCTGGAAAAGCATTTGTAACCTGTTGCAAAACTGCCACCAAAGAAAGACAATCTCTGTAACAACTTCATACCACCGAGTACTCAAACCAAGAAACACTCAACCATCAATTACGAAGCAGCTCGTAAAACACATCCCTCCCTTCATGCAGTACCTATCAATTACACATAGCCGCTGCCTAACGCCACCAGCGATAACAATATGTCACCTCGATGACGATACCCGTACCGTATCATTACTCAATTACCAGCATTACCCGAATGAAAACCATTCCTTCAAAATCAACAATACACAACGCTTAATCACCTCGCTTTACCGACGATGTGTTCCGTAATCGGTTTGCATTTATACGCTAATGCTGCTCGATTTCGCAATCGAATCGGCTCAACATTTTCACGAACTTGACCCACATTTCGGTTCGAGAAATCACATCTTTACCCAACCCGCCAATTCTCACACCCATTCGATAACGACTACTATTTACTCTTGATTTCGTCCAAATACCCATTACGAAGAGTTTTTGCTTCAATCGAGGCGCTTCGAAAATGTCTCCGCAACCGGAAGCGAATACTCCTTGTAATACCATCGCTCGTTAAGACATCGTTAATTTGTTGTTTCAAACACGATACGTCCGTAAAACACGCCTATAATACCAGTATAACCGCTGCGCCAGGCTATGCATTATTTACGTAACTCGCGTATTTATTTTTGACCTCATTTCGACGAACAGTACACGCGAAATTCAATTATCGCGGTGCCACCGCGCTCGTGCATTCATTAAGGAGGATTTTTTACCGATCCAAAAATAATTTCGTAATGGTAACGACTGCGGTGGAATATTATGTCATTGTTGGATTCGCTCGTGTACACCACCAATCCATAACACCTTCAACCAATCTTACGCTAAAGTTCAAGGTCTCCAAGTACATTCGAACAAACAAACAATACGCTGATAGAGAGAACCTACGTGTACAAGGCATTTACAACCTGTCAGCTCTTTTTATTCAGCCGACTCGAGCGTTCTTAGTACGACAATAGGATAACGTTAATAAATCAATGAAAGGTATATGGAACAAAACTCGAAAATTTTTAGCCCCGTTCGTACCACAAAATCCACTTCCACATCTTTCTCTATAAAAACCACAACAGCAAAAATGACTCCGAAGTTAGTTGATTAATACAACCACGATACCATCTCCAGTTCTTCGCTATTACAATGTATCAAGTAAACAATGTCCACGAAATAGCCACGCGCCTGCCAACCAATTCACCTGCGTTTGGAAGAAAGTGAGCCGCCAAATACGTAAGAAATTCTCCATTTGAGACTTCGGGTAACCGTAAAATACACAATTAGGCGGATATTTGTCGAGTGCTTTCTAGTTTCCACCGTCGTCGGTGATACTTCATACATCGCTATTAATGGCAAATCGCTGTCGTCGCTAAGTAACACAATACTTCCGTTTCGGCCATATTCATCACTTCGCAACGGTAAACGCATTTCGATGCGATGGAAATTTTTCCCTCAAACTGTTTCTTTTTCCCTTCTTGGTACGTACACGCTGTTGGAAATATTAAATAATCGTGTTTCTTGGGCGCTTTTAAGTTCTAATAAACGTTCTAATAGTCGACAATTATAGCTGATGATTGGTATCATGTCAATCTCATGCATAGTAGTCAGTTGGCTCGCGCTCGACAAAAAAAAACCGCTGCGTGAATGACGTTACGTTTTTCTTTTTTTTTTTCGCCTCAGTCCGACGAAATTGATCTAATTAAGGAGAGTATCCGGGTTCTTCCACAGTCGTGAATTGTTTACGGTCGTGGCGAATTTTATTCGACAATTATCACGTCGACTCGTGTATTTTCGTACGAGTGATGATCGTATTGAGAATGAATAGTGTTACAGATTACTAAAGAAGAGAGGACTTGCCAGCGATACATCAAGAACATTTATCATAATTTTTTTTCCAAATTAAAATCAAGATGAGAAGAAAATAGATAGTAAATATCATTAGTTGAAAAGTATTTGAAAAATTCAATATTCTGAAGGAAAAGAATGCAACAATCGATTGTCTACGTAAAACTTAATCTTTTCACAACAAAAAATCACTATTTTTGAACTAAAACAAGAAAATCGACCACTTCGAGTAAAATTGTAGAATATTAATAATTGCATTCGAAAAACTCTAGGTAAAGATTCGTTCAATGATGAATCGATCATTTTTTTTTAAATAAAAAAAATCGATTTTCAGAGAAAAAAAATCAATTACATATTTCAGAAAAAAAAAAACGATGAGTTTATCCTACGGGGGCAAACGAAAAAACAATTTTTTCAGAAGATAAAGAAATCGATCATTTCGAAAAAATTACAAATCTATTATTAAGAGAAAAAACAAAAAACCGGTTCTTTTCCGAGAAAACTGACGAACATTGATGAACTTATCATTTTGTAAAATTTTGAAATCAATTTTCACTAGGAAGAAAAGATAGATCATCTTAAGCAAAATAAACAGATGATTTGAAAAAGAATGTAGAAATTGGTCTTACAAATTTAAATCATTTTTTTTTTTCAATAAAAAAAAATATTAATTTTAAAGGAAATAAAGAAATGGATAACTTTGTGAACAATTGATGAATTTATTACTTTTTTTTTGAGGAGGAGGGGGGGAATCGATTACTCAAAAAAAGGGATAAATAAACGGATCATTTTTGGAAGAGTGAATAAATCTGTGTCATTTTTCAGGAAATCGAGAAATGTTTTTTTTTTTTAGAGCAACAAAAAAACTGATTATTTGAAAAATAAAAATAAAAAATTAGACAGTTTCAAAAAAAAATTGATTGATCTTTGAAAATCAAAAAAAAAAAACAATTTTTTTTGAACGATAGAAGAATCGATGATTTTGAAAATACGAAAAGATCACATTTCAGGGGAACTGATGAAACCTTTTTTAAGTGAGTTTTTGATAAAAAACAAAACGAGGAAGAAAGGGGGAACTTCAAACGTTTAATTTAGAAAGAAATAGAAAATCGATCATTCTGAAGGGAACAAAGAAAAAAATAAATCATTCTGAACATGAAAAAAAAAACGAAAATAAATTTTTTTAGGAGGATAAAAGAAATGATTATTTTGGAAAAAAAAAAAGAAAATGCCATGTTTCAGAAAAAATTGATGAACTGATGAAAATCGAAAAATAATTTTTGAATGGATCACGGAATGATCAATAATTTAAAAACAACAACAACAACAACAATAAGACCACATATCGAAGAAATTGAAAAATATTTTTCTTCACAGAGAAATGGTAATCAATTATTTTGAGGGAAACAAGTGATTTAATTATTTCGTAAGAAATATGAAATAGATTTTTCAAGTGATAGAAAAATCGACCTGCTTTGAGGGAAGAAAAGTGGTGATTCCATTCTAAAGAAGCTAATAAACCGATTGTTTTTTTAAATCTAAAAATCGATTTTTCAAGGTAGATAAAAAAATATTATTTTGTGGGAAAAAGAAAAACTGATATTAAAACATCATCTATTCTGGAAAAAGTTTACAAAAGATTGAAAATAAGCAAATTAACGATTTTAGTATTCGGTAAAAGTATTCTTTGCAAACGTGAAAAATTATTTACAAAAAAAAAGTAAATAAATTATCTGAAACGGAATAAAAAGATTACTTGTTGAAAAAAAAAAAAAAACGAAATATCGATTTGCTTGGTGGAATAAAAATTTATGATTTTGAAAAATAAACTGAATCGATGATTCTAAAAATAAAATAAAATGATAAATTGATTATTTTATGCGAAATCAAGAAATCAATTATGAATAAATAAACAAATGGGAACAGCCACTCCATCAAATTGTAAAAAATTAAGTAATCCAATTTTCAGAAAAAATAACGAAATTCATTATTTTCATGCATTAGAAATTATTTTTTTTAACTTTTATAAAATAAAAAGTCTAATATTATGGACAACTGACTCACGCCAAAAAGCCAATGTTACCAGAACTAATTCAGACCCACTTATTCCATACAGAAGGAACTTTATCTTAACTATTTAAATCGATTATTTCAGCTTGCCAGCTAAAACCCGAGCATAAGATAGCAAGGCACTGTTGAGACTCGGGAGCTGAAAGCCAAAACTCGTATGCCAAAAATGCGTTGGCCTGGTTGGTACCAGCATTAACATTTCCAGCAAATTGCCACTGTTAAATGCAATTTAACCGTTAGAATAGGGTAAAGAGAACTGGGTAATGAACAAGTCATCAAAAAGACCGCTGAGAAATCGCGTATAATAACGATTTCGTGGCAAAAAATCATCTCAGTAGTATTCTCGAACGTAATGATGTTGTCACAAAATTTTCAACTTGAAGCGATAATTTCTGCCTTATTGCTCCTTACATAAAAAACTAAGTAGCCATTCGCGTAGGTACATTAAAACTCGAGAGTAAAAATAGCCGTCAGCATATCCCACCGTGATGGTGTACGACCATAAGACTGCACAAAAATGCAAACCAATGAGGCACAGAAAGTGCAATTTCACGCGACGCTCGGTCATTGACACTGCGCGATTTCGCCATTAAAATAAATCGAATATCGATAATTTGCTAAATTTCGTCATTTCTACAAAGCCATCATTTCGCTCGATAATTTACAAACACCGGCGACGAGCGCTTTCGGCGTTGCATCACCGAGAACGACGAATCCATCGCGTAACCGCGACCTTTTCGATAGAACCATTCTCAGTATACTTATCATTCAGTCAACGCTGCAATACTATAGGCAGAATACACCGTCGCTTCATTAACCTTATTATGCGAGATTGGTCCCGGCGTTTAATTGATTACGATATTTACGTAACGAAGGTATAATTTTACGACAGACCCCGCTCATCTCGCCGCCTCCGAATACTTGAGAATTTTCTCATCCGCTATACAAAAGTAAGCAAAGCGGCGATTCGAATAAACGAATGGTTTTTTAAAATCAGGTTACTTTTAATTAGACTAGATCTTGAAAAGGATTCCTAAAAAAAAATATTCCTAGTAATTATTCCACTTAACGACTCATTTTATGAAGCCGGTCATTTTTTGTGAGCGCCCGCTACTTCGGACGGATGTGAAAAATTCCTCTACTTGGAGTTTTTTTTTTTATCGATATCGCGGTATTTCGATCGATAACATACTAGAAAGCGACGCTGATGATGGTATTCCGGCGATCGACTTTACATCGAGTTTCACGAGGGTAAACGCAAGCAATTTTTCGCCATAGTTGCGAAAAATTTCACTACTGATCTTCCGTTCAATAATAATTTCTGTAACATTGGTCTCCAACTCAGCCATAGTCAGATGTAAATAAATTACCAATGTCGCTTTTCTAACCACACATATTCCAAAAGAAAAATTGGAAATAGAGAATTCGTAAGCAGCCATGCTGCTAAGTTTTTATTGGAGGCATAACCGGATTTTCAAAGAATGCTCGTCACCTCTATGTATCTACAGCAAGTACTCACGGTATAAACCCCTACTCACCCCCTCTAAATTTCTTTGGGGTAAGTGCACTCCTTACCTTCAATAAGTATATGAATATACATGTATTATCGACTTTCAGAGTTACATTGCACTATATCCAGAGGTATGAAGTCCTACACCCTCCTAATAACCACCAACTCTTATCGCATTATCAACTAACCCTATATACAAAGTTTGACCTTTCTAGGTCGATTTGGTAAAGAGATATGGAAGATTCATGAAATTTCTTTTATCTTTTAGTATTTCCCCTCCAAAAGCCGTTTTTGGCTCCAACTCCCCTCCAAATTCATTTGCGAAGCTAAAATCAGAATAGGTTAGTCACTTGGGCTCATTTTATTATATGACATTACAATACAAAATTATCGACCTCTCGTGTACCCCCACCATATTTTCAAGTCGATAAGCCCTCCTTTTCCCCTCCAACACCACATATGGTGGTAAACTGGGGACATAGTATACTTCTTATCTCCGATAATCATGTGAGTTCATATTGACTACATTTTTGCTAATCTGAGACTCCTTAAAGTCTACTCAAATTTTGATAATTCGCCATTTTGAATCTGTTTTGACGCAAATTGAAGTGGTCATATTCTAGTCACCAACTAACCCGACATACAAAGTTTCATTTTTGTAAATCGATTTGGTGAGGTGATATAGAAGATTAAAGAAATTTCAGGACTCAAAACTTCCTCAAAAATCTGTTTTTTGCTCCAATTCCCTTTCAAATGTACTTAAAAAGCTGAAATTTGGATATGTTGGTGTCTGTCACTTACTCTTTCATATCAGTTCAAAAACAAAAATTCTGAGTTACTTGCCATCTCACCTGCCCCCCTCAAAATTTGAGTGCTCCACCATTTTGAGGCGTATCGAAAAAACAAAATTTTCGCATTTTCATGAAAAGTCTCTCACCAAACTTTGAGCGATTTTCACGAATACCCGGCGGCACTACGAATGGGGAAAAACATATCCATATACACAGTTACTACGAGACGTGTTTAATGAAAATTCGTACAACGCAACAAAACAATTTTTTTTTAAATCCCAAAATATTTATGGCTAGAAAATCAGAGCATTGGATTCATTTCAAATATATTTGAGGCAACGCGCTCTGTGAGAAAATGAGACAGCGCGCTCTGTGAGAAAACTGCTGTACTAAAAATAAGTTTCCAATATTTGTACCCTCACATAAATAATACCTAAAACGAGGTATTACAAAAATTAATGGTTTAAAACGCGAAGATTTAAAGATGCTCCTTCCCCATTTTGAAATGAAATAGTTATAATATCATTTCTATTGTTTTCATTAAAAACTCAGCTGTCAGCAAAAAACTAGTTGTCTACTTGAATTCCCTAGTTTTAGGTTAAGGGTCTATTTTACATACACAATTGCATAGTGGTTTGCCTGCTAAATGACCATTTTTATACAACTTTGCTTCTCAAATACTACTCATCGGTTTCACTTGAAATTTGAAATATACGCTGTTGATAAGAATTTAAGAAACTCATAAATTTGAATTTGAATTTTTCGTTCTGGACAAATTGAAGAGAAGTGTCTTACTCTCTTTATTTTCAAATTTCAAAAGTTTTCGACAGAAATTCACGGAGAATTCTCGTCTCAAAAATGTTACTTTTTTAGTGTTATCAATTTTAGTTCCCATATAGATAATATATAGTGCCTGCGAAGTGTAGTTATACTAAAAAAAACCTTGTATACGAAATAGACCCTTAATGTTCGAAAGAAACTGTTTTCAATTTGGTCGCAAATTATGGGGTATGTAGTGTGATTATATACACGAAATAACATAATTATTGTAATGGACATTTGTAATGAAATAAAAATTGTTTGAAACTTGAAACTATAATATCCATCCCTTTCTCAGTTACTCCTTCCCAAATCAGGTAAGCTATACTAGCATAGTTTTGCATCACAAACTCCGTAAAAAATCTTTTAAATCAATTACCTGGACACGAGGTATGATGCTTTTTACTCTCGACGCTATTCGACGTCGTACTGGTGCACTGTTCGGTATCGCTGCCGCGTCTCTTCGAATGAAGTATATTACCGGTACGTCGTTTACGAGATCCATACGTGTGCACAGGAACTATTAATTTTGGTCGTGGTATCAAAAATCCATTATCAGCCACAGGGACTCGTTCAGCCACCTGCATCGCATCCGTAGGCGTTGGTTCTCTGATATACGGCATCGCCACTGTTTTATCGATCATGGTCGGCGTGCGGTATAACTTACGATGATTCTTATACGGATAATGATTGGTAGTACAGAAACCATTTTGCACATTCGGCACATTCTCCGGCACCACCCACGAACTGGTATCGGTGCTGGGAAAGCTCTGCATTGGCATAATTGGATTTACGTATTCCACCGAGCATCCAGCTACCATTTCAGGCGACGGTTGATATGCTGGAACGTTGTTCAATTGAGGTTGAGTTTCATTTGGCATCATCTGCGGGAAGTATCTCTGCCTACCATATACTCTGGTGGAGTTCGATTTATCCTCCGTCGTACCATTACCTTCGGTGGCCATTGGTACGGTTTCGCAAGGCGCGAAATTATTGTTATTATAATAATTAAACGAATGACTAGAAACCGCTGCTTCGTTACCGTTGTCCGAGCCATTACAGTCGTTACACCCGACCATCGTCTGTAAACCGCAGCCATTAACTTGGGTCAACTTGGTACCGGTACCGCGACACTTTCCACGTTACCGCCAACGCCGACATTCGCGTAATGTAAGTTCTTGGCGCGTAATTATTATGCGAACCCACAATTGCAGACATTCTTGCCAACTGGATTCGTAATTCATGTCACCTCTTTTTCCACGCCGTCTTGATTCTGTACTAAGGCTATTTTACCCGGATAAGGTCGTATCTTCATCATTTATCATAATTTTTGTGCTACCCGATCGCCTCTTCTCCGCAACCCTTCGGGTCCGTCACTTTATCGCGATGAAAGTCCAAGAAGTCACGATGTCACTTTCCTTTCGGCTTCGATCGATCACGCTTCACTGTAAATATGAAATTCCCGTTAGGCTGCGAGCCATCGTCGCGGTGACAATAACGACGACGACGTTTGGAGACCGAAGAAATCATTAAACGAATGACTAGAAACCGCTGCTTCGTTACCGTTGTACGAGCCATTACAGTCGTTACACCCGACCATCGTCTGTAAACCGCAGCCATTAACTTGGGTCAACTTGGGTACCGGTACCGCGACACTTTCCACGTTACCGCCAACGCCGACATTCGCGTAATGTAAGTTCTTGGCGGCGTAATTATTATGCGAACCCCACAATTGCAGACATTCTTGCCAACTGGATTCGTAATTCATGGTCACCTCTTTTTCCACGCCGTCTTGATTCTGTACTAAGGCTATTTTACCCGGATAAGGTCGTATCTTCATCATTTATCATAATTTTTGCGCTACCCGATCGCCTCTTCTCCGCAACCCTTCGGGTCCGTCACTTTATCGCGATGAAAGTCCAAGAAGTCACGATGTCACTTTCCTTTCGGCTTCGATCGATCACGCTTCACTGTAAATATGAAATTCGCGTTAGGCTGCGAGCCATCGTCGCGGTGACAATAACGACGACGACGTTTGGAGACCGAAGAAATCGTTTGATAACGTTCCAAAATCGTTGAAAATCCGCCAGCCGAAGAGAAATTCTCGATCACTTATCTCGATCAACCAGAAAATCGAGAAAACCGACCAGAATTCGATTCCGCCTGATTTACGAATAAGTTACGACTAAACTCGAACGTCGAAATAAAATCTCGAATCACAACCGGTATCAACAATCACTCATCACTAATAATAGCAACATCTATAAATACTCGCAGAATCGAATATTCATACGCGCGCTCGGATTTCATTCTACTAATTAACGTTCACCATACAATTTGTGAAACAAGCTGACGAAGGAATTTAATTATTGCTGGATAACGCCCGAACGTGAATATTACATTACAGGACCTAGAACTGGTTTACCAAATGATCAGGGGGAGAGGGGCTCATGTAGTTGCAGGTTCGTCATACAATGTTGACAAAAATCCAAAACTAAAGCAAACTGAGTCATCTTTTCCATTCCACCTTGGAGTGGTATTTATTAAACGAAGTAAGATTTTTCTTACTAGTGCTGGGAGAATTCCTTTAGTCATGAACTGAATACTGAAAAAAGTTCAAGCTGTTTTTTTTTTTTTTTAATTGGGGAAGAAATGAGTGTCGAGTGATTTAAATTTTACTCACATACAAATGACTAATTTTGTCGATCATCCATCTCCACTCCCCGTCCCCCACACACAAAATTGAACAAAGCTATTTTGAAAATATGATATTTTAACATCTTTTTATGCCTATTAATTTTCACTATAAAATAAACATTATATAATATTAAAATGAATTTACTCTCTCATGGTACTTTGGAAACCATTGGTAAAAATTTTACCGAAATCACAAAATGTGTATTATGCATTTTAGAAAAATATATTTGAAAAAACTATAATTGAGAAATAAAAGTGACATTCACCAAAGAAACACAAGGGCATTGTCCACATATTCAGAACTCCTGAATTTTGAAAAATATTAGTAGCCAAATTTCTAGCGAAAAAAGAGAGAGGTTAATCGACGAAGGAAGCCATAAATTATACAATATCAAATTTTTCAAAATTTCAGAATTTAAGGCTGAGGTCACTGCAGTGAGAAATTATTTTTTCCAGGTAACTTTTTATACGTGGTCATCTCATTAACCTCCAAAACCACTCTAAAACATTATATCAAAAGAATTTCCAAACCTAAAATTTCTCGTACCAGATTCAACTTGTCATCAAAATTCTCAAATTTTACTCGGCTCTGAATCTATCACATTGTAAGCATGTATAGAAATTAGAACAGAAGGACAATCGCTCTTCGTTCCAGTTTTTCAGACAAATAATCTTCTCAAGTCTCAACACGCAGTGAAAGTAGAATAACTAGAAAGAGAAAAGGTACGCACGCTGCGTTTAATAAAACGCTCGCCAGCAACAAGTTTTCCTTAAGCTGCGCACGTAAAACGCCCGGCCGCTTCGTCAATGACAAATGGCGGAGAGACGCGGCGAAGCGCTCCAAATGGCCAACGCTCAATTATCGTTTAAACAAATTAGTCATTAAACGCCGCACGGTGAAATCATATATCGTGTTCAATCTACTCATCGACGAATTAAATTATTCCTTTATGCATATATGCTCTAGGTAATACAGTATTTTTATAACCTTCCTTCATCTATAATAACCCATCTCCTTATGACGAAAACCTACATTTCAGATACACTACCAAATTTCACTTTCCGTATAAGTGTAACAATCTTCAATCGATGCCTTAACGTCCTCTACTTTACGGATCTAACACATTATAATAGTATCTAATGAACCTGACCAATGCTCCGGTATACTGCCTTGTTCGACGAAAAAAGAAAAGGTAACCCGACATTTCGCATTTACACGCGGAAAATTTCTTTAATAAACGATGACTAAACTAATTTAACAAAAAATTAGTCACGAGAACACATTCGCCGCGTCCTATAATTGTAATTAATGGAAAGTACGTCGATAGCTGAGGAAAACACGTAACGCCGCGTTTTCTGAGACTTGGGTACATTATATGCATTACATTATTAATGCGATAGAGGCCAAATTTTTCCATGAAACAACAACCAACAGCAACACTCACTACTACAATAGATTTAAATCTTAAACCAACGCATCCTTCAATTTGTTGTTTTTTGTACCTAATAAACAGATAATATTATGAACATTTAGTTGAAAGCGAAATTATTATTTTCCAGTAACATTTTCCGAGAAATACTACATTGGTATCTTTGGACAACATCAAATTAGTTTGCTTTGCACAAAAAATATTACCATAATGTTTAGAAATTCTAATAAATGATAAAAATATGGAACTTGAGCGTTCATAGATAAAGAACACAAAACACCCTTCAAATTCAACACGTTGGGCGGGGCGACACAGGCATCATTCATTTTATCATCACACTGGTTTCCTTCTATTTGGTTATGGAAAGAGGATGTGAGAGGGGAGTGGGAAAACGATCTCTACAACGACTGGATGCGATTTTTAAACTCGTAGTTTTTTTATTACGAGAAAAACTGAAAAAGAATCAGAAAAAAATGATATTACATATAGGGAGAATTCAATTTGATAATACCGGAAAAAATGGAGGAAGAAGCATAGATAGTTATATTATAGTGTCTTCATGAACAATGGTGTATCCAGAGAGTGAGTTGATTCTGAGCCATCTTCACAATTATAAATGTGTGTTTGAGGTTTTGAAATTTTTCTGATAATTAATGAAAGTTGTGGCAAATATGACTGAGTTTGTTCGTATTCTCAGCAATTCTGTTAACGAAAGGTTGATGATTAGGCTGTATGGTAACCAGGGAGGTATTCAAAAACTAAATATAAAAAAATCAAGCAAATTTGACTAATTTGATTAATAGCAATTGTAAAAGTTACAAATAATGCTATCAATCACTATACCCTACACTTAGAACCTTTAAAAGTATCTTAGACGTCAAAATTTGAAGACACCACCGTGTTCGCTCACAGGTATCGTGAAATAATTTCTAAAACCGTTTCAATCTTTGAAAATTACCAATTCCTCCCCAAATTTTGAAGTATTAACAGTTTCAAGTCCTGTTTCATCAAATCTGAAGGATCAAATTGAAATTCTCTCAGAACTTCAGACCAATTTTTGAGCTTTTTAGATCCATGAGCTGCGGAAGTAGAAGGCACTGTGCAGATACCTATTTGGACTCGAAATAGGAGGTATCTCTATTAAGTAGATGTTTGAGGAAGTGCTAAAGGCGCTGCAGAAGGATTAAAACTTATTTCTGAGGAATTTCACAATTCTATAAGATGAGTAATGACTCGAGACGACATCATATAACATAATGTGATGTATGAAATATGAAAGTGAACAATTGAATATATTTTATCGGTTATTCATTATTTCGCAAGCAACAGGAGTGGGAAACCATCCAGGAATGTATTTGAACTCCAAATTAAGGTACCTTCAAGGTAGACTTAAGAGAACATCTAACTTCCCAATACGATGGTTGAAGGGGAAGCAAAGATGAAGGTACTCTATCCCCAACTACTTCACCCCTTAATTTCTGCTTAGATAAATTAGGTGAAGAGATACAAACGACTAGAGATATTTTAATGTTGAAAATTTCTTTCAAAAAGCTTATTTTTTCTTCAACTCCTATCCCACTCAGCTTAAGACATTCGCATTTGGATTTATGTTGGTGTCTTCAACTCACTTTATTATATGACGCAACTATCGAAAATGGTGAGAGTTGTTGGGATTTTTTCAGCCTCTTTCCACATCTTGAAATTAAAGTGAACCACTAATTTAAGCTGAATCGAAAATCTGAGAAAATTACGTTTAGATATTACATGAAATTCTATGAAAAATGTTGAGCAATTTTCACAAAAATCCTTTCCACTTTCGATTTGAACAAAAAATATACTGACGTACAAAAAACTTGGATATTAGACATCCAAGTACAGGTTGTCTTTAACGTAAAAATCTGAAGATCGTGATTGCTCAATTCCTTCTTTCCAAATTACATAAACAGAGAGAACCTAGCCTTTAAAAAAGCAAATAAAAATTACACCAAACTGCCAAAAATTCACCAAAAATATTCGCCAAATACCACATCTCCAGCATCCGATCACAACACATCTTAAGAATCTTCAACAAACAATTTCAAGTATCCGCCAACACGGTATTGAATCTACATTTACGTCCCCGTTTTACGCATTCGCCATATCATTGTACTGTCGCTGGACCATTATCGCGCATTCTTCGCAACATGTAATTAACCGTTAAAAGACCATCGAGGCGTATCTGGACACTTAATCTGACCTTCAACAAAAACCACCGTCGTGTACTCCACTTTAACCTATAAATTACTTAATACAATTACCAAGCTCGATCGACACTTCTATATTCGCACCCGCTATTTCCTCGTACGAGCCCATCTGTACCTTTTGTTTCACACACTCGCACATCCTCGTAACCGGTTAAAACCACGTCGAAGTTGATGTAACACTTCCGATGGGTAAAACTCGTACAATTAGCCCGTGTGCCCCAATTACCTGAAAAATTAACCCACCTTCGCCCGAATATAAATTGACCACAATCATTCGCTCGTTACTTTAATACGTAAATCGGCGAACGCCGAATACGTGATTTCGCAACAATCGCGCCACCTCGTTGCGTAATTCCGCTCGTTACACATTCTATGCCATTGTCAGCTGTCGTATCCCATTTACTCGTATCGCTAATATTTTACCCTCATTTTCAACGCACACGTGTTGTTACCGCACGCACACATCTCACCCAATCGAGCGTAACACTTGTCTATCCAAAAAAAAAATCTACTGTCGATTCGCCTCAAATTTCTAACCACAACCGTTCAAGGTTCCTCGATGAACTTGCGTTCGAGCGAAAATTCGCTTTAGCTATCGCAACCGATTAATTAATACGTAGGTATTTATGCGATCGAAGGTTAAAGCCTGAAACGTCGAATACTCGATGGGTCCGTGATCCTAATCCAGCACAGTCGAGAGCCGAAAAACAACGTACTTGAGAAAATACGCTCAGCATAATGTACCTAACGAGAAAACCTATTAATTATCCTACACAGCTTGTCTATCCAAAAAAAAAAATCTACTGTCGATTCGCCTCAAATTTCTAACCACAACCGTTCAAGGTTCCTCGATGAACTTGCGTTCGAGCGAAAATTCGCTTTAGCTATCGCAACCGATTAATTAATACGTAGGTATTTACGCGATCGAAGGTTAAAGCCTGAAACGTCGAATACTCGATGGGTCCGTGATCCTAATCCAGCACAGTCGAGAGCCGAAAAACAACGTACTTGAGAAAATACGCTCAGCATAATGTACCTAACGAGAAAACCTATTAATTATGTGTTCTCGAATACACTGCAGGGTGGCTGATTCGACTTGCAGGTGGGAGTACGATATGGCCAAGAGAACATGAACGGAATATACACTTCTAAGTATGTCGATTCTCATCGACGAGGAAATACAAATTATGAAATATTTTCCATATAAATAGAAGATCCAATTGATTAATGGAAATTTCCCACAAATGATTACGTAAACGTTAAGATCAATAGAAGATTCATGAAAACCAGTACTGTAATTGGAACCATGTCCTAAATTCCACTTCCAATCTAGTCGCCAAAATTTCCTCATTTTCGACGAAAATTCCACACCAACTGAACCATCCTGTAACGTAGACCATGTTCCAAATTCCACTCAGAATCTGGTCATCAAAATTCCCTAATTTTTCACAAAAATTCCACATCAACTAAATCCTCCAAAATATCAAAATTACCAAAAAAAAAATCGACCACTTCACCGATCAAAAAAATACCAACTCGGATAAACTTTAACACACCACAATTCAAGTTCAAAAAAATCCTTCAATTCTCCAAACGTCGTTTTCAAAATCCATCACAATAGAATACCTCGCAGCGCCAAACACAAAAAAAAATCACTACCGCGACAAATCACGTAGTTCGATCATATCGCTCAAATTATCACCAAAAAAATCGAAAACACGCGTACGAAAAAAAAAACAACACTTGGAAAATACACGCGAACTTATCGCACGTGAGAATTCACATCGCACACAGCACTCGTAGATAGGCACTGAACGCGGACTGATCACGTCTGCGATGAGAGTCATACAACTTCTGCGTGGGCAACAATACCGCCGTCGTGTGTTTCACCAGAGGAGTTCCCGTTCGCTGCGTTACAGTACTGGGGTTAAGGTTTTTTTTCCTCCTCCGGTGAACGAGCGAAGAGAAGGTAGATCGCGGCGTTTAATAAATCCCCGCGATGCGTGCGTAATTTTCTCGTCTATGGTTAAGGTTGAAGCCCGGTGCGGCAGGAATACGGTGTACTCGTGTACCAATTCCGTTAGATACGACAGCTGGCACGTCCTGAGAGTTCGAGATGGAAAAGGGTTGAAAACGGAATTAGACGTTGAATGGAGACTTCTGTCCTATGAATAGGGAAGGTAAGAAACAAAAATTTTTTGACTCACAAAGACACGAGACTACTTTTATTCTGCATAACAGATGCTACGTATAAATTTTATTTTTCATATTCAATACTTGTACTTCTTATTTTCCATTATGAAATCATTTTGGAAATTAATATTTTTGAATGCAAGAAATTCCTTCAAAAAAAAAACAACAACAAAAAAAGAACAAAATTGTGATGTGAAAAATTAACGATATAGAAAACCAAATTCTCAAAAACATTTTCAGTGATTAATTTCTTTTTCAACAGCATTTTGCCAAAAAAAATAAATAAAAAAATAAATAATTATGGATTAAAGAAAAAAATTCTTTCTAATGAAAAAGAAAGTATATTGTTTCAAGCTTTCTTTGTGTCGTAAATATATGGCTTTCATGTGAACAATTTCTTTTTTTGAGAGAGAGATTACTCAAACTGGAACTTTTTAAATATTCAAGAGTTGGAAGGAGTAAATAGGTATAAATTAAATAATAGAATATGACAAAGAACATAGTTTTCACGTCATTATTTTTTTCCATTTTTGAAAAATTCGTAATTTTCCAATTTTTAATTTTTGGGTGTTTTTATTTTATTTTACTTTTTTTTTTTTAGTTTAGTGCGTTTGTAGCTACCAGCCTTATCATTTTTTGGTTTCTGAAATTTTAGACAATTTTCAGTTTTTAAATAATCTTTTGTTTTTTGATTTTTTTGTCATTTTTGATTTTTGGACATTTTATACAATTTTTTATTTTTAGGTTATTTTCGGTTTTTAGTTGCTTTTTATTTTTGTTTTCATTATCATTCATTTTCTGTTTTTGTTTTTTGAAATTTTAGACAATTTTCTTTATTAAATCATTTTTTGTTTTTTTTACAATTTTTTTTTTAAATTTTAATGTATGTACATTTCTCACTTTTTTTTTTAACAAATTTCTTTTTTCAGATTAAACTTTTTTTTTCAAAATATTTTTCATTTTTGTGTGCTTTTTATAATTTTTTTTTTTCAAATTTTGGACAAGTTTTAAATTTATTTTCATCTTTTCGGAATTTTTTAAATTTAAATTTTCTGTAATTTTTTCATTTGTGTGCTTTTTTCAATATTTTTTTTTTGTTTCCAAAGAATTGGTCGTTTCGGATAATATCTCATTTTTAAGCATTTTTCATTTTTGTTTTTTTTTGTTTTGTTTTCATATTCTTTCATTTTGTAATCCTCAACTTCGAACAATTTTTTTTTTTGTTTCCAAAGAATTGGTCGTTTCCGGATAATATCTCATTTTTAAGCATTTTTCATTTTTGTTTTTTTTTGTTTTGTTTTCATATTCTTTCATTTTATAATCCTCAACTTCGAACAATTTTCATTTCTAGACATTTTTATTATTTTGGACACATTTCCTTGTGAAAATTTAAGATGCCTCGGCCTTTTCAGTATGGACCTGTTTCTCTCCACCTATGTATAAAACAAGAAACTAAATGTACATGTGCTAATAATCAGTATACAACATAACAAAAAATAGAAAAAATAAAGAAAAAGTAATGATAAATAAACTCACTCATTGCTACCTCCCAAATATACAACCGATATTTAGCATAACTGCCTATATCCTCGCAGAATGCTCAAAATTTACCAATAGTAAAAATACCTATTTTCCTCATCCTTAAATAGAACTCATCTTTGGCAACACTTCTTCCTTCTATGAAGCCACTCTCGAACACCGAATACCTGAATCACAGTCGCACAAATCACCGATACATTTCATCGAAACCAGTACACTCATTTCCTCACCGCATCCGGTACGAATTCTAGCACCACCACCAAAACCAGCAGCTGGTTACCTGTGAATCAGCCGGTTGTTACGAATCTCGCGACGGTAGATCATATGTAATCAGCTGTACCTCGGTACTGAAAAGTTCAAAGGATATCGCGTACGGTGTTTTCCACACGCAGGTACGCTAGCTGAAAGGTGAACCCACCCTTCGACGTCTAACCATCCATTACCCATTCATTATCGCTTGACCGCTAAATATTCGCTTCTAACGAATTACCGTAGTTCCTGCCACCACATACGTACGTTCATTTCACTACCAATACGAACGTAGATCAGAATGCTCGAAATCCTGTACATGTATTACGTAAACTATGAGCAACGTTTGTCAAAAACCGCCAAACCGATCACGGTCAACTTACACATCAAATGTTGACGTTCACCACACACTCAGCGTACCGGCGAACTTTCTCTTCCGCAATAATATCGAGAAATTTAATTACCGTCGGAAAATTACACCGATCGAACGTCGGTATCGAAATAACTATAAAAATTCCCATCTAAATACACGACATGACACTTCCCATCTCGACAAACTCATAAAACAGGGTGAGTGAATTTTCACCAATTAATATGTACCTCACGAGCGAACCTAATAATGTTTGATTTGGATTTCGACGGCATAAATTTTGTTCTAAAGTATAGTATTACATTAGCTCAAAATCAAAATTTTATGTTCATTGTAAAGAGTTGTGAATTTTTTTAAATTTGGAATTTGCAGCACATGCTCTTCTTTAATAATGAGAAATTATGAAATCTCATAAAATCCTAGCTACAGCTCCAAAAATACTGACTTGATCAAAACTATGATATTCGAGCCAACATCTAATTATTAGACCCCAACGGATGTTGAACTATAAAGTTGTCACTAGGAATTTTTTTTTTATCTGGTAACTGAGATAAAAAGTTGACAATTTCTTCTGTAACTTTTTATCAATAAAGGTTTTAACTGGATTTTTTCAATTTTTTTCAGTAATTACTTATATAGTTGAGCGGTTTTGAAATTTCCAAATGACAATTTCTCAAAAACTAGACCAGATGCAATCACGAGATTTTTTTCATAAAATGTTTTTTTACGTGGAATATACCATAAAAATTGCAGAATTCTAGGAGTCGTGGAACATACTCAACAAAATTAAGAACTGTATCAGAGTATAGCACAACACGCGCAAAACAGCAAGTAGCACTGAACAATACTCCAGGATGGCAAGTGGAAAAAAACAATATATTAGCATGATAATTAATTGTATAGTTCATCCCAATATAGGCCATTCTTCAAATTTTTGGTTTCTTCTTTTTTAAAATATCTATAAGGATTGAATAGGAATCAAGATGTTGACCAAAAAATCATAATTTTGATCACCACAGTATATTATCAGAGTAGCTGTGTAATCTAGATCATGTGATCGAAAAAGGGCTCCAGATGCCATAATTACTGAAATGTAACAAGTTTCGCTCAAGTGCAATAAACACCTTCAAAATTTCACTAGAACAGAACAGAACAGAACAACAGAACAAATCAGAACAGAACCGAACTGAACAGAATCAAATCAAACTGAACTGAACAGAACAAAACTGAAGCGAACCGAACATAATAGAACAGAACGAATGGAACAGAATGGAACAGAACAGAACGAACAGAACAAAATGGAACAGAACAGAATAGAACAGAACGGAACATTAACGAACAGAACAGAACAGAAAAAAACAAAACAAAACAGAACAAGAAAAACAAAACAGATCTGAACTGAACTGAACAGAACAGAACAAAACAGAACGAATGGAACAGAACAGAACAGAATAGAACAGAATGGAACATTAAAGAACAGAACCGAACAGAACAGAAAAGAACAGAACAGGATGATGAAATTGATATTCTCGTAAATAAAAGAACAAAATGGGACAACGCAATCGTTTTGTTCACCAGCCCTTTTTCGGTATAAGTTACTATACAATGATAAACTTTGGATTAAAATTTATCCTGTCGAAATTCCGAGAGTTGGACATCAGGAAGTTTCCTTGTTAGTTCATTGCCACAGTCACGTGTAAAATATAATTTTCATCTGATACAACAGAGCACCGTTAAAGTTGCCTATTTTGCGATTTAATCTCAGCAGCGAAATTTTTTTCCACTTTACGAGCAACCCGACATTAAGGTAATTTGTTCCAATACGCTGACATAAGAAGACGTACGTATCTCAATTACCACACCAACGTTTCCAAGCGGCATCCTTATAAAAAAGTGTTCGTGATGCCGACACATAGAGTAGCTAATTACCGCTCGACTATCCGACACGTATCTTTTCGTTACCTCAAACACTCCGCTTTTACTTCAGCCCAGCACCTCCAAATAAAAGTGACTAGTACTTCTGCGAAAACTGAATGACCGCCAACCGCCTAACAACGTACGACAATACTCCATAATAAATTACTTTTCAATATCACTCTGCGCATCGTCAGCTGATCGAACTAAGCGAAATCAGCTGTTCCAGCACAATAGCATATATAATGCCGCCGGCTGATCCGAATATACGTTTGATTAACCGGTACTTTATAGTTACACTTTCTCATCGTCTTAAAGCAATTTAATTTGATCGTCGACGTCATCGTGTTCGTCTTCCAAACAACCAAAGACTCGAATAACGGATGATATTATTTTTCGCTGTAGCGATTCGTTTCGCACGGCCGCCGCTACAAACGTCCACGACAGATGTATCGTCAGATCGTTACACTTCGGACACCGCAGTGAAATATTGGCGGATATGATATCCGCAAAAATTACCTTTCGTGCCATCCTTGATCCATTTCAGAATCATAATGCAGGTAACTTATCTCGAAAGAAAAATAATCAAGTACGTACCCTCCATAACATAAACAATGCTGCCGACATCGCCTTCCGTAATGATCAGACTACCGGCCGCGTACTCCACCGGATACATGCAATCGACGATTTCCTGAATCTGAGGCATTTCCAAATTCTTCATGAAATCGTTGTCTAAAATGGCCGCTTTAATCAATTCCCGTGATCTGAAAAGAAAACGTCAAAAATCAAACGTAACGCAAATAAATCATCGTCCATCGATTACCTTCGTGATTATTCGCATCGAGGAGAAAATTCACGCCATTCGCCCGCATCTACTCATTTCAGGTACGCGCTGTATCGAAATCAATCGATTAGAAAGTAATCAAACGTTGACGAATTGTTACGGAAACGCGACCACATTATCGAATGCGCGCAATGACATATTTCAAAAGGTTAAGGTTAATTAGACGAAATAAACCTCTCGCAACAGATGCGAATTGATTTGTAGCGTGTAACAAAAAAAAAAAAAAAAAAAAAAAAAGAAGAAACTAAGATCTCAATGGATTTCAAGTGAAAATTATACTAACTAGGTGATAGATGACAGATAGTGGATATTCATTTTTTTTTTGTTTTTTTTCGAAATGCTGAATGCAATTTCATTAACACCATTTAAAAAATAACGAATTAATGAACTTCATTCTCGAATCTCCTGCAACTACTAACATAGGCAACTTATCGAACTTCAGGTGTCGAATGAATCACGTACAAGTGCTTTAAGGGGTTTCTACACGTATTGTTGGTTGCATTAATTACATTGTAGGCTTTACTCAAATGTGATTTCAAATTTCATTTTTTACAGAATTTTAACATTTTATTAACAAAATGAGAATTGATTTTGATTGATTGTAAAATTTCAGAAATTAATACCCTTTCAGCCTAACTAACTAGTCCTTAAATCAGCCACATGAACTGCACATGCCACATAACTAAGAAAGAAAAAAAAAATACCTTCAATTTTCCATTTTCCAATGTTAATCATCGATAAATTGTGGGTTGAGCGGCTGAATTGAGTTGAGCTATATAATTTGTTCTAGTTCATGAGAATTGCAGAGATTTAAAAATATATCGTTAGGAAGTTTCAAGTTTTTTTTTTTTTTTTTCAATTTTCAAACCTCCTGAAAACTCATAAAGGATATCTTTACTGAAAGCTTCAAAGCATATAATAATTCATTTTCAAATGTAAATAGTTCAAAAAGACTTTCTATTACCATTAATACGAATTTTTCCAATTATGTTATACGATAATAAATACATTGCAAAAGCTAAATTCAACATTTTTCACGAGTATTTCCGACTTCTTTTATTTCACGATAAACGAAGAACGCCTCAAGAAGCAATAATTATGACAACTCGATAATTACTATTATGTAGTAATATTTGCATAATTTTTATTTTGAAGGATTTTTTCAAGGTACAAGAGTTTGACTTCTTTCAACAAAAATTGTTCATTCAGAACTAGCGCATTTTGCTATTTTACTATGAAAAGTTGATATCACTTTACGACGAAAGGTATCAGGAAATTTTTTGCATTTCTGCACCATAAGACAAATGATTATCAATAAATATTCATGAGAGCACAGAACTACGCAACCTACATTATACCATAACATGTGGTAACTTCGAAGGATTCTAATGCATGAAATAATTTTAAAATGGCTACTCTATAGAGCATTTTTCAATTAGCAGAAAATACAAAAATTCAACCATTTCTCCTGAAAATTTTCACACTTTTTCATAATTTATCCCCACTTCCTCACAATCCTGTAGCAAGTTACTTGTCAGTAATATTACTTTCAGATCCTTAGTACACAACATTCTATGAGAGAAACATCTTTTCATAAGTATGTAATGAAAATTTCAATCTCTCTGTTCGCCCTAAGTAAAGCAAAAAAAAAAAAAAAAAATCAATAACAAAATTTCCATTCTCAAACAAAAATTAACTTGGTGCTTCGAATGCCCCCGCCGTCCCTCAGTCTCTTAAGATTAGAAATTTCAAGATGATTTTCGCTTTTCAAAGAATTAACAGAAATGCTGTCTAGCTAAATTCAAATTTGAGTTGACTTTCTATGTTATAAATTTTCAAGTAAATCCCACATTTTAAGTTTGAATTTCGAGATGAAAATTTCAAAAAAATATTTCAGCAAAATATTTGTAATAATTGATTTTTCTTCAACATTTAGAGCTCCTTAAGGAGCATTCACTCGAAATATGTAATCGACGATGGAGTGGAGTTCTACAACGAATGTCCAAAATACAGAGCCTATAGTACATTTCTTCAAGCTATTTGCAAAATATAAGAAAAAATGATAAATTTCTTCCATCGTGCTTTACACTTTTTTTCATTATTTCCTCCCGCTTATTCCCCTTCCACCCAACAACTTTTTGGCAGTAATGTTACGTTGAGTACCTCACATTTTGGCATAAACAGCATCATCATTTGCATCGATGAATAGAAATTCTCAAAATCGATCATTAAGTATACGAATCTCGGATCTTTCAGGTAGTAGAGTAGGCAAACTATCGTACACGAGTATTACATGCAGAACCAGACACATGATTAAATCAGAATAAGATTCCATAAATAAAATTTCAATTGTGTGAGGCGATAGGAGAAGAGATAAAAAATAAAAACCTCAAAAAAGTATTACATAAATTCTTAAATATAGTTAGTCTCAAATACAGTCAACATCTATTTATTCTCGTTTTAGGATTTTTAAATACATACAAAAGAAAGAAAAGGATCTATTCTATCGTAGGAAGACTTTTACTGTGCTCCATTCTTCCTTCCAGTAATATGAGAAATTTCGTAGTCTATAATTTGCAACATTGTATTTCAGTCAGTACCCATTCATTCTATTTTTATAAATCTGAGTACAAAAGAAATAAAAGGGTATTATCTTTTATCTGAATATCTAAACTACCCCGCCCTTCGATAATACGATAAATTTCATTGTCTGTGATTAGCGACATTTTATTGCAATCACTGCTCATTCATTCTCTTTTCATTAGTTTTAGCATAAAAAAAAGGAAAGGGTATCTTTTTTTGTCTAAATACTTGCACTACCCCACCCTCCCATCTAATAATCGGAAACATTTTATTGCAATCACTACATTCTCTTTTTATTAGTTTCAGTGCAAAACAAAAAAAGAGAAAGAAAAAGTTCTTTTGTACAATTGCATGTTTAGATCTGAATAGCCTTCCATCTTCATCTCATAAAATTAATTTTGATGCACATAGATAGAACTAAATTTTACTTTTCTGTTAGTAATTACTCTTGGTCAATAATGAAAGATATTTTATCGAGTACAGGTCCTGATGATGCCGTCGAGATACGGCGAAACGTCGACTTTTTTTGTAAATTTTGTTTCTAAATACATATTACGAGATTTTGTGTTTTCATAACTACTTTTTTAAAGTAATTGTGAATAGGTGACTATTTTGGTTTTTTATTAATATTATATAAAATAGAAAAATAAATTGTAAATTTATTTAAGATTAAATTTTTTAATCTTTATATTAATAAATATTTAAATTTGAAATAAATTGTAAATTTATTTTTTTTAATTAAATTATTTATTTAAAAAAAAATTAATTTTTTGAAAATTAATTTATTAATTTATTTTAATTAAATAAATTTAGAAAAAAGAATTAATCTATAGTTGAATTATGAGTTCAAAAGCTTTTGACAGTAAATGGCAAAAATCATTTTTTTTTTGTTTGGAACATAATTTATAATCACCGCAAGTTCCATCTTGGCAACCTGTCGTGAAAAGTTTTTTCTAAAAACAAATAAAAATTTCTGTCAGTGATTCTCTTATCTCTAATCCATTTTCAAAAATATCTTGCCTTTTCTATGGATTCGCATATCAAAGAGTCTTTTTGAGAAAAAAAGTAATAACATATTTTTACAAAATATTTAAAAAAAAAAACTTGGGGTAAACAAATGAATAAGAATTAAAACCAAAATAATGCAACTGGATGTCGAGCCATCTCCTATGAATACTGGTTTGCTTTCTTCTCTGATAAGCACTACATTAAACGTTATAAAAATCTGATTATCTACCGGGCCCGATAATTTTCCCGAACTTTCGCCAAAAAGCCTTAATATCGAAAGAAAAATCAAATGTCCAATTTCTGAAAAACCACTCGAAAAAATTCATAACCCTTACTTCTGCGATTTCGGCACCTTCTTGATTTTCAAATCCTCCACCGTCAAGTTGGCCGAAGTCGGCTCCCCCGAGATTGCGATCTTCTTGATCCTCTTATCGGCGTCTTTATCCGTCAAATCCACATCGTCCAATCCTATGGTGCGTAAATTAAACACCATGTTGGTCAGCGGTTGAACGATCTGCTTATACTTTTCGATTTCGTTCGTCAGCAATCTAATCTTCACATCTTGCTCGTCCAATTTACGCTCCAAATTTTCGATATATTTCTCGCGCGAATCCGCCGTCTCGGTTTCGTTATCGGAAGCCATGGTTCACCGGCACAAGTTCTAACACGATTTTCCAACTATCACTATTATCGTTCGCGACTAAATCCGTATTCGTAGTGGCACTGAATCGCGAAATTTCAAAAATCACCACCACGAATCGCAAAGTATCATAAGCGAACGTCTCGGTTAACCGTAACACTCTCACGGCAACATCACCGCCGCTCGCTTATAACCTCTGATTTACGCTAAAGACAATACGGTACCTCGATTCCCACGCGCTTATTGATGACTTTAAAAAGAAACTCGACGAAAAATAGCGTAAACTTCAATCTGATACACATAAACACACCTCTTTAATCTGTGGGCAGGTGATGGTTACCATCCGCTCGAAGAAATTAACCCGTCGGCGATGTATTGTAAGCGAAAAAAAAAAAAATACTCCAGAAGGTTAAACCGTTTTGCATCGGGCATTGTTCGAAGCTTGGGCGTGGAGCGAATTATTTCGCGATCGTTTTCGCCATTTTTCGTTAGCCCTTAAGTGGTATCGTGGCGAATTTTTAACCTCACTAGAACCGGTCCGTGTCTATAAATGTAGTCGGCGTTACCGAAAAGGACGACCTAGCTACCTCGAAGTGTAAACATTGAAAATCACTTGGTAATTAAACTCTCGTCGAAATTTCCAACGAGGTCTTTTCAACGCTTATTGCCAGGTCATAGTCCACGAATTAAATTTACCACCCCTCCAAAAAAAGATCAGCCATCATTAATATTAATCACAAGAAAAGCGATCGCGATTTTAGATTTCTCGATGATTTAAAAAATCACTATTAAATATATCGACGAGGAAAAACCATCGTAAAACTAATCACTCGGCTACACCATACCAAAACCTCTATCTTTCGAAGACGATAAAAAAGAATCAAAACCTCATCACCGAGAAGCTTCATTTACTTATTTACTCGACCATTTATCAAATACGTAAATTCGCTATCTTGACAGCACCGCAGATAAAAATTTTCCATCATTCGGCTTCACCGCGCTACCTCCTAGATGAAGTTAATTACAGAAATTTGGACCGACATTATCATACGCTTGACATCGTTACATTTACGACCTACGATGAATATGCAAATAAAAAGCGAAAGTTTCGGCTCAATACCCCGCAGCAATTGCAAAATTTTAAACGCACAATGGCGCGTGGGCATACGGTTAGCTGGTGCACTCGTTAATTCAGCAAAATTAATCCACACTTGTTTCATCGCCTCGGTGTACCCGTCCAAAGTGGTAATTTTTTTAATCGAAGGTAAACTCTTTTTTTCCTCTCTGGTGAATTTGCCTTCGACTAGGACGCCGAATATTAATCAGTTTGTGTAATCGATTCGGGTAATCTAATGATACTGCCAAAATGTCTGGCCGAAATTAATTATATAAATAAGGCACTCGTAAGAAAACATTCGACTACGTTATCAGCAGCAGACGGAAAATTATTTTCATGCTTTATGAACTTGGTGAAAATTACAGATCGACAAAATAATACCGACACGAAATTGAACACTTTTTACGTTCGAAGGAGGTGTTTAGATTTTTGAAGACGGATAAACTTCAGCAAAGCCCTTGGTATTTTAAAAATTAAAGGATCTAATTTTTTTAGAATAAAAGAGAAAATACCTCATTTTCAAGGATCTTAAGAAATGATTTGCGATTCAATAATTCATCGTCACAATGAACATCAATTTTATTTGTTTAGAAATTTGAAGAATACTCGGACTTTATTCTCTTCCAAAGTGGTCTCCAAAATAACATTTCGCCATCAAAAAATTTCAGCTCTACAAAATAACACGGACTCGATGATCCATTAATTCTGAATATTCCTGACGTTCTAAGGTCACACAGAATTCACACAAATCATCAGTATTTTCATACTCAGTGGTCCAAAATTTCTTAGAAGAGTTTCAAATTAAAATCAATAGCTGTTACAGTCTACCCAATTTGGGAAGGGGGTCTTGGGAGGGGGGAAGAGTTCAAATCTTTCCCATTCTAACCATTCTTAATCATATGACAAATGTTCAACTTTTGGCATACATTGTTTTTTTTTTAGCTAAGCACCAATGGATATGCGTGAAAATTTTGCAACAAATTCTTCGTGAAAATACACAAAACAATTTTTTTTTTTTTTTTTGATTCAATTCAACATGAAATATCAGTATCCCAAGTCTATTCGGAGAAGAGTAAAAGCAAAAAATATCCATTCGAGGAGATTTCAAGTTATGAAATTTCCTGAATTTTCTATATAATGTGGAATTCATCAATGATCGAAGTTTGAAGAATGTTTGAGAAATCTCAAATAGCTCATATTTAACGAAAGTAAACTCATATCAATATTGCGGAGTGGGAATAAAAAAATGTACTATATTCCAAATTCAATTTCACACTTGTACTTGGAGATGAAAAAGGGGAGGGGGTTTGTCCACCACTACTCAATAAAATTTATTCCAATAGTAAAGCATGTGGGTGGGCAGAGTGGGGTTAGGGCAGATGCAAAAACAGAGCTATGTAGAAAAACAGAACCTTTTTTTTTGTGTAGTGAGACTCATTAAAAGAGAATAAATTGATATTGATAGCAATAAAATGTTGCCAAGTATAGAAAATGAAACTTCTAGTGTTATTGGAAGGAAAGGGAGCAGTGCTAATATTCAAACGAAAAAAAATAGATTTGGAGGGAAGTTCAAGCAAAATACTATTTCAGAGGGGAAATTATAAGAGGAAACTTCATCAATCGTCCATATTCCTCACCAAATCGACCTAAAATGGTATGTAGGATTAGGTGAGAAGAGAATATGAAGCCTTAAATTTCAGTCAAAATGCATCTATAATAGATCTCAATGGCAGATTGGTAGGGGAACCTTATAGAGCTAAAATTTGGTAAATATAGGTTCACAAGGACTACTTATCTTAAACTCATCTCCTTAGGTGGTTTTAGAAAGGATAGGAGGGTTTTTTTAGACTCGGTAATGGGTGCGACCTTGGGACATATAGAGATTGCCAACATCATTCGCAGATCCTAACAAATACCTCGTTTTCGAATAATAAAAGAAAAATTATTTAAAATTCAATGTTTCCCTCATGGTAAATTTGCAGTCGTATTGTGTTTTAATTTAATTTGTTTATAAATTGAAAAAATATTCCGCCTTAACTTCCTTTCTAAGAGGTATTCAAAACATCACTTATTTAGCTTCAATATGCAGAACTACTAAATGAAGGAGGTGAAGAGGGCAAGCTACCGAATTTTTTGAAAGCAGCCGATACCTTAATACGAAAAACAAAATAAAGTTTTAAAATAAAGTATTCCCAAAAGGAAAAAAAAATTGAAATTAAAAAGTCCAAAATTAGGAATAATGCTTATAAATGCAAAAAAAAAAATAAAATACAAAAAAATGAAAAATGTTGGAAAATTAAAATTAAAAAAAGAATCTGAATACAAAAAAGTCTTGAAATTAATACAAAAGAGCAAAATTCCAAAAAAAAATTCCAAAAAAAAAGTACAAAAATATCTGGCGAAATAAAAAACTGACGAGATTCATCTTGGAGAATTAAAAATTAATGTTCCTAATTTGCTCTAGGAGCGTTCAATTTAAAAAAAAAAAATTATTAAATTGAATGAATTCTATTTTGTTTTTCAGTGATTGAAATAGAATGAATTATCAAGATTTTCAACTTTTTTAAATATTAAAAATACTTTTTTTAGATTCCAAGTTCATATAATGAGCGTATTCTCAAAACATAAATGCATATTTTGTAATTTTAAATGCACAGAATTTGAACCTTAGTCAAAGACATGGTGTTCAAGAGCATATCTCAAGATCTTAAAAAAAATTTCCAAATAGCTATTCACTCCACCTGGGAAACCACCTGGAGAAATACTTCCACAACTAACAAACTCCGGTCCATCCAAAATTCCACCTCACTTTTAACGTCACCTCAATCCTCGAGGAGGGAAGAGGTTATCCTAGCACGTCTCCGTCTAGGTCATACCCTGAATAGACAACCTCCGCCCATATGCGCACAATGCCAAACCCAGCTTTCAGTCTCACACATCCTAACAATATGCCCCACATACTCAAACATCTGTTCTAGACTTCAACTCCCATCTACCCTATCCGATATCCTCAATAGCCACCAGACCAACTTCCTATTCACCTTCCTGAAATAGTCAAACCTTTACCACAGAATCTAAACACTACATACCGGCAAACGTGCCTCTAACCTTAGCGGCAGCACACGGCACAAAAAAAAAAAATACATTTTGGAGGTCTCTAAAAAATGAAAATCAAACATGAATTATTTTTACTATATAGCCCACGCTGATCATAAATTACCAAAACATTTTTTTTTTTTAATTTTAAAGTGGAAAACAGATTGATTTTTGCTGTTTTTCACGTATTAAAAAAAATTAACTCATATTATTATTATTTTTTTTTTAAATTTAGGGTTAAATTCTTGCAAGATTTTCAAGGTTCTAAATATGACCTGAAGAGATAAAAATGTTCAAAGTGGACACAACTCAAATTTTTAAACAAAACTTAACCCTTTTGTGGAAGTAATAATATTATTTCTTGAAGCTGAAATTAATTAGAATTTCACTCGAAGACTGAAGGAATACTTAGATACAAGGTGACCGAAAAGTAGTTGGAATGAAAGTTTAAAAAATTATTCAAAAATTATAAGAGCCTGGAAAAATTTTTAGATTATAGCTGGTGTTAGAACTTGCCACCACCTATTGCACGGCAAGCATCCATCCACTTTATCATATTTCTGAATACATTTTGACATGTGTCTTTGGTCACAGAACTTATCTGGAGCTCAATTCTGTTCGTAATTCGGATAAAGTCGCCGGTTTATTGTGATATCCTTTAAGAATCCACACAGAAAGAAGTCTGCGCCGGCGGCAAATCAGGACTTCGTGGCGGCCATGTACAATAACATTCTAAAAAAAAATCAGCTAATGCTTAAGAATCCGACAAAACTCCATAACATCGGACTAACTTCCTTACAAGTCACCTTCTTCCGCGTGTTGTCGCGAAGACGAACCGTAAAAAATATTTACTTTAGATTACACCCGAGAGCCATATATGCCACTCCAATAGGCTACAAAAACCGGTGAAAAAACATCAAATATTATCGGACTAGCAAACAACTTGAATCACACAAACATCAGTAGTTAACAAATAAATAAGACAATTATCTATGTACTGATATTTGCACAACCATAATGGAAAATTTCAAGCTCACAGATTACGCCGAACTTCGCGAAGCTATGCAAGTCCTACACTTCAGCGTCGAATAACTATAGCGAAAAGCCACCGAAGGCGAACCTGTCGCGTTTTCGACGAAGACGAGTCGACGATATATGCGCTATTCGGGTTCTGCTACAACAATGAATTCTTTTTATTGAAACCGAGATAACGATTTAATCGAGTTTAATTTTCGCTATCGCGCGCTCAGCCATTGAAATTAATCGCCAGTCATTACTTCGAAGTGATATCGTGCATTTCATAACAGTCTAATAATTCCAACACTCGATCGCCACCGCTCAGCCGGCGAGTAATTTGAGACTCGTTTACGTACCGAAGTCTTTAATTAAATAAATAACAAATTTCGATAAATTCGCCAGCTCGGTAACTTCTATCGTCTTTCGAGGACTTTAATCGGCCAGACAATATTTCGACTACAAAAATAATCGACTCTTATGGCGAATTTCGAACGCAATAATAAATTCGCCTTGATTAAATAAATATTATGTCAGTATACGCCTTTACTACGTCTAAATACGAATCTATCAGTGATCGTTTAAAGGATTGTAGTATAAATGCCCCGTATCAAAAACCGAGATAAGTTACTTTTTTAATCGTAAAATACGCTCGTCGGTTATTACTCGTATTTTTTTTTTTTGGCAACATCATGTCGTTAATCTACCGATTTTTTGTATTTAATCGTAGAGGCAACAAAGTCGTAAAAAACCGAAAATCGCGAATCTAATTCTTTCTTACCGGCGAACGAACGTTCATTCGACGAACCTATTATCATGCATATAGGCTGGCAGATTACCAATGAAATTATTACACCAGTTTTGTCTTCTGTGCATTACTCTTCGATACGAATATTCGAAAATCAGTTCCATTTTGTATCGAGGTACGAAGTAAAATAAATAATTACTAAAATATTGGAGAAGTTTTCATCAATCAGTCAAAGACGTTTCACCCATGCATTCAAGGAAGTCTATTTTTACTTTCGAAGGAGCGAATTCGTTCTCAATTCACGATACTCCCGAAAGACCACTCTGGACCAATGGAACACGAAAGGGATAGTGAGCTTATATGCCAGGCCATCTTACTCTCCTCACTGAGCCTCAATCATGGGCTTTTTATAGTCTGCAGCCACATATGAGACATTAAAGCGATACGCTCGGATAGATTAATATATCACAGATTACTTCAAATTATAAAAAACCCATTCCTAGAGTTCAATGAGAAAAGTAAAAGTAGAGGGTTTCAATCTATTGGCCTTTCTGCATGGTACCCAGCTTTACACACGTATTTAAACCCAACATCTCGATGCGTCTCTAGCCATAGAAGCTGTACATGACGCTTGAATACGTATTATTAAAAAAAAAAAAAAAATCACAAAAATTATTCAATATCCAACACTCACTCAAAACGAATCATCACAAAATTACACGTTCCTTGACCCAGCATCTTGTTTCACACTGAATCATTCAAGTAAATTGAAAAAATAATTCATTTTCGAATATTAGTTCCGAAAATTTTTTCATTTTGCCTCTTTCATGACACTCAGATTTAAAATAACTATTTTTGTTTTTTCAATCAACTTAAAAATATTTTTGTCGTTTTGATGATCACTGCTATATTTTGTAACTTTTAATATTAATATTTTTGTTCTTTCTACTATTTCTTGGTACATTTTTTATTCTGATTTCTTTTTTTTTTTTTTGATTATCTTGAAAATTTTTGATCATTTTCTTTGAAAAAATTATCATAAAATTTTTTGTTCTTCCATCATTTTTTATTTTTTCTGAATATTTTTGTTATTTTTCATTATTTTTTTAATTTCTATTTTATATTACTAATTTCGATATTATTTTAGGCTCTAGGGAATTTTTCATCCTTCATTGTTTGATCGTCGTAAAAAAACATGACAATTTTTTTGCATTTGAATATTTTCTTTTATCACCATTTTTATTACTCACTTCGGAATTATTATGGCATCTTTGACTTATTTTAACAATTTTTGGATAATTTTCGAGACAAAATGATAATTTTTTTCTTTTCACTTCTCTTCAATTTTTTTCGTAATTTACCAAATATTTTGTCATATTTCGGTATTTTTTTAGGTTATTTGGAATTTTTTGGTCACTTTTGTCAACACTTTATCAATTTTTGTAATTTTCATAATTTTTCATATTTTATCGTAATTTTCTTTCTTTTTGGGGCATTTTGGTATTTTTGGTCACTCAATAATTTTTTGCTCTTCACTATTTTCTATTCCTTTTTCCGAATTTCCTTCGTTTTTCATCACATTTCAGTACATTGGGTCACTTATATTATATCTGATCAATTTTCGTGACATAAAGTTATAATTTTTGGCTTTCATATTACTTTTCATTTTTTACGGCAATTTTCTTTTTTTTTTATCACATTTCAGGTTTTTTTGGTCACCAGATGATTTTTTGCTTTTCATTGCTTTACATTTTTTTTTTTGTCATTTTCCTCATTTTTAGTCAGATTACCATACTTTTTGTTTACTACGGATTTTTCGGTCACTTTTTTGGTTTTCTGGTTACTCGCTAATTTTTGTCACTTCTCCATAATTCATCAATTTTAGCGAATGAAAATTATAATTTTCGGCCTTTTACTATATTTTAGTTTTTTTGGTTCACTACTTGATTTTTCGTCAAAATTTTTTTTTCATCCTTTCAATAACAATTTTGTGTTTTTCACGACTTTACACTTTCTTTCGTTATTTTCCTTGTTTTACGTAAGATTTTCGTATTTTTCTCAGTTTAAAAATTGTTTGGTTGCTTCATCATTTTTTGTTCATCTTCTTAGATGATTTTTAAGATGAAAAAAAACAATGTTCGTATTTTCTAGTACTTTGTTTTTGTTTTTTTTTTTTTTTAATGACGAAAAGACAAATTATTCATTTTGCATGTTTTTTTTATTTATTTACTTATTTATTTATTTGGGGAAAAATCTTTAGTCATAAGTAATTGAGTACTTTGAATATTTATTGTCATTTTTCTCACATTTTATATTTTTTGACTTCTCACCGATTTTCGTTGAATTTTTCAACTCATTTTTCATCATTCTAAAAAATCTTAAAACTTCTACTATTTTCATAATGAATATTTCACCCTTATTCAACGAAATTCAGATTATTTTTTCATAATTTATCATTATAACAACTTCAAAAATTTCATAACTTTTGTATCGAATTTTAATAAAATTCCACATGTTTCACAATTCTTTAACCTCATTTACCTCATATTAAATATTCTAAAAAAAAAAATAATTAAAAAAAACATTTTTTCATCACATTATTAATTTCATTTTTTTTTACATATTTCTGCATTTTTGTAATTTTGAATTTTTTTGGTTATTTTTCAACTATTCATAATTTTTCATTTTTCATCACTTTTGCTTTTTTGAATGAGTTCTCTTGACTTTTGTTACACTTCATATTCCTTTTTTTTTTTACCACTTCAGAAGTTTTGGTCATGTTTGCCATACTCTCACTTTCTAATCAAAAATGCCCAAATAATGTTCAAAATGAAGTCCAATAGGTAACATATAAAAATGGTAGAAAACCATCAAAATTATGAAAAACCTTTCCAAGTTGAAAAAGATACATCGTAAATATACATAGATCTGAGAAAAAAATCTTTCGTCCTTCCTTAAGTCATCCAAAGTGTACTGTTTCCTTCTCTAAATATAATATAGTCCAATAAATTTTTCTTACGCGCTTCTAGCCCTGAGCTGTACATTAAGAAAAGTAGGATAAAGAAAAATATTCTAAATATTTGAGTTTGTTTTTCGTCATTCAAGAACTTTTTCGTCACTATCACTCGTTTTTATTGATTCATTTCTAGCTATTTCAGCAATTTTTCATCATTCCAGGACTAGAAGTTCCTTCATGAATTTTTTGGAGAGGAGCGGGGAAGAGGGGGCGAGTGATGTCTCTTTGTTTCCGTCGTGATTTTTCTAATCATTTTTATCCTTTCATGTCAACATTTTTCATTACAATTATGTTGCAAAAATTTAGCTCATCTACAACGTGTCCTTAATCTTTTGATTTATAGGCTCATTTAGATGATTTTTTGTCACTTAAGCTTCCAGCGGGGAAATCCATTTACCCCTTCTAACACAAGGAGCTCGAACTATTCGCAATCACATAATTCTTTTATCGAGGAAATAACCAATGAAATACCTCCACTCCACCCAACCACTCACCAGACAAGGAAAAATTCTGGCGAAAAATTTCACGCCGACCTCAAGAAACCCACTCCACCGAACCGACGGCTCGGCGATCCTTGAATTACGAATCGTTGTCGGCGTTTATAATTACCATCTCGAGTTGCATTAAAGAATGAGAGAAAAAGAGACAGAAAACCGCACGCACGCTGACCAAACGGAAAAAAATAATTAAATTTAAAATCCGGATAACGAACCCAAGGTGAATCGACGAATTATCGAAATTTCAACCAGATCCGCTCGACACGCCGAACCATTGAAAACGTGTACGGACGATCGGTTGACCTAAATATTCCGTTATCTATGAGCCTAGCGCGCCGTTTGATGGTTATGTATTCTGACCTATAAGGAACTTCTCGCGCAATGCCATTCGCACTATCGACGATTTTCTTTTTCTAACCTTTTTCCTCGGCGTGCAACGTCTCATTGCGTAATATCAGAGGTTTTGCATGTTTCTGAATTATATCGCGGCCGAGTTTCAAGGATGATGCTATACCTAACAGGTAAATTATAATTGGTAGGTATGCGCCGGTTTTTTCTTCTCGTTTTAAAAACAACCGCCGCTTATCGTCACCGCGACAACGTAATTTACGATGAAATGGTAAATCGCGACGAATGCATTTCTCCGCAAAAACAACGCGCCGGCCACGTGATCTATACACGAGGTATACGACGCTCACGTATGTACTACGACGTCGCACGCGTTCATTCAAATGCTAATACTATTCATCGCGTTTACATCGTTCAAAGTGAAATGCTAAGTACCAATTACAAAGCGTCGTATGTCGTACAGAATGATTAGAGAAAAAAAACGCCTCGTAAGAACACCGCCAATTCTATCCCAAAGTAGATAACCTCGAGGTACGCCAGAGCCGATGATATTTCAACATTTTATCTCGTTCGATCGAAATTTTCGCCACATCCATGGCACATCGGTTCCACGTACTCATTGTCGATCCACAAAGCCGTACTATGCAGATTCGATCATTTTCAAGGTCTTCGACGAACATAATATGAAATCTCACAATCGGCCTCGAATCGATATTTGTACGAGCAGAGGGGAAGGATGGGGCACGCCAACAAAGAGAATTTGTGTGAAGATATCTCAAGATGCTCAATCTCCTTCGCATACTCGACTAATCTCGCACCTGTGTCAACTTCGCAGACTAGGCACTAGAAAAAGAACGTAAGCACCCATGCCACATTACTGGAGCTGAGTTTTCAAAGTTAGCATGATCAGATTGAAGATAACCCTGAAGTGCTATTGATCCGTGTACAGATGGACTAATCCTTCAACATCACCTATGAGGTAGATCTGATATACAGTATATTTTCTCAACTCAATAATCAATTACCCATATGAAGTCCATATTTATTAAATTAGAGTTATTAGAGATTTCTCAAGCTACTCTTAGATTTTGACTCCATCTGCCAGTTTGGATACATTTTGAATCACATTCACTGAGTCGTATTGTGATCCTTAACTAACTCTGCACACAATTTTTGAGCCTGACAGTGGCATTTAAAGAGGATAAACAAATGATTAAAAAAATTTCATGACTTAATGCCCCCTTCAAAGTTACTTTCGATTCTACCTAAAGGGCTGTAATTTTCACACGTTAATAATTTGACCAACCGCTATGATATGAAATGACGATGAAAAGTTTTCGACATTTTGAATCGCTTTCAATTCTGTTCCATCACACCTATGAAAATGGATTTGCGATTTGGCATCCTTCTCGACAACAACAATCGCATGGAGTCCATATTTATCAAATATAAGGTATTTGAGGCTCGTCACGCTTTCTCAAACTTTGACTATACGCTATTTTAGATCTATTTCCACTTGAGTTCAAAAGGTCATATTTTGTTCTCTAACTAACCTTAAATACAAAAATATTTGACTAGAACATGAGAAATATTTAGGAAACTGCATGACCCACCTTCCCCTCCTTTTTATCTCCAACTTCATGAGCGAAGATGTACTTCGAATATAGTATACTTCTTATTCTCGGTAATCATATGAGTCCATACTTACCAAGTATGAGCTAAATGAGGTTCCTCAGGCCTACTCAAATTTTGACCATCCTCCATTTTCGATCCATTCTGACCCAAATTCAAGGCGTCATATTCTGGTCTTCAACTAATCTCGCATATGAAGATCGACTTTTCTAAATCGATTCGGTGAGAAGATATAGAATATTCGAGAAATTTTATGACCTCATTTTTCCTTCAAAATACGCTTTTCTTTCAACTGTCTTTCCCCTCCCCCCTCGCTGAGCATATTACAGAAAATTGTTTTCCTTACCCTAATCCATTTCGAACACCCCTACCTCTCCTATTTCAACCTCCTCGAGCTTTCCTTAAAATTTGATCATACCACATTTTGAATCATTTAAATCCAAATTCAAATATGTGACATGGTGGCCACTAGCTAACTCTTAATACAAATTTTGAGCTTTCCAGCTGAACTCAAAGAAGAGATATGATTGATTCAGGAAATTTTATAGCGTGTTTTTCAAAGTTTTCTTTTCTTATTGAAACTCAATCGTTATCCCCACTCGTAACCAAAAATTACCGATATTTTAGATTTTGAGAGTTGTTACTTTTAGTATTTGGTGGCAAGAGGGGAGGGGGAATTGAACTTCAATTTCAAATGGATGGAGAATTGGATTAACGATTTTTAGTTTTTTTTTTTTTTTTTTTTTTTTTATTACAAAGATGTAAATTGTAGAGTGTCCGTTCAAAATTAACCAAAGTGGCTGTGAAGGAGCACTCAAATGCTTGTAAATAAATAAATTTAAGAACTCTGGATCCATTTGGGAAGTGTAAGAATTGGATGGATATCGAGAGCAAAATTTTGAAGAGCTTCAATTGAGCTCATTTGGCAACACTGATGTTCCACCTTTTCGAAAAAAGGAGAAATGCGACTCCCTCTAATATAAACATACATTTACAGGTTTTTCCTCTTCACACAGAAATGAACGAAAATTTCCTAAAATTTGTAAATGGTATCTACTATTTTTAGATTTTTAATTTGACTTGATGAGGAATGTCCATGATTATGAGACGGGGAGGGGCGCTTAAAGGGCCCCAAAAACATAAAATCTCAAGATCATGGTCTTATATGATAAACAGGTAGTTTTTGGAATAACAACATACCTAAATTAAAGCTGTGTAGGGACATTTGAAGGGGAGTCATTTGAACTTTTTTCAAACACATAACCTTGGATCTGTTTTCGATGGGGAGTAGGGGGGCAGAGGGGTGAAAATTGATTTCCCCAATCAAATTTTTATGAAATCTATTTGAGGTCACTTGGCAACTACTGACCATATGTCCTTCACTTTTAGAAAAAAAAATCAAAATTAGTCCCACCCTAGTGTGTAGTGTATGTATAACATATTTTAAATTCATAAAAATTTGATCATTACAGTAGCGTTGGTAATAATATACCTTGAAGATGTGGCAATAAACCTCGTTGGTTTCCGAATTGTAATTTTACCCATAATTTAAAATTGCCTTCCAAATTTTGATATACACCCCTCCACCTTTTCTCGTCATCACTCAATATTGTCTCGAATGACTAATTTCAAAAAACAAATTTTTATTAATAATTTAACATTCGTAATTTTCATTTTATAAAATCAAATCGATGTTTTTATTTTTTTTTGATATTTCCTCACAAATCTCCTCTGTATTTATATTAGCTGCTTATTATTGACTATTAAACGAAACCCAAGGGATGATTGATTACTCTGCAGCCCCTCCCTTCTCATACCTACACTACACGATCATTAGCATACAATTTTTTCTTCAACTCTCTATTCTCACACTGTCATATTACCTCGAGTGAATGTAATAGTAAATGTTTTGTCTCAATGTGCGATCACAAAAGTGAAAAATTTTCAATGAAATAGTTTTATTTTTAGGGCACAAGGCAGAAGAGTAGACAGACAGGCTTCATAAAAATTGGAAAAAAACAAAATTCAATCTATCCTAATATAAAACATGAACATATCGGATTTCTTTTCGATTCTTCTCAAATTAGGAAGATCGTAATACTTTAATTTCTCATTAAAAACTCCGTTAAAAGTAACCCACAGCATTTTACCCATCATCTGAACTCGATACCGAGTTTGAAATCAATCATATATATACTACGCGAATTAAACTCCATCGTGTTAATGAACTTCATTTAAATTAATTCCAACCACATATCAACCCAGCATGCGACGACCATTTGGATCGTCGTAAATGTCGTACTAGATCAACTTCAACGATCTGGTTTTCCACCATTTTCGACGCGTTCGACGACCACCGAAATTTCTCGCACTCCACCCATAAATAACATCGAACCACTTCATTCGTCATGGCCCATCTGGCGACACCGAAATCGAAATCCTCCACGACGTTTTTCTCGCTACTTTTAGTCCGGAATATCGAAAACACGAATTTCTACATACCGTTACCCGAGCCACCGAGCCGATAAAATCCATCAAAACGTGAACGCACCGAAGACGCGTTAAAGATTTCTACAATCATTTTTTTCCACTCCGATCCGCGCATAGTCTTATTAACAAGCTGCATCTCGCAAACCAGTTCAACCAGACGGCTCTTTTACCAATCGTCGCGCGTACGCTTCACTTGCAAGCATATATGCCCAGCAGAATCGACCTATAGGCTACCTATTTATGAAAAAAGGAATACGTCTTGCGAAACGCCGGTGACGTCGACGTTGTTTGTATTAAAATACGCGCGTTTTGTAATCCGTTAACGTCGCCGGTCGCGCGAGTATACGCGCCCATCGACTCTATACGTATCGTAGCGAATTTCGTTCGGAAATAGGTACTCGATGAATTTTACGAGCCATAAAAATCGAGAGGTGAAAGGGTTACTCATAGTAAAATCTTATGCAACGATTAAGTGAGGACGTGTTGGCGTGTTTGGGGTTATTTCGTTTCTGATATTTATGAAGTTCAAAAAATGAATGAATGTAAGAGGTCTCAAGGGAGAAATGTGATTTTCCTCAATTGTCTTGATAACAGCTGCATTATGTGGAAAAAACAACTACGCAGCCATGTCATATTTTTGGAGCTGAGTTTCTAATTGGAGCTTGTTCATTTGCAAATAACGCTGCTAATCCTTTCATGTCCACACTCCACACCCAATACCAAGTTTGAAAACCTCTGCTCTATTCCTTCCAAAACTACATAAGAAGTTGCATTTAAAACTATAATGTAGTACTTTTTGACGTGCAGTTTATGATATGGACTCATATTTTTCAAAATAGAGTTACTCGAGGCTCCTCAAATTATCGTCAAATAAAATTTTTGATACCTTATCCCCATCCCTTCCCGATAAACTGCCCCATATGTCGAAAATTCAATATTTTTACTCGGATCAGATGGATGAACATTTTTGAAATTTTCACAGATGGCGGACACTATATAGATACATTCGTGGGAATTATTTCAAATTTTTCGATTGATATTTTTTTGAACTTTTTAGGCTTTGAAATTTCCAACGATTTTTAAAAACTTTTGTGGGGGTAGCACATGGCTGATTTTTTTTTTTCATAATTAGCACATATCCCAAGGTACAACATTATAATACTTTTGACTCCCCAGAAAAAGTGGTTTTTTGCTTCAACACTCCTCCAAATTCAGTTGGGAAGCTAAATAAGAATATATTAATCACTTGGGCTTATTTTATCATACGACGCCACAATAAAAAATTTTCGACTTTTCATGTATCCCCAGTTAATTTTGAAATCGATATACCCTCCTTTCCCTCTCCAACATCATGTATGGAGGTGAAATGGAGACGTAATATACTTCTTATTCCCAATAATCATATGAGTCATATTAATTACATATTGACGAATTTGAGGCTTCTCAAGCTATGCTCAAATTTTGATAATCCGCCATTTTGGAAGTATTTTCATCCAAATACAAAGATCATATTCTGGTCACCAACTAACTTACGCACAAAGTTTGACCTTTCTAGGTTTATTTGGTGAGGAGATATGGAAGATTCAAGAAATTTCATGACTCAAACCTTCTTGAAAAAGTCGTTTTTTGTTCCAACTCCCCCTCCCCTGCAATTAGGAAACTGAAATTTGGATATGTTGGTGTCCGTGATTCACTCTTTCATATGAGATCAAAAACAAAAATTTTTTGCTATTCATTATCTATCCAGCACCCCCTCAAAATTTGAGTGATCCGCCATTTTGAGGTGTATCGAAAAAACAAAAAAGTGCCTTTTTCGCACTTTCAAAAAAAAGTCTCTCGCTAAATTTTGAGCGAATTTTATGAATAACCGCGGCCCTACGTGCGGGGGTATAATGTATAAACCATAGAGTTGGACATTGCCAGATGATCACAAATAATCCGAAACGGAAAGATTTGAAGAACCCCACCCCTACCCTTGCCAAATCACGTGGACTGTAATAGCTATCATTTTTATTGAAAACTCAGTTAAAATATGTAACTATGAACAATTGATCAACAAAATTCATTTGTAGTGTACAGATTGTACACTTCGGAAACTGATAAAATCAAGTTCACCACATAAATATGGCGCAGTTCGTAGGACTCATGAGAAGCACTTTTGGAATCTATTCGTAATTATTATATACACTAGTGCCTCCTCGCCCCTTCGGGGCTCGCAATAAAAATTAAATGAAGAAAAAAGTTATTTTATCAGACAAGTACTGCTAGGTACATTCCAAACTGCATAACCCAATTTATTCTTAGCTGTTACCGCCACACTTGTTAGACCCACCAAGAGTTCTTCCTGTATACCTGCCATTTTAAACAATTTTACAACTCTAGCCTTGTTCTCGCCCATGTGCAAAACTTTTATTAGAATTTATTAGCTTTCCCTTCGTATACCTGCTATCCTTTATATACTTTTATACATGCTACTCAAAACAAGGATGCGCGCGCATCTCAAAACCGATTTCATTTTGATTTTAATACACAGAGAGATAAGAAATATTTTCTGTATTTTTTGTTGAGCAAATTTCAAAGAAAAAAAATTTATTTCATTATTTTTTAACTTGTTTCATTTATCAACAGGTGTTAGAATATTAATAGGATACGGAGTCGCGCTTCGAGCTCCTCGCGTATGATTGTTCTTTAGAGATGATGGCATGGGATAGGAAGAGCGTGGCTACCGATAATACAAAGTTTTTTAGTTTTTGGAAAGAAATTTTCAAGATTATTTAATCGAAAGATGGCAAAGACGTCATGTGTTACTAGAGAAATAAACATATTGAGTTCGATAAATTTTCATTTTTCTAACATAGGTGCCATTCTAATTATTTTTCTACATATACCGTTTCAAGAATAAATGCTGTAGTTCCTCAACGCCAAACTGGGTACTGAGTTTTGAAATTTACAAAACTCTGGTATCAATCAAAGCGCCCATCACAACTCGGTGAAAATAAATTTAATGTTTACTTACTCCAAAATGGCGATCACGCCATTTCTAATTCCACTTAAGCATTTTAAATAGACAACATCTAATATTATATTACGTCACAACAACAACAGTCACGAAAAAAATAGGATTTCTTATTCTACACCAGGAGTAAAATTTTCCATCTGATAACATCCAATAGGCTTTTTATTCACGCAAAACAAGCCAATTGTTGAGCAAAATCGTAAAAAAACCTTCACTCAATGTTAAAGTATTTACAGAAATATATACCTCTTCGAAACAACGCCGGACAAATTACCATAAATCAACCAATTAAACAGCAAATACGAACAAACGCAAACCGTCACCGATAACATGACAATTCGCCGCAAAACTATCACCATATTAACGCACCGCTTCGCCATTCCGTAAGTACAAAACTCATACTACAATATTGTCGAAATAAAAAAAAAAATGCAAACGTTAAAATATCGTTTAAAAAAATTAATTACGATCGGCACACGATGATTTTTACGTTCATAAACCTCTATTGTAGTTTCTAAATACGTATATGCCACGCTTAATAACCGATATACATGTATTCGAAAATCGAAGCGATATGAACGTTAAGCCTACTGTTGAAGGGAGAGGTGAAAAACTTGCACAGGTAATTTTTTCTTGACTGCCGGATATTTGGCATTAACAAAAAAATCATCTATGGAGTATTTGGCAACACTGTATTTTGAATAAAAAATTACCACACGTGATATACCTGGTCCACGTTCTGATTGGTCATACGTCATGCGTGTAACAACCAACCAGCAAGTTGAAAAGTGGTAAATTAGCTTAACTTACCTGTAAAATAGAAACACGAATCAGTTGATGATTCAAATCACAAATGAATTTCAGTCGTTCACTGAAAACTGAACGATATTATTTAGGAAGGTAGAAATGAAAACACTTACATTTCATCACATTTCAGCTTTATGATTGGTCATTACGCTCGCAATGTATGACCAATCAGAGCATGGACCAATTACTATAATTACATTATACCCAGTGATGGGCCACACTTTGAAAGAAATGAGTGTACTCCCACTTCTACCATATTTATATATATATTTTTAAAGGCATATACTCATTCAGGAGCCTGCTTACTGCAAGGTGCGCTCCAAGGCGGACGTAATATGCACAACAGTATATGATCTTTCAAGAGCTTAAAACTACGAAAAAGTAATTTTTTTCTATGGAAGTAGATTCCTTTTTTCGACAATAATTAATTTTGGAATATGTCATTCACGAGCGAATCAGCTAAAAACAATTAGCAATCAACTATACATCTCTGTTTAATGATTTCGTTCACAAACGATTCGATTTTGAAAGAGCCTTCCAATTTTGCAATGAATCGTTCACGAACCATTTAATCGAAAAGAATCAGCAATTAAGCATACATCTGCACATGTCAATTTCGTTCGCGAACGATTCGATTTTGTTAGATGAGTTTTCAAAGTTTGAAAAACGAATCGTTCACGAACGATTCAACGAAAGTCAGCAATCAACAGCTATACATTTGCGTTTAATGATTTCGTTCGCAAACCATTCAGTTTTATGAAGTGAGCTCTCAAGTTTCAAAGAGTGAATCGTTCACGAATGATTCAACTGAAAAAATTAACAATCAATCATACATGCGCATTTGATGATTTCATTCGCCAATGATTTGGGTCTGTGAAGCGAACTTTCAAAGTTCAAACAATCAGTCGTTCACGATCAATTCAAATGAAAAGAGTTAATCAACTAAACATCTATGTTCGATGACTTGGTGCAAGAACGAATTAAATAAGTAGAATTACCAACAAATCACGCATTTATGTTCTACAATTTAGTTCGCGAACGATTTGCTATTGCTAGTCGAACTTCGAAAATTAAAAATATGAGTAGTTCACGGCTCAATTAAAAAGAATCAGTAATCAAGCATACATCTGTGCACATTAATTTCGTTGACGACGGATGGGATGTTGCGAACCGGATTTTCAAAGTTCAATGAATGAATCGTTCACGAACGAATTAATAAAAAAATGATCAACATGTAATTACAATTTATACATTTGCGTTTCTATGATTTTGTTCGTCAAATGATTCGATCGTAGAAGTTCTAATGATGAAAACTTGGCCTAATCATGCTCAGCACTTTCAATATTAAAAGATGTTTTCAATCAATATTTTTAGATACTCACGCATTCACATTCCACAACAGGATAGTTAAAAGCATCTAAATGAAAACTCGAAAAAAAAAACAGATGTGAAAAACAGTGTGAAAAGACTGATGAACAGTTTTTGCAAATATTAGAAATGTGCTTCTTTCTCACTCCTGGTAAGATAGCTCTGCAAGCAGATTCATAAATATCACTCCTAGAAGTAAAAGTGCATTTCTCACTGCTGCACTTCTAAAAAAGTGAAGCCCACTTCTGGCTATAAATATCAAATATCGAAAATGACCAAAAGTCATACAAATGTACAAAGGCAAAATATCTGAGAAAAAGGAAAGAAAAGTGACGATAACAAATTTCGTGTCGTCCCGTCGACCTTAGTTCGGCAAAATTTTCACCATATTGTTTACGTCATTCTTTTTAAATTCAAAACACGACGAAAAGATGAAGTATATGTGAAAATGACCAAAAGTCATACAAATGTACAAAGGCAAAATATCTGAGAAAAAGGAAAGAAAAGTGACGATAACAAATTTCGTGTCGTTCCCGCCAACCTTAGTTATTGCTTCACGATATTTAAATCATGAAGATAGCACGTGAATAAAAATTAAATCGATCGTACGATCCAAAAATAAACTTGAATTTCAATTATCCTTTCAGCCACGTTTTGAATTCATTTTCAACATGCCAACCATAACTTGTAGATAATTATCATTAAATTTCCAAATCGTAGAAAAATAAACGTGACAAGAAATCTTCGCAACGTAAATCTAAAAATTACTTATAATAGAGTAAAATATGAAACGATCTTTGAACGTCTAAAATAAACTCCGATATGATAATTTTAAACCTTATTCTCGTTTGAGTTTCGTTTCACACTTCTACGCATTACAATTACCCTACGTATAAGCATGTGTATTATCGCTTATCAACAGGTACCAGTGGTCGTGATTCTTGCTATGTTCGAAAGAATGAGAAATCCAATGTCGATGTAAAAATAACTTCAATTTCGCTTTAACATCCAATGCGAACATAAAATTACGTCATTTTCACGATAATACTTAAATGAAAAATCTCCCCTCCCAAAAAAAAGAGTTCCTAACACAAAGACGAATTCAAAAATCACCTATTCTTCTTCCTCATAAAGGGTCCATAAAAGTACGAATTTTCCTCACCCTTGCACAAGTCTTACGCAACTCCACGTCGCTGATACATCCGTTTAAATTCCGACAAATGTGAACTTGCGTGTCAGCTTCACGATATAAAACCGCGACCCCGAATACTTTCACGTTTCGTTCAAAACGCTGAAAACGGTTAGGACGCCTTTTAATCCGAATTTATCGACCTTCCATGCGATTCTCCACGCCCGAGATACATTTGCGAAGCGTGACTCGAACACCAAGGTTAGGTAAATTTTGATACGACGATGGTTTATGAAAACGAAGCGATGGATATGATGAAAAAAAATACAGACTCGGAGCCAAGTCTACGTGTGCATTATGTAGACCTACACGCGACGGCGAAGCCATACAAATCTAGAAGATTCCAAGAGGTTGGATTTTGTACGCAAACAATTGTTCGTATACACAATTAACATCGATGGAAGAATTTTCTAATTAAGAGAGTCGAGCTAAAGAGGAAAAAAAATTCGTACATGGAGTTTCCATTCCAGAGTATCGCTACATCACCTTAATTAACGCGAATATGAGGAAACAAACGCCATTCTTTTTGTCTATGTGTTCTTGTTAAATGCCATCATTGAGCGAAATCTATCCTGAAGATTATATTTTAAATGTTTCAACGCAACGCCAACATTTTTTTCTTCGATTTTTCAACTAACAAATTTCATAAAGTTCAATTTGTTTTTTTTAATGTGATTAGTTATTACATTAAATTGAAGTTTTTATAATTTATAAAATTTCGAATAATTTTTCATTTAAATTATAATTAATAAAAATTTAATATTTACAATTTTTCATAATCTACTTCACAATGCATTAATTAAAATTCAATTTTTTCTCTAGTTGTCAATTTCATTTTTTCATTTATGGTTTGTATATCATCAATTTTTTTTCAAATGAATTGTCACTGAATTTTTACTTCCTCTCACATCATCATTTATAAATCATGAAAAATTTTCCTGTCACATCAGTTTTCATTAATTTTTGTTACGTTTTTTAAAAGTATATTGCTGAAAATTTTATACATCCTAATAACATGCCCAAATTACACAGTCATTCGTTCCAGACTACAAATCCTATCCAACCTTCCCAATGTCCTCAATAAACACCATACAACATCCTTAATAACAACCAGAACATTCTTGTATCTCTAATAACGTTTTTGAAATAGACAAAAAATAGGCTAACCTGTTTCAAAAAATTATCAAAAAAGTTCACCCATTTTTTTTTTTTTTTTAAATCATTTCAGAAAGTTTCATTACAATGTATCCAAATTCAATTTTTATTCTAAATTGTAACTTAATTTTTTTTACCTTTTGAATGTCACCAACTTTTTTTAATCAACTAATAAACTATTATTGAATTTTTACTTCCTTTTAAATTACATATTATTTGTATTAACCAATAAAACAGTTTTTTTTTTTTTTTTTTTTTTTGTTATATCGGTGTTCTATCAATTTTCATTCCTGTTTCAAATTTTTCAATACATAATTCCACTGTGATTACACAAAATAATTTTTCATTTTTCACTCGCCAATTACGATTATACAAAAAAAATCACTCAAAAAAAAAAACAACTTGGACAACTTTTTTTTCGGTTGCAGTAAAAAAAGTTCAAATTTTCATGTTTCTTCATTAGAATAATTACAAATACAAATTTTTATTGTCAATTTAATTTTTTACAATTTATATTGTTACAATTTTTTGCTGAGATTATGTACTTGCTGCATTGTTATCGTTTTTTTTTTTTTTTTTTTTTTTTTTTTTGAATAATTAATCACGTATTTTATTCTGTTATCATGATTGGAGGCATGTGCTCATAAATTTAGAAATAATAATTTTCATGGATTCCCTTCCCCCCCTCAAAATATTTATAATTACATTTAAACGTAGAGAGAAAATTCATGAGAAGTGGTAAGACATACAAAAATAAAACGATATGTGATTGATTACTCAACAAGAATTACAGCAGGTTTCTTTAAGAAAAAAAAAAAATGTATAAATGCAAATTACGCAAAATGAAATTAAAAATTGAAAAAAAAATTCTAATCGTACTAACGAAGAATAATAATTTTATTTTAATTATCGACGGAAAAAGTGGTCTCATAAATTTAAAATCATTTCGAAAAAAAGTTTAACCATTATTTCAAAAAAATAAAAAAATTCAATTTTAATATAAATGTTATTCATTTTCCTTCTTCGTATATTTTTTTTAAGACAGGAAATGTTAACTTTGGATCATAAAATATTCGATCCAATACATTCTATTTTTCCTACCAGCTACTACAACACTATTACTTATTATTAGCATTCACCGAAAAGAATTAAAAACTTATGAAAAATAAACTACGCGAATACATCGCGAAATCACCTCAAAACCCCAAATAAACCGCAATAAAAGCGCAATCCACAATCGAACTCTCAACTCGATCATTAACCACTGAATGAACCCACACGCGACGTAAATCTTGGCACTCGATTTGCTCCTTTAATTCAGTCTTAAATCGCTCTTAAAAATGGACAAAATCATCTTCGATATTAACACGTAAAATAAATAATTAAATCGCCACGTCGACGTTATAATAACATCCAGTCTGAGCCAACGTAAATCTCTGGCTAGCAAATTCGTTAGATCTTGCACGTCTATGGAATAAATCAAAATGTACCAGAAAATGAAAATATTTACGCAGCTTTTCAAGTTCACCATGTCCCACGCGTCGTCGTAATTGATATTCATATCGTCACAAATGACACGTGAGGTACTATGACGATTGCTTATTTAATATCAATTACCGAACTGGCTCGGATACGGAAGGCGATACGGTTCACACGTGGCTACGAATTTTCGCTGCCGAAAGAATGATTCGTTTAACGAGGTTAATAGTATTTTCGGGGTCGTCGATCGACGAAACCGAAGACCAAATCAACTTATCTCTCGATCTTAATCCTATCTCGCTCCATTAGCAACATCTTCGCCGATCCAATTAAAAACAAATTTAAATACACGAATCGCTCGTCGTCCGATTTCAATATTTATAACGTGTTTCTGGCTCATATATTCGCGTCGCTGTTAAGCTCATTTCCACAGCTCAAGCTTATCTATGCGCTCGTTGCAACCCAACAGGTCGGTTTGCGGTCGCAACGGTCGCATTGAAATGCTGATTATAAGTCGGCTCTTGTATGTGACAAAAGAAACTATTCCACTGGCATGCTCGACCACGAATACGCGTTAGTTATACGTAATATATACGAAATATTTATACGTACACGAAGCGAAAAAAAATCTAAATCTGTACGCGACATGTGCACGCGGTTCCGGTTCTGCCGGTATTTACATACGACGACACGGTTCCATCGAGGAAAAATACCTGCGTATTTTTATACCCGACGGTAAACGCGCATCGTTCATGCACTGACCGAGTAAATACCTCGGGACCTCGACTACAACTGCCTTCATTAATTCATTACACTGCATTACCCTAAGGCGTAGTAATAAAAAAATCATCCGTTTCTAAACGCCACTTGCATTGCCAACTTTTGAGTAATTTCGTCACAATTATGTAAACTTGTCATCCACTACCATGGCTCTCCACTGACGCACACACCGACATATGCTCGACGACGCCTCAACTCCGAACGAGTACTCTACGTAAATTCCACTAAACGATTTTTCCACCGAACTAAAATCATCTTGGTCATCGATTAGCGTGATTTTTTCATTCGAATTATTACCGTCGCCAAATCACATTCGATACGGATCGCGACCTACGAGTATGTGTGCGAGCACGAAGGCATAAAACCCGCGTAAAGAGAAACTTATTGTCACAATTCCGTGCCAATAATAACAGGTCTTTGTATACTCCTCGGGTCTTATTCGAGGTAATTAGTTAATACGTTTGCCTTGGCAACGATTTCTGACTAGACTGCTTTTTTTCCCTCTCTTCGTTGGAGTTTCTCTTTATAGTTGTAATTTTTGCGAAAATTCAATTTTTTTATAATTATATTCTATTTTTATTTATCGTATTGATAATTTTTTTTTTTTCGAAAAATAATTTGTCGCGACGATCATCGGCACTTAACCGGTTAGAAATCGATTTGACGAGTTCCTAATGCTACGAACTCGATTTTAGCCAAGTTATTCATGAGAAATTAATCTAGACAACCTAGACCACTTGATTTTGAAAGCAAGGGTACGGGATGTGGTCTTCAGATCCTTACATTTCAGAGCATTCATAGACGATCGATCATCGGCCAGTCTCCTTTTTGGTGCTTTTGGTGCTGTCAGATGTACGGTAATTACCGTATTTGAACGTGATTTGATTCTCTATATTATTTACACAGTTCGAATAATCGAAGTGCGGTGACTTTATTTACCAAAAAAATCTAAAAATTAACAATATAATTGGTATGTTTTCATTTTTCTGAGTTCTTCGTAATTTAATTTTTTTGGGGGGAAGGGGGAAAACGAGAGCATAGAGTGGAGTTCAAAAACTGATTAGATTTTTAATTATATTAAAAAATAAATTATCATATTCTTTTCATTTCAATTTGATTTTTTTTTTAAATAACAGCAATATTTCTTCATTGGGCTGGACTGCATTTAATTGAATTTTTTTCGAAAAGTTGAGCGAGCTAGGTAAGTAGGTATGAGGTTCAGAAAACATGAAACAAAATTAAGTCGAAAAATCCGACCAAAATGAGGCCAGATTTTTCAAAAATTTGTAAATGTTAAAAAAAAATGATTTTTAGACATTCGAAAATTTTTTTGGGATCAAAACTTACATTTTTTCTCGTTGAAAGATTAAACTATCTTGTATTCTTCGAACCGTGCACCACGTTTTAGGTCAAAGGCTCATGTAAGGTTATACAGAATGTCTAACAAAATTTGTTAAACTTTAAGCACGACTTTGGTACGAATTCTTCAAATACACCCACCTCCCCTCTTTCTCTCTCTCTCTAAAAAAAATGAAGAAAATGAAGAATTGATTTTTACGCACATACAAACAAAATTTACATTTTAAAACCACAAAAAACATGAATAAAAAGTAGCAAAAAAAAAATAGAGTAATACACGAGTTTTTATTGAAGATGAACTGAACGACTGAAAATTCGTTGAGGATTTGAATCATCAGCTGATTTATGTTTTCATTTTACCAGTAAGTGAAGAAAAATTACCACATTTCCATTTGCTAACAGACCAGATACCTGGATTACTCTATACCTAATTGTTCCTACCTAATTGTTATCAATGAATATATTTTTTTTGAAACAGAAATAAGGGACGTTTGAGCCAAATGCAGTACTTTTACAATACTTCTTCCATTTGCAAGACTTTTCGGTCAAATGAAGAACTTTTAAAGGATTTGCAGAAGCATACAGGACTGTTAGACACATTTATTTAGTCTCAGATTATGTGCAACAACTTTCCCTGCATGAGAAATGCTATAAGAAGCGGTAACCTAGCACGATTCTTATTGATTATTTATGAAAGCAAGTTTGATTATTTTGTTACGCTACGTTATTTTGTTAAGTTATGTTATTTCATTACGTTATGCTATGTTATTTCGTTGCATTACGCTATTTCATTACGTTGCGTTATTTTTTACGTTATTTGGTTATTTAATTTCTCTATGTTATTTCATTATGCTACATTATTTTGTTATGTTATTTCATTACGTTATGTTATTTCGTTACGTTACGTTACATTATTTTGTTACCTAATTTCTCCATGTTATTTTGTTACTTTATTTCATAACGTTAAGAAATTTTCTCCAAAAATTATGAAAGCTGTAGAAAGGTAATTATGGGTATCATTTTAAAGTTCTTAAAAATACATTTAAAATTACCTCGATTTTTTTTTTGTCTTTTTTTTTTTTCATAAATTCTTGTTCATTCATAGAAACAGTGCCCACTCTTCCCTTCCAAAATAACAACAAAGAGATACTTTTTCTTTACTCAAACAATTCATGAAGAATCGACAATATTTAAAGCAATATGGACATAAAACGAAATTATCACTCTTTTGAAAAAATTTTTGCAGCTTATAAACAGGGAGCGGATTTTGATGTTTTTATTTATGAATGACAGTTTTGAAGAAGAAGCAATATATTAATCATACTATTATGTTTCAGACCATTCTGAGAAAAATGAGCCCTATTTTATTTTGTGTATTTTGTCTATAAACGCATATTTTCGCATATTTTTCTGTTCTATGCCGCATATTTACACATTTTAATGCATATTTGGCCAAATATCAGATTTATAGAGCATATTTTGCTAATTTGCAATATTTAAAAAAAAATATGTTTCCCCCAATTTTTCAGTTTTGGCAATTTCTTTTCAACACTGCAGGAGAAAAATGTTTTCACTAGTGCTCCAAGTGCAGATTGATACAACCAACTATACCGATGAAATTTTACAGTGGAAAATTTAAGATATCACATGTTGATTTCACTTTTTAGGATAATGGAAGTGTGGAGGGGTTCCAAGATTAACAGCATTATCTGCTAGCCTGAACCTTTTCGAATTAAAAATTCAGCTTCAGCAATACGATATGTCTGCTTACATTTTTTCGTCCATAATAACACTCGAGGTATTTCAGAAATTCCACCATCTTGGTCCTATTTCCTGTACCTGCCCACGTCCTTCGTACCTAGATACACGCACGTTGGCTCGACTTAATGTAAAACACAAAAACACCAAAACTCGTTCCCAACAACACTAATGACCCATTATAGCGGGCCGAAAAATAAGCTCATTTAAATTAATCGACCGGCCCCTAAGGTCGCCCGGATGTCCCGTATATGCGACTTTGAGCAAAGAAAAATTCCCCAAATAAAATCGCCATATTCAGGTCATTCGTTCGCATACGTAATTCGCACATCGTATCGAATCGAACCCATTAATCACGTACCAAGAAAAATACCACTCGACACCCGTATAAAGTACACACTCGCGACGTCACTCCGTACAATACCAAAAGGAAGCGTAAACTCGGCTAAAAAAAATAATCGTAAAACGCGTACATCCGCGAAAAAACCCACGTCACACGAGAACCGCCGCACAAAACGCAATACCGTCGGGAAAATTCGCACCTAGGCCGTCGCGTAACGCCGACCAAATGGCGTCTAAAGTGTCACCACATAGCACATAAGCACGAACGCGAGAATAAAAAATCAAATAAATCGCTACACACGTATGTAACAATTAGCACCCGCGAATTCTAATCACAATGCATCGCATCCTCGCTCCCCGCCAGCGATGACGTCGCCGACTCTAGTGCGACATTTTTTTCGCGAATCTACGTGCCTCTGTTATTGCCGCCACCGCGTGGTGTACCTCGCCGGTAAAACAATACGTCCACTGTGGTCGTTACGTCAACTAGGATATCGCGAATTGGTAAACAATCGCCTTCCGATAAGGTAATTCGATGGCTGAAATTACACCTTAAAATGTCGCTAGCACGGCGCACCGGATATTCGTTTTAATCGGCGCGATACGCGAAGCATAATTTTCCAAAAAGACGGCGAATTCCTTCTACGCCCTTCCTCCGACCTCGTTACATACACACGTATTTAAAATTTATATATTCACCCGACGAGTAATTTTCTCGTTTTACTACAACAACAGGCGATACGAAAACAAAATAATGGTGATAACAAACATTTTCGAATTCAATTAACCCCCTTCCCTTTCCTCTTCATCTTTTCCATCTACAGAGACTGAACTTTCAATTCTTGCGTAATACCATTCGTCATCATTTCACGACGATAATTCAACTTCTTATACGCTGTGTACCCCTTCCGAGTTGAACCATATGCAAAATGGTATATCGACAAAGAGATAAATAATATTCTTATCCTTCTCTCTCTCTCTCTGTCAATTTCGTTTGCGACTGCGAAAGAATTTAGGGACGGGGAGGGTGCGGGTCTTCAAATTTTTGTGTTTCAGACGATTTGCAATCATCTAGGAAATGTACAACTTTCCGCGCATAGCGTCGGAAATTCGCTCAAAATTTGGTGAGAGACACTTCTTAAAAATGCGAAAAATGTGTTTTTTTGTTTCTTCGATAAACCTCAAAATGACGAATAACTCAAATTTTAAGGGGGATAGAGAAGAAGCAAATGACTTGAAATTTTCGTTTTTGATCTCACATAAAAGAGTGAGTCACGGACACCAACATATTCAAATTTCAGCTTCATAAGTGCATTTGGAGGGGAATTAGAGCAAAAAACGACTATTTGAGGAAGTTTTGAGTCATGAAATTTCTGGAATCTTCCATAAATCCTCACCAAATCGACTTAGAAAGATCAAATGTTGTGTCTAGAGTTAGTTGGTGACCAAAATTTAACCTTTTGAATTTGGATCAAAATGTGAACAAAATGGCTGATTATCAAAATTTGAGTAGAGCTTGAGGCGCCTCAAATTAGTAAAAATGTAATTAATATGAACTCATATGATTATTGGGAATAAGAAGTATACTATATCCCCAATTCACTTCCATACATGATGTTGGAGGGGAAAGGAGGGGTTATCCAACTCAAAAGGTGGTGGGGGTACACCAGATGTCGAAATTTTTTTATTGAGGATCATATGATAAAATGAACTCAAGTGACTAACTTCTTCTCATTTTATCTTCCTAAGTGAATTTGGAGGGGAGTGAGAGCAAAAAATCGCTTTTAGAGGGGAAATTATTGCAGGAAATTTCATGAATCTTCCACATTTTGTCACCAAATCGACGTGGAAACGTCAAACTTCATGTGTAGGGTTAGTTGATGGCTAGAATATGACCCTTTCAATTTGGGTCAAAATTGATCCAAAAGAGCGATCATGGCAATTTGAAGATAATTTGAGAATCCTCAAATAATTATAATTTGAGAAATATATGTTCATAAATGATTATTACATGGCAAGAAATACTACATTGGTTCCAAGTTTAATTACTTAGATGGTTTTGGAAGGGATATGATTGAGCTTTATAGACTTGGTATTGGACGCGGCCTTTTTGGGGACCCTCAAATTGGTAAAATTGTAATTAATATGAACTCATATGATTATTGAAGATGAGAAGGATACAATATCCCTAATTCGCCTTCATACATAATGTTGGAGGGGAAAAGGAGGAGTTATCAGCTTCAAAATATGGTGGGATCTACATGAAAGGTAGAACATTTTTTATTGCGATATCATATGATAAAATGAACCCAAGTAACTAACTTGTTCTGATTTTAGCTTCCAAAGTGAATTTGGAGGTGAGTTGTTAAAGCAGAAAACCACTTTTGGAGGGGAAATGGCTGCAGGAAATATCATGCATGTATCAAATGTCATCACCAAATCTTCCTAGAAAGATCAAATTCTTGTGTAGGGTTAGTTGATGAACAGAATATGGCTTCTTCAATCTGAGTCAAAATCGATTCAAAATGGTGGATCAAAAAAAAACTGAAAAGCCTCAAGTGGTTAATTTGAATAACATTTGTTTATATGATTACCAAGGACAACCAAAATAACGCATGAGTATTCCGATAGTATACTCAGCGCACTCAGACAAAATTTTTGAGAAAGTTGGTGCACTCGTAGAGTACTCCCAATGTCTCGAGGGAAAATGACGAAATTAATTCAAACCTCACAGGGTCACATCTATATTTCTGATTACTGCCACACGGTCTCTCCAATTTGGATAAAATGAACACGAAACGGATCTCAAATTAGAATCCTCAAAATCTGAGGTAGGCTTGAGCAACCTCAAATAGTCAAAATTTGGTATATCTGGGCTCATATCTTTTTTATGGGTAAAAAGTATTGCAATTCCTGAATTCAACTTTTTCCTTCGTTTCAAAGGAGACAGGTGAGAATTTTCAGTCTTGATACTACTAAATTGGGGTGGGATGGGGGAGGCAAAAAGACAAATAACATTATCTGAAAACCTGAATAAACTCACATTAGATACTGAGCTCCAGAAATGTGGCATGGCTACTTACGTTTTTTCTTTACAGTTTCAGTCCTACTCCTGAGCTAAAATTCGCGATGTAACACTTCATATTGCACAGCTTCTTAGACAGTTTTTTTCATTAAAATTATTTTTTCAAGACAACACTTATCTTCATTATGCGAGTCGATAGAAATTTCACAACAGGCCAATGACAGATATCAGATAAAAAATTCTCCAAAAAAAAAATCAAAAAAACGATCAATTTCATGGACTTTAATCTCATTTAATTTCATCACTGACCGAAAAACGATGCCTATTTCAAAATTCAAATCCGGCCTAATAATTGAACCGCTAATGATTTCCGCTTCCGATATCGATACTCGCTAAAGGAAGCTAACTCTCGATCTCCAACCACGATTAAACATCGATACGTGGAATTTCCCGCCATTATCTAACATCAAGGCACGCGAGCTCAACGCGCCCAAAACTCCGAAACCGAACACAGATCAATTATACCTTCGACTATAATAACGATTACCAAAGACCTGCATAAGGCGCTATATCTCGAAGGCAAAACATGCCCGACATACCAAACCAGTTACCTTCCAAAATAAACTCAAACAATGTAACTTACTGGCATCGGATTAGCCTGACTACGTGTTACCAAATACGAACAACTACGAGCGTAATAAATCAAAACTGCAATCACTCCTAGACGTCATCGAGACCTCGATATTCCCCGAACGAGAAAATATGCACAGGGAATTCAAATCGATCGACATGTCGCCATTTAAAATACGTCTACAACTTCCAAGCGATAAAATACCCGAAGTATTCGCTGGCGTACCTTTGCCAAAGTTCAACCCATCGGTCGATTAAAATTCGTAAATTCGTCGTCTCGTTTGGCATGCATACAATCGGACGATGGGAATAACCTGAGAAATCGTCGACGCACATGTGAAATACAACGAACGCGCGAATATTGCCACCGTGTTACCGTGCGAAACGCGCACACGTTCGCGTAATTTTTCAAGATAACGCCACCTAAGCAAATAAAACGAAACAGAATTTTTCTAATACGACGGCAAAATACGAGAGAATTTAGGCAAATAGAAAATTCGTACGTTTATTCGAACCGGGTTGACGACGACTCGTCATTATTATTCCGCTAGATTTCTCGTATAATCTAGTTTTTCGATACTTTTTCAATTCAGTTCGATTTATTTTCGATAATTAATCTTTCTGGATATAACAAATAATCAATGATCCAACGCCAGAGTGCTTAGGTGCAGCTGGGGGAGTGAAGAACACCAAAATGCAAAACAAAGAGTAAAACTAAATATAATAGATACAGGCACCGTGCATACGACAAGTAAATATAGAAGGCTAAATTAAGCAGAAACAAACAGAAACAGTTACTATATATGTGTAGAAACACGATGAACACAAATAAGCATAAGAGGATGATCATTATACATAATATGAAAATAAGATGAGCAAACAAGCAAATAAAAAGTAAAAAACGAACGGACAAGGAATTAAATAACAATAATAATAAATGAATTATCTCTTATTCAGTACTTAATTGGCTCCGAAGAGCATGTACACCATCGAAAAAATATTTTGATGAAAATGGTAACTATCAAAGGGCAGTATGCGATTTGTTTAAGAATTCCTACGCAAAGTAAAAGACCTTCGTAATCATAATTTTACAGTTTTTTTAGAAAATTAGTGCAGCAAATCTTGGAGTTTTTTACGAGAAAAATTCCCAACAAAGATTTTTTTCATTAATACGAAGATACAAGCTCCACTAACAACATACTAAGAGTCCTCATTTGTAGGTGATGAGTGGGGAAGGGGGAAATAACACCCGAGAAAACTGTTTTTTTTTTTTGCTAAATCTTTTGGCAGTTTGATTATGAGACAAAAGTAACTCAATGCAACTTTTTTCTCCACTAAATTAATTATCTTAGGCTTAAAAACAATCTAAAATTAATCAGATTTCTGTTTTCTTTCCTTTTCTGTAATTTTTTTTTTGTTTTCTTCATTAGGGGTGATCTGTTTGATTTTTTCATTTGTTTTTTCTTCTGCCGTTTTTTCATAATGATAATCCCCACCACGCTCGCGCAACAATGCTCGTAGCAGAGGGGTTATTAAAAATTTTCTAGTTATATTTTAATTTTAATTTTTTTTTTTTTGTAAGTCATTATCTATTTTAATTTCATGTATGTATATTTTCTTAATATTCTCATTTATATGTCTATTTGAATTTTTAGGAAAATAATTTCACTTTCAACATTTTTCTTTCATGACCCATAGTTCAAGAGTTACGAAGAGTTAGGGATGTTCAAAATTTGCACCTTAAAAGCTTCATTACAAATTTATTCACTCATGCTATGTGACATATGTCAATGAAAAATCCATATATGAAGACTCATTATACATACCAACCAGAATAACCCGATCATGACTTTATGAAGGTCTCAGGCCTCTCCCGGGAACTCAAATATTGATGATGTAGTACGTATACTAATTCATTCGTATTTTTAGCTCTAACTAGTAATTTCCATCTAAATTAAGAATTTTTGAAGTTGCTTCTTCGCATGGATTTGAAAATATTTAATATTAAAACTCTTTCTAATATTTATTTACGATGAAATTTTGGTTCATTTATTTATATTTTTATAATAATTGAAATTTTTATCGGATTTATAATTTCTATAAATTATTTTACTATAAATAATCCTTTTATAAGATAGTTTTTTATTTATCATAATATTAATTATGGTTGATTATTACTTCGAAAATTCATGACCCATTTGGAAATGGTTGATTGGAGCTAAAAATAGGAATTTGGAGTTTTTCAAAGTGCTCTTTCTAACTATGCTTCAATTGGAAATACTTAATTACATAGGTACTTGTAATTTTCATACAAATGATTCGATTAAATTAATTTATAGTTTTAATTTTAAGATTATCATCAATGATATGAATATTTATTCTTTTAATTTTGAATAGTTGATAAATGAATACAGGTAATATTCGTAAGCCAAGTAATTGCTACTTTATGAACCAATGAAAGCTGAAAATCCATTGTAACTTTTTTTTGTTTAGTCTTTTTTTTTTTTTTTTTTTATTAATTAACGTACCATTTACAGCAACTTGGCTAGAGGCGCAAAGAAATGAAATCAAGCACTTCCAACAAAATGAAGTGAAACTAATTCTTCGTAACAGTTCTACCAACATATCACACCTACTTCCCTTCCTACGCTTAACATCCCTTTACCCACTTATTTAAAAAATTAAAAAATAAATAAATAAATAAATAAAATATAATAATAATAAAATATATAATAATAATAATGTATTTCGAGATTAATGATGACAATTTTTTTAAGAAACAGGTTAGATTAACGGGCCCCATATAATAATAATCAAATCAAATATTTATTAGCCCTTAATGTCCGGCGACTTCTGTCGCGTATGGACGGGCAATTATTATTACAATTTTTTTTTTTTTTTTTATGATAAAAAAAAATCAAGCATATTTTCGATATAATAAAAATTAATAATTAACTTAAAAGTTGTATTGAAAATACTTAATACAGAAATGGGTGAAAAAGAGCTTTCTCCAATAGATTGGAAATACTTTCAGAGCCCCTGCATATTGAAAAAATAGGTAAATAATTATTTTACTGATATTCAAAAAAGAGAATAGGGCACTTAAGACACAAAAAAGTTTCAAATTTCACAAAAATATTCTTTTTTGTTCTTCAATTTTTTGAAGTATGGTAATTTTTTTTAATTTTGACCCAATTATGGCGGGTATAAATATTAACTTTGAAGACTGAAATTTTTTGGCTATATTTTTGGGGTAATTTTGCAACTATCAAGCGTGAAACTAGATCGATTTTCCAAACAGGGGGAAACTTCATTCCATTCTAGCACGTACCTATACTTAATACGAATTGCATTAGTCACTTACAATCGTGATACAAAATTACTTTTTTCTAAGCAGATGAAGAAAACCAGGCAAGGATATATCTCAAATTGTGAACGATTTTTTTTAAAATTAATTTTAAACCATTCTTTTTTTTTTTCTTAAAAAAAAAAAAAAAAAAAAAACAGAATATGAGAATATTTTATTTCCATGAGTGTATGTACTTTATTTTCGATTTCCTGATACGATGTTCGTGTACCCTCTTCAGGTACATACAATTCAAATATACTTATGTAATCATTTCATCCTCTATGTAACTGCATATGTGTGTAGAGAGAAGGTTGAAACCCAAATGAAGTTGATATGTTGTTAGAAGGTACATTTAACACATTTTACTCGCATGAAAATATTATTCATACTAATCTAAATACATATTTGAGGGTGAAGGGAAGGGCGTGAGACCTCCATACTGTCATGATTGGGTTGGTATGTAGTCACAAGTCATCACATATGCATCATTCATTCCGATACATAATGTCATAATTGACGCATAATTATTTCTTTGTATTGGACCCCCTCAAATAGCAAATTTCAAAGACCTCTAACTCCCCATCTATGGGTCGTAGCAGAAAAATTTCGGTATAAAAGTTGTAAGAAATTTAGTGTAGAACAAAATTGTACTGAATCATTTTTGCCCTACAACTAAACCCTGAGGAGATATAGCTAAAAAAGTTTCTTGATGTTCCAATCCCTTCTCTAAGCGCGTTACACTTACCACCTAGGAAATGAGCCTTTTACGACGTTACTAGTAGAGCTAGTCGCTAAAAAAAATCTTTGTTGGAAATTTTCCCTGTAAACGATCCTAATATGATCTACATTCACTATACTAAATAGTATCAAGCTCTCGTAGCACTTCAAGATCGTATGTAGACAAATGGTTGTACAACGTTCCTCCATATAATCGATATTTACCTTATTACGAATCTCAGCGTGGTTGGCATCAAGCTATCTTGTATTACACGAATGATTAAGAATACAAGAATACCTAACGATATTCCTCCACAGATATTATGAATACAGAGATAAGATAGAGTTGGTAAAATTTCGATTTTAAGCCTCATCCACAATACAGGGTTTCCTAGACGTCGTCGAGCGTTAGTTACATTATTCACATACGCTGGATAAGCGCAGTACCATTATAGCACATGTATAACATTCGCCAACAATCGTATCAATTTTAATCGAGCTCATCGGTTCGTTCGATATTACGTGAAAAATTTTTCCCGCGGACGACCTCGTTAATGTGAGAAATATTTTCAACGAATTAATGTGTTTTTCTTTTTTAATTATTATAACGCTATTGTTTGGAAATTCATCTGGCGATTTTATTACCGTGGTATTGAATTTTTTGTTTTTAAGAAGAAAAACGATTAAAAAATTTGCCAACATAACGACACGTATCGTTCGATATATATCATGTTTCCGGATGTTTTACGCTGAATTCAGCGATGTTTTTCATAGGTTACAAAAATTATAGAATATATATTTTTTAAATCATTGGCGAGAGAAATCTTGAATCTAGATGTAAAAATTGTTTTAATTACATCGAATTAAATTTCTTTGTCAATTTTTAGGAAGTTTAGGTAATGTTTTAATGTTTGATTTCATGGTGAGTGATCGTAAGAGTTCGTGTTCATTGAATTCGAGCTATTCGAGACTCTCCGAGCTTTTATTAAATTTAATTTATCGTCTATTTAGAGGCCATTCTTCAAAACGTCAATGTGCCCAACTCTTACACAACACATGAAGTTTAAACTACCTACATGCATTTAGCAATGAGATATGAACGAATCCAGGAATTATAGTGACTTAATTCTCCCTCCAAAAGCCACTTTCCCCTCAACTCATCTCCAACTACACTACGATGTTGATATTTTTACAATATGAGTTTTTAAGATCACTATATCATATGAAACTGTATTCAAACATTTTTCCACTTTCACTCATTTGCACGATATTTAGAGGCTTGAAAGTACTTCTCCCCAGAACTGCGACTCTCCTAGTTAATTCTTACGTTGGGTGTACTCACTGAACAAAAACAATTCAGCGTATCTTAAGTTATCCGCAAATTTTGAGTCATCCGCCATTTTAGTTCATTTTGACTCAAACTCAACTCGTATTACCATCCTGAGTATACATAGGAAGTTAGTACTTCTTCATACATTTTGTGAGAGCATGTGAAGGATCAAAAAAATTGGTTACTAAAAATTTCCCAAAAAAGTAATTTTTGCTGGAACTCATTTTCAATTCAACTTCAAAAACTGAAATATTGAAATAAAGAGATGGCAAACGTCAGGCAACGATGTCCAAGAATTCAAAAAATTAAACGAGTTTTATTACTTGAAATTTATTTTCTTTTCTAATTTGAAAAAGCAAACATGACCGAACCAATAAACCAAAGCAATTTTTTCATTTTTCACATCCACGAAATTATTTTTCAAATTTACTACAAATTTAAAGTTAAATCAACAATTTTTTGAATTTTTTACATGTTTAGAAATACAAATTTTTTCAACTTTGGAAATCATAGACGCCAGAGTCTCAAATGTCTCACCAAATTTTGAGCGATTTTCATGAATACCCGCGAGCGGAGGGAGGGGGTAATGTACGAAAAATTTAGACATTCATCAGATGATTACACATGATCTAAAACGCAAAGATTTGAAGACCCCCCCCCCAAAAAAAATCCAAATTAAATTTTTTAAATTAAATATTAGGGAACGCATGAATAAAAAATGGAAAAAAAATTAACAAAATCTTGACAAATTTCATTTTTCAAATTTTTCCACACATAAAAAATTTTAAATTGTTACTCATACTGACTTTTCTAATTTCTCAAATTTTCACAGATTGAGATTATTCGAAGTTGTACAACTCTTCAATTTTCATGGTATCTAATAAACAACACAATCGAAATTTCATACCTTTTTCGTACTTTTTTCGGTCTCTAATTTTTAGCTGAGTTTTTAACAAAACGATAGCTATTACAGCCTACCTGATTTGGGAAGGGAAGGTCGGGGGAGGGTGGGGTCTTCAAATCTTTGCGTTTCAGACCATTTGTAATCATCTGGCAAATGTCCAACTTTTTGGTATATATATATATAGTGATCTATGGTCAAAGTGGCATCACTTTGCACATTCCTCAGAAGTGCATCTAATGTCACGTTAACGACACCACAGTGGCGAACGGAATGTATAATTTTCATAGGTTTTCTTGGAAACAAATTTAAAATGATGCCACTTTACCTGTAAACATCAAAAAAATGAGGCTACTACGACCGTAGACCGAAAAAAATTTTTTTGTAATAAAATAATATTAGTAGTAAAGTGGCATCACCCAAATAACCACACCAGTGACGTCATGAACATAGCTGAATCGATGAGCAATGTGATGGTAAAGTGGCATCAAAAAAAAGATGCCACTTTGTAAAAAAGATGCCACTTTACCTGTAGACGATGAAAAATGATGCCACTTTATCCATAGATAAATCTAATATATTATATATTTTTTTTTTTCCCCCACGCGTAGCGCCGGCGAGTATTCATAAAATTCGCTCAAAATTTGGAGAGGAAACTCTTCTTGAAAATGCGCAGAAGTATTTTTTTTGTTTTTCGAAAATTTCAAAATGGCGGATCACTCAAATTTTGAGGGGGGCTGGAGAAGGCAAATAGCTCAAATTTTTCGTTTTTGATCTCATATGAAAGAGTGAGTCACGGACACCAACATATTTAAATTTCAGCTTCCTAAGTGCATTTTGAGGCGAGTTAGCAAAAACCTGTTTTTGAGAAAATTGCGTTTTTTGTGTCACTCGCCTTGCGCAGGCGGGTGTGGATAAAATTCGCTCAAAATTCGGTGAGAACTCTTCTTGCAAATACGCAAAAATAGTTTTTTTGTTTTTTCGATAAATTTCAAAATGGCGGATCACTCAAATTTTGAGGGGGCTGGAGGGGCAAATAGCTCAAATTTTTGGTTTTTGATTTCATATGAAAGAGTGAGTCACGGATACTAACATATCCAAATTTCAGCTTCTTGAGTGCATATTGAGAGGAGTTAGATCAAAAAACGGCTTTTTGAGGAAGTTTTGAGTCATGAAATTTCTTGAATCTTCCATATCTCCCCACCAAATCAAGTTAAAGAGGTCAAATTTTGTGTGTGAGGTTAGTTGGTGACCACAATATGACCTCTTGAATTTGGATCAAAATAGATTCAAAATGGCGGATTATCAAAATTTTGAGTAGAGCTTGAGGAGCCTCAAGTTGGTAAAAATGTAATTAATATGAATTCATATGGTTATTGGGGATAAGTTGTATACTATATCCCGAATTCACTTCCATACATGATGTTGGAGGGGGAAAGGCGGGGTTACCAACCTAAAATAGTGGTGGGGTACAGGAGGAGTCGAAAATTTTTTATTGCTGTGTCATATGATAAAATGAGCCCAAGTGAAACGTATTTTGATTTTAGCTTCTTCAGTGATTTTGGGGGGGAGTTAGAGCAAAAACGGCTTTTGAGGGGAAATTGCTGCAGGAATGTCATGAATCTTCCATATCTCATCCCAAATCGGCCTAGAATGGTCACTTTGTGTGTAGGATTAGTTTGTGACCAGAATATAACCACTAAATTGAGTCAAAATGGATCCAAAAATGGCGATTTAAAAATTTTGAAGATAATTTGAAAAATGAGCCCAAGTGACAAACGTATTTTGATTTTAGCTTCCTCAGTGATTTTGGAGGGGAGTTAGAGCAAAAAACGGCTTTTGGAGGGGAAATTGCTGCAGGAAATTTCATGAATCTTCCATATCTCATCACCAAATCGGCCTAGAATGGTCAAACTTTGTGTGTAGGATTAGTTTGTGACCAGAATATAACCACTTAAATTTGAGTCAAAATGGATCCAAAATGGCGGATTTACAAAATTTGAAGATAATTTGAGGACCCTCAAATAGTTATAATTTGAGAAATATGTGTTCGCATGATTATTTCATGGCAAGAAATACTACATTTGTGCCAAATTCAACTTCTTAAGTGTTTTTGGAAAGGATAGGGTAGGGGTTTTCAGACTTGGTATTGGGTGTGGCCTGTAGTGATGAACAGTTGAGCATGGTTATTACTAAATCAAAACAAGCCCCAGTTAAAAACTCAGCTCCAGTAATGCGGCATGGCTGCTTACGTTTTTTTTTTTTTTTTTCGGATCAACAAATTTATTACTCCACCCCCTCCCCTCTCAAAGAAGATAGATGGCGCTCGTACTACATAACAAATATTTACGTACATACACAAAACAACACAAGAAACAAAATACTAAATTTTGTACTATACTCAAATATTTCTGAAATAAATTATTTGTAATATAAAATAAAATAATAGAAGGTTCCGACATGCCACCAACCTCTCTTCCCTCCACCGCCTTTCAAAATTTGAGAGAATTTTCATTATGAGGAGAATAGTCTATAAATAAAAACGCTTCTACCTTCAGGGATGTACATGGCGTCAATTAATGAAAAAAAAAATTTTAAATAGAGTAAATTCATAGTTTTGTAATAACATTTTTTTTGACAAATTGAGCAATTTTTAAGCTTATGTATTACGACATCTGTGACCCTGAATGACCAAATCATTAATCAACGACATACATTATTTTACTTTTGAAGTCAAATTAAAAAAAAAAATCTTATAACGTAATATAACGATTACCTTCATTTTTCAAAATTTTAAGGAAAATCAAGTTATATTTTCCAGCAATACAATCCTTAACCAACTAATTATTTGTAAAAGTTAGTAGGTAGATAATCGTTCAAATAAATTACCATCTTATATTTTTTTAGGAAAAACATCAAACAAACATAGTAAAATTTTCGCAATTTTAGATCATTTTTTTTTTTTACGGACGTATATTCACATATAAAATGCATATATTCAAGGTTTTTAACGCACATAAATCCGGCCCTTACGACAATTCTCACTTCACATAGATCAAACTACCTGAAAATTCTCGTAAACCAAAACAAATTCTTTCTCGTCTCCACCATGACCCATATACGAGTAAAATAAAATCATAACTTACCTCTCGTTTTTAGGATACGTCGGAAATTTCTTCTGGCTGAGATCATGTATGGTCTGCGGCTCGGCCGAGATACCTTGAGCGCGTTGCTTCCTCGGTCTACCGAACGGGGCATCCGATAGCTTAAAATGATTATTATTATTGCAGTTGGCATAGTGATGATTTAAAGTAGGTGACACCGGGTTACTGAATGGGAATACACTCTGGAATTTATCCAATTGCGATCGTAACTCGGTAATTTCATCATTACGTAATTGCAACTGCTTCTCTAGCTCCTTAATACGAAATTCCTTCTGCTCCAACTGCTCCTTTATACGTTCCAAAGAGTCCGTATTCGCGTCGCCGGCTACAGCTGCGAAACAATACCCAAAATATTAATCCGACCACAAATATAAATCAGGTATGCTCGAGAAGCTAATTAAAATTCGCGCCGATCGAAATTCACCGTAAAGTACGCGATTAAGAAGATTAATCGTTGGGTATTTTTTTGCCTCGCTTAATTACCCATACGACCGATCCAAAAATAAACTTTCACTCCATTTTCAAGGTTACCAAAAAGCAAGAATTTCATTCAACGTGTTTCATCGTTCACCGTACCATATTTCACACGCGCTACCCTATCCTATGTAACCGATCTGGAAATAAAATACGTTTCATGAACGACGCTACGCGACCATTACATTATATTTAACCGCGAAGGAAGTATTAAATTAGCTGACAAAGGTGGCTAACTAACGCCTGATAATGCGTCGTATACGCGATCGAAAGGCTAACAATATCTGACGTAATAATGACACCATTTCGTTCAATGATGTAAACATAAGTATAAATAATAAGTTGTTGTTTTTATTCTTTCATTCTTCTTCTTCTTTTTTTTTCAGTTTATCGGCGTCGGGGTCATATAATCGAGTACGCGATACGACCGAAAATTACGCAGCGAAAAATAAATTTGCGATTGCAGGTTGAAGTTTTTTTTTTTTTTTTTTTCAGCGGTAATACTTCGATCCAGAAATACGAATTTCTAAAACTTTCTTTCACCACCCCTTGTAAGAATGTGACTTATAATTCTCATTTATTCGCTGTTAAAATTCCGATAATTATCGATTGGACGAATGTACCAGCAGAATAACGAGACTCGATATTTATTATAGTGTAATAAATTTTTATCGAATAATGTACCCTCGAAGGATATGGAAACATCGTTTCATTTCGCAATTTTGAAATCTCTTGAAAAATACACACTTGACATGTAATCTGCGACCATAATATCGAGAAGTAATGGCTTCAATTTCATTTTTAACGTCGTGCAGAATGATTTTATCATGTTTGGAAATAAATTTCGATAGATTATAAATTCGCTGATAGCTCTTGGGATAAAGATCCAACTTGATATTAAGCAACTGTCACGAGTTATAACTGATACAGAAGTAGATCATTTTTGATCCACGTCATTGCTGCTGTAATTTCATCACATAAAAGTGAATCTTCCGAAATGTTTATCTTTGATTTCATTGAGATGAAGCAAAATTAGTGTAAGAAGCTATGAGCATCTTGTTTTCAAAATTACACCTGCCAAAGTCGATTAGAGAAGGATACAAGGAAGTTCCGAAGCAGGTATAGGAATAAAAAAAATTTTACTTTATTTTAGAGCTTGAATTGTTAGTAAAATACAATAATGAAGAGAGGAAACAAACCTAAACACGAACAAAGAGCTTAAAAATTTCACATTAAACTGGAGGAATATGTTACATGAAAAAAAAAAAAATATATATCCAAGAGGTACTGCTGATTCATATCTATAGCTGTAGTAGCCCAAGTATAATCAAAGAATAATCAAAAAATGATCGAAAATGATCAAAGAATAAAAAAAAATTAAACAAATAATTAATTTTTTTTTTTTTAATAATAAAATGAAATAAATAAATGAATGATATTAAATCTAATATATAAAATTCTCGTGTCACAATGTTTGTAACAAAACTCCTCCGAAACGGTTAGACCGATTCTTATGAAATTTTGTGTGTATATTCAGCACGTCTGAGAATAGGACGTAAACTATTTTTCATATGGCTAAATTTCAAAATGGCGGATCACTCAAACTTAGAGGTGGGCTGGAGAAGAAGAAAATAGTTCAAAATTTTTGTTTTTGATCACATATGAAAGAGTGACTTACGGACACTAACATATCCAAATCTGAGCTTCCTAAGTGTATTTTGAGGGAAGTTATAGCAGAAAACAGCTTTTTGAGGAACTTCTGAGTGATGAAATTTCCTGAATCTTTCATATCTCGTCCCCAAATGAACTCAGAAAGATCAAACTTTGTGTGTGGGGTTAGTAGGTGACCAGAATATGACCTCTTCAATTTGGATCAAAATGGATGCAAAATGGCGGATTATCAAAATTTGAGTGGAACTCGAGGAGCCTCAAATTGACAAAAATGTAATTAATATGAACTTATATGATTATTGGTAATAAGAAGTATACTATATCACCAATTCACCTCTATAGATGATGTTGGAGGGGGGAAGGAGGAATTATCGGCATCAAAATATGGTGAAGGTAGAATAGATGTCGAAATTTTTTTATTGTGGTGTCATATGACAAAATGAATACAAGTGATTAATCTTCCTTGATTCCAGCTTCTCAAGTACATTTGGAGGGGGTTAAAACATAATTTATATGGCAAAACAACGTTTGCTGGTCAGTTAATAATTAAATATAAAAGGAAAAATAAGTTCACAATAATTCAAATATTAAATCAACACGAAATCGAATTATAAAACCACAAGTATTAATTCGATATTTCAAACTCAGTGTCTAGTACCCACTAGAGTTTTGGACTAACGATGACTTAATATTGGTCTTAAAATTTCACGATAATGGCCTTATAGACATTTTTTTAAGAAAAGTGTCTAGAAACCAAGATAGTTAATAGTTTACCCACAACAGTGTGATATTGGGCTCACAGACACGTTATGAACAGTGTAGACGAAGTACAAAAGTTCTGAAACTATAATGATGTGACATTGGGCTCACACATATTTCAAGCATAGCGTGTAGGACTTACGAGAGCTTAAAACCTTAAAACACACGATATTAGACTCACAATGGCGAGATAGTAGGCCCATAAACAAGTTCAAAACCGTGTAGAGGGCTCATGAGAGTTCTAAAATTACATGATACATATTAGGTTGGTAGATATTAAAAAACATTATCTAGAGCCCAAACGAATTTTGGACTTTTAATAATGTGGTACTGGCCTTAAAATAAGGTGATATTAGAGTCATAATAATATAGCATTGAGTCTATTATTCTAATTTGACATTTTACGAACAAGTTCAAGGCCCACAGAACTTTTAAAGCAATAATAAAACGATATTGGGTTCACAATAATGCGAAATTAGGTTCACTGACACCTTAAAACACTGTGGAGGATCAATGAGAGTTCTGAATTTATAATGATGTGATATTGGGCTCATAGATATTTCAAGGGTAGCGTGTAGGACTCATGAGAGTTTGAGACCTAAAATCGTGTAACATCTGGTTCCCAATAATGCGAAATTAGGTTCACTGACACCTTAAAACACTGCAGAGGACCAATGAGAATTCTGAATCTATTATGATGTGACATTGGGCTCACATATATTTCAAGGACAGCGTGTAGGGCTCACGAGAGTTTTAGACTTAAAATCACGTGATATTGGGTTCAAGATAATGCGATGTTGGTCTCATTATATACATTAAAAATAGTGTCTAAAAATCACGAGCGTTTTGTACCAACTATGACGTGATAATGGGCTCATAATGGCGAGTTATTAGGCCCACAGACACGTTAAAAAGCGTGTGAAAAGCCCACAAGAGTTTTGAACCTAAAATGATGTGATATTAACTTCAAAATAACCTGATATTGGGCTCATAATGATATGATACTGGTTCTATCATTCTAAGAATAGTGTCTAGAGCCCAAGGCAATTTAGGATCTACAATGGCGAGGTACTGTTTTCAAAATGTAATGATACCGAGCTCACAGACATTTTTGCAACAGTGTGAGAATCCACGACAGATTTGTACCTACAATAGCGTGCATGTGGGCTCAAAATAGACTGATATTCGGTTCATAATAAAATTCCATTGTATTTACCATTTTACGAACAAGTTCATAGCCCACAAGAATTTTGAATCAATAATAATCTGATATTGGGCTCACAATGGTGAGATACATATAACCTCATGGATAGGGTAAAAATAGTTTCTCGTGAGTTTTTGACGTAATGAAACATTTAAGAACGTTATCTAGAGCTCATAAGAGTTTGCATGAAATGATGTGATATTGGGCTCAAAATGATAGGATATTGGGTCTCTCATATGAGAGCAATATATACTTCAACAAGAGTTTTGGACTCAAGACTGGCGAGATATTGGTCTTGAAATGGTATTATACTGAGATTACACACATTTCAAGCACAATGGTGAAAATCCATATACTTTTAGACCCACAATGGTGAACTAGTGGGCTTACAATGGTATGATATTGAGTCTATCATATTATGAACACGTTCTACACCTCATGGAAGTTTCAAAGCAGTAATGACGTGATACTGGGCGCATGGACGGAGTAAAAACAATTTCTAGTGCCCAGGAGAGGATTAGACCAATAATGATATGATACTCTTTCAAAAATGAAATGATACAGGGTCTAGGGTTCACAAAAATTTTAGATTATCTCATGAAGTGATATTACGTGCAAAATGATATAATACTGGACTTATGAACATGTGAAAAGCTGCGTCTAAGGTCTACGAGTGTTTTGAATGCACAATGGAATGATATTGAGCCCATGATGCTACTTATTTGAATTGAAAAAAAAAAATTCTCATAAAAGGGTTTTCACCATTTTGTTGATTCCCTTCAATGAAACAAACGCGAACAACGCGACACGTAATTGTAACAACAGAAGCATTTCATTGAGTATAATTTATGCGTTCGCTGTACTAGTCTGATAGAATAGCGATCCTGCCCATTCCAAATTAATTTCGTTACACGCTTTGACAGGTGGATACACGCAAAGAGGGCAATTTTTTCGCCGATATGGTTGCTAACCTTCAGACATGTTGCTGATATCTTCGAGAACGGGTTTGCTATCTTCTTTAATACCTCCAACAGTACTGGTATGCGCTTCGCCGCCTACAAGAAGACGGTCTGATTTAAAACAACCGCATAAACTGCGAAATTGCATCAAACTGAATGGCACGTTAGGAAATAACTATATACAATCGAGACACGCACGATAACCGAAATGCTATAGTAAATAAAGCATTGCTTTAGCCATTCTAACACATACGACACACAGCCATAACACACTAACCGTCGAACCACACTGAACCGATTGATAAAATATCAATAATGTTTACGTTGATTACCATCAACAAAGTTCAAATTTTAAAAACGTTTTAACATCAAACGCGTTAATTGATATTCGCACAACCAATTAAACAGTCACATGTTAATGCACTGAACTCATCTCGTCGCTTGTTGATCACCGAAAATGCCTTCCACAATCAACCTTCCCGCCGGTAATCCCCCCACCTTCTGCGGTCGCGTAAAAAACTACTTGTTGAACTGTTGCGCATGCGTATCGTATTCTATGAATAGATATTCATGGTCATATTAAATCAGTGGTTTCAAACGACACTTCCAATGATTACTAACACTTGCTACTTTCGACGAACGGGTTAAAAACATAAGTAACTATTTTATTCTCTTTTACGGGCTTTGGCAACGAGATTTTACCGCAGTCTTGGAAAATTTATCGTATTTCAGGATAACAATTTTTTTTATCTTTTATTTTATAAGACGAGTTATTTTTAAACCATACAGCTAGAGGTTGGAATGATATATGAGTACACGACAAAGTGTAAAAATCCGATAAAATTTGTCCTCCTATCGAGTTATGAAGTTGGTAACATTTTATACACTCATTATTCGCATAACAAAATAAAAATTTCAATGCACCTGAATTACAAAAGAATTTCATTTGTAATATCGGATTGTTGAATTTTGAATATAAAAGGTTCCACACCGACTAGGAAAAGAGGAACAGGAAACAAGCTGACTCAAGTCCTGGTTTCCCAAAGGAACTCAGAAATCGCAAAAATATTATTAAATTAAAATTGAAATTTTAAATTTTAAAAATTATTGTGAAAGAAAAAAAATCTTCATTTTTTATAGTTAAATTCTATATTATTAGCAGAATACCTCAAAGAACTTGGAATTTCGTGCAATGAAAACCGATAAACATGTAGAGAAGGTTTGGAAGTATTAAGAGACAATTTTGAATAAAAAAAGATTTTAGTAAAAAAAAAAAAATCAAGTATAAAAAAATGAGCAAAAGTTCATTTTTTTCGAAAAGTAAAACTAGGAAAAAAAATTAGCAGAAAAATTACACCTAAAAAATGTGAAAAAAATTTATCCTTAAAACTCATAAAAACATTTGCCACAATAAGATCAATTTTTTTCTAATTTTGAAAGAATTCTTTTTTTGATAATTTGATATTTTTTCACGTTCGAAGGTTATATTTTTACGTATCAAAACTGAAAAAATTTTTAACCAACAATTTATTCAAAATTTACTAGTCTAAAGTTCAAAAAAATATGTATTTTCAAAAAGCAGCAACTTTTGTTCATTTCTATGCATAATAAATGGATAATTTATTGGTCTAATACATGGTATAAACTGAAGATTTAATTTAGACTGTTCAAGGCTCAGGAGGCAAATATGCCCAATTTCTCCCTCATAGGGGTTCCCAACAATATCACAATTTGCATTAAAATATAATATTTTGTCCTGAGATACGCTCAAATCAAATCCATCTATGCACACAATCGATATTTACACCCCTTTTCCCAGCTCTTATAATTAATTTTTAAAATACCGCCTCTCCCAGCTTTCACAACCGAAAATATACACAACTAGTACTCTTTCAAAAAATCAATAAAATAATAATTTTATTATAACAAAATGTGAAATACGAACATTCACGAAGAATAAAAAAAATGGTAACTCCTCACTTTCCTGAAAATTGATTATCAAAAGTATTTACATTTTTCATAAGACAAAATTTACCTTTGCATATGAATAAATTCAAAATTGTCCAAAAATCAATTTAAAATTTTTTTTAAATGTTGATATTATTTTGCAGATGTCCCCATCAACTCTAAACAATTTTTTTCACAACTTCCACTCGAAAAAAAAAAATTCAAGCTCATCTTAAAAAATAATATTGTTCAATGTAGACATAAAAAAATTTTGAAAATGGATCCATGTTCTATTCCTACTGAAGTCTTTACAACCTACTTTACATATGATAATTTCGATTTAAAAAGTCGAACAATTCTTTATACAATATCATTATCTAAGTAGTAAGTGCTCTGTATCCATGACCTTTTAAGAATTATCACGCTAATACTAAACGCTGATTATTCGTTGTGTTGTTTTGATGAATTATAATTTCATCATCACAATATTCTATTTTCTTTTTTTTTGTTTTGAAGAATTTTTTATCTGTCCTAATTTTTCGAGCGATAGAAATAATGTAGATATTATTCTTATGCAATGTACATCTAAAGAATCTGAACCGAAGTGCCACCAAAAGAGTAAAAAGGCAAAGAGGTCTCCTTCGGAATTATTTTGTGAACAATTTAAACATGAAAAAAAAATTACAATGAAATTAAGTGTGATTTTTCGTTTTAATTTGGAGTCAGCTCCCAGGGCCAATCCTTCGTACAATCCTGTTAAATTATTTCCCACGTACAAACAAATTCAACGCATACATCTCGCAAACCACAAAGCGACTGGGACAAGTATTTTGAAGGTGAAGAGTGTTCAATTCCGCGAATATTTTAAAATTGAAAACCTTGAAAAAGGTCATACGAAGTGGTAATTGACCAAAATATACCACCTAAATTTGAAGTTGGTTAATGTTATAATAGCTCCAATGTAATATATGCTCTGAATGAGCGAATAAAGAATGCACCCCCCCCCCCGAAAAATGGAATAAGGATATTTAGATTTAAGCACAGACAGGTAATCATTTTTTGACGAAGAAATTAAATTTCTTATTTTATTTTTTTTTTTTTGAATGCCCTGAAGTTATTTAATATTTCAACTTTAAAATCTCATATACCAGTTATATGGCCTCTCTCACAACCAATTCAAAAGTCTAAGAGTACTTGCTTTATTTGATCGGCCCCCTATTGCCCTTCCATAAAAAAATTAGGCATAAATAGAAATGATAGGAATGTATAAAATATACTGAAAGAAAAAATACTTTTTTCATATTTTTTGCAGAATGCTTTATTTACCTTTTATTTTGAAAATTTTAAAAATATTTTCACTAAATTTTCATTGTGTAAATTCCAATTAACTAGCTCTAAATGCCAAAAAATTCGTTTTCTATCAATTTGTCGTAGAAATATTTCATCAAAATTTTAATTTCAAAATTCAAACCGGGAAGAAATATAAAGCATTCAACGTGTTTTAGTGACAAAATATTAGTTCCATTAGAGGAGGTAGATAAGCGGATATGATAAAAAATTTTGAAAATAGATGGAACTTTTTGCAGATAAGAAGAAAGAAATCCGACTGACTCATGCTCTAACCTCCAGAATACATCTCACGTAGATGTCACCTAGAGATCCTTGAAAGTCTATATTTTTAAAGAGAAATTTTCGAAATTATCACCAAGATATATGGGAAAATAGCAAAATTTTTCATCATTTTTCACACTTTGAACTAATTTTTCTCTATACCTATCACTTCATTGTCATCCTATTCTTTCACAGTTATACTACATTGTAAACTCTATATTTTAACACAAACAGCATATTCGTGCATGTCTTAGATGATGAAATAAAAAAATTTCTTATTGTCATCATCGAGGTGGAAAAATTTTTTTTGAACTTTTATATCCCAGTTTCTTCAGCAAGAAGGGTAGGCAAAACAACGCAGAACAAAGTCGCACATTTAAACCTACACATGCAGTATGAAGGACGTTCTATATGAGAGCATCATAACTGAAAGATTGTGAAAAACTCAAGATGCAAATAATAATAAAAAATTAAATTCAAAAAATTAACTAAATAAAAGCAGCAAATATCGATACCTATGCAATGATACATATTTCTGTGGCATATTCATTCACCAAAGAATCGTATAGAATAAAATAAAAATTAAATAATAAAATTGAAAATTATTTTCATTTGTACAATTAAATCTAGTGTCCTAATGCAAAAAATGAAAGAATAAAAATACTTGAAATTTAACCTTTTTATTCATTTATTTATTTATACTGGTATCGTAAATTGTTGAAACTATTACGCCAATATTAATTTTAGATACCTGATTCATTGGTTTTGACTCTTTTAAAAAATATATAATTTGTTTAATAAATTGGGTTCATCATGTGATGCTTGAAATTTCAGTTTTAAAAATTTCAAAGCTTCTGTATTCATACGATAACTATTGTTTGCTTACCCTTTTAATCTTCGAAAAAATGTGAAAACAAAAATTTACCTACTCAAGTACACTTGTAACTTTTGATCCGATAAGATTTAAAATTGTATTCGCTCACAATAAATTTCGATATAATTTCGTACTTGATTTAAGTTCGATATAACTGTAGAGCTTGTTTAAAAATAAGGAGAGGGAAAGGAAACTTATGAAAAAATAGTTGATAATTTTAAAATAACATTTATTTGCCAAATTAAAATACCTTTTTTTATTATTCAAATGATACCAAATTTATGATTATTTCTCTATTTATTCAACTGGTATCAGCATTACCGTCACCTTCTTTTTCTCATAATACTGATTTATTATTCAATTTGCAAATATCATAATACATTACATGAAATTCCTTTCAATACTTCGCCACCTAAAAATTATTTCCGAACGGAAAAATCTCCAGCCCTCCGATGAAAACTTGAAATCTAATTGTTCACACAACAAATCGCTTAGCAATTATAAAAACCGCAGCACTAACTAAGAGGATTAAATCTCGTACGCATATCACTTCAAAGAATGTTTTTTAAATTCTACATCGATTCTCAATAACATTCGTGCAGGTATACTGTATATCGAAAAATTAGAACATTCCACGTAGGCAGATACACACTATACAAAAAAAAATTGGCAAAACTTATTCGAGTGGGCAAACACGATTACACTTGCTGGTAGATTAACCTTCGAAGTACGTAGCTTCCTTTAAATTAAAATAAATGAAAGGAAGTAGAAGACTCACTATCTAAATGTATGGATTCAACGATTTGGTTTGGTGTAACCACAACGAAAAAGACATTGATAAAAACTGTACTTTTTAAAAATAATATGACGACAATAGAGCCATTTATCGAGACCATAAACCGGTTTTAAAATTACTTCCTTTATTTTACTTATGCATAAGGTGGATTTTTAGAATAATTTTATCCACCTACTCATGTTAGTTATTACGAGTATTTATATTCATTCTGGCAAGAATTATGGCGCAAACAAATTTATTCAACGTGGAATATTATTTATTGATAAAAACGATCTTAAAATCGAAGTTGTATGGGTAATTGGGTATTCAAAGAAATTAATTTACTGGCATTTCAACCAATAGCTTCTTGATTTTAAAAATTGTGCAATTCGAGACTGAGAATTCAACCTAGAAGGATAACTGTATACATCTTGGTGTACTTTCAGAAAATAGGGGATCATATTCAAGACACCGAGTACTGCCATTATTAGGGTCGCTCAAGTATCATTGGCAGTTGTACAAGAGGGTTGGTGAAACCATCCAATACGGTAACCTCGTTACGCAAACAACTTCCGCACGGAAACGACCCTGTTCAGGGAAGCTAATTACCTCAGCCACCATTCAATTACCTCCATCAACTTTGACAACTTTTTTGCCTCAACGTGTAGCACACGAATAGACAGACATACGTGCAATCTCCTTCGCAAAACTGGGAATGATTTGATGAATAACCAATCGATACACGATACAGCTATTGAATATAATTATACGTTCAAGCAGAAATATAATTTTTCATTAAAGTGAAAAAATTATAACTTGCTGAGTTCATTTTTGTGATCATTATAGCTGTCAATTTTTCAAGGAAAGTTAGAGGTTTTAACGGGAGAAAAATAACGACGCGTTATTATTAGATTATTTCCTCGTATTTTTAATTAAACGGGTAAGGTAAAGGATAAATGTTTGCGAAATTGCATAATTCACTTTCTCATGAACGATTCGCGAACATAGACGTTAAATAATAAGCGTTTGAATAACATCGAATCTCGAACCTACGTTAATTCGTAAAAACTTGTTGCCATAATAAACGTACTGTAATGAAAAGGCGAATTATTCAACGACCTAATTTAACAAATTATATGTTTCCAAGTCGAAAGCAACCATCATCGAAACTTGTTTTAGAAATGTTGCCAAATTTACCGAACCACGAAATGATTAAAAATTCGTGTAAGTACAATTGCCCGTTTTGCCTGAGGCGATCTGGCGTGGGCGTGACTGTATGAAATTAAATTCAATAAGACATTTCGCAGAAAGTGTTCATAGAGCAGAACTTTGTGCTCGCAATTTTAGGCCAGGGTAGCTCGATAAGTGTAGACAATAGAACAACAGTGGAGAGGGCGATAAAGATGTATATTTGTAGCTTGCCAATATATTATTTTATTCATCCAAATCTAATACTGATGACTGATGAATAATGGGAACAAACTTGCGAATGACGAATCTATGTAGGTATAATACCTATGATCTATTATCTCTATGAGTCACAATTTTCACTCATAAAACAACCAAAAACAGAATAAATAGATAATAATAGCATTCTCGCTACTCTTTTATTCGCAAAAAAGATATCTATAAAATAAAAGAGCAATAAAATCATCAAAACAAACGATATCAGTTCACATTCGAAGTAAAATTTAGCCCAAATATCCTCCTTCATTTTATTCATTCACACTTCATTGTTATCTTCACTCGAACAGATACGATTACGTATACCAATCATTCACATAAAATAATATGAATCGTTCTCGTTACGAAACAGATGTAGATAAAATCATGAAGACGCATTACACTAGTTCTGTATTTTTTTCAAGCACCCAGTGATACGTAACATACATATATTAAGCAAGCAAATTATTGCGCATCCTGTAATGATTCATAATTTCGAACATAACACGAACGCATTTATTATTCGATATTCGTTGTCAAGAAGAGACAAATATAGGCTACTTCTTCTATCAATAAGAAGACCTAAATGACACACTCATGACCACTGGAGCGAGACAGACAAGTAGACAACGTTCACAGTCCAAGTTCATAATTAAAAAAAAAAGTTACAAATTCGAGAGTTGAATGAACACAACAACTGAAACTTTGTGTCACATCAAACACTTGCTTAAGTTGGCAAACATCACTTCACCTAATTAGCATTTTATGCCGTCGTGAATAGTTGAATGATAATTTAAATCCAAATTCAAAATCTCATTGTATTCCAAACAATAGGAAAATATTGAAAAAAACAATAGAACGATAATCGCACATTCTTAGTCAACATAACTTTCAGCCAGTTACGTCAACTGGGGGTATAGCTCAGTGGTAGAGCATTCGACTGCAGATCGAGAGGTCCCCGGTTCAAACCCGGGTGCCCCCTAAACTTTTTGAATTTTTTTTTCAATTTTTTCTTATTCGCGGAAAGACAACATAATCAGCGTAAGATATGAAACAAATCAAAAATTAAAAATAAGAAAAAATGAAATTTTACCGCGAAATTCACAATACAAAAATAAACACGTCACAGAAAATTTTACTTACGACTTAAAAATGTTTGGATGTTTTTGGTTTTCATTGATGATTCGTATTAAACTTACAAAATCAACTAATTAAAAAATGATTTACATTCATGACTCAAATTTTGAGAAGTACCACCACAAGACGAAGAATTGGATTATGTATTAATCGACGAAAATCGCACTGAAATATGGAAAGGAAAAAGTGAACTAATACGAACAACTGAAACAATTTTACAAAAAGGGAATCACATAGTCATAGTATCGCAAGTGTTTTCATGAAATGTAACAGACATTCAGCATGCTCAATTGAAAAAAAAAAAAACCTGGTATACGTAACATACCTATTAATGTAACAATTCCCCTACGCTTCCAAAACCATGTTATAGGTGAGTAAGTTAAGTGTATTGTGTAGCTTGTTATTCAGCTACAATATTATTTCTTTCATTCATTAACAATATAGCTTCCGGGCAGAGCTCCCATGTTTAAAACTATATAAATTTCAATTACATGGTACCTTACTTTTACCTGATTACTCATCGAAAATATAGGAAAAATTCATGGAAAAAATAAAGTTCTTCGAAATTCTTCCTTCATTTTCTATTCCACCATTTTGGAATGACAATATTCAAATTTTTTCTTCGCTAATTTTGAAATAAAAAAATAATATAATATAAAAGAAGGGAGTATTCAAGGACCTAAATTAAGCAGATATAAAACACGAAAATCCTGAATACATTGATTTGAATTTTAATTCAAAGATGGCGCTTAAGTTCTTTCACATCAATAACTTAGTTCATTATACGTGCTCGAGAGGGCATTAGGATAAAAGATGATTAGATATAAAATTATACAATAGACTTCGCCACTTCCGTGCATCTAGAAAAAAATGTTAACAATACAACAGTAAATGAGAAATTTTTTCAATAATTATTTGTAATCTCAAATCACAAATTTACTCATTATTGAATACTGATATCATTAAGACATTATAAACTCATGCAAAGCGGTGAACTATTTGGATTCATTATTATATGGATATGGGTTATGAAATGTGAAAATTCTTACATTGTTAGAAAACTCATTTCCAACTCAATAACAAATGCTTTTTTCATTTTTTCCCCAAATGTTCCTATTTATGAGTAAATTGCAAAGAAACTTTGAAGAGTGATAATGGGAGAATCGTTTTCTGTGGAAATCACAAAATCAATCTTCTTTATGTTCATATGTCAATTATGAAAAAACGCAAATATTTGGAAGAAATCGAAGAAGAAATTTTTTGAACATCAAAAAAAGAGCTTTTCAACGATGAAAAAACTTCTGATTTTGATTCAATGTAAGCTGAAAAAAAAGAACAAATAAGAGTAAAAATTTACTATTTCTTCGGCGGGAAACTTCAAGGATATTTTTATTTCTTAACCACTAGAAATGAATTCAAAAGGAATTTTTGAAAATTTTAAATACCAGTGCAGCCATTTGCTGATCGGAGTGCATTACTTTTTTGGGAAGTCTCCCACTCAAAGCAAACCACCTCACCGAATTTGGTCAAAATCCAAAATATATTTTTTTTTCATTCCACCTTAATGTGCGTAGTGTTTATCATTATCTTCATTAATCCAATCATTTTTCACATTACTTGGGTTATTTATTAAAAATACAGCCTATTTGATGTAAAAAGGACAGATCAAGGAAGAGATTTTTTTAGCTGAATTTTCAATAAAAACAATAACTGTTACAGACCACCTGATTTGGGAAGGGGGTCGGAGGAGGGGGAGGGTCTTCAAATATTTGCGTTTTAGGCCATTTGTAATCACATTGCTAAGATCCAATTTTTTGATATAAATGAAAATCGTTTAAAATTTGTTAAGAGACTCTTCGTGAAAATAACCATATTTCTTTTTGTAGCTGTTGTTGTTGTTATTGCTTTTATTATTATTATTATTATTTTATTATTATTGTTGTTGTTGTTGTTGTTTAATATTACTCGCACCATAATGAATGTTCACTCAAATTTTGATAAGGAGTGAAAGGAGGACAAATGACTCGAAATTTTAGTTTTTACGTGATCTCACATAAAAAGTAAATTAAGGACTCAAACATTCTAAATTCAGTTCCCAAATGCATTTGAAGGAGAGGTGGAACAAAAAAGGCTTTTTGAGGAGATTTTAAGTATATTTAAATCTTCCATATCTCCTCATCATATCAATTTAGTAAAGTCAAACTTTGAATACAAAATCAAATGAGTATCAAAATATGCCCTTTTGAATTTAGCTTAAAATGGATTCAACATGTCGAATGATTAAAATTTGAGAAAGGTTTGAGGAGCCTCAAACAGTTACCTAAAATTTGATAAATATAGACTTACATGATCATTGGGGGTAAAAATTATATTATATGTAAAATTAATCTTCATACATGACTCTAGAGGGGAAGGAGGGGTTACCGTTCTTAGAATGTGGTAGGGATAAATGAAAACTCAGAAATGTTTGATTATGTTATCACATAACTAAGTATACTTCAATGATCAACATATTCAAATTTCAGCTTTTTAAGTGACTTTAGAAGAGAGTTGGAGCAAAGAACATTTTTAATGGGGAAATCATATCAGAAAATTTCATAATCCTACATATCATTTCACCAAATCAATCTCAAAATATCAAAGTTTTTAAGTTGGCTTGATTGACATCTAGAATATGACCCCTTGAACTTGGCTCAAAATGGATCCAAATTCCAAAATGTGGGATCGTTTACTGAAATTTGAGTAAAATTTGAAAAATAAGAGCTCATTCTGATAATCACAAGCAAGAAGTACTATATATCGTAAAATAACTTTTAGATGGTTTTGCAAGGGGTAGGGTGGGGGTTTTCAGACTCCGTGTAAAGTGTGGTTTGTAGGCATGAAAAGGAGTTATCAACGTTATATGCACATCTGAACAAGCCCCAATGAAAAACTCAGCTTCGCTAATATGGCATAGTTGCTTACATGTTTTTGCACCATGGTAATTAAGGCTTTAATAACGAAGTTTTTTACCAACCATCTTTTTTCTAAATCGATTAGCAAGTCACAGTGTTTCACAGATTGTTTAAACGTTTAACCTGATTCTTGTAAATTTTAATACATACGACAAGAACATTCATTGTTTCCAAATCACGATAACTGGTATTGAATCGACATTGCATTTCAATTCAAACTGGTTTTATAATTTATTCAACCTGAAAACAGAAAAGAAAATTCATTAAGGATTAGTTTTGTGGCATAAAACCAGCAACTATCAACTACATACAAAAATTCATCATTACATATTTCGTTCATTTCATTCATACAAAACATAATTTCAATTCCAATCACATATTACATCCGCAATTCTACATCGTGCACGAAATCAATCGCGCTCGTTACAAGCTCATGAAATTGTCATCACCCTAGTAAAGTAATTCGCCAAATCGTCAAATCACCCGCTCAAATAAAACTAACAAATTTCTCTCTCAATTAATCAGCTCGCACAGGACGATTGTAGAGCATGGAAATTGTCGTTTGACGTTAACAAATAACACCCTCTTAATACAAACACGTTTAATAATGGAATTATATACTGCAAGTGTTACAATAAGGGTTGTTTCTCCCCTCGCCATATATAATGTATGCCCTTAACTTATGGTATATAGGAAGATACACGGTACACAGTACACAATGTATACATAAAGAGTTATTAGGGCTAAGAAAGATTAGCTACTGTAACATTGACACGACAGATGGTGCAAGCCCGCTAATTATGCTTCTCATGTCGGAGAGGGGTTTCAAAAGGAATAAAAATGCCACCCTTAAAACCGCGAGATGACCGAACGAATGAAGTTGTAATATTTAATAAGCCCTTTAGGCTTAAAATTCGATCAGCCAGCGAATATTTCATAAAGGGATAAAACCTTCGGTACTTGTCGTTCGCTTGTAAACAGGGATGGATTTGCGGTTTGAGCTGCGTATACATATGGTGTTTTTGTATCCTTGTGTGCTGTTTATATGGTGCGGGATATGGCGAATACTGGCTTCTTTTTTCGTTACCATCTTGGTTGCTCGTTGGTCGTGATTACGTGGTAGCAAGTCGTTTCGAAAAATGCTTCGAAATCCTAGTATGAAGCGAAACTTAGCCAATTGACGTGCTCGAAAAAAACCATACTTTAGTTATAATTTTCAAATGAATGAGCCATCAAAAAAAGATTAAGATCTTATTGTACCCATCCAGCCATCATCCATCGAGGGATAAGTGCGATTCATTTCCCGTTTTGTCGGGCTTCCGGTGAGACGTACGTTCTGTAGTGGCGTTCGCGTCGCAGGAAGCATTACGCCATATTATCCGAAAGTTCTTCGCTCGGTGAGGCGATATTCTATCAAAACGGCGTTGCCAGACAATTAAGGCGAAAACGATTTATATTTTGGTTTCGAATTACACAGCGTTCAATTCATAAATCATTAATTTCGATGCGCTTCGCGATAAATAACAATACCCTTCTAACCTATGCTCGTACAATGACTTTTTTAAATAACGCGGAACCGACGACGAGCACGTGAAAAGGGCTAAGTAAATACACCATTGTGACGATACCTTTGCGCCTTCAATAACGCAGAATGTAGAATAAATGCGTTAGATATCGTCGGTGTTTGATTTCAAACGTCGAAGAGTACAATTAGCTATTCGCGTTTCGTTACGTATTCGAGTATACCCGATAGCTCTCGATACGTTCGCGATTTTTGTATTCACTTTCGTATTCAACGCCTGGCAAATCCACCGACAGCATTCTGCCCTTTTACTTTACATAACAACGTTTATTATTCAAGCTCATTTTCACTATTAAATTCATCAAGACGCATAAAATTCTCCACCGCCGAATGTATTCACAAAGACAAACGTCTGCTGTTATAACGAAGGGATGAACGGTGGAGGAAATAACGCCACATCAAAGGACTACATTGCTAACATCTAACCCAATTACGTTAATTACTTTTATGAGCGCAGCTCATATATTCCTCGGTAATTGTATCAAAGATCCTTTCTAACGAATACCGGCTCCTCTCGCTGTTCCACCTATCTTCGCCTGGCAACCTTTCTGTGTGTCGATTGTCAGAAAAGTCTTCGCATTTGCATTTTACAGCTATTCTCGTTTTATGCATAGCATTTGCGCGGAAATGCGAAATAAAATTTTTATATACGTGGTTTCGCTTCCCCGACGGTTACATTGGTCGTGTTTCTTTTATGTCTATGGTTTTATTGGATTAACAAGACGACGCGTCCGGTGACTGGTTAAGTAATATTGTCGCGCGTAAATACGTCACTTTTTAAATTTTTAGTAAGATGGAAAATTTATGTGGTAGAGAAAGAATAGAGGGGTTTATGTTCAAATTTTCAATGTATTACACCTTCGTGGTGCAATTTAAGCAGAAAGATTTTCTGTAAAAGTTAAAATGCGCATTTGTAGCAATTAATTAATCAATTTATTCACTTAGTTATCCATCTAGTATCTACCTATTTAATTATTTATACTGGTTTCTTAAATTTTCAGAACTACTTACATATTTCAACTTGTACAGTAGTACAGGGAAATAAGCTCATTTTTTGACCGAACCTGGAAAAAAATTGTAGTGAACTGAATGTTACATTATATGTGCAGAATGGTGTGCTTAACAAGGTATAAAAATTTGTCACCCCTAGGAAGTGAGTTAATCCAAGGAGGGGGCTAAAACCCGCAAAAAACAGTTTTTCAACTGCTTTTTGCTAATATCTTCGAAAAAAAAGGGTTCTACGTCAAAATAAGTAATATCAAAAAATGTCCGCCATTAAATTCCCTACAGAATGAGTGGGACAATTTTCTCAAAAAGCCATTACTAAGTGCAAAATGGGTAGGGCAAAATATATCAATCTTCAGAATTCCATTCGAAAATCAGTTCTTTGTTTATATCTTCTATACGGTGCGTCCTACGCAAAAATTGTTAATGTTGAAAAATATTCCCCGTTTAATTTTCTATAAGGTTCATGAAAAACTTTTCGCAAAAAATCATATCAGGGCCCAAAATAGGGAGCCCAAAATATATTAATTTTGGAAAAATTTATTCGTATGTGTTCATATCTACTATCAGGTGACCTATGTAGGTGATAAAGATGAACAAATAATTTTTATTGATGATTTCCCCTCCCCTTCCTCCTCCTTCCCTTGGAAATCCTTCTCCAGATTTACATTATAGAACAAAAAAAATTACAGATATATTTTGAAATATTTGTTTCAACTCGGTTCGGGAGCTTCGAATATTTCAGTTTTTAAATAACAGAAAATACAGAAAAGTACTCCTTAAAAGCCCCTCAAAAAATGAAAAAAAAATTAAGACACTCTGGTCAAATTTGAAAATTAAAAAAAAAAAAAACTTTTGAACGATTCGAAACTTTCTGGAACAAAAATTTGTAAAGAATGAAAAAATTTTCGGCAACCAATTTTCTTAAAATTCAAGACTATTCACTTTCTTTTAATTTTTTTTTAGGTGAATTTTCAATAAAAACGATAGCTATTACAGCTTACCTGATTTGGGAAGGGGCAGGAGAGGGGAGTGGATCTTGAAATCTTTGTTTTTCAGATCATTTATAATCATCTAGCAAATGTCTAAAAGTCAAAATGAAGATTATTCATGAGTTGGAATTGTAATATTTTATTTATTTCAGTTTAACGATTAACAATAATTTCAAATTTTAAATAATCTTGAACATAACATACAACCTAGCCACCAAGTAATTTTAGTCTAAGAGTTTTTGACTAGAAAATGATAACTATTATAGCCTACCTAATTTGGTAAGGGAGATCGAGCGAATGTGGGCTCTTCAAATCTTTGCGTTCCAGACCATTTGTAATCATCTAGAAAATTTCCATCTTTTTGGTGTATACACTCCCCCCCTCCCCACGCAGCGCTGAGTGGTATCCATGAAATTCGCTCAAAATTTGATAAGAGGCTCTTCTTGATAATGCGAAAAAGAACATGTTTAGTTTTTTCGATACAGCTCAAAATGGCGGATCACTCAAATTTTGAGGAGCCCTAGAGTAGGAGCAAATTACTCAAATTTTTTGTTTTAATCTCACATGAAGAGTGAGTCACGAACACCAACATATCCAAATTTCAACTACCTAAGTGTATTTGGAGGGAAGTTAGAGTAGAAAATGGTTTTTCGAGGAAGTTTTAAGTCATGAAATTCCTTGCATCTTCCATATTTCATCATATAATTAAACTAGAGAAGTCTAACATTGTGTGTGGGGGTAGTTCTGAATATGAAGAAAAGTAGTTTACTTCAATATTCGTCGTTAAATATTACTTTCAGCTTTTAGCTTCAAGCTTTTTCACCTTTCGTAAATCGATGTATAGTCAAAATCCTACCAAATTAGCCATCACCCTAGTTTCGTAGATCAAAATTACTTGCCCTGAATAACAGTCAATAATTAATGTCTCATTGCTCCACTTTTATTTGTTGATTTTAAAAAGATTTTTTTTATTAATTTTTTTTTTTATTATTTCCTGCTTATAGGGCTCTGGTATGGTCTCATTGAGGAAGAGTACCCCGGCGACCACCTCAGCGACATAGTTGGTGAACAGAATATAACCTTAAACTGGGGTCAAAATGCATTTAAAATGGCAGTTTATCAAAATCTGAGGAGAACTAGTAAGCCTTAATTTTTTTTTTTTTTTTTAAGAGAAGCACAAGTTTTGTACCTTCAAAAATAAATAAAGCGATAATTATAGATCACGTGAATCACATATATGGGTTCGATTTGAAGCGTTGAAATCTCGCAGAAGACAAAATACGCTCAAGTCTCATCAGTAATATTTTACATAGTGATGTTAAAAATTTTCAGACTAAACAAAAATAAAAATAATTTAGACATTCATTATCATTTGCGCAATTTTTATTTCGTATCTCTTTAAACCATAAATTATAGGGAAGAGAAAATAATTCACACACTTTATTTCTTGGCTAGATTATTTTTTATTGAAAAAAATAACACATACTTGGTTGAAATTTTTCATATAGCCAATATTAAAAACACACGTAAGCGTGTAACAATTGTTAACAAGTTGTAAACAAATGATAACTCGGGTCGTTAAACTAGTAGCTTAAAAATTTCGCAACATCGTTATTAAAATTTACACGCTCACGAAACACTGGAAACGAGAAGAAATTTTCATTACCACATAAAAGTAAAATTACCAAACACCTATTCATCCGCTCTACGCTGCGAAGTATAAAACGCGTTGGCAATATGAAGGCGAAACGTTATTACACGTAACATTGATAATTCATAACGACAGAAAAGAAACCCAAGCACGTATCTTACGTTCATTGAACGTACGAGAGAAGGAAAAGCTTAATAAAATAATAAGCTGTTGATAAGTTTTGATCCTGTTCCGTACGGATTGTAAGTTAAAGGTATTAAGGATAGATAATCTAACCTCCTCTTGTACTCCTCGGGCGCTCCCCAACGAACGCGAATTCTTACTTCGACACCATCTCATAAGCAGCAATCAGGATTACGAGCTCAATCATTTCCTCGTCTCGAACGTGTACTTCGCTCTTCTTTAACGCTATGATTGCCTTTATCTCACTCGCCATAAAATTCCATTAAACCAACAACCCCAATGCCGACACCGTAACTCACCGTATACAATTCAATCTACTATTTAACGCGTTCAACGGAAAAATAACAAATCAATTTCGTTCTTTGGAAATTCCAACGTACGATATTTTCGCATCTTCTTCGCCTCGTTTCACGACCTTTCCACAAAACAAGTTCAAACGACCACCCCGCGTTCTTTTTAATTTTAATTTAAATCCATTAAAGTATCGTCTTACGTCGCATTAAATAATTCAATCAATTAGCCTTTTTTTTCCTCCTCTTCGTCTTCTTATTAGTTTAAAAAACTCGCTAAAACCGAATTAGATTCTTTTTAATGGTAACGATACGCGCAACCATCGATAGGATGGCAGGTAGAGGTTCATTAATAAAGGGAAAGTATAGACTGGTGGTGGAACGGTTTAAGGGCTACGTTGAGGGAATGCGTCCCTGGGGCCCCGTAATAGCGATGTATGTACAAGAAACCGCTAACCTGACAGGCTCATTTCTTTTAGTTCTTAGATAGCGGGCGATGGCGGCGAACGGAGTGTATTTTCAGACATTACCATAATATGCAAACCATCTCAACATGATCCCCTTAAGGTTCAACGGTATTATATTTGCCCGTATAAAGCTGCTCGTTATATATAGCGTATTTAGCTCCTGGCCTCTCGACAAATTACATTATATACGCGTCCGAACTTCTTACGAGACTAGTTCATTTTTTAATTTTTTCTTTTCTTCGTGTTTCCTCATACCTTCTCTTTTTGCTCTTGTTTTAGCCTTTCTATCAGTAAAAGTAACGGGTTCCTTACTATTTTTCCCTATTTATGCACCTATCTCTGGGTTGGTAATGTATCGATTTTTGAAAATCGGTTCATTAATTGTAACAAATTCTTTTCAAATATAGATATATTCTTAATATTTCAAATGGAGAAGGGGGTAGAAACTACATAGATTTACTTCTAAATCTTCCAATAATAATAGGTATCGTTATAAAAAAAATTATAATAAAAGCATGAAGAGTAATTATTATATAATAAATTATATTATTATTAAAATTGTTATTTATATTAATTAATTCAATTCGAATAATTAATGATATTGATAATTCTAATAATTCGGATCAAAATCCAAGAAGAGTTAGATATATTACGCACAGGCAACATAGCGATTTGAGTTTCAAGCGACAAATTATTTGAAGCGATTAACAAAAAAATTATAAAAAAATTTAAGTTTACTATTTATATACCTTTCTTTCTCACTTTTTCAAACATTTTTTATGCAGGGATTTTTTTTCTAATTTTTTGAATTTTTTAAAATGGGTTCAGATGTAGAGACATCTTTGAAAAACTTTTAAAACATTTAAATTACAAGAGGGTTGCCCAAGGCAGGTACGAATGGAACAGGGTAAGAGGGACATTTGCCAATAACTTTTTCAAAATGTAATAATTATAAATGGTATTTTTTTAAACACTTCAGAAAATTTTGAAAAGACTTTTTTTAAAATAATTTTTGCATAAGTTTGTGATGTTTAAAATTTTTTTATTAATTAAAAAAAATTTTTAAGGATGTTTGTTTATCCACCTTTATTATAGGGAAAAAAAATTCCAAAAATTTAATAAATTTTACGTATTTTTGTTAAGCCGAAAAATTTTATTGGACTTGTACTTATAGGTAACCTACACTCCCCGTATCAAGGAGAAATCTGAAGTTTAAAAACCCTTACCCTATCACTTCCAAAACCAATCAAGAAGTTGAATTTAGAACAAATGTAGTATTTCTTGCCATGTTGTTATCATAAATGAACACATATTTTTCAAATTATAGCTACTTGAGGCTCCTCAAATTATCCTCAAATTTTGACCCAAATTTAAGAGGTCATATTCTGCTTATCAACCAACTCTACATACAAAGTTTGACCTTTTTAGATCGATTTGGTGAGGAGATATGGAAGGTTCATGAAATTTCCTGTAGTAATTTCCCCTCGAAAAACCTTTCTCTTCTCCAACTCCCCTCCTAATTTCCTTGGAAAGCTAAAATCAGAACAAGTTAGCTACTTGAGCTCATTTCATCATATGATGCCATCAAAAAAAATTCAACCTTTCATGTACCACTACCAAATTTTGAGATCGATATTCCCTCTTTCTCCCCTCCAATATTATGTATGGAGGTGAATTGTGGATATAGCATACTTCTTATCCTCAATAATCATATGAGTTCATATTAATTACATTTGCACTAATTTTAGGCTCCTCAAGCTCTACTCAAATTTTGATAATTCGCCATTTTGGAACCATTTTGATCCAAATTCAAGAGGTCATATTCTGTCTACCAAATAACTCTACATGCAAAGTTTTACCATTTTAGGTCGATCTGATGTGGAGATATGCTAGATTCAAGAAATCTCATGACTCAAACTTACTCAAAAAGCAGTTTTTTGCTCTATCTCCCCTCAAAATTCACTTAGGAAGTTGGAATTTTGATATGTTGGTGTCCGTGACTTACTATTTTATATGAAATCAAAAACTAAAAATTTGAGCTATTTGCCTCTTCTCCAGTCTCCCTCAAAATTTGAGTGATCCGCCATTTTGAGGTGTATAAAAAAAAACAAAAAAATACTTTTTTGCATTTTTAAGAAAAATCTCATGCCCGATTTTGAGCTAATTTCATGAATACCCGCCTACATATTTATGTATACAAAAAAATGAGATATTTTCCAGATTATTACAAATTGTCTGAAATGCAAAGATTTGAAGACCCCACTCTCTCCTAGCAAGCTGGACATATAATTATACTCTTTTCTAGGATATTTATACTGTTTTTGCCTCACAAAAAACAATACTTTCCCTTTATTCTTTTTTTATGAGATACATTTTATTTTTTTTTGGCAAGTAGGTGTTCAGACAATAAAGAGAATACTCTTTTACGAGCAAATGAAGCAAACAAGTCACTTCGTGGAAAGAATTAAAAAGTGAGCGAAAAATTGTTTACACTTTTTTTTCAAAAAATATCTGGTCAATCATTGTTTTTATTAAAAACTTAGCTAAAAAGAACAAAAATTATAATTTTAAATTCATCCAATACTGAATCAAAATTCATTCCCGGCTCTCGATAGTAAATTTTATGGAGTGGAGGAGTGAGAGGGGCTTGATCAATCGTACAAAAATACACATAATCGTATGCCAAGACAATAAACTGAGTTTCGCTGCTCGGGCAAATTTATAAATCCATCATTGCAGAGGAGTAATGCTAACTCTCCAATGAATACGTACTCAATTCCTTACTCGAAAAAATCGTTTCTTCAACGATCAAATCATTTCTAGATTCTGCTCTCGTTGAATCGAACGAAAAAAAAAGCTGCGTCAAAAATAAGATCAAAATTCACAACGCTAAAATTTCTTATTACGAGAAACGCGTGCGGATATATAGAAAACGAGAGAACCCGCCATAGTGCAATTTCGTTGCTTTATTTTATGGTTGACAAGGTACAATTTACCTTAAATTGGAAAATATATATAAGTTATGCTCATGTATCGACTTCTTTCCGAGAACGTAAAAATAAATTGAAAATGTATCTAAACCTACGTTTTTCTTTATATATTACCAATGACATAACATATTTTTATATCCTCGGGCTACGTCAATTTCAAAGACAATTTGTCGCTACCGATAAAACTACCAGGAAAATATGTAAAAGTTATATAAAAAGAAAAAAAATATTATAACATCGTAAAAAAGTGAATTACTCGTAGGCGATCCCTTTTGACATCATATTGAATATATTTTCATAATTTTTTATCCTATATCTTATACTTTATGTACATGCGTTTTATTTTGCTGCGCTATTTTCATATAATTTTCGTCGAACTAATTTCGAAATATTCGACGTTTGATGTTTACAATGGTAGAATCGCGTACATATATTTTTAGAATTAGGAATATGAATGTAAAAAATTACGATAGAAGACGATCTCGGAATAGTATCTGTTACTCACGTATCGAATTGGAAGAAACCTAGGCTTAGTGCTGGCTCGAGGGTACAGCGAGCCTACACGTTGCTGAGGACATTTAGTACTCGAATCATAAAAGGTTTCAAAATAAAATAATAAGTATCTACAACTACAGCACCTCTCACTACAGCTCGTGAATTTCATTATACAGCATGGATAATGTAAAAACACTGAAAACTAAAACAATTCATGAAATGAAAAATTATGCAAAGAATAAAAAAAAGCCAAAAAAACATTCAAACGCCTTATAAATTAAAAAATAGTTAAAAACAAAATTGCGAAAAATGCAATGAAAAAATGTTAAGAATTAACAAAATGAGAAGAATTAAAATTTGTCCAAAAAACAGAAATTTTTGATGAAAAAAAATTCAGTATCACTTTCACTACCTACCTACTTCTTTAAGTGATCAAATATATGCTATTTGCGAAAAACAAAACTGACGACCAAAAATGGTGGTGTAGCTAAGAGTGTATTTGGGGTCAACACTGCACTAAAGCCCTGAAATTTTTGATTGTTTTTTTCATGATTTATTTAATCAGTACAAACAAATCAAAGAGCTCATAACTTTCTTAAGCATAAAATTTTCTTTCGCAAATCATAAATGAATTCTTGTTGCATTTGAGCATCTAGAGTGTAACTTATAATATATATTCAACTTTCTATTTGCTTTAACACAAACTCTCAAAATATTTCACCTCGGTGTGCTATCAACTCCTAAAAACACTAAATTACGAAGCAACAGTTTCAACTTAGCGAACATATATACCTCTTTGTTGTTAGGAGTATCGGAAAAAATCTGCTAACAATTCCGAAAAAAAATCCACTATCAATTCTGGAAAAATCTGCAAACAATTCTTGAAAAAATTTGCTATCAATTGCGGAGAAAATCCGCTATCAACTACAAAAAACTCCACAATAAACTGCGGAAAAAATTCGCTATCAATTCTCGAAAAAATTCTGAACTTGTAAAAATGTGCTAACAATAAAATTCCAGAAAAATCCACTACTGATTCCAGGGCAATCCACTATCAACTCCGTAAAACCGCAATAATTTCCAGAAAAAACCTGCTATCAACTTCAAGAAAAAATCCTCTAATAACTCTTGGAAAATCTGCTATCAATTCCGGGAAAATCCGCTAAAAATTTCGGAAAATCTATTATCAATTTTGGAAAATTCACTATTGATTCAGAAAAGAACCCGCTATTAACTCCAGGAAAAATCCGCTAATAATTCCTGGAAAATCATTTATCAATTCCTGGGAAATCGGCTATCAATTCTTTGAAAATCCGCTAACAATTCTGGAAAATCCCTTATCAATTCTGGAAAATCCACTATCGATTCCGGAAAACATCCACCATCAACTCCGAAAACTCCCACTACAAACTCCGAAAAAAATCCGTTAACAATCCTGGAAAAAATCAGCTATCAACCCCGGAACAATCCACTAACAATTCCTGAAAAAATCCACTATCAATTCTGGAAAAATCTGCTAACAATTCCTGAAAAAATTCGCTACCACTTGCGGAGAAAATTAGCTATCAACTCCAAAAAACTCCACAATAAACTCCGGAAAAAATTCGCTATCAATTCTCGAAAATATCCTCAACCCTGTAAAATTGTGCTAACAATAAAATTCCAGAAAAATCCACTACTGATTCCGGGGCAATCCGCTATCAACTCCGTAAAAATCTGCTATAATTTCCGGAAAAAACCTACCATCAACTCTAGGAAAAAACCCTCTGATAATTCTTGGAAAATCGGCCATCAATTGCGGGAAAATCCGCCATCAATTCCGGAAAATCCATTATCAATTCTGAAAAATTTATTATTGATTCCGGGAAAAAACCTGCTATTAACTCCAGGAAAAATCCGCTAATAATTCCTGGAAAATCATTTATCAATTCCTGGGTAATCGGCTATCAATTCTCTGAAAATCCGCTAACAATTCTGGAAAATCCCTTATCAATTCTGGAAAATCCACAATCGATTCCGGAAAACATCCACCATCAACTTTGGGAAAATTCGCCATTAACTCCGAAAAAAATCCGTTAACAATTCTGGAAAAAATGAGCTATCAACTTCGGAACAATCCGCTATCAAGTCTGGGGAGAGGGGGAGGAAATCTGCTAACAATTCCTAGAAAATCTGCTATCGATTCAAGAAAATCCCTTATAAATTCCAGAAAAACCACTATAGATTCCTGAAAAAATCTTCTGTCAATTCTGGAAAAAATAAGCTATCCACTCCGGAACAATCCGCTATCAAGTCCGGGGAGAGGGGGAGGAAATCCGCTAACAATTCCTCGAAAATCTGCTATGCCATCGATTCAAGAAAATCCCTTATAAATTCTAGAAAAACCGCTATCGATTCCTGAAAAAATCCTCTGTAAATTCTGGAAAAAATCCCCCATCAACTCCGAAAAAAATCCGCTTTCAATTCTGGAAAATTCCTCTATCAATCTTGGAAAAAATCCACCATCAATTCTGAAAAAATCCGCAATCAATTTTGGAAGAAAGTCGGCTGTTTGTAACAAAAGTTAGGCTACTTTGCGATAACTCTAAAATTTCAACTTTACTGTGACGTCAAGAGGGTTACAAACAATCGAATTTTATTTTTTATTATCATTATAATCATGAGATATTTGATAATTATGAATTTATAACTTATTCGTGGGCTCAGATCGTTATAAATGACAAAAAATTCCATACTTTGCAGAGTATATACACACAATATATTTCTCAGAGCTTTAAAAACTGGTGTTAAATTTTTGAAAAAGATGGAATTTCTCCGAAGCTATAGATCTTAATTGAAGGAAATTTCATTTCGTTCTCTGTTATAGCTATGCTAATGATTAAGAAAAATAAGCCATTTTAAATATCATTAAAATGGAGAGAGTATTCGCAAAATGTTTAAAAGCGTAACAAGTCCACGAACCAGAACTCTCCATATTTCTTAAAAGTTCAAGTATCTATTTATTTCTTCTCTTGGCGTTTCTTAACTCAAAGGACATCCTTATGATTATTCAATATATGAAGATTTTATCAATCATATAAAGTGAAATAAGTGCTTAGCTCAGATGAACACCAAACCCTTGTTTTTAACGTAGCCACACGTCGTCTCACCTTACACCCATCAAGTTAGTAAATACCGACACCACGCATGGACAAAAACGCCACTTAATTCCGCAACATTAACCGGTGAGGAATTCAGCTCAACAAACCGTTAAGCCACTATTAATGTTGGAAAATTTCGAATGCCCAGTTACATAATTCATAGACAACTCTTAAAAAAAAAAAATAAGAAGGAAATATAAAAGAAAGTAAATGGACTGGTTGTCCTATTGTATCGTTTTAAAAACTGTTTATCCAGACGAAAATAAACCTTAACAAAAGAGGAAGTTGGCAGTTCGAATTACTTGAAGGGTTACTTTGAGGTTAAAAGGGTGAGAAATTGTTAGGGTTGCAGTTTATATTGTATATACAATCCGACAATACCGCCACCAGCTTGCGTGTCACCCTTCATAAATTTGAGTCTATGATACATTTCATCGTTTACTTTTTCGCCGTGTTTTTCCTTATTTTCCGAAGCTTCTTTCCATTTTGCAAGACTTTGCTGTAAATTATCGCTACATTAGCTCCCGCCACTCGTTAAAATGATTTTTCTATACGCGATGATTCTCGGCTTTTTTCCTCTCTCTCGTTCTAAACGTACCGAGTTAATTACACAACAAAAGGGCACGCGTGATGGGTAATCAATTTGAACGTATTTAATTTGCAATAAACTCGCGGTATTATAATTTCGACGAAAAGTTTCGCAAATTCCACACACGAGAAGGTGTTATAAGACAAAACTTTCGTATAAGCTTATTACCGCAAACTCCACATTAGAAAATTAGTTTTCAAACTTGATAGCTTCATCGTGGCATAAGCATACTGACGTCATTTGCGTGTAGCTATTTTTATCGTAAATAAGGTAACTTCTATATAGAGTTAATTTACGTTATATTCATTAGATGAAAAGTTTTATAAGAGGAAAACACGTATTTAAAATGCTCCTCGTGTCGAGGTAAAATTTGAATACACGAAAATCGCGTACACGGAGAACTTTTTACGCGTTTGACGAAATTACAAATCGAATTGAAACAACGCGTCGAAAATAACGAATCGAAAGCGTGAATGGTCTAATTTGCGCGATAATTCGATTGCCCATGTTCTCGGATTTCAGTTTTTCGCAACGTGGAGTTGCTGAGAAAGTGTTAAAAGGGGAAGAACGACCAGCCAATATTTTGCTATACTGGACCGAATCTAGGGTCTAGTCAATGGAATTAGGACCCTTTACCACGTACCTCGTATTTCGTCGTTATTCGATTAAGTCATTGAATGATAAAGCTGCACGAGCAAAAAGCAACGCAACTAATGCTCAAATAAACCGCATTAACAACTTTCAAAAACTATTCCAACTTTTAGCTGCGCCAGTTTCCGTAACCGAATGATAATCTGTTGTTTCTTCGTTAAAACTTATCACCGATTTCGTTAGCTGTCTGATGGTCGAGCTTTCCATTCATGAAATCTGAACAACTATGGAGAGCTGAGCAGTTACTGAGCCAGTCATCATGTAATTTTTTACATCCTTCTTTCTCGCTCCTGTTTACTACGTGAGCGAAATTTTCTGAGCAGGCGGTGATTATTGGAGCTGAATCTTTAATTACCTATTTGACTAGGAAATGATGCTGTTAATAACCACACTACAGTATAAACTCTTTTAATATTTCTAAAATGTTATGTATCATAATTGAGAATGTATAAAAATCATTTAAATCTATAGTAATCATAAGAGACCATGGTCGTTTAATTTGAACTATTTGCGATCACACACGGAGATGAGGAAGGCATTTGGGGGGGAGTGAGGTACCGAACTACCAGATATCTAAATTTTTAATTACAGACATCTAAATTTTTGGATGCGTATGTTAAAAAAAATGTAAGCAGCCATGCCGCATTACTGGAGCTGAATTTTCAACTGGGACTTGTTCAAGTTTGAAATAACGTTGCTAACCGCAATACCTACCTTATCCCTTCTAAAAAGCACTTAAAAGGTTGAATTTGTAACAAATGCAGTATTTCTTGCCATGTAATAAGTACATATGAACATTTATTTTTCAAATTATAGCCACTTGAGGCTCCCCAAATTATACTCAAATTTTTACAATCCGCCATTTTCGATCCATTTTAACCCAAATTCAATGCGTTATACCCTACTTATTGACGGACCGTAGAGAAAATTTTGAGCTCTCTAGGCCGATTTTATGTAGAAATATGGAAGATTCTTGAAATTTCTTATTTTCTTATAGTAATTTCCCCTCCAAAAGCTGATTTTGTTTAACTCCCCTTCAAATTCACTTGGGAAGCTAAAATCAGAATATGTTAGTCACTTTACCTCATTTTATGATATGATACTATAATAAATAATTTTCGACTTTTCATGTACCCCCAGTGAATTTTGAGATCTATATCCCCTCCTTCTCCCGTTCAATATAATGTATGGAAGTGAATTTGAGATATAGTACACTTCTTAACCTCCATAATCATATGAGTTCATATTTATTATATTTTCACCAATTTCAGGCTCCTCAAGCTCTATTCAAATTTTGGTAATCCGCCATTTTGGGTCCATTTAAATCTAAATTCAAGTGGTCATATTCTGGTCACTAACTAATCCCACATCCAAAGTATGACTTTTCTCAGTTAATTTGGTGAGAAGGTGTAAAAAATTCAAGAAATTTCATGACTCAAAATTTTTTGTAAAGCAGTTTTTTGCTCTGTTTCCTCTCAAAATGCATTTAAGTAGCTGAAATTTGGATGTGTTAGTGTCCGTGACTCACTATTTCATATGAGATCAGAAACTAAAAATTTGACCCATTTGCCCTTTCTCCAGTCCACTCAAAATTTGAGTGATCCGTCATTCTGAGGTATATCGAAAAAACAAAAAAGTACGTTTTTCGCATTTTAAAAAAAGTTTCTCACCAAGTTTTGAGCAAATTTCATGAATATCCGCTAGCGTTACGCGTGAGGGAAAAATATGTAAATATATACTTAAAAGTAGACCGTTTGCCAAATCATTACAAATGGTCTGAAATGTAAAGATTTGAAGATCCCACCTTCCCTCGACACCAAATCAGGTAGGCCGTAATAGCTATCGTTAATAAAAAGTAAGCAGGTATGCCGCTTTATAGAAGCTGGGTTTTTCATTGGGGCTTCTTCGGGTTCGCAGATAACGTTGATAACCAACTCACGCCTACATACCACAGCTTATACCAAGTCTGAAAATAACCATCCTATCCCTTCCAAAACCATCTGAAAAGATAAATTTAGGACATGTAACACTTCTCACACATAATAATCGCATGAATCGTTATTTTTCAAATTTCATTCAAATTTCGGTATTTGAAACTACACGAGCCTTTCTAAAATTTAGACTATTCCACATTTGGATCCGTATTGATCCTAATTCAAGAGGTCATAGTCTTGACGCTAACCAAACCTACATATTAAGTTTGATATTTTTAGATTAATTTGGTGAAGAGATATGGAGAATTTATGATATTTTCTGTAGTCATTTCCTCTCAAAAAGGTGTTTTTTCTTCAGTTCCACTACAGATTTATTTGGGAGGCTAAAACTAGAGTACGTTAGTAACTTGGACTCACTTTATCATATGATACGGTAATCAAAAATTTTCAACCTTTCATTTACCTCCACCAAATTTTGAAGACAATACTCCCCTTTTTCTACTCCTTCAGCATCATGTATGAAGGTAGATTTGACATATAGTATAATTCTAATATCTAGAAATCATACGAGTCCATATTCGTAAAATTTAAGCTATTTGAGACTTCTCAAACCTTCCTCAAATTTTGACAAATCGCCATTTTGGATACATTTTGACCTACATTTATGATATCGTATTTTGATCTTGAATTAATTCTACATATAAAGTTTGACTTTTCTATATTAATTTGATGAGGAGATATGGAACATTCAAGAAATCATATAACTCAAATCCGCCTCAAAACGTCGTTTTTTGGGTTAACTCCACTTAAAATGAAATTAAGAGGCTGAAATTAAAATACGTTGGCTTCCATCATTACTATTAAACATGAGATCAAATACAAGAAGATTGAGCGATTTGGGTCTCATAATGGAAAATGTTGGATTTCCTTGAATTACTCTTTTCTTCATTGAAATTTAAGAGAATTACCATTTTTACCCCGATCAAAAATCTGAATAAAATATTTTTCCATATTCACACTACAGCCTTTCACTCTCAAACGGTTTTCACATATTATATCATTTTTATCGTGACTCGTGTGAATGTCTTATAAATGAAGCTTTTGCCACGTATGAGGGTTTTTTTAGTTGAGTTTTTAAGTTAAAGACGATAGTTATTATTTGTTTGTATTTTTTTTTTCAATTTCAACATTATCAATAATAATTTCCTAAAGTTTTAACATTCATGTAAGAGTGTGTCTTTGAGTGAGTGGAAGGTGTTGATTGTTGTTATAAAAGAATATTGTAGAGACAGGACGAAGTCTGCTGGAATATATATACCTAACATTCATGTAAGAGTGCGTCTGTCATTTTTTGGAAATACATTTTTATTATTATTAGATGTTCTAAGGGCAGAACGAAGTCTACCGGGTTAGCTAGTAGTTTTATAAAATAAAGTAATCGAAATCTTAACCCCTTCAAAAATGTGAACAGCAATCTATTTAACTGCTCCTACAGAGAAGAAAATTTTTCTGATGCTGATTATAGAATGGTAAAAGTGGATACGTGGTACAAAGGAACGAGTATAAATTATTTAAATTATATATCTATATCTCTCTTACATTAAAATCAAAACATTGAAAACTGTAACGCTGGATTTTGCGTACCTAAAAAAGGTTGTCTCTAATTTAATTGTAATCAGGGTGCATAGACCAATGCTGTGTATTGAAATATTTTATTCAATTAAAAACAAATTATAAAATAAATTGATCTAAATAAAATATTAAAACCACATACTAACTCTAATAATGCTTTTTTGAAGATAAAATCATTATTGTTTGCTCCTTTATTAGAACTCCCCCCCCTCCCCTTCAATACGAAAAGGATTAGAAAATGATATTTTGAATTTTTTTTTTTCTGGTAATTTTTCAAAAAATAGGAGCCTACCTACACCACCTACACCCACAGACTTTCATATATTAATACTAGACCAATAGCTATGTACTTTAAAAATGATGTCCGTTAATACTGTAAGCGTATTTAGTCGATGGGCATAACAAAAACAAAAATCAGGTGATAGCCTGTGATAAGGCAATTTTATAGGAGTTAATTTACAATAATACTTGGCTGTATTGAATTTTTTCCAAAAATTTCCCAATATTAGCGTATGTATTGTATATAAAATGCAAAAATTGTCATTGTAGTGGTTTATTAATTGCCATATTATCGACGGGCATAACAAAAATATTACACTAATACAAGCAAACTAACTGTTATATACGAGGCTTCAATTTTATCAAATAATTCTCATAAAAGCTATTGGTCTAGTATTAATATATGGAAGTCTGTGCCTAAACCAAGCCTGGATTAATGGAGGGCTAGAAGAGTTGTAGTTCTAAACCTCGCCGTTGGGACCCTTTTGGTTCGCAATATATGAGTTCTAACAATGTCATGACTTGTTCTATTAAAATTTATTTAAAATGTTATTGAAATGCATTAATTCCTTATTAATCTTTTATTGTTACAAAAAATAAAAAATAAAAAAATATCATGGAGGTTGGCGTCTCAAAATGTATTCACGCACAGGTCATATTTTATTGTCTAAAGATCAAAAAAATTTCAGTAGTCGATTTCTTTTTTTTTTTAACTTTCAAGTACTCTTAAATTTTTTCTAATTTAATGGAGAATTGCAATATTCACAGCGTGTATCTCTAAAAAAAATGAATAGGTAAATAAATAATAATTTAACGTTAGTATGGCTTAATTTCTACCTCATAGAAGTTTTCGAACCACATATTATAAATTAAAAAAAAAATCTATTCTCAACAACTCGATACATTTTTTGAATACTTAATTTTGAAGAATAAAAATTTTCAGGAGGTTGAAAGAAATCAAAATTTTTTTAATAAAAATAAGATCAGATGTTTTCCAGTTTTATACGTACGATTCTCTAAGAAAAAAAATGTCACATTTCGCGCAATAATGGAAAATTTCAAACCGGAAAACTCCAGTAAGAATTTTCATTTCAAAAAAAAAATGAAAAACTTCAACAAGAAATCAGAATAATATGTTGATGAGAAAACAAGGTAAAAGTAAGAAGGTCATTTTACAAAAATTGCGAAGGCCTGAAACCGTCAGTAGGCTTGTGCCCAACAACAGCTTAATTAGGTTTTGACCAACCCATTTATAAACGCAGATGGATTGAAAAAAGTTTCATCATCTTTAAAAATTAATTTATTAATTTTCCGTTTTTTATCCGGAATAAAATTTAATAACTCTTATAGTACATGAAGAAAAAAAAATACTCTTTCACTGTATTACAACTGCATCAAAATAAAATTTTAGAAATAAAAATTTGAAAACTGTCGAGTCTAAAGATCGATTTTACATTTACCTATCTAATATCCATACAAGTCTCAATTCATAATGTCAGTGTATACGTTACTACATAAAATAAATAAACCGAAATTAAACATAAAAAATTCTCATCAACAATCACATTCCCTACACGTATGAATTAAATACTACGCTAATTAAAACCACTATACAAATCCGTAGCAGCTCCAGACCACCCCCAGTTTCCGTCAATAGCACTTCAAACCCAACCTACTCGTAAAAACGCGTCGGAAAAAATACCGGAGAAAAAACCTCCTTTCAAAATACAACCCGTTGCTGCGCCCGCCACCGGCGTAAATAATATAAACATCACGTTCGCCTTAGATTTCATTAAAAGGATTTTCGACTATGGTATTTAAAATAATTAAAGCACGTGTCGTCGTTAAAGACGCTATTAACTTTACCAAAGCTCCGCCTCCGAAAGTTCGCTGCGCGCGCTAACGTTACAGCCGGTGATAAACTTAACAACCCACCACTGTCGTATCATCGCCATATCAGTTCTTTATTGGCGGGAAACTATTTACCCCCTCAAGACGACGCGTACACCGATTATACACATTATACGAATGTATCGGAAAATCTGTAAAATTTTCTAAACCTTGATGTGTTTTTCCGCAGTACTCTAGCATAGTTTGATATCATATTCAATTCGTGTTTTCGTTTATTGTTTTGTATAAGTTTGGTTGATTTTTTTTTCCGTTATTTTTTCGCGAATCAACGAAAGCGCAGAGTGAAGCTTGAAGTTGAAAAGTGAGTGGATCGATGTATTTTTTTTTTAAGATTTTATCTTTTTTTCAATTTACTTTGCAATTGATCTATTGAAAAAAATATTTAATACCTATCTAGATAAAGTAATAGATTTAATTTTTACTCCAATTTACAGACTGGATAATACTTTTTTTTTTTTTTATTAAATTTATTAAGTAAAATTGCTCTACAGTAATCATAAAGGAAAATCATCTCATAATTTAGATATTCCAGCAAATGAAAAAAACATGAGCTGAAATTTTTCAAAAAGACAAAAAACTATCGAAAAGAAACGACCTTACTCTTATTCCATTTTAAAAATCACTTCGGTGAAAAATTTATGGATTTACACCATTCGTGCAATTAAGTAACAATACCTGTAATTCATTATGCTAGCAACCGACGAACACCTTCGCAGGTTGTTTTTTTTAGTACAATACCGATACATATGGTTAAGCGAAATTATTACCACGACTCTTTACCAACGTAATTTCACTATGAAAATTTGCATCGTGCGTATTCTCCTCGATTTTCGAGAAGTATCGATGAAAAAGCACCGAATATACGTAGAAAAATGAAAAGTACCAACATAGAATGCAAGTTTTAAATTTCTGGTGATATTCTCGAGCTTTTGGAGGTTCCACCAACCACCACTAAAATTAGCTCCTTTTTTTAAACGACTATTCTAGCTTTTTATGTATACCTAGGTCATTGAGATTTGTTTTTTTTTCATTCTATTTATTAATCCAAATTTAAATTAATTTTAATAATAATTTTAATATTTTTTTAAACGAAGAAAAACGAAGATGGGATAATCCTCTTCCTTATGGGACTTTAGCATAGGGCACCTTGAAGTTTCCACCAGTGGTTGCGAATGAGTAATGTTCTCCTCAATTAAGTCAGCGTGTAAGCGCAGTTAAACATCATTAACTTCGAGCTTTAAAATTATACCTATAAATACATGACATTCAGGACGAACTATTGGCAACAAGTACTTACTTCGTTAGCGTAAAACCACAGAAAAGTTATTGGATATGTGTTGACGTCATTTTTGGTTTTATATTGAAAATCTGGGATCTGTTTCATTTTTCATTTATTGGTGAAAAATCGAAATCAGTAAATCTTTAACCTGGGAGCTCCATGATGCTTTTCATTTAAACGTTATTTTTTTTTTTAATTTTCAATATAAATTAAATAAAAAAAAAAATGAAGAAAACTAAAAGAGTACAAATACCTGGTTCACGAGAAAAAAACCATCAGAATGATCAAAATGCACGAAAATCTGCCAACTAAATTCTCCCCTCGGATAAAACCTGCATCGAATCCATCGAAGGCATTGAACGCTCGAAGAAAATTCAGATACGTGTAAAACGCCAAAATCCAATTTACCAGCTCGAACGTAAAGAGCTACTTACATTAATTCGCGTACCACGTTTCGAATGTAAAACACAAAATCATTCTAATTTCCGCTTAATTATTTAATAGCGCTTTAAATGGACAAAACCCACTAATACTAACGACAGATTAAACGGCGAAATCCAGTAGGGATTCGTATACGAAGGAAAACCCTTTACCGAAGCAGAAAGACAGCGCTAGAGGAATTCGGCTAACAAGGGAGCGAGAATTAGCTAATATAGTAATGTATTATTAAGGCAATTTCGAGACAAGGGGTTTAATATAATTAGAGAAGGCTTCGCTGGGCCCGAGTTCGAACCCCAGGCACGGGATGTGGCCGATTATAAAGTGAACGAATATCATATTACAACCAGCAGCAGTCAGTACGTTACGTTTCCAACCTTTTCTCATTATTATATTAAGTTAGTTACAAATCCTCAGAGACGTTCGGTGGCTGCCGTATTACAACTTTTGCTTCTGGGGTATTGCGCAAAAGTGACAGTACAATCGTACCGCTACACTACCCCTTACATACAGACATGAATGACGTATAATAGCTTGGTCCGTTTTTAAAAATTTCTCACTCGCAAGTGAAAAAATACACCAACTCGTTCGAACTAACAAGTTGCCTATGTGTCGCCGTTTTTGAAAACAAACACCTAGTGGATACATCTTTGCAACAAATTGCCAACAAAAAAATCCAACTTCGAGTTATCAATATACATAATAATGTGAAGACAATATTGACCTTTGAGGTCGCGTGCTATTTTATTAATACCAGAATTGAAAGTCAAATTCGAGGAAGGCGCCGATGTAACTGATTTAATACTCGAAAATTAATTGGTTAACAAAATTGTCCTTCTGAATGCTAATGTCGTTTCATTCTAATTGGTAACAAAGTTATGGTGTAAGGCACACTAATAAAAATTTAACGCTCGTTCGAACATAAATTAAACCATCATCGTGTTGTTACAGTTATCGAGACATGAAAAATAAATCCATAAATCCAGCCTCGCTAGACCAGGTGACAGAACTGATCTATCAGGGGGATACAACAAATTTAAAAAATGCCCCTTAATTTAATATTTGACATTTGAAAATTGGCAACACTGTTGAAGAGATTATATCCGTATGTGCATTAAATTGAAAAATTCGTGTAATGTCGATTCAATCAAATAACGAAGAAAATTATACTTCGGAAAATTCTAGAAAAAATCAAATCAGCGAAAGCAAGGGAAAATAATATTTGTTTCGCTCTTAGCAAAATAAAAATTTTCGTGAATTCAATTAAATCTGTAGAAAAAATTGTAAATATTGTTTTTTTTTTTTTAATTAAGAGATATTTCAGAACAAAAAAAAGTGAGAAATAGGATTACTTATGCTTTCAAAAGTTATTTGACGCGAAACCAAATTTCAGATAAAATGCAACTTTCCAAAATAATTATCTGTGTTTTTTAAATTTCATATGGAAGAGAAGTTGTCCATTATAGTCGTGAAGAGATTATTAGATTTTTTGAAAATTTTTAAACATTTTCTGGAGCTCCGGATGCTCAAAATCAATTATTAGGTTTATATAGGAACGATTCGAAGTTTATCATTCTCTTTTTTTCGTTTCAACATTGAAACATAGAAAAATGAGTAAAGCCTATTTTATAAAATTTCCTAATTTTGATTTCCGATAGTAAATTCGAAAGATTTGGAACATCCAGACTGTTTTTCCAAATAATATAGATCTACTACGTGGGGTGTAATAATCTATGCGATTACAAATGCCCTATAAGAAAAAAAAATTAAGATCAACCTATGATGTGATGAATACTAGAAAATACTAGAATTAAATGCCTATGCTGGTGGGGGTAATTGAAATCGAATTTTATTTTATCTTGTTTTGATTTTTTGTATCCTACTTTTACATATTTTTCTTGCCCAACTTAAAATTTTCAATTTCAAAAAAAAAATGATTTTAATTTTAAAAAAAATTAAGCAATTAATGATGAATTACAAATCAAATCAACTATCAAAAAAAAAAATCAAGTATTTTCAGAGAATTTCAATTTAATTGTTTGTAATTCAAAAAGTTTCAAGAAATTCTTGAAAAGTAAATCATTAGAATTTAATTAAATTTTTTCTTTTTTAAATCATAACTGTCCCAAGAGATTAAATTGTAGATTTTGATTTAAAAATTTTTGGGTTGATAAATCTCTATGTAATTAATAGTATACTGTACAATTGTACATACAGGATTGCATATGCGTTTGCCGGAGGCCTTTCCTCCTGAAATATAAAGAGGTACTTCTTAAAAATATAATTTTAAAGGATTTGCCCAGAAAATTATTTTTACTGAATGAATATTTACTGATGAATGTATGAATAAAAAATGACAGGAAAAAGTGTTACATGCATATTTCTCTGCAAATCACTTCCTTATAATTAAATTTTAAATGTTGACGATTTCAAATCTTAATTTCATAATGCAAATGCAATTAGTACAAGTCACAAAAAATGCATAAAAAACCCAATCTTTAAATCAAATTGATTTTTTGAAATTTTATTATCAACAAGTGAATATAAACAATTTTTCATTCTTCACCACTTTATTATGGTAATATGGATTTTTTGTAGAGAAGGAGCTTCGTCAAAATTTATGATCATGGCCATTTACATTACCAGTTTACTGTGGATAGGTTTCATATCTCGATAGGTGGTGAATAATGTTGGAGATATAATATGGGCAGTTTTAGAAAGTAGATTAATATAACTCTCACAATTTTTTGCAAACCACATAACAGCATTTTCAGAATTTGGATAAACTTAGAGATCCTAACTCTAGGTGGTGGAAGGATCACTTGATGTTATAATGTTTGTACTTAATAGAAAAAAAAGCAAATATCGTCCAGAGGTAGGTGGGAAGGAGCTCAAATACTGACACTCCTCTCCCTCAATTACTTAGCTTGTCATATTGACTTCTCGAATTCATCGAATACGATCCTGACTGAATGCATTTGTCGTTAAATATAAGTATTAAATTTTTTTTTTTAATAATTTCGGATTTTAAAATTATAATTCACTGTCTAATTACAATTAATGAAGAAATGGTTAAATAAGAAAGGAATCGTTATGCTCATCAAACACAAATTAATACGATACACGGTAAAGTGGAGATAATGTCATATCAATTGGACTCCAGAAAAGGAGCTCCTGTCATAGACATTATTCAATTAAAAATACTATATAGCAATTATTGCTCAGAAAAATTTTTTTATCTAATTTAATAAAAATATGCGAAATTTGATCTACTCATGAATATTTTTTATCAAATTTTATGTATACTTTGATCAAAAATTCTCGAAAATGTTGTAAGCGATTGATCTAAATTCATCAGTTGTTATCTAATTAGATCGAAGATCTGACTTAGGTATATTAGTGATCAATAAATATATCCACAAAAACATCCACCTTTTCAGCAAGTACTAGAATGAGTGATAGGAGTTCAATCCTCAGGAGTGCTTTAATTTTTTTTTTTTTTTGCTAAATAATAAAATAATCATATTTAGGCACATAGGCGCTTCTTTTCCCCTTTTTTAAGCCAAAAATTTAGGGATATTTCAAAAACCTAGATCTTTGATCAAATTTATCAAAGTAGATAGAGACATTCACCAGAAAAAAATGACATCTGAGGTTTCCTTATCTTTTTTATCAAATTAACGTTTGTTGGTATTTAATAGGGCCTCTGATTCGAGTCAATGATGAGATTAAGGGCATAATAGATTAATATGTGGAATGCATGATACAGATGCACAACTCATTTAAACCTGAGCCTAAAATGAACCTGCGTTTTACAATACCTGAGCTGATATTATTCAACTTATAATGCTGCAGGAGAGTTATTATAGTATTATACCTGTTGATGCTTTAATAGAAACTTTAATTCGAGATAATGATGAGCTTTGGAGCATAATGCATTAATAGCACGCAAAATGCATAATACAATGAACCAGCAAATGAACCTGAAATAAATCTGCGACTCTTTTTTTTCAGTTTAATGTGCTGTGACTGCCGCTAGGGCCAGAGGCACGAATAAATTAAGCTATTAGATTCTGTGAAAAGGTTAAACTTTTTAAGGAAGTGTATGAGGGGAAGAACAGTGGCAGAGTCGCTGTTAAGAATTTGTGCCAACCAAGATCGGTATTAAGAATTCGCTTAAAAATGATACTAAAAGTTTTGGTTAGCAGTAACTGAAAAACCAATAATAAATTTTTATTTTTATTTCCATAAAATGACCAGAACTTCTTTAGCTATTCAATCTTGTTCGCAAAAATTTTGATAATTATGTAAAAATTCAGCGTGCCTGTTAATGTTTTAGAAGCAGTTGAACTGTTAATCCCATAAGGCTCGAATTTGCACCATATATTTGTGTTATATCTTGAAATGTTTAGGATGAAAAAAAAAATCGATATACCTTAAATTGGCGAATCACTCAAATTTTAAGCAAAGTTTGAGAAGCAGCAAGTAGCTCAAAATTTTTGTTTTTGATTTCACATGAAAAATTAAATCAAGAATACAAACATATCCGAATTTCAGCCTCTTATGTATATTTAGAGTGGATTTAGAGCAAAACATGGTTTTTTAAAGAAATTGTGAGTCATGAAATTTCATGAATCTTCCATATCTCCTCACAAAATCGAATTGGAAAAGTCAAACTTTGGGTGTAGAGTTAGTTCGAGATTAAAATATGAACTCTTGAATTTGCATGAAAATGAATCCAAAATGGTCACCAAAATTTGAGAAGAGCTTGAGGAGCATCAAATAACTAAAAATGTTATTTGTAAGGATTTAAATAATTACTGGGAGTAACAAGTACACTATAATCCTAATTCACCTTCAAACATGATGTTGGAAGAGAAAAGGAGGGATTATAGAGCTTAAAATGTAGGGGGGATGAACGACAAATATAAAATTTTTGATTTCGGTGTTATATTAAAAAGTGAGCCCAAGAGACTAACCTATTTCTATTTTGGCCTTCTAAGAGCAAAAAATGTATTTTAGAAGGGAGATCGCCATAAGAAATTTCATGAATCATACATAATCCAAAATGGCGGATCGTAAAATTTCGAGGAAAGCTGAACGAGCCTCAAATTGCTGAAATTTGAAAAATATGAGCTCAAATGATTATTGCAAGCTAGAAAAATATTACAATCTAGATTCAACTTCTTTGACATGAAGAGGTTAGCAAACTTATCTGGAAATTTGAATAAGTCCAAATTAAAAACTCAGCTCCAATAGTGCGGCATGGCTGCTTACGTTTTTTTTTTTTTTTTTTTTTTTTTTTTTTTTTTTTAATTTTAACAACACCAATTGTTCTTTTTTTAAGCTTCAACTTCATGTAAGAGTGATTCTTTTATTTTTTTGGTGATACATTTATTATAATTAGAAGTTTCAATATTCATGTAGGTAAGTGTATGTATATCTTTGTGTGAGTGCAAGACACCACTTCAGAAAAATCGAAGAGGCAGGACAAAATGTGCCAGGTTAGCTAGTTTTTCACAAGAATCCTCCAACCCCGCACACCACATTTTTGTCAATATAATGCCGCGTTATAACAACATTATCGAATTAAAATCCAAACCGTCAAACCGAAGAGACGAATGCGTTCAACCAGAAGCATTTAAACGCCAACTTATTACATCTATACGGATGGGGTTAGTTGAAGAGCGTTCAATTGTACAAACCAGCATTAATATAATCAGTATAACGTTTACAAATACAAATTCATCGAATCGTTAAATCCGTTTAACACTGGTACAACAGCCAACATCTATGTGCTCGTCTCTCTTTGATAATTTTTTCTCAATAATCATCGGATATCTTACTAGACTCATTTGGCGCGTCGCGACCGTGCACCGAACATTATAATGTTGCGGTTAATAGGATAAAATATGAACTGCGTTAACAGCGATAGTATCGTAAAATAACTCGCCATGATTTAATCAACGTTAATTAAGGTCGATTTAATCAACATCAAACGTCGACGATAACAGGCATATAGAACAATACTCGACATTACAAATACTACATATACGAACTACCACGTGTCATTTGGTACCGAAAAACCCTTCTTCTATTTAACGCTACAGCGTGTCTAAAATATTAATGGTGGCATCGCGACGATGCCTCGTCCACTTCCAACAATATTGAATAATAATTACAACGTCTGCGTCGTCTAAACGAATTACCGGTCGTCCGATTCTTCGCACCCTCAGCCCGCGGCTCTGCAGGGCGTGTAAATGGAAAAATGAACGAAATTCCACACCAAATATGCAAAGTATTAAAAGAAATTATGCAAATAATTCGGTTGCGGTGGAAATGAAAGGAAAAAATCAATTAAACGTAATTCGACGAAAATGATACCGGTGGAAAGTTTCGCCTAGATGGGGTAGCCTATACGTGCGAGACTAACTCCGTGAAAAGAATCACATCGTCGAGATGAAATTTGTTGACGTAATTGTTCGCGTATGGTACCGGTGCGGTGTGTCGAAATAAGAGGGTAAATTGACGTAAAATCGTTACCTTCTTGTTATCGTTTCCAGTTCATATACCTACACGGTGAATACTTACGCCATGTTAGAAAATTAGCTAACTTTGATTTTATCTTCTGCTCGTCGACGCGTCGGCCGCCATCGCTCGCAAAATTGCGTAGGATATCTTTTTGATTGTTATTTTGCTTCGAGATAAGGTAACGAATTTTCTGAGGCTTAATTTCCTTTTGATCGTTGAACGTGTTATTCGTACGTTATTAACGATAGATGATGTTTTCACCCGTCTACATCTTACCAATATGTATACTCCGATAGAGGGGAACTATTATCTATTTTTGAACGAGCTTCGGATAAAATATTAAGCCGAGAAACGTGTTATTTCTATATATTAAAATACCTCGTAATTTTATTTCGGAAAATTTAAGAAAAACAAAACAAAAATTCAAATGGTTGAAGTTAATAAAGAAGGGTGGTGGGTGGGATATAAATGTTGGAAAATGAACAAAAATAATGAAAATCGTAAAAATATGGTTTATGGCCCAACATAAAGAAAAATAAATTACACTGGTCAAAAAAATTTTCTACGACGAAAATAAATCCCGAAAATGGACACAACTAAGGGGGAGTCATTTTTTTGGGAAAAAAATACCGAAAAAGGATTACTTGTAAATTTGGCTAATGAAACTCGTTAGAAGTCTTCCAACGATATTTTACCTATTTAAATTATTTTTGAATTAGTACGCCGTATGTGTAGAAGGGGGGGGGGGTAAGAAGGAGTACATTTTTTCGAAAAACGTTCGTGATTGTGGTGTTTATCAACTTTGGCAACTGAAGCTTGCTAAACTCTTTATTTAGTGATCTTACAACTTTCCGTCGATTTTTTCGAAAAATGTTCCCACTTGCATCAAAATACCTATATGAAGTGTTGATAACAAAATTTATTGAAATGATATAAATTAGTCAAACATCTTTAAAATGAAGGATTTGTAACATTTCAACTGCAGAAGTTGAGATCCAATTGATTTTGAGGATTTTTAAGAAAAATTCCCCATCCCTTCTCCTCCCAATCAAAATACTCGTAAAATATTTAATTTTCAAATTGAATTATCTCTTACAATGTATTCACCACTATTAAATACTAAAAAAAAAATTAATGATAAAAAAATCAAATATTAGAGTTATATTGAATATTATTAATCATTTAATAAAGGGCATGATGGGATAAGATAGTCGAAAATGCCCCCGAGAGCTTTTCGAACGATTTCTAGGGCAAAAGGTGGCCCACATCGAAAAAAAATTTTGACAAAAATTTCAGGCTCCAGTTGCGCCTATTTTCGAAGATATAGGCAAAAACAAGTTTTTCGATTAAAATTTTTTTTCTCGCCATATTATAAAGGTGGAAAGTTGAAATTTTATTTATAATATCTTGACAATAAAAGGGTTTTTTAGTAATTTTTTCAATTTTTTTCGATCAATTTTAAAAGAGTTATGCAATTTTTAAAATTTCAAACCGCCATTTCTATGGCAAGTTTTCGAGGTGCAATTATGAAAAAAATTCCATAAAATGTATCTTTTACCACCAAACATACCATAAAAATTTCAGAATTTTTGGAGTGGTGCAACATAGTCAAAAAAAATAAAAACTATTGCAGCGCGCTATAAACCAAGCGGTTCGGTACTATGCGCGCTGTAGGCCGAACGAACGTTACACGACGTTGCGTCGCCGCCTTAACAGTGCATAACAGCTTAACTGATCTTCTCGCGCTTAAAACATTACTTAGGCTTATATTTTTTCCTTTTTGGTTTACTTATAAGTGAACTCCTACAACTGATTAAATCAATTAATAGGCCTATTCCGTCTGTTTATTTGAAGAAAAAAATTCTTTCACCATAAAAATAACAAATATTAAAAAATTATGATAAAAATAATTATATTCTTATTAATATTTTTCTCCTCCTTATTATAATAAAGAGGAAGACCACTTCAGTTTGCAAAACAATCGTTACATATCATGCTTCTGTTTGCATGTAATATTATAATTGTTATGTTACCCCTTCACTATAAGAACACTAACCAAAATTTTTTGACTTTTATATATTGTGATAAATTCTAAATTCAAATAATTAATTTCGAAAATGTCGCATAATGAAAAGTGTATTAGATCTAATTTATTTTTAAAAAAATAGCGACATTTAAAAAACTATCAATTCTGAAAAAGATGCGAATAAGTTTTCAAAGATATTAGGGGAAAAAATAAATGATGGTGATATTTTGCACGATAACTGTAGAAAAATAGTTTCGAAATGTTACTCAAGCACTTGTAGTGTTTATATTCAGTGTTTCGTTTTGCTTCATCGCAAACATTTCAAAAATTAAAATCTAATGAATATATAAAATTGGATTTTTAATATTTTTTGTTTCAAGTTTTTTTTTTTTTTTTTTTTACATCATAGTAATGCCAAACAAATTTTTAAAAATCGTTAAAAAGTTTTTGTTATTCTTGAAGAAATTAAGATTAAAGAATTAATTAAAGCTATAAAAAAATTTAATTTAAATATTTTAAAATTATTATAATTTATTATAAAATTGTTAAATAAAGAGAAAGAAAAATTAATGTAAAAAAAAGTTATAAAAAATACGAAATTACAAAAATTACCAACCCTTAAAAATCCGAAGTCATTAGAAAACAACATAATAATACTAACAAATCAAGTGTACTTGGCGGTCAAGGGGTATAGTGCATCGCATCGCGTCGCGTGTGCATCTGTAGCCATTTCTCAAAGCAGCTAAGATATATCTTAATTCTTTCACCATACAAATTAACGATTATTAAAAAATTATAATAAAAATAATCATATTCTATTAATAAGAATAAGTATAATTATTTTTATTATAATTTTTTAATATTTGTTATTTTTATGGTGAAAGAATTTTTTTCTTCAAATAAACAACGGAATAGGCCTATTAATTGATTTAATCAGTTGTAGGAGTTCACTTATAAGTAAACCAAAAAGGAAAAAATATAAGCCTAAGTAATGTTTTAAGCGCGAGAAGATCAGTTAAGCTGTTATGCACTGTTAAGGCGGCGACGCAACGTCGTGTAACGTTCGTTCGGCCTACAGCGCGCATAGTACCGAACCGCTTGGTTTATAGCGCGCTGCAATAGTTTTTATTTTTTTTGACTATGTTGCACCACTCCAAAAATTCTGAAATTTTTATGGTATGTTTGGTGGTAAAAGATACATTTTATGGAATTTTTTTCATAATTGCACCTCGAAAACTTGCCATAGAAATGGCGGTTTGAAATTTTAAAAATTGCATAACTCTTTTAAAATTGATCGAAAAAAATTGAAAAAATTACTGAAAAACCCTTTTATTGTCAAGATATTATAAATAAAATTTCAACTTTCCACCTTTATAATATGGCGAGAAAAAAAATTTTAATCGAAAAACTTGTTTTTGCCTATATCTTCGAAAATAGGCGCAACTGGAGCCTGAAATTTTTGTCAAAATTTTTTTTCGATGTGGGCCACCTTTTGCCCCAGAAACCGTTCGAAAAGCTCTCGGGGGCATTTTCGACTATCTTATCCCATCATGCCCTTTATAAATGATATTATTTTCAATTCTACAAATAAATATTTTAATTATATTTTAATTTTAAGTATATAAACAACAGTTGATTTTTTATATTTATCTAATGATGAAGAGAAAATTATAAGAATAATTTTTAAACTAATTGTTTAATTTTTAAAATTAAAAAAAAAATTTAAATCAATAATTTATAATTAAAATTAATTTTATTTACCATTAATCATTTTTTTTTTTTTTTTACAAATTATTAGCAATCAACAAATTGGATTAAATCCCCATATAAATCAAATTTTCATCTATTTTACAAAAAATAAAATAAAATAAAAAAAATAATAAAGAAATATAAAACGAAAAAGAGAAGGAAAAAGAAGTGAAAGCTATTTTTTTTAATTTCTAGACCTTTTTCATAAATTATTAGACGTAAAGAAATTATTGTTTATGTATGTAGTCATGACTTAGAAATATTTTATAGCATTTTTTTTCCACATAGAGATGTTATTTTTACCATTTAATTCAATGCAATGGATTTTCTTCACTATTTTTCAGTAATTTTTATGATTTTTAAATGACTACTTTTCTATAATTAACCTACACGTTACATTACATTGATAACCTGTCAGACATCCTATATAGAGTGAAGAATCTAGCAAGGTGTATGTTGCCAAACATAATATTCACCACTTCTTGGTATTGATCTCCGGCATTGGGGCTTTTTATTTTCGTTCACTCTATGCTGTAAGTTCTTTTGCTATGATTTTTTCCATTATATACATATATATTTTTTATTTGAATTCTAAACCGCCCTCAAGGCTTAAATTAACGCACAGGTACATAAACTGCAACCTAAAGCGACAACATTTTGGGAATCGTGAAGAACTTTAAAAGAATATTCAGCGCTAGATTTAGGCACATATGCACTTCATACAAATACGTGGAGGACAGAATTACAAGGGCGCAAAATTTAAATGCAAAGTTGTAAAAAATTGAAATACGTTTCCATAGATACGCTTCTAAAATTCGAAAGCAGCCAAATTATCGTGAGACAAGGTTGTCTGGGAAAAAAAATTCAACGATTTGTCATTATTAGGGATAAATAATGATCTAACGAAATTAATGGATTTTGAAGAATTAATTTCGGATTTTTTGAGATTAAAAACTAGATGAAAAATTTTATATGTATACTTACCTATAATTTTTTTTTTTTTTTTCGAGCAGACGTAGACTGCATTTTATGGGAGTCTATATTCTATAATGATAAAAAATTTACAAATATTTTCGTGGTAGTAATAACCATGAGCTACCGTTACCAGCGGGGGGGGGGGAGATAAACCATACAAGTACATGTGCATGGAGCACAAAATTTCTAAATCTGGCACTGAGATAATTAAAAAAATGTTGCAAAAATAATTATACTTCTCTTACGTTTTTTTCTTCTTATTTTCCCCAGAGTTCTTCATTTTTAAGTCTCTTTTCTTTTTTTGATCTCTTTCTTCATATTTGGGGTGTTTTGTCTCTAAGATACAATTATGAATGTTGTGTATTCCGCAATTTTCTTGTATCTATAAAAAAGTGGATACGGCACGGCTAAACATCAACAGGTAACAGGTAATTGTGTTTTTTTTTAATGGCTGAAACGATTCTTTCAGATCTTTTAGATATTTTTACAATTTTTTCTTCATAATTTTTTTTTTAAATTTATTGTACATGATTTTTGCCATATCAGCCTTATTTGCTGACAATATGTGAACTACAATCAGTTATTAAACTGCAAATTTGATTATCTAAATACCTTGTGGTATCTTGCTGATTTGAGTTTTTTCTTTAGTATAGTTTACATTATTATTTCCTGTTACTTTACACATTTTAGTGAAAATATACCTAAATAATTAAAAACCGAGGAAGATGAAATTGAGAAAAAAAAACTAGATTATCAAAATGATTTTCCACGCAATACCCCCTCCTTCGTCGCGAAAGAAAAATTGAAAGGTGATGAACAGATTTTTCTTCATTGCAAATATTTATGACGAGTACTGGGTAAAAAAAATGAATAAAGGAACAAAAAATTTTTAGAATCATTTTAAAAATAGATGGAAAATTTAATTGAGAAAAATGTGTAAAAAATTTTTTTAGGTAATTTTTTTATTTTTTCAAAATGATTTTTGAAGTTTTCTGTTCCTTAATTCATTTTTTACTCAATTACTCATCATATGTGCATATATATACATTTGCAATAAAGTAAAATTTTTCATCGTACAACCTTTTTTGGGCGGTGCAGAGGCAGGTGTGGAAGGTTAAAAGAGGAGTCATTTCGATTTATTATCTTTGTTCGCCAAATAACTATTTTTTTCTCGATTTTAACTTCCTAACTTTCTAATTATAAATCTACGGTATTTTTTTTTGTTTCATTTTTATACTGAAAAAACAACTTGCAAAAATTAAAATAATTTTTCAATGATTTTTTGGAGATTGGCTCATGATGTACTTTTTACCAACTTTTGTCGAGTCGAAATCAATGATACACGATCCAAAGGGTTTTCTCGTAAAGAAAAGGGTATTCTAAAAAATAAAAAATATTTTAATTTCAAGCGACAAAAATTTGAAGATGACCTCCACCATTAGAATTATTTAATGTGTAGCTTTTCCTTACAATCGAATAATTGCATACTGTACGAAACATTAACGAAATAAAATTATTTCCAGATCTCGAACATTCGGCCAATCGGGAAAACTGCAATATGTTCTGTTATCACTGCCCTCCGTCGTTACATTCGTCTTCAACCACACGCATACCATCGCTGGAGTACCCATTCTCATCGTCTCATCCATGTAAGTACACCGCATCAATTCACCAAACACAGCTGTTCCTATGAAACGCTAATTCCACGCAGTAAATTTCGCAATACCTCAAGGAGCTAGTATAGGCCGTTTTAAAGGCCTGTTACAAAATGATTACAAAATTGATATAATCGTATCAGAGATCAGGTGCTATTTTAGCGACGTCCGTAATCGCATTAGCGACAATTCCCCCATGACGAAGAACAAAAAGGGTTCTTTATTATGTTATAGAGGGCTAATCACTAATCGACGACTGTCCACGTTCTATCATCGTACATCCCAATTCCCGTTAACGTTACGTAACACCTAATCAACAATCCCTATTTTAAGTTTACACTCGATGAAAAAAATCTATAAACATCGATTCATCGAAAGGTCTCCTCTCGTGCGAAGTTTACCTTTTCGGAGCTCAGTTAAAATGTCATTAGCGTCGGCGATTAATTTTTAATAAGGCTATTTCTTCGCATCCTCCGAGCGGCCACTAAAATTAATTTTCCTCGAATACAAACTATAACGCCGCCAATTCCCGAGAGTAATAAAATCTACTCTAAACGCTATCGCGTTAAATTAGTTAAAAATTAAAATTTTAATTTGAAAACCTATTAAAGAAAATTAACGGAAGTAATGGTTAAAACCTAAAATTTAATTTAGTTCGCGTATAGCATACGAGATATTACATAGTCAACCGGGTACCACGGTGCTTTTCTCTAGCTCGCTGTATGAGCTAACGACTGGATTTACTTGGTACATTTTATGAAGATTTACGATTACGGCCTACGTCCTTATGTAACATTGTTTCGTGCTAATTAGACTATTATCCGATCTTAGATGGTTCTAGTAAACGAGTATTAATAACTCACGATTTTTAAATACATTTTGCTTAACTTGAAAATTCAAAAAAAAAATAATAATAATTATAATAATTGACATGATACCAAGAAATAATTATGGTTGCTTTGTAATTTTTATACGATTTTTAAAAAATTTTTTTTTATTAGTGCCGTGTACAGCCACTGAGGCTAGAGGCACGTGCTTAAGGATTTAGACCTGTCTGAAGAATCCATTTAAGGTGAGAAAGTTGAGGAGTAATCCAATGGTGGACTCTGAGTCTCTAAGGAGATCAGAGAGGGATTCAGGTAAAAGAAGCTGTCGTCTATAGGAGCTGTATTTTGGGCACTCCATGAGGATAGTTACACTTTTAAATTTGAATTTTCAGCTAAAAATAAGGGACGTCATTGTTTAATCAATGATGATAATAAATAAATTAATAAACTTATCAATCTTCTTTATATGGCATTAACAGTTTCAAGTAGCACCATGTGACATACAATGATATATAAACATGAAAATGAACAGATGAAAATAAAACATACAGGGGAGTGAGTGAACCTACGAAATGAGTAATCTATTAGAACAAAGAACGATTAAGAATAGTAAAGAAAAATAAAGAGACCAAAAAGCTTAATCAGATATAGGAAGTGTGTTCATTAAAAATAGAGTAAAATTTCTGACAACGGAACGATACAGGGAAACACATAGCAACACAGAATTATTTACCAAAAATGCTAGAAAACAGAATTTTCATTTTCATTTATTTATTTTTTATCATATATATGACACGTTTTCTTCGATATCTCTATCAAGGCTATGAACACCTTGAAGTTTTTTAAAGTAATTTCTAAAAAACTTTTTGTCCCTTTTTCATTTTGGTTTTCATTTCTCAAAGAAATTTTGAAGAAATTTTTACAAACATTTTTGCATATTTTCCAATCTAATTTTATTAATTTAGTAATGATAGTTTTTACAATCAGTTTTGGAAAACAATTTATTCAAAATAGAAAACACTTTAACATTCCTTCCCTTCACACCCTTACACCAATTCAGGGCCGCAAAAAGAAAGAGTGGGTCCGGGGTAAACATGAGAGGATAAAGCCCTTATGTTTTCAGTGAGTGGAGGTCCGGGTCCCCGGGAAATTTTTTTATGATTTTTAAAAAGAAATTTATATTAATTTTTGAATGCTTTCATCAACAATACTGAACGTTCAGTTTTTGTTGAGGATACCATATATTAGTATTTTTTATCTTTTGTGAAAGGAAATGTTCCACTTGTCTGGCTAAGGAACTGCAGGTAAGCGCATCAAACAAGATTTTTTTCTTTTTTTTCCTAGGGTACTCAGGGATTCCATGTAACATTCCGGGCCTAGGACAAAATGTATCCTTCGCCCTCACCCTCTTTGGCCCTACACCTATTTATCTGATCAAAAATTATAGCTTGCCTATGATGTCAGTGCTGCACACAGTATAAATGAATAAAAGAATTCCTAAAATGAACTGAATGAAAATTGTAACCATACTCAATTTTAAATTTTCCAAAACATCTAGCATGTCCCTAGGTCGAAAAGATTCGAAATTTTAAATGTCTATGAAATTTTAATGCAAGTGTTTTTTTAAAGGAATAATTTTTTTGCATCCAGAGATTTTTTTTAATCAATTATGAATGAAAGGCACAAATACATGGAATTTTGTTGATTCGCCTTTCACTCGTTGTGAAAAAAAAAATCAGAAATCATTTCTGTTAAATGCTTACAACGAAGGCCGTAAAGAAAAAAAAATAAAACATTGAATTCGGTTTATAGCTTCAGATTCCGCTTTAGCTTCGAGCGAAACTAAAAACTTTGGTCTCATTTCCTCACATGATCTGGCTGAAAATTCTATGCTCATCCACCTTTGAAAATTTAATCATTTCATTGGCTTAAATTAAATGTTCGAAATTTAATACGATTCAAGCTTTCTTTTTGTTTTTGAAACGAACAAAGCCGAATAAAGACGATTTTTTTCACTACAATTTTGCATTTGGCTTCTCGTGATACTTGAATTTAAATTTGGTTACCGACAAAATGCGACTGAATTCGAAAAATTTTAACTCAGCTTTGCAAACCTACATACCACAACTATTTCATACTTTACATTCTGAAGTCAACAATAACGAAGATACTGATTTGCTAAAATGAAGGGGGAGGAGAGGGGAGGCATCAAGCTGATCTCCGGAATTTTATTCCTTCAATATTTTGATTTCATTTCATATCTTACTTTATCCTTCCCTTCACCTACCCCTCAGCATCCTCATTTCCATTTTAAATGAGAGAACAATTATTTTTCTTTACTTTACTTAAAGTAGCAGTTAGGCAGAAATGGATTAAATAGGAAGGAAAAACATTGAAATTTGAAACTTTCTTCAACTGGATTCGAAATTTGAAATTCAAACTTTTTTAAAGAAGTAGATTTGAAACTACGTGCCTCTAGCCAAGTTGCTGTAAATGGCACATCAATTTATATAAAAAAAAAATAAAAAAAAATGGACTGGAAGATTTATATCGAAAATTATTACTAAATTTTTTTCCGGGGGGGGGGGGAAATAACATGTGGAGTTTTATGCCATCTATGTGGTAGATATGAACAGTGAGCAGATTACATAAAATGCATCATGAACTGAAAAAAAAAATTATCAAAATACTCAATACAAAATTAATATTTAATACCTAAACTTTTTTTTCAATATCTTTAGCTCTTCTAACATTTCTTTAGGAAAATTAGGTAGTGAGCAGCATGCAAATGATTTAAAATTTGCGAACTAATATTTGATTTGGGATATTTTCCGCGATCTTTCAAGTGATTTTTATGTGACCCAAGTTCATTATTTATTCGATTATCTGTGCTGCAATCTAAAGTCATTTTTTTCTTAATCTTGCCCATCTGATGCGATCTTGAATCAACCTACCTTCACCCCAACAAACCCAACGAAATATTTTTTCACGGATTCGATAACCTTGAATTTAAAAAATAAAATATTTGAAATTCGTGACACACCGACCACTATACACCATCTCATTTTTCAATATCCAAAGTACTTTGACGAAAGGTCTTCAATCCTTACATCCATCACTCCCAAAGACACCCTCTCTGATGATTTTAACAACATAAAAAATCTTTCAAAGTTCCTAACCAAAACCAATCTTCGATCCCAACTATAAACCACAAATGGAACACCTCTAGCCGCAGTTGCTGTACATGGCGTTGTACATATAGAAAAAAAAAAAAAAAAAAGCTATTGTGGGAGACATTGAATTTGAAATCCAAAATAAAATTTTAATCTCGCCCAATTTGACCAGAAGTTGCTTTACTGCTGCGAATAATAACGAGAAAGGAAGAAATAAGCATATTTTATACGAATTACTAACGTCAACATTGGAGCGTAATATAAGATATTAAATTGTCAACTACAGGTATATACGTTTCAAAACTATAATAATTAACTATTAAAACAAAAAATCCATCAACTAAGAAGGCATTGATTTAATATCTTTATTTTTAAATAATTTTTTTTTTTAATATAATATTAATAAATTTCATTATTATTATAATATTATTGATCTATACCTACACTACTGTAAGTCAACGAAAAATCTGAATGCTTAATTGAAAATATACGAGATATTTTTCAAATACTGAGAATTTTCGTCCCATCAATCCACTCAATATTTTCTCAGGTTATTACATAGTCTTCATTTTGATAGTTAAATTCTTGAAAAAATATTATTGTATGCTAAAACGACAAATTAAACTCATGCTAAAAGAGGGTACTGAGAAAGAGAAGCAACAAAACTATAATCAAGCACTCCGTAAAACGTTGATAAAAAATAATAAATTAAGAAAAAAAAAACTCCAAAATATAAAAAAAAAGTCAAAAATTAATATTTTTCTTGATACTAAAAAAACAATAATTTTTAGGCTTGAATATGTTGGAAGAGGTGAAGAAGCTTTTAAAATTTATATTTTACCACTAAAATCCAAAATAAATAATAATATTATTTTTTTCAATTTCATACCTATCAAATACAGCAAATGAATAGTGCTGTAGTATCACATTTACTTATTCAATGTTACTTTCAAGGAATAAATAATTCTTTTGAAAAAAAAAAAAAAAAAATGCTATATACTCGCAGTTGAAATTTCACTACTAAAATAAAGATTATAAAAAGCTTTTCCTCCTCCACCAGAAAAAACCAATAATAACCCACCGGAACAAAAACAAGCAAAAACAAGGTTTATTCATAATGGTAAAATTGGAAACATCGATTCCATTCCTAACGTATCGAAAAGTGGCTAGCATAGAGCTCCGTTCGAATACACTTTATCGACGCTAACTCATTTTCGCCGAGTTGATTTCGATAAAATCTCTAAAATTTCGACATCGTGGAACCCACATATGTAAAATACATTTTCCATAATTGTAGCACAAGTATACTTAAATGTTGGATGGAAGAAAAAGCGAAAAGCTTACGTTCAGCTTGGCTAGGTATAAGATGCGAAAGCGGATTTGCCAAAGGTTACCCTTCGGTTTAGAAAAAACTAAAGCGATAAGCGGTTTTATTTGCGGAAAACTAACATTTACAATATTCCACGAATATGCACGCCGAGGTGGATTTTCGACCATTACTTCCATTTATTTGCTTTAAAGGTTTTACTCGTTCAATGAATTATTAATAGCTTAATACGCGGTTAAAATTTAAATTTTCTCCGAATAACCTTTTAATTTAGTTTCTTGCGTTAAAGCGATGAAATGGAAAAATTTTCGTTGTTACTTTGTTCGTTTAAATTTCAGATACAAGTTACTCGTATCATCCGGCTATACACGATGATTCGTTTGTGCGTCGTAAACAGCGAAGGAATCGAACCACTTTTACCTTGCAACAGGTAAGGAAGTGAAAAAAAAACTTTTCACGGTGCTTTTCATTTATCAAGTTGAATGGCGATTTAAGCTAAAATTTCGCTATTTTATTACAGCTCGAAGAGCTAGAAACGGCGTTCGCCCAAACCCATTACCCGGATGTATTTACCCGCGAAGATCTCGCAATGAAAATAAATCTCACCGAAGCGCGAGTTCAGGTAATAAAATATTACGTAAATTTTCACCTTAAGTGCACCCCTGTAGGAGAACACTCGATCGTCATTATTTAAATATGTTTATATACCTCGTCTCGTATAAGTAAGTACATCTCGTTTATATGGCAAAAAAAAAAAAAACAAATACGTACGTTTCGTGAGATATACTCGAGACTTGACACCCACAAGTTTCGATTTTCCTACCTTTCATAATCAATCGGATTAAAAATTTCAAAAACATCTAGACCTTTCAATTTTATTAAAAAGTTCAAAAGTCACAACGTTTAAATAATAAATGAAAGCTCGAAAAGATACTTTTGATACATTCGATTAAAAAGCCGTTGTTGATTTAATTTTAATCGAGTATCGTTAAAAGATTAACTGGATTACCAGCGCGACTTAAAACGGCAACGGCAAATTCTTGCGAGTTTATTTTACAAAGTTTAAGTCGAGTTTCGTTATATTTTATAATCTAATAAAAGATGATTACTTTAAGGTGGTGCGCATAAAATAAATGTCAGAAACGTTGCTAAGCGACCGCTTCAAAACGCCGATATCTGATTGGCCGTAAGAGCTACCCCTTGAGAAATTACGTTCGGTTTTTATAAACAAAAATGAAATTAATATGGCTCTGAATTAAAACTGACGTTTCTATCGATTTGTTTGAGAAAATGTATTCAAACGATTTTACTCGATTGAACGTATTCTTTGAATACACGTTTATTACGATGAAGCCAGCCTGGCTTGGAGTACGTAAAAACATAGAAAATAATTTTTATTCTAACATTTCTTCTCTATAATATAGATATAGTTAAAGCTAAAATAAAGCAGCTGCACAGAGCAGACAATTTTGGGAGTTTCCATTTTGGACAATTTAGTTTTATCAGTCGTAATTACAGTTGCATTTTTAATTACTTTAACTTTGAAAATTCAACAAGTAATTCTACTACATTGTAATTTGAGTTCATTAGGAAGATGAATTAAGTTTTGTTTAAGCTAAAGATGAACTTAAGGTAATGCATAAATATCATAGTTACCTTCAAGAGTAACAGAAATGAAAAATAAATATTAACTGTTTAAATTTTTGAAAAAAATTCAAATTGAAAGAAAATGAAAGGCTGGAAGAAAAAATTATAAAAATATTTTTTTGAATGAAATTTTATCTTCTTTTTAAAATCGTTTTATTTAGTGTCGTTCGGCATCGTAGTCATTTGCCACGATTAATATTTTCATTTTAATTAATTTTTTTTTAATTAAAAAAATAAATAAATAATAATATTTAAATTATTTTTTTTAAACAGCATTAACTCGATTTTCATAAAAAAAAAAAAAAAAAAAACGAAATCAATTAAATATCAAGCATTTAATAATTTTTTTTTTGTTCTTCAAAGTGGGTTTTTGTAACTGCTGTGGTCATTAATACGCCAACTAAGATGGATTGTGGAACTAGATTTTTGTGAAAAGGCCGATATTCCTTAAGAAAGCAATGACTTTGTTAACAACATTAACATCGTCAGATTTAGAGTTGAAACGAGTTAATAACATTTGACATGAATTATAGAAGTGTGTACCTTGAGTAAGAAGGGGGCTGACTTTTAAGGGGTCTGAATTACAAAATGGACGATTGGACAAATAGGAGTTCCTCGGATACCATTAAGTATATAGATGATGGTGTGTAATTTGAGTATGGTACGGCTATAAAATGTTTTATTTAGAAAATTGAAATATTGAAAATAATTACTTAAATAATTATCAAAATGAAAAAAATTTTGAAAAAGTGAAAAAAAAAGAACGTAAGCAGCCATGCCACATGACTGAAACTTGCTCAGGTTCGCAAATAACGTTGCTAACCCCTTCATGGCTGCATGCCACAACCAGTACATCTGGGTGCCTCGTTATAAGTATGTAATTCCCAAAATTTTTAAATTTTACTCTTACACATTCCTCCCCTTTCCCCTTTGGTTTGACGATAAATCAGAACAACCTGAGATCCAACTTTAATCGAATACTCGATATCCAACCCCTGTGACCCCTATCTGAAAAAGCTATCGTAATAGTTGAAAAATTTAGCTGCAATTAAAAAGAAAAATTTAAGCAGCCATGCCGCATTGCGGGAGCTGAGTTTATAACTGGGACTTGTTCAGATTTACAAATAACATTGCTAACCTCTTCATGTCTACAGGCTATGCCCAATACCAAGTCTAAAAAACCCTACCTATCCCTTCAAAACAACTTGAGATTAAAATTAGAATAAATGAAGTTTTTTTTTTGTCATGCAATAATCATATTAACACATATTTCTCAAATTATAACTACTTGAGGTGGCACAATATCCTCAAATTTTTACCATCTGCTATTTTGGACTTATTTTGAGCCATATTCAAGGGGTCATATTCTGGTCATCAACTAACCCCACACACGAAGTTTGAACTTTTGTAGGTCGAGGTGGTGAGGAGTGGTGGGGAGATACGGAAGATTCGTGAAATTTCCAACAAGAATTTCCCCTCCACATTCACTTGAGAAATTAAAATCAGAATCATTTAGTCACTTGAACTCATTTCATCATATGATACCACAATAAAAAATTTTCGACCTTTCACGCATCCCCACCAAATTTTGAGGTCGATATCCCCTCCTTCTTCCCTCCAGTATCATTTATGGAGATGAACTGGGAATACAGTATACGTCTTATGCTCAATAATCATGTAAGTTCATATTAATTACATTTTCACGAATTTGAGGCTCCTCAAGCTCTACTCAAATTTTAATAATCCGTCACTTTGGATTCATTTTAACTCAAATTTAAGGAGTCCTCAGATACAAAGTTTGATCTTTTTAGGTCGATTTCGTGACGAGATGTGGCAGATTTAAGAAATTTCATGCCTCAAAAGTTCCTTAAAAAGACATTTTTCCACTTCAACTCCTCTCCAAATGCACTTAGGAAGCTGACATTTGGATATGTTGGTGCCCGTAACTTACTTTTTTAGATGAAATCAAAAACTAAAAATTTGAGCTACTTGTTCATTCTCCAGCTCTTCTCAAAATTTGAGTAATCCGCCATTTTGAAGTTTATCGAAAAAACAAAAAATTCTTTTTTTTTGCATTTATTAGAGGCGTCTCTCACCAAATTCTAAGCGAATTTCATGTATACCCGCCGGCGCTACGCTTGAGGAAAAATGTGTATATATATAGCAAAAAGTTGGAATTTGTTAGATGATTTGAAGACTCCATCCTCTCTTTCCAAATCAGGAAGGCTGTAATATTGTCGTTTTCAAGTTGAAAACTCAGCTAAAAATTAAGAATATGCTTAAAATTAAAAAAAAAAAACAAGAAAAAATGGTGAAAATTCTAAAAAACTGGAAAAAACGAAACATCATAAAAAAAAAAATAAAAAAAAAAAACTTGAAAAATAGGGAAATGTTTAAAATATATTTTTTTAATAATAAATTTTTTCTTCATAAAAATTCCTTTATTTATTTTCAAATTCTATCATAAAAAAAAATCAGTTTCCTCAAAAAAATAATTTCTACTCTACTACCAATATTTGCTTTTTGTTGTACAGCTAGTAAGATTATAATTGAATTCCAAAAATGATTCATTTGTTTTATAGTTGTATAAGAGAGTTGGAAAAGTGGATGAATCAAGATTTGAGTAATACTTGAGGGACCTCAAATAGGAGAAATCTAATAAGTATAAACTCATACGGTTACTTCAGGCAAGAACTACATGTCACATATTCCAAATTTAATCTCTCAGGTGTTTTTGAAGAAGAAAAGTAATAAAGTGTAAATATTCTACATTAAAAATTCAACTACAATAAATCGACATGGCTGCTCACATTTTTTTCATCTTTCATTTTTTGATCATTTCAAAATTATTTAACCAAATTTTCTAGAAGAAAAAAAAAAGAAAAAATTCTCATTCAGACTGAAATTTTTGTATCCAATAATAATTTGAATTTTGAATCTCAGATTCCACGCAGTCAAAGCAAATCATATCGATAACTTCATAAATTTTTAAACTATGTGAAAAAATATACGTGTTAGACCAGTTACACCCTACATCCATTCTATTTCACAAACGTAGAGAAAAAACAACTTTTCTAAAACCTGCAAACAAGTCAAAAAACACCACACCACGACAAACGCGAAATTCGAGCTTCGATAAAATCTCTCCTCTTCCGTTCAGCCTACCAAGCCGACGAAAATATTAAAATATTAATACCTCCAAATTACATCTTCAATACAAAAGAGCTTTTTACGCGCTGAGACTAAGCAAATGGGTTTTTGTTTCGATTGTTTTACTCAAAAATGTCATTTTTTGATAACTCTTCATACGCCAGTATAGAAAGAAACGCTCCCGAAAGACCACTCACTGGATGAATACGCGCGCCGCGCGCCACGCTATAAAACAATAGTTGAAAAGAGTACAGAATAAGGACCGCGGTGGGTGTCTGTAATGCAATATGCATAGATAACGTAAATAATGCGCTTTATGAAATGAAAACTGTAAAGTAGATTTCGCTTTAATTGGACAAATAATTGGAGACGACGAACAAAAAAGATGCTTATGTTGAGACCGTTGAAGCGTGACATTTACGAGATTTTTTAAACTACTTACCACCAGCGTGGTGGGTTCTCTACAATGCCTATCGTTTTCCTTCATTCTGATCGTAATTAATTTGAGAATTTTTATAAGATAAAGTAGCTTTTTCCTTTTTTCGAATTTCTCAATAAGAAAAAGATTTCAAAATGTATAACTGAAGAGTCCTTCGTGGGTTAATTTTTCGAATACCAACTCAATTAAAATACCTACTCGTGAATTAAATTATATCACTGGCGAAGTATAGTCTAGCCTGAGGTCTATTTTCGCCGTTAGGATTTCTCTCATTGCATTGTTAACTCGACTATAGTAATTCATCATCACTTCATAATTTCGCTACGTCGCGCCTCGTGTTACCGTAAATCAAATAATAAAAATCGCCGGTTAAAATTCATCGCACACATGTCTCGACAAATTGTACTGCGTTATAATAAAACAGCTGAATCATATTGGAGCGAGGAAATTTCCAATTCAATTAGATTTAGACATTGTCACTTGATAGTCGCGACAGCCACACAAAATATTCTATTCTTGGGTTATTACGATTAATATATTTAAGCGCTTGTTTTAGCTTAAAGCTGTAAAATTGAAAAAATTTCATTTCTCAAGGTCACCACATTACTAGCGTCTTTTGAGATTAGAAGAATAATTATGAGCTTAGGTTGCTGATTTTTGCTCATTCCGTGAAGTATCAGGACCATAAAACATTGACAGAAAAACATATGGAAGTTTTTCAATTTATTTTTGAAGAAAATTTCAGAAAAATTAAATTTAGAGTGGTTGAAATTGTTTCTGAGTTAAGATTATAATTTTTTTTTTTTCATACGCCGTGTACAGCTCTGGGCTGTATATAGACGAATTCATTTTATTTTATTTCATTATTACAATTGTTATTATTATTATTATTATTATTTTTTTTTTTTTTAAGTAAATGGGTAAAGGAATGTTGAACGCGGGAATTAATTTTTAAAGACTGAAGAATTTTTTTATCTCAAAACTTTTCAATTTTTGTTTTTTTTTCTTCAAAAAAAAAAACAAAAAAAAAACATGCCTATTCTCATAATTAAATTTTCGTTAAATGTAACTTATGATTTAGCTAGGAGAATTTATTAATCATTCAATATTGAAAAATTTTAATTCGTTAATCTCTAAATGTAGTAAGGCTGTTTCTACAGACGCTCAAAATAACTGCATTCTGCAAAAAATTTTAAATATCAGAAATTAACAATTCTTTAAAGATTCTAAGAAGCAACTAATGTTGGTTTTCTTATTTCTAGGACAAGACCAAACTGTAAAAAAATTTTAGCGAAATCAAAATTCATGAGGTTAAAACATTGGTTTAATTTATTGATATAGAATGACCCAACCGGATTAAATTTTATTAATTGTAATTAGATAGAAACTTCGAATCATTTATTTTGTACTGTTCTGAAGCCAAGTAAAAGATACATTGCGTACCCTTTTACTAATTTTCATTTGAGTTTCCAACTGAAATATAATACGTGTCAATTGGTGACTGATTTATACACTTGTCGTCCATAGGCAAAATTACATGTACTTTTAAACGATTCATCAATTTCACCCCCTCCCCTCCCCCATAAAAGGTCAATTATTGTTAATAAATTGAAAATTACAATTTTTGAAACGAATCAAAAATTTTTAGATGTTTCTTCAATTTATAGAGTGTATAAAATGTAGATTATGTATAATTACTTACTTACTTTTTTTTACTTTTTTTTTTTAACGTGCCGTGTACAGCTACGGGGCTAGAGGCACGGAAAAAAAAAATTTAGATTGACTTTAGAAGGTTAATGCGTGAGAGAAAGGTGAAAACAGTATTTACAATGTGTGGATCGTCACGAAGGATGTCGGGTAAGGAGGATGGAAGGTTGAGTGTTGTGCGGGTAGAGGCATACAACGGGCATTGATATAAAATGATTTTACTGAAAAATCATTCGAAAATTAATTTGATTTTTTGGAAATTTTTTTTCATAGTAAAACAATGACAAAAAAAATTGGAAAAATAGCAAAAAGTTTTAATACTAAGAAAAAATTCCAAACATTTAAGTTCATCTCAAAAATTAAAGAAAATCATTTTAAATTATTTGGAGGCTATTAAAAAAAATAAATAGTGCATTTTTTACAGATACATTCAAAAGGCAAAATATACAATTCTTTTATTACATTAAAAAAATATATTAAATTTCTTTTGTGTGTACCTAGCTACTTACCTTTCTTTGTATTATTTTAAAAATGTGAAAAAATCCAAAACATGAAAAAAAATGCATTAAAAAAATTTAAAAAGTACGAAAAAAGTTACAAATATGCAAAAAAATTGATAGACTATCTAAAAAAATTAAAATTAATTTTTTTAATAATTTTTTCTAATAATCGACTCAAAATAATTTTCCACTTACAAAATTTTGCTTTACCCTACGTAGTAGCTTGCGTTTAAATCCATAACTGATTCAATATTACGCAGATATCGACACAGCACAAAAATACAAAAAATAAGCATACATATTTTCATCAGGGGAAAAAACGAAAATAGCCATACCACATTACTGAGGCTGAGTTTTCAATTGGGGCTTGTTCATGTTCGCATAATATTAAGCTTTTTATGTCGACACAAAGTACTCCCTTCAAAACCATTCAAGAATTGATTTGTGATTATAGTACTTCTTGTCTATAAAGAATCACAAGAGTACATATTCGTCAAATTTCAGTAATTTGAGGCTCTTCAAGCTTTCCTAAAATTTTTACAATCTGCCATTGGATCTATTTCGACCCAAATTTAAGTGATCATATCGTAGTTGCCAATAAACTCTACCTGCAAAGTATGACTTTTCTAAATCGATTTGGTGAGGAGATATATGTTCGATCTATGAAATTTTCTTATATGTATATAATTTCCTCTCCAAAAACCGTTTCCCCTCTAAGTCTCCTCTAAACTCATTAAAAAAACTTGAATTTAAATATATTATTAACTTGGATTAACTTTGTCAAATGAAATCATAACTGAGAATTTTTGATTTTTTCATACACCTCCACTCCTACATTTTGAAGAAAAAATCTCTCCTTTTTCCCTTTAACATCTGGCAGCTCATCAACACAAAAGTTGAAGAAAAGCCACTAAAGGTTTATGAGTCCGGACACATCAGATTCCTTAAGTGCACCATCTAGGGTCTTAGAATCTGGCAGGTAGGGAATGAAGTAGGATTTAATCCTATCAATAAAAGCTTTACGGTTACATATAAGTTGGCGCTCCAAAAGGGGACCCTTATTGACACCATTCTACTCATATAACTGCACATCAGTTCTTGTATTATTATCTAAGGCTCCTATGGGCGCCTGATACCTAGGTGGTGAAGAGTTGTGGGGTACAGTGGGCTATAAATGGCCAAAATGCACGACCCAATTAGGCCTGAACCTGAACCTCCTACCAACATCACACATGAAGAAAATAGATTTGTGTAAATCTTCTTCCCAGTAATTACATGAGCTCCTATTTATCAAGTCTCAAAAATTAGGCACTTCCTCAAATGTTAACCAACCACCATTTTGAATTAATTCAGATCCAAATTAAAGTGAGCATACTTCATTTCCTAACTACACCTATATACAAAGTTTCAGTTTTCTAGATCAATTTGGTGAGGAGATATGTAGGATTCAAGAAATTTCATGACCCAAACCCTTCTTAAAGAGCCATTTTTTGTCAACTCCCCACCCAAATTCATTTAGGAAGCTAAGATTTGGATATGCTAAGGTCTTCAGTGTACTCTTTTATATGAAAACACATGTGAAAATTCCGAGTAATTTGGCTTCCCTCCAGCTTCTCTCAAAATATGAGTGGAACTGTATTTTAAGGTGCACCAAAAATCCAAAAAGAAATTTTTTGCTTATTTATATGAAGAGTCTTTTAGCAAATTCTGAGAAATTTTCGAGGCAAATAAACATACATATAAATATAGTATCTATCAAAAAATTGGACTTAGCCATATTATGATAGAAAATGTGCCATATTATGACGGGAAATGGTCTGAAACGCCAAGATTTGAAGACGAGTTCTGCCCTCTCCACATCTTTCCAAAACAGATTGGCTGTAATAGCAATCGTTTTTTAATGAAACCTCACTAAAAAATTGTAGAATTCCAAAAACTGAAAAATACTCGAGTAAATTTTTTTTAGTCCTCGAATAGCAAATTATCATTTCCAAATTCATTTTTAGCTGAGTTTTTAATAAAAAAGGTAGCAATTTCAGATTGTTACCTACCAAAATTACGAGATTACAAAACTTTAAAATTTATTTTCGTTTTGTTTTCGGAGATTTCCTTGATAATTTTTAAGGCTGAAAATTTATACATCTTATAACGAGATAATCATACAAATTTTATTGACCAAGCTTCGACACTTCAATAAAAGGCGAAAACAGACCCATCTCGATGTACACCATAAACTATACGTAGAGTTCGCGCATTTGTCAGCGATTAGAACGAAAATGCTACTCGATTTACTACGCTCAGACCTCCCCGTAGAACGAGCTAAAGAACGGTTACTTCCTTTACAAAGAGCCCTTCACACAAAGAAACATAAAAGCGTGCCTGTCGTTAATTACTTTTATTATTCGTGAAAACTGAACGAGTGCGTCGGACAATTATAAAGTGGTACTTGGAAAAACTAAGGCGTATTCTCGGTACACTTTTTATCTCTAAACTCAAACAGCTGTTCGCCTCATATAGCAAACCGTCGAAACAATATTTTAACGCTTTTAATTTACATCGAGAATAAAACACCTTCGCCAACTTTACCCATATTTCAACTGAACAATTTTCTAAACGACTTAACGCTCGTATGACACGGTGTTTCTATTTTCGAACGCCACTCGCATACCTAAATCCAATCGCAAATTCGATAACGCCAACCGATCCTAACTAGCTGTCACGTTTCACATACGCCTTACAAAACCGCAACCAACATCGTCCAAGTTTATAGCAAGAAACACTTTGAAAATAACGAAAGTCGAAGGGTTATATCGAAAGTTATAAGGTCGAGCCCCAAAGCCGCAGATATTTTTCAATTTTTATCTAATCTGACAGATAATAGGTTCTTAGTAGATGTCAATATTTCGCTTATTTTTTTCTCCCGCGAAATATTACCTTAAAATAACCAAACAGATCAAGCTGGTAATGTCGGACTCGGCTCGAAAAATAGGGAGAACGATTCCCGCGGGAAAGAGATTTAAAATGTTTTATCTGCAACGTTAACTTTTCTAGGTTTGGTTTCAAAATCGACGCGCTAAATGGAGGAAAGCAGAACGACTCAAAGAGGAGCAACGTAAACGCGAAGAACAAGATAGAGATTGTAAGATTACCGACGACGAAAACCACAAACAATCTCCCATAACGAAAGTAAGCGAGAATTTTTTTCCAACTACTATATCGTCGCCTATTCACTCAACCTAATGAAAATCCCTTTAAAACGAGATTTATATATGTAACTCGGCGATATATCCGAATTCCAATGGTAATACGTAAACGTATTTTAACAAGTGTCGCCGGGTACTTGATATATGACGCGAAAGCGCGATTTCGCTAATGAACGAAATCTCTTAAATTATAATTATAAAGAGTTAAGACAGATTTATTACACCGCAGCCTCACCAACCGACTATATCTAACCGAACTGTTTCCTTTTACCGATACAATATGTCTTCGCCAATATTAACATCTATTTCCATATAAGTCTTCGTTAACACCTGCTACCAACTTTCCTTCCCCGAATACTAAAGGGTTAAATTCTTTATCGCGACGTTCTCCAAACAGGTACAGTAGTATGCTATTCGACTGCAGGGGATTTATTAGTTGGGGTGATTATTTATTCACCGCTTCGTTGGCATAAGCGTAACCAACACGCGGATCCCTCAGTCCGTGATGAAGTAATGCCTTAGGATATTTGAAAAAAGTGGGTTCACCCTTCTACGCGCATATGCGAGTGTATAGTTGGTTGCAAATTTCCAGTAGTTCGAGAAGTATCGAGAAATTTATTAGAGAAAAAAAATGATTAAGAAAACATGGAGGTTTTTAGTCCTTGTAAGTCTAGATCATGTAAAGATGGTTTATGTGGAAAATTCCAAACAAAGATTTCTTTCATAAATGTGTATAAAGACTTCATTAACAACATGCCAAAAGTCCTTACTGGAATATTGGATGGTAAACGTAGTCACAGAGGGGGGAGGGAGTTTGATGATCCTAGAGGGGGGGGGGATTTATTTCATAAAATAAAGTAATCTGGAAACATATTATCAAGTCGAAGCATATCTCTTAAACCTAAAAAAAAATTGAGGAAAAAAATGAAATCAATAGATGAAAAATATTAAAAAAAAATAATTTTAATAAATTTTTATTTAATATAGAGTTAATCAAAAAAACAAATCAAAAATTAATTCTGAAAAAATGTAAAAATTACTTTTATTGATAAAACGTAATTTAAAAAAAAAAAAAAAAACATAAGCAGCCATGCCGCATTACTGGAGCTGAGTTTTTAACTGGGGCTTGTTCAGGTTTGGTAATAATAACGTTGCTGAACCCTTCATGACTATAGGCCACACACAATACCAAGTCTAAAAACCTGTATTCTATCCCTTCCAAAACCACATCAGAAGATGAATTTGGAACAAACGTAGTATTTCTTGCCATGAAATAATCATTTGAACACATATTTCTCAAATTAGAACAACTTGAAGCTCCTCAAATTATCATCAAATCCTTATGATTCGCAATTTTGGATCCATTTTGACCCAAATTCAAGAGTTCATATTCTGGTCACCAACTAACGCTACCTTCAAAGTCTGACCTTTGTAGGCTAATTTGTTGAGGAAATATTGATGATTAATGAAATTTCCTACGGTAATTTCTCCTCCAAAACAAGTTTTTTACTCTAACTCCCCTCCAAATTCACTTAGGAAGCTAAAATTAGTATAAGTTAGTCACTTGGGCTCATTTTATCATATGAAATGACAATAAAAAATCGTCGACCACCCTTGTACCCTCACCTCATTTTAGGGTCAATAACCCCCTCCTTATCTCCTCCAACACCATGTATGGAAGTGAATTGGGGATATTGTATACTTTCATCTCTAATAATCATCTAAGTTCATAATAATTCCATTTTTACCAATTTTAGGCTCCTCAAACTATACTCAAATTTTGATAATCCGCCATTTTGGATCCATTTTAACTCAAATTCAAGAGGTCATATTCTGATCACTAACTAACCCTACCCTCAAAATTTGATCTTTGTAGGTTGATTTGGTGAGGAGATATGGAAGATTCAAGAAATTTCATGACTCAAAACTTCCTCAAAAAAACCGTTATTTGCTCTAACTCCCCTCCAAATGCACTTAGGAAGCTGAAATTTAGATACGTTGGTGTCCATGACTTACTCTTTTATATGAGATCAAAAACAAAAAATTTGAGGTATTTTTCCCCTTCTCCAGCTCTCCTCAAAATTTGAGTGATCCGCCATTTTGAATTTTTTCGAAAAAATAAAAAATATCTTTTTGTTAGATTTCTAAGTAGAGTTTTTCACCAAGTTTTGAGCAAATTTCGTATATTCCCGCCTGCGCTACGCGTGGAGGAAAAAATATATATAATTATATATACCAAAAAGTTGGACATTTGCCAGATGATTACAAGTGGTCTGAAACGCAAAGATTTGAAGACCCCACCCTCCCCTGACCTTCCCTTCCCAAATCAGGTAGGCTGTAATAGCTGTCGTTTTCGGTTAAAAACTCAGCTAATGAGTACAAACAAAATATCATGTGAATTAATGTCAATAATTAAGTTGGATAAAATAATTTTTTTTGATTTTTTATTTACTTATTAAATCTTATTTATATTATTATTTTACATTTATTTAAATCTAATAATCCATTAGAATTGAATATTAATTTAGATTTAATTAATTTAAATTCTTATTCTTCAATTAAAGATTTAATTTTCTTGGTTGTAACCTCCAAACAATGGTATTGTTTGATAGTAGAATAAAAAATTACTTGGAACAATTTTTTTCTATACTAAATTATCTATAATTTTCATATGAACATTTTTTTCTTATAACCCACAGGTGGGGAGTTGAAGGTGTTTGAAATTTGTTGCTTCAGGGGCTCCATTAGAATTCATTCAACTATGATATATGACCTAATACTCGTATCTTGCATTGAGTGTCTCAACAAGTGTACGAATACCTTAAAATTCACCGAAATTATTCGATACTTTTTTGTTCAACATTATTTCGAACAAGATAAAAGGAACAAAATTATCGCTCATCGTAATTCATATTCATCGTCATTAGTGAACACTCTAGCTGAAATTATCCCGAAATATCTGAAAAACGAAAATTACACGTTTTTCCTATGATAATCACTTTCTCTATATGTTCTGGTATGGAAGCAATGTAGTTTTTTCGTTGAACATTGACGAAATTTGTACACTTTTTGACTTTGACTGACATTCGAAAATTCAAACGATAAGAACTTAATTACCTACACGCTTCAATCGATTTTCACGCTTTTTATATAGGAGATAACTCTAGAACCAGACTACGATCATTTGCTGGTTTTGACTAACGCCTCGAGTATTTCCCTCCTTAACCCCCATCCGCGGTTTTTATGAAATAGCAAACCTGAAATAACATCTAGTTGCAAACGTAGCACAAACGATGTAGTTAATTGCAGCTCTCAACTTTAACTAGGGGCGAGGGCAGCAAAATGGAGCTCGAATTGTTATGTGTAGGTAATTCATAAAATTTAAAAATTTTACATTCATATTTTTCTCCACCGTTTAATCTGATGATAACTCAGGACAACTTGAGATCCAACTTTAATGGAATACCCGATATCCAGCCCTCTGCGACCCCCCTTTCCCTTCTGAAAAAAGCTATCGTAATAGTTGAAAAAATCAACTACAAGGAAAAAAATACGGATAAGGCTGAAAATTCAACGAGGACTTAATGAATATTTTTATGAAACACGAAATACTAGCATTTTCATTCACACTAAAAAAAAGCATCCATCAGACATGAAACAAATTGTTTTTTCCATTTTTATCACCGACATACACTAAAAGCAATGAATTAATTCCTCACAGTAATGACATTCATAGGCGATAAACTACTCGTGCATATGTGGCTGCTGAACTAAATAAGGGTAACACTAGAGAAAGGTCATAATGGCTATAGGAGTTTTCTTAATATTTTTTTTTTTACTTATCACTATCCACACCCTCAAAAAAACCACATCAACTGAGATTTTAAAATTTAAAGGCAAAATTCTGAAAATAAGATATAAAAATTTCCTGACCTCCTCCCCACCGGAAAAATATAAGCATTTTCATCGTTTGTTTATCTACATTTAGAAAGTTACTAGAAGTGATATACCTAATTACCTACCAAATTTTTATTTTTCATTTCAAACTAACATTGAATAAATTCAGCAGGACCAAGACGAGACAGATATCTGCACCAGTAGCGACGAAGATCCTCGACTACACGTCTCTGTTTCAGAACGAAGCGGTAGTCCAACCAGTTGCGGGGCAGTAAGTGATACTGAACCTGAAACAGAACGAAATGTTTACTCAAATCGGTAAGTTACATCACAGCAGTGATATAGGCAATATCTACGTTTTATTGAAAATCGATGTTTATTTCGAGATATAGGTCTTTGAGGTTCATTTTTGGTCGGATGAGCAAATTTGGCAAGTTCAAGAGGTCTTCTTTACAAAAATATTGTTTTACCCTCAGTTTGGTACTTGAAAAGTTTCAAAGTTCAAAAGCTCAACTTTCGGCGAACTTTCATGAAAAATGGGTAGAATCAAAGTTGTAAAAAATAAAATTTTCTACAACTTTCTTCCTTTATATTTTTTCTCTACGACCCTTCATTCCTGAGATATTTGCAAAAAAAAAAAAAAAAAAAAAACGAAAAAATTTCAAAATTCGAAAGCTTGACTTTCAGCTGATATATCGATTTCAAAAACAGTTAAGCTCTTATAACCACATTTCTTCTAGCTATCCTCCAAGTTTAGTCAATCCGTCCATTTTTACTTCAGATATTGCCGGTAAACGGAAATTAAGCAGAAAAATAAAAAACAAACAAAAAAACCAAAGTGAACGCATGAATGAATTTTACGTAAAAATGAAGTCCACTAAAAACAAACTCAGAAGGGTTTAGAAAAGTGGATTATTCATCGATTCATCAATTCATCAATTCAAAAATCAAAATTGACGATTAATCGACTAATCGATTTTTTCAAATCGACTGATCGATTAATCGTTATTTATTGTAGTGTCATGAGATCTTTTCTCTTTTATGTTTACCTAGTTATTTTAGATCACGAAAATCGCTTCTCAGAGAAAAATGTGAAAATTCCAAGTTCTTTACATTAATCGAATAATAATTACTTATTTTCTAAATATGTTTTTCGCATTAAAATTACATCTTTTATTTTACATGCATATCAGTAATTCACCTCTTTTTTTCACAAGTTCAGATGTTTGAATGAAAACAAAAAATTTCATCAATAAAAATATAGAAACATTGAAAAAATCGAATAATCGATTATTCAAATTTTCGATTCATCGATTATACGATTACAAAATTAATCGATTTTACCCATCACTACGAAAATAGAAATAGACCGGATTTTTTCAATAAATTAAAGAAGAAGGGCAAATTTTATTGACCCATAACAGTTTACACCATTTGAGATCGTCGAAGGAATGGGTGAAATACATATATGCGACCTATTCTAATTCTATAGTAGGATTTCTACCTCTTAGTTTGGTGCATCAAAATGTATTAGAGGAGCATATCTATCCATGATTTTTGTGATCAAACATCACATCATTTTGAATTCATGATCAGATCTAAAGATTATTAAAAATAGATAAATAAAAAAATATATATTATTTATTTTAATATCATCTTAATTAAGTATATGAATTAAATTAACTTTTTTTATTAATTTATATTTATTCACAAAAATGAATTTTCATTTTAATTTCAATATATATATATATTTTTTTTTAATATTCATAGGTATTAATGATCTAGATCTCGCCTATTTCTTCACTTTAAATCTTTTTTTAAAAATTTGAACTCACCTATACGTTTCCGAAATTGATTTCAAGCATGGTCGTAGCCAGAATGATTAAATAAGGAGTGGAGGGGAGGGGTTATTTTTTGAAGGAATAAAAATTTTCAGTAGTCAGTCAAAATATAAGAAGAGAGAATAAGTTTTGGAGGAGGGGGTAATTTTTTAGAATTAAATATACCCAAGCACAACAAATATTTATAGAGTAGCTATAGTGAGTGGTCCATGTTCTAATTGGTCATACGTCACGCGTGTAACAACTAATTAGAAAGTTAGAAAGTGATAAATTACCTCAACTTACTCGTAGAATAAAAACACGAATCAGCTGATGATTCAAATCACAAACGAATTTCAGTCGTTCATTGAAAATTGAACGATATTCTTTAGGAAGAAAGAAATGAAACTACCTAGACTTTATCACATTTTAGCCTTATGATTGGTCATTACGTACGTAACATACTACCAATCAGAACCGAGATCAGTTACCATGACTACTCTATGGTTTCTGACGCCTCAACTGTCCTTGGTTACGACCTCGACTTCAGGGTTAAATTTTCAAAATCGAGATACCTAAAAAACCTTCTACTTATTTTATTTAATCCCTTCAAAGCTTGCAGAAAACACATCGAATAATTCTCCTTTTTTGGATGAAATAACAATTTCCAAAATACGGAACAAAGATTGCGTATCTCAACTCGCTTTTTATACCTCAATACAAGTTCACACATAATACCAATTCTCAACCTTCCAGGGAACCTATTACTAACAACGTAAGACGCGACAGCATCGCTTCTACGTCTCCAGCATCGGTGGATAAAGGTACCCCGGAGCCATCTAGACAACCCCCGATCATCACATCGAGTGCTTCCTCATTCAGTCACCCATTATTCCACGGATTCGGAATGGACGGGTAAGTACAACGAAAAAATACGATAAAACGCGTGGACGCGCAAAACGCCAACTACCTGCTTGCAGAAATAATTTCAAAATGAAAACACGGAAAAAGGGAAATTTTTCAACTAGTTATTAATATTATAATTTCCTTTTGATGCGCATTTTCCTGTAATAAAAACGAAAATAATATTTTCCATTAATTAATAATAAAAGTTATCAATTCCATTAAGCGTTTCCCTCGCGTTTGATGAAACCGTTCCTTGCTTTCTCGCGTTTCGACTCTTTCGTCCCCACAGCGCTTGGGAAATAATTGAAAAAGCAAAGTGTAAATGAAACTGGTAAAGCCAGTTAGTTTTAATAATGATCTTTGCCGAAGCCGCATCCACTAACGAAGCTGTATTAATTACGCTTATAAATTAGCTTGCGGGCGTGCAAAAAAAATCCACGAGGGGGAAAATGGAAAAAGTATAATAAGAAATATTGAATAAACGAACGATCCTTTTTTCACGTTCTCGAACGATTCTGTTAAAATACTGATTTCACTCGGGGGAATTAAAAAATAAGTTTTTCAAATCGCTATCACCGGATTCGACGCGATGCCTAATTTAATTAAAATTTGTTATAAAATTTCACGCTTTGTCGTAACACTAATGGGATATTTTCCCCCCATAAATTCGGTCATCTAGTCACTACAAAAGTTCATCTAAGTATATTTCTGAACGTATCAGATTTCATCTGCGAGTACCTTTTCAATCTTATAACTTCGACAAAATGGTTTAAAATAAGCTTCACGCGTGTACTTACACATAACGTATTCGTTGCGTTCGCGAATTTGTACATTTCGAAATATATTTGTGTAATGCTCTGGAATAGTATTTTTTTATAAACGCTTTTTTTTACGCATTCGCCATACATACCGCTCTTTCTAACTGAGAATTCGTCCTTAAGGCTATCTCTCTCCCTCAACGAACGAAATTATCATATTTTTGTACCATCAAAAGAAAAATGTATAGAGTTATAAAAATGAATTGATAAGAGGGATTCGAAGAGGGAAACCGGCAAGGCGGGGCGCTATTTCGACAAAACTCAATTTATTTGGATAGCGCGCCGCGGCATTACCGAATAAAAAATTCCGAAGCGGGAATTCGTTTCAGCTTTTTATAATAATAAATAAGCGAGCGAAAAGAACTTGATAGAATTTTTGCCGTATAAAAAAGCTTTAATATATTTTCGCCGGTTTTTTTTTTGAAGATATAAAAAAAAGTTCATTTTAAAATTAAGCTTTCTACTAAACTTTTTTTCTTACTCTTAACTCATTTTGTTTCAATTTAAAATGCCATATTTTATTACTATTTTTTCTTTACCGCCTTTAAAATATTAAAAGTTTATTTTTATTCAAATAAGATTTCGCCAGTTTCGAAAATTTTTTACTCTTCGCTTATTATTCTCCTTTACTTTGGCAAACGAGAAAAAAATTATTTCTTCTAATTACTAATCTTCGTTTTTGTAAATAATTTCCGCCTTAAAATTGCGAAAAGCTGTTTAAATTTTCTGAAATTCAATCGAAATTAATTAAATCGCCATTATTATCATTTCAATTATAAACTCTTCGTCGGGTTTTTTCGCGGTTGGCGCGTTTTCCTTCGATATTCCATTTTCCTCGTCGATATTCCAACCTAACGTTACCTAGAGAATAATTTTCGCCATCGCTATTCTTGGAGAAAAAAATAATAAACCGAGAAAACGAGGCGTTAAAAATTTATTAATTTGCCAGAGCCGCCACCGTCATTTGCATTCATTAGAGAACTCGATAACGTTATTAGGCTAAGACGATATGCGGGATAGTGTCTTGTGTGTTTTTCTCCAACTTGCATCGTTCAATTAACTACATTAAAATTAATTATACGTCTTTAACCGTTTCTTTACCACTTTTGTTAACAAATTAAAAATTGTAATTGCTCCATTGTTAGCGACCAGCGCCACAGCGAAATGAAATTAAAGCTGAGTAATTCAATAAATGATGTGTTTTTTTGTGACCATATATATCGAGTTTTTAAAACATAGGCTTTCGAGTTTTTTGTTTTATTCCACACGGAAACATAGGGGTGTTAGCGAAACGTACGCGTCTGCGGGGCAAGGGATGTGGTGTTGTATGTAGATGTACGTAGGGTTTAATTGTATGATGGTGTAAGGATGGCCTATGAATCCGTCACGTAATGTAATTGGCATCAAGTTCAAGGTAGAAGTTTTAATGTTTAAGAAGGATTTTCATATATCTCTGCGCGAAAAAAAAACCAACATTAATGATTGGACCAATGTTTCGCATTTCAAATTAAGTACGAAGGGTTAATTACTTATTTTACAACTTTTATCACGAGCTTTTTCATTCGTGAATGAGCTGGGAAATGATAAAATCTTTATTTTGTCAATCAAAAGTTATTTATAAACAATTAATGAGTAATACAAAATGAAAAAAAAAAAACAATAAAATAATATTTGAAGCTTAGGTTAAAGATGAAGTAATGACTGAAGATTAGAAAAATGGAAGTTCCAAGTTCGTTTCTAAATGTTTATACGCCCCGTTTATGTTTGAATTCGGTTATTCAAATTTCTTCATCTTTATTAAAGTTCTTCTATCGGTTCTATTGACATTTTGGTTCTTTTATGGAAGAATACTACATAAAGTCATTATTACTACTATGTTTTGTTATATCTAAATATTCATAACGTAACATTTTTTTCATGGAATAAAAAATAGTCTTACCTAGCATTTTCATGATGCTGCCATATATCGCATCAAAACCGACAAAAAAATGAAAGAAAGAAATCAAATCTTTTTCATCAGAAGATTACTTATTTGGAAAATTTTGTTCTAAGATTTCGTTCAGTTATCAAACAAGATTCTCTAATTCAGTTCTTTCATTGTGTACAACTTCAAGTTTCTGTTCTCAAATCTAATTACATTCTCAAAAAATTAGTTTATTTTTTCATTTTTAGTTCGTTTAAAATAAAGAACTCATCAAAAAATATTTGAACTATGGTAAGATGACACAATGAGAACGAGAACACCACTAACAATAACAACAACAACAACAACAACAACAATAAAAACAACAACAACAATAACAACAACAATAACAACAGCAACAACAATGTCGTTGTCGTCGTCATCATCAACAACAACAACAACAATCATAGTGATGATAATAACAATCATAACAATAAACGCAATGATAATCAAGTTGGGAAAAATAAACAAAAATAAACTATAAATACCCTACTAAACACAGTTCAATAATACATGAGGTATGTAATTATACACAATGATAATGAAACCAGAAATACCTGTAGTTGCTTAAAACAATAGCAAAGTCATCAAAAAGAAAAAAAAATATATATATAGATTTATCTATGGTTAAAGTGGCATCTTTTTTTTGATGCCACTTTACCATCACATTGCTCATCGATTCAGCTATGTGTCATGACGTCACTGGTGTGGTTATTTGGGTGATGCCACTTTACCACTTATATTCTATTTTTCATACAAAAAAATTTTTTCTGTCTACGGTTGTAATAGCCTCATTTTTTTTTGATATTTACAGGTAAAGTGGCATCATTTTAAAAATTCGTTTCCAAGAAAACCTATGAAATTATATATTTTATTTGCCATTGTGGTGTCGTTAATGTAATATTAGATGCACTTCTGAGAAATGTGCAAACTGATGCCACTTTGACCTTAGATCACTATATATATACATATAAGAATAATTTTAAACCAGCACAATGAAAAGGGACGCAAAAAAGAACAATGACTACAACAAACAACTTCTTCAAAAAGAAAAAGAACAAAATAATGATAGTGAAAATAGCAACTACAACAGCAATATCAACAGCAGCAGCAGCAGCAGCAGCAACAACAACAACAACACTAAAACTAACCTTATCATCACAACTACTGATAAGAACAACAATAAACTATAGCATAACATAACAGAATAAAATAAAATAGAATAGACAATGAGCAAAACATTAAGAACAATAGCATTACTTACAAAAAGAATAGTATTAATAACAACACATTAACAAATTGTTTCTGGCATTATAACAAGAAAAGCTAATAAAATGGTCAACGATAAATAACAAGTATAAAAACACGAAGAGAAAAATTGAGAATAAATGGAATAAGGATTGTATGATGACAAGAAAAAGAAAAGGAAACAAAAATAACACAAAACAGCAACAACAACAAAACCATCAAATGAATTACATAACCGAGAAACATACTATTATAATAAAAGTTAAAACCAGCAATACACAGTCACGAACAACAACAATAACGCTAGCAGAAAATATTACTTATTATCAAGGAAAAAATAGAATTACGAACAAGAAAATAAGAAAAGACAAGGATTACAACAAACAATATAAACAAAAACTATTGGAACTAAAGCAAATAAAAAAAGAACAAAGATGATAATAATAAGAATAATAACCAACAACACCAAATCATTACATAAAAAAAACAATACCTATATCAATGAACAAAAAAAACCCACCAAAAAAAACAGACACAAAGATAAGGACTATGAGCTAAAACAAAAAATGCGAACAAAAATTAAAGCTTTACAATAAACAATAGGCATAAACAATAATAAAGTTATACCTAATATGCCAACATATGAAAAACAACACTTGAACAAGAAACAACAATAAAGAAAATGAAAATAAGGACGACAAGAAATAACAATAATGGTATAATATGTCAACACACAGAAAGCAAAGCTTGAGCAAGAAATGACAACGGCAATAATAATAATAATAACAACAACAGCAACAACATCAGCAGTAGCAACAACAACAGACAATATGTCAATAATTGAAAAACAAAGCTGTGAACAAGAAGCGAGCGTAGAAAGAACAAAGAACAAATCAAAGCAACAAAAATGTTCAAAAAATAGCGAAATAAGACAATAACAACAAACGAAAAACAACACTTCACAAGAACGAGAACAAAGACAAAAACAAGAAGATAAACAAGAGTAGCAATAATACTAAAAATAAGCATTTGATATAATGAAGGAACGCTATGAAAAGAAAGAAGAGGAAACAATAATGACATGAAATAAATGAAAAATAATAACAATAACTGAAACTAAAAGACAGAAACAACAGCAACAATTAACATTGCTCTCGATTCACACCTCATACTCTATAAATAATAATCGCATAACAAATCGTCCACGTGTCAAAAGGAAGAAAAATAAGATAAAAATAATTTTAGCATAAGCATCGTCACATTTCATAAATTACTTTTACCATTTATTGTTATTTCAATTACTTAATGACTTGGTTAAGTGGTTAAATTATTCTAATTAGATACGCCCCATCCTAAGACGGTTAAATTAATAATAAGTTAATTGTTACGTTGTTAGTAATGCGACATATTCTAAACACATACATACGTTTACTTTACGGACACATCCATGTAATGCATCATCGTTATTCCTCCTAAGTTGCTAATTTTGCGAGCTGTACGAAAGATATAAAGTTTATTAGCGACCTCAGGTGCATTTTGGATGAATAAGATGACCCCATTCAATAGCAAGAATATTTTAAAAATTAATGAATACTTTACATTATGAGAAATTATGGTTAATGAAGAAAATCGACGTTAATTAACGATTTGCGTCATTCTGTTTCTCGACTACTGAGGAGATTTAATTCGATTCAAGTTCGAAAAGGGACATTATATCTAAAACATAAATCTTTAAGCCATACACGAAGAACGTGACATCTTATAAAATACCTACTAATATGTTCAGCGTAACCAAAAAACCCCGAATAAAAACCCGAGTGGTAATTTATTAACGATTGAAAAGGTTCGGAAAGAAATCGGTCTTTTATTTGTTTAAGAGTATAAATAAATTTGAGCAAAAGAATAAACCGACCAATGAAAACATTAAAAAAGATGTTCCACTTCAATCTGGAAACCCCCCAAAAAAGTATTAAAGATTCGTTTTAACGCAATTTCCATTACAGTAAATTGCTACGTCGCTTTTTCTAGGCGTAAAGTCATAAAAGAGGATAAACTAGTAGCAATCGCCATTTTCTCTTTATCCCTCATTTCCGTTTACCCTGTAAACAAAGTAACCAAAGTTTTCTTTTCTCAATTCGTTTCCTTTTAGATTCTCGCTTCCTCCGCGCTTCAAATGCTATCGCTTTCATTTTCCCTCCCATTCTCTCAACATATTCTAATGTCTGGAAATTTCCGGTCGTTGGAGATTTCAGTTTCCGAACATTTCCACCATTTATAGCGGTACTTATTTCTCATTATTTCCTTATACACTTCATTACCTTAATCGATTTTATTAAACCATTCTCTTTTTTTGCTTTTCTCACAATATTCGTCGAGTTTTTTTTCCACGGTGTGAAAATCCGAGAGCAGTGAGATTTTCAGCGACCATTTCAAACATACGGTCGTGTCCAGCGATTGCTTGTTGGAAAACATTGTATAAAAATGTTTTCTCCCTTAAAGTATACGAGACCATTTAAGTTTTACAACTACTTTAGGCCCCATAAAACCCACCCTTACAATGTTACAACTGTATCATCATTAACTTTTAATTGTCAGCAGATATACAGTTTAGCTTTTAAGTTTATTTCCTGATTTTATGTCAACGGCTTAGTCGTTCCGTTTTATTACCGTGTTTCAATTACTATAAACGGCCGAATGATGTAGTGCGGCGTTAAATCGAGTAAGCGTTCAAGGTGATTGAGAGAATTTTCTAGTCGAGGATAAAATACGCCGGAATGAAAATTCGACCGCAATGCAGAATTTTTCCTCATTTAAGGCTGAGAAAGAGACAGTATAGTCGAAAGAGAGAGACAAAGGTTTTACCAAATAATTGGAAAATGCTCAAACATTTTTTTCCTCTCTAAATTTTTGTATTGTTGTAAAAATATCGAGGGAGTATATTAAAAAAATATACTCCATGATGGGATATCAACAGAATATCGGATTTCCTAATTGAAAGTAATTTTATTATATTTATTTTTTCTATTCATCAAGTAAATAATTAAAAATTAATTGAATTTAAATTTTCATTTTTGAACACATCTTTCATTTTTTTTCTCGTTCTGAAATTATCTTCATTTTTGTTTTTTTTTTTTTTTTTGTGTTTAAGGCGTTTTTAGCTGCCAGGGCTATTACGCCAAACTAGAGAATTTAGATTTCGGGGAACAAGAGAGTTCTTCGTAGGAAAATCAGAATTTTATCGATAATATCTGGGTCGTCTGGGTTGAATAGATTTAATTTTTAAAACTTTCCCATTTTCTAAATTTTTCAATTTTTAACTAGTTTTCATTTTTAAAGCATTTTTTAATTTTTTAATTTGTCCATGTTCGAACGAATTTCTCATTTTCGAACATTCTTCGAATTTCCAATTTTTTTTTAATTATTGAACAATTTTTATTTTTGGACTTAGGTATATTATTAAATGTTTTCATTTTGGCTTTTTTAAAATTTTATTTTAAATTTTTTGTGTACCTATTCTTTATACCCATACCTTTATTTTTAGAGTTTCTTCATTTCAATTTTTGAATTTTTTGAATTGAATTTTTTTATGAAATTATTGGTTTTTGATTTTTTTTACTTTTTGTTTTTTCTCATTATTTTTATTTTTGAAGATTTTTAAACAATTTTTCAATTTTTTCATTTTCATTTTGAAACATTTTTTCATTTTTGAATTTTTATATTTCAACCATTTTTCATTTCTGATCATCCTTCTAATCTCCGATTTTTTTTGGTCGCACATTCAACTTCTGTAGTTATTACGCCACTCCTGGGACAGTTGGATTTTAAAGAGGAGGCCGGAACGTTGTAGGAAAGTCAAGATGTGGATATTTTGTTGGTCATCGGTTATTTGGTGTTTTGTAATTTTTAGAGATTTTTGGATATCGTTCAATTTTAGATACAGAAAGAGTAGCTGGTTGACAGTGTTTTGTTCTTAGTGATGAGTTTTTCGAAAAGTCAGCTGTGTGTGAGTCTGGTATGGCAGAGTCGTACTTTTGTGATTGTTACTTCATTTTTAGCTGATTTTTTATCTTAAAAACGATAGCTACTATAGTCTACCTGATTTGGGAGAAGAGGGTGGGGTCTTCAGACCCTTGTTTCGATTTAGGTGGTCGAGGTATTTCCATGGTAAGCCTGATTTTGAATGGGTCAAGAGTTTGGATGTGCTTTGGTAGGACCATTGCGATTGCCATTTTTGGATGGCGTTTAGTGCGAAGCAAGATTTAATTTTTGTTTCTTTAAATTAATTTTTTGAGTACTAATTTTTTATATGTAGACTTGGCTTTATATTTAGAATATCTTCGTTGCAGTTTTTTATTTTTATTTTTCAATTAAAAAATTTTTTGAATTGAATTTGAATTGAATTCCTAGATTAATAAACTATTACAGTTTTTGAAATTTTTTTATTTTTGGTTTTTCTCGTAATTTAAATTTTTGAAAATTTTTTACTCTTGAGCTTTCTTATTTTCAAAACAAATCCATTTTTTATTTTTTTTTTTAATGAAACCATTTCTTATTTTTGGATTTCTTTCCATGTATGGAATTTTACGATTTTTCAGTCATTTCGAATTTAATAACATTTTTTCAATTTTTTGGGCTTTATTTAGTTAGGGGATTTTTCTTGTAGGTAGAGAGGCTAGTTTTCAATTTAATTGTTTTTTTTAATTTTTATGTTTCAACCATTTTTTATTTCGGGTCATGCTTCTAATTTCCGATTTATTTTTTATTATTGTACAATTTTTTTTCGACTCCAATATTTTTTAAAGGTTTTCATTTTAGGACTTGCTTCGATTCTTAGAATTTTTTCAAATTTATTATTTTTTAGTTGGAGGTAGGAGCGGTTTTTCTATTTGGAACAACTTTTTATTTTTAGATTTTTGTTTTTCAACCAACTGGCTGCCACTTAAAAGAGAGACATACGCTAATTATACGTATGTAGATTAAGAGTACTGGATTTTCTAGAATAACTTCAATTATTTGAGAAAGTCTCTGGGAGAGGATAAGCTAGGATGACAAGAACACTATTGAGTATTTATAAAAGTGAGGTTGGATTTTTAAGAATCTTTCTTGGTACGTTGTTCAGAGACAGAGAGTAATGGTAGACTAAACAGGTGGGGATAGTGAAGCTTCCTAATGAGAAGGTAGTCATGACAGGGAGGGCATGGCCGAGGCGGAGACATGACACGAGAACACTTTCCCTTCTTGAAGAAGAAATAAGCCACGATTATAGAGATTCATGTATCAAACCAAGTTTATTTGGAAAAGGGATAGTTTATTCAGCTATTTCGCCATAATTTTTTTATTGCTTCATTAAAACAAGTTTTGAGGTGTCGGACTTGGCTTGAAGTTTGGAAATGAGAGGATGCAATTTTTTTCATTTACTCGCAGTATTAGACATTTTTTAGAAAGCAAAAATCTAGAATCCACAGGCTTTTCAAAATCTTTAACGTGCCTCTGGCCTAAGCGACAGTACACAGTACAGGAAATTTAGAAAAAACTTCTAGTTTGGGGCAAGTAGTTCTTTTCGCCAAATGACTCGATGCCGCTGAGGTCCAAGGTTTAAATTATTTTTCATATTTATTGATTATTTCGTTTTAGAAATACACATAATATTTCAACAATTTAGAACTGAATCGCATAAAATCTGCAGATCCCTCAATAATAAAATATTTCCGTTTTGTAACCTATACCTCAATTACCAACTCTTTAAACCTAATTAACTCCTAAAAGCCACCCAACTCCTTAGTAATTTTAAAACCGCAATCGCGAAGCGTTAAAAATCCTTCTCGATGAATGGGAATCACACGATGCGTGAACTATCAACAACTCGCTATACATCGCCAACGGTGCCCGATAAAATACTCAATAAATCAGCGAAACGCGTCTAATAAGATTATGGGTAGTTGTCGTTGTTGTGATACGACGGTACTCTTTAGAAGAACAACTTCACCGGTGCCACGTGGCTTTAATCACGCGTCCGACACAATAAGCTCCATCGTCTACATAAACGCACCCCATACAGATACAACCATTGTTAAACCAGCTACTCAATAGGCTATTTTCAGCGGACTTTGCGCGTTTAAGGCCACCCACCGATAGTTTTTCCTCTATTAATGAGTATCGAAACGTCGCCCGAATTTACAACTTATTTAACGACCGTCGATTTTTACAGGAGCAGTTTTCGACCTGTATCCGAAGCGAATTCATCACCGCTCAGATCGAATCCACCGTTGTTTTTTCCGCCGCATTTATCCTCCTCTTTCGCTCCGCCATTATTTCCGGGACTCAAAGGTAAGATGTAATTTTTTACTATCGTGGAAGTTTTCGAAAAAAAAAATATATATTTATAGAAGTTTTAACGATACCGCTAACCCTGATCTATAATTCGCTTATTCGTTTCAACCAAGGACTGGATAATTTTACGATAGTTGAGCGCTTTTCTACGCGCTTTTCAAATTTTAACATCGTATTACTTAAGGGTTATAGTTGCTCGTTAAAAGTTTATACAAAATTACAATGTTGAAAAGATATAAACATGAAAAATAACCGGTACACGTAAAATTAATTTTTATCTTCAAATTGTATAAAATGAATGGAAGTAGGGATAAAAGAGTGGTTTTGAATTTACGAGGCAATTTAAACATGCTAAGGAATCTATATACTAAAAAGGTGCTTTTTAGGTTTTGAAATTTGGAAAAAAAATCGAACATTTTCGAAAGATTTTTATTCCACTAGGATTGGAATTGAAGAATTTCGAATAAATATATAAATAAAATAAAATCTCTTGTGTAAACTGAATAACCAGCATAGTGGGCCAGTTTTTGCTTTTTTTTGAGAAGTATCGAAGCCATATCAATAACAGTTCTGAAATGGCTTCGAAAGAATTAATAAAAATTTCAACCTCCCCTCTCCCCAATTTTATGGGAACATCCTGCGAAACATCATTTAAATATAAATATTGAAAGAAAGACTTTATGCTCTCTTTAGATGTAAAAAGCCATACCAATTATATTAATACAATTACAAACAAATTTTTTCAATATTAATGGCATTAAATGTTATTTAATTGTAACAGACATGTTTCGACACAGCACCTATCATATTTCATTATTAAATTACTTGTATTTCTTTCCCCCCCCCCCACCATGTAAAAATAAATAATTGCATTTTTAACTTTATTTTACGAGTTTTTGTAGCCAAGTTACTGAAACATTATAGGATATCCTTGAGAAATGAGAATTGGAAATAATTTTCATTTCAGCTCTACAGAGATGAATCTAGATATTATATGAAAATGGGCCTTTCTCTTAAAAAAAAAAAAAAAAAAAAAAAAATTATAGAACCCCTGAAAATGGAAGAATTTTACGTTAAAACCTCTTCTCACTCTTTGAACAATAAATTATCATTTCAAAACTCAAAACATAATCATAATTACTAATTTTTTTTAGATATTCTAAAATGTATACTCTATTTGGGTGGAAAGGGAGGGGGGAGGGGTCAACAGATTTGGTCGTCTGAGGCATGTTGAACAACATAATAATGTACCTCCCAAATGTTTTTTCAGTAGTGTATGCAATGAACAAATAAACTACCTAAAGCATCAAAGCCATAATAGTAGGAAAAAACCAAGTATAGGAGCTATATTAAATCATAACGAATTAAAGAATCAAAAAAAAAAAAAACGTGCAATTAATGAAAGAAATTATTTTTCAAATTTTCAGAACTCCTAAAATTTTTTAAGAGTATAAAAAAAAAAAATAGAAATAAATTTTTTAAAATTTTAGAAGCCTAAACTTCTTTCAATCAGAATGAATACAAAATATAGATATATATTTTAAAATTCTTAGACCCTCTGAATATTTTCAAAAATCTTAGTAAATTCAAGAAAAACGTAAGTAGCCATGCTGCATTACAGGAGCTGAGTTTTTAATTGGGGCTCAGTCAGGTTTGCACAAAATGTTGCCAACTCATTCATGCCTACAGTCAATACCCAAACCTAATACAAAATATGAGAACCCCCATCCTATCGTTTACAAACCATCTACCATGTATGAGATTGGATTTAGGATAGTATGTAGTACTTCCTGTCCACAGTAATCATATGGCTCTATATTTTTCAAATTTAGCTATTTGAGGTACATCGAATGTTACTAAAATTTTAACGAACCACCATTTTTTATCCATTTTGACCCAAATTCAAGTAGTCATATGTTACCATCTAAGCTTACACACAAAGTCTAACTTACACAGGTCGATTTCATGAGAAAATATAAACGGTTCGTGAATTTTCAAGTCATGATTTTTCCTTAAAAAGCATTTTTATTTGCTCCAACTCTCCTCCAAAATTCATTTGGAATGGTAAAATTGAAATATGTTCATTAGGTCTCATTAGCTGAGTTTTTAACTCAAAAACGATAGCTATTACAGCCTTCCTGATTTGGGAAGGGAAGATCGGGGGGGGTGCAGTCTTCAAATCTTTGCGTTTCAAACCATTTGTATTTTAACATACGACACTAAAATTATACGTTTACCCTTACCACATTTTGAAGATAATAACTCTTCCTCCTTCCCCCCCCCCCCAATAAAACTTACGAAGGTAGGTTTGGCATATAGTATAATTCTTATCTCAGAAAATCGTATGAGTTCATATTCATCAAGTTTAAGTTATTCGAAGCTCTTCAAGTTCTCCTCAAATTTTGATGATCCACCATTTTGAATACATTTTGGCGCAAATTCAAAAAGCCATATTCTGGGCTCAAATCAACCCATATAAAAGTAAAGTTTTTTTGAATTGATTTTTTGAAGCGATATGGAAGATTCAAGAAATTTCATGACTCAGAAAATCCTCAAAATGCTGATTTATGCTCCAACTCCACTAAAAATTAATTTAAAAGTCTGAAATTTCGATACGTTGATGTCATCGACTTACTCATTTATATGCGAGTAAAAATAAACTTATTGAGGAATTTTCGCCTTTTTCAGCTCCTTTCAAAGTTTGAGTGCAGAGCTATTTTGAGTTAAATTGAAAAATCAAAAAAAGTAGTATGGCGTTTCTTTACGAACAGTCTTATAACAATTTTTAACAATTTTCATCCATACCCGCCTGCGCTACAAATAGGAAAAATATATAAAAATACCAGAAAGTTGGACATTTGCCACATGATTGCGAATTACCTGAAATGCAAAGATATGAAGACTCCCCAGTCCCACACTCCCCGACTGCTCCTATCCAAATCAAGTACGCTGTAATATATTGTTTTTAAATAAGAACTCCGCTGAAAAATGATTCCCCAAATTTTTGGAAACACTGTTTTTTTTTCAATATCGAAATAAATTGATGAAGTTATTTCATAAATTTCTAGAAGCCCGAAAAATTAAAAAATTGATTTCTCGAATACTTTCAGAAATGGCAATTAATTTAAAAATGATATGTTCAATGTGTAGACCTACTGAAAACTCATTAAAAAAAAAACAAAAACATAATATGAAGATTAACTCTTCAAATTATAAAAATCCTGCATTTTAATAAGGAAGTAAATAAATATATTATATATATTTATTAATAAATATCGTATTTGAACATTTTTAAAGACTACAGTAAATAAATAAAAAAATAATAATGATTTATTAATTTTTAAAACCGGAAAAATTTTTTTAATCGCAATAAATACATATTGAAAAATATATATTTTTTTTTAATTTTACAGAACTCATTTACATTTAAAAAAATGATAATAAATCAAAAATAATTTTAAAAAATTTTTAAACCAGTGAAATGGTGAATTTTTTTTTTTTTAAATCACCAAAAACCTAAATAATCACATTACGAAAGAGATAAGCAATTTTACTGAACTGAACAATAGACACATAAAACAAGGATTATTTTAATGCTGCCAGGGACATTCTGCTATCTTTACTCCTTCTAAATCCCATCCTATTTAGTTCGTTGTGAGCCTTTATATTGTAGTCATGACCTTGAAACTATTAAAAAAAAAAAGTCATAGCGACCAATCACTCTTTTTCTTGGCAACTAAATGCAAACCAAGCAAAATAAATACCAGCTACCATTTCAAACAAATTCTTTCAAGCGAGCTGAAAAAAGGCATTACTTTATTAAACGACGACTCTGACTTAGTTTCGCCGGTGAGACAGAGATAGGTGTTTTATTTATTAATGCGGCAAAACGTGCGGTAACCATCTTAGGGAAACAACCAATGGGTATTATATCATTAAGTTAATGTAAATTTATATCTCCTCCACTTTGGCGAACGCGTTTATATATTTCACCGTTTCAATTCGATGCTAACTTAATTTCAAAATTTCGAATTCAGCTTTTTGCGAAACACGTATAAGTATATCAAGACAAGAGTGATTTTACCAAAACAAATATTAATGAAAATTTCAATAAGAAAAACGTACGCGAAATTCTCGTTCTATTAATTCGACGCAGACGACGCGTATAATTAATAAACCATCGCGGTACCCCATTGGAGAACATTCGGAATCAAGGTGGAACGACACAATAAAACGGTCGTACAGTTGAACTGCTGCTTGGAAAAATGTTAATGATTGAAAACTCGCATCTTGTAAAAGCACTGTTGGGAAAAATGCTAACCATAAAAAACTACCACTTTGGAATATTGTGCCGAGTATACAAAAGACGAGATAAAAGTTAAAATAAAGACAAAATAACTTTAACCTATCTCGCCAATAAATCTTCGGTTAAGTTATCCCGTTATAAAGGAATTATAGTACGACGTTACCTTATAGTACGCGATGAAGTTCTATATACGTGGTGGCGTAAACAAGGCATGGAATTTGCCTTGTACGCGCCGCGTCGCCTGTGCACGCGTAGTACCATGTATGCTGGCGAATAGGGTAGCATCGAAGGGTTCATGGTGTGGTCCCAGGTGTAGAAGCTACATGTAGAATTAACGTCCTCCAACGTGTGCCTCCATAACTTAATTCTATACTTTACCTTCGTTCCTTCCGACATTTTCTTTTAGCTTGTATCTCCTTATATAATGTTTTCGTAAACTAATTACAGCGTCGTGTTTGCCTTAATTTTGTATATAAAATAGCGAGTCCGTCGCGAGGTTGAAGAATATTTTTTTAAAACCTTATTTCATAAACACCGACCGTCATAAATTATTTGTAGCTTTACCTTAATGAAAAATAACTCCGTAATGTAACATAATTACCTAACTATAAAATATTAAATGTACTTCTCATCACCAACATAATCAAAGGGATTAAAAAATTTCAATAAAATTTCCTATAAGTGTAGATAAAGTTAGAGCCGAATCACAAGCTGAATAACACAACTTGGCAACGCCGCAATAATACAGGGCGCACAAGGGAATATTTCATAAATTTTCTGGGTGTTTTACCTATTTCCATCAAAAATGTACGGAAATTTCCCAATTAGTTAAGATTCGCAACCACGTGGGCTCATTATCTAGATGTTGCAATGTTGCCAAATTGCCAATGATAATCTACACTGCCTACCACGAAGCGCTAGGTTGTCAGATTTAGCAGCGACAAGTAAAGTTATGAGAAGTTTGTGGCCATATATTTTTTAATGAAATGTGGCTTATTCAAGAATCCAATTTCGATACCTCTCTACCCCTCACAGGCCTTGTATGGCAAAAAATTTAAGTTATTTGAAAAATTAATTTGTTGAGAATTTTTTTCAAATTTTTAATTGTACTGAAAAAAATCTATCGTCTTGACTGAAGAACATTTTGATACAAAATTTAGAAAAGTTAAATACAAATAAAAAAAATTAATTAAAACATTAAATGAGAAATATTTTCAAATAGTTAAAATTCTTATTCATCTTGAAAAATTCACTTAAATTGGTAAAAAAAAATTGCGAACTACAATTAAAAACAAAAAAAAATCAAAATAAATTGGGAAATGAAATTTAAATTAGTTGAAGAACCTTTTTTTAAATTTATTTCTTTTCGGAGAAAATATTTAAAATCAGTTTTGCATTTCCACACTTTGTCCCATGAATATTTTCTGATCTCAATTTAAAAAAATTTTTTCAGTTGAAAAAAATTTTAATCAATTGAGATATTTTTTCAAACTTCCCTTTTTCTAGAAAAATATACCAGGATTTAAAAAAAAAAAATGATCTTAAATTTTAATTTCTCTCAATTTTTTTTTTTAGTATATAATTTTCTTTTTTATTTATTGTGTCATGTGATGTCAATTGAAACAGAGGCAAATTTGTTGGAAAGGAAAAACTAAATTTTCTGAAATAAATTTGTCTGTTCATGAAAGTGAACTTAAATTTGGAAAATAACTGGAAATTTGTTTTTTGTTTCAAGCACCTTGCATTGTTATTCGGCCGAAGGCATGGAGAGAAGGATTGAATTTCAGAAAAGGTGTTGTGTGTCTCATAATAAATAGTAACATGGATTGAGATGTATAAGTCATCAAATACTAGTAACTCTGAGAGAGGAAAAGAGTGTAGTGACAGTTCGATTTGATTATACTGAGTAGAGGAGTAGAATTGGGAAATTGATATAATGGTACCTGAAGGAAAAAAAAGTATAGATGCTGCTATCAACCCGAGACCAACACTTAATTTGAAGAGGTAGAGAGATAAATGTCATAATTTTGAAAATTATTGAAATATAACTTTTTTGGGAACCTCGTAGAGGTAGGGAAAACCTTGAATTGAGTTATGCAAAAGGTATGGAGCAGTAATTTGAGACCCACTTCAGATTTACCACTATACATCTGAGACCCGAAGTGGGTCTCAATAGGATAGCACCATATACCGGATCTCATAACGTTAAAATTTGTATGTATATAAACACATATATATATAGATTTATCTATGGATAAAGTGGCATCATTTTTCGTCGTCTACAGGTAAAGTGGCATCTTTTTTACAAAGTGGCATCTTTTTTTTGATGCCACTTTACCATCACATTGCTCATCGATTCAGCTTTGTGTCATGACGTCACTGGTGTGGTTATTTGGGTGATGCCACTTTACCACTAATATTCTATTTTTCATACAAAAAATTTTTTTTCGGTCTACGGTCGTAGTAGCCTCATTTTTTTGATGTTTACAGGTAAAGTGGCATCATTTTAAAAATTTGTTTCTAAGAAAACCTATGATATTATACATTCCGTTCGCCATTGCGGTGTCGTTAATGTGACATTAGATGCACTTCTGAGGAATGTGCAAACTGATGCCACTTTGACCATAGATCACTATATATATACAGATATGCTACTAACAATCCGAGACCTTACAAAAATTCGCCAAACGACTCCTCGATATGCAACTCGTTAGCAAATGACCTCTAAGGCAGTATAACAATGCAACACCCGTTTCGGGTCTTGGATGGATAGTGGCAAATCTGAAGTGTGTCTCGAATTACTGCTCTATACCTTTTGTATAACTCAATTCAAGGTTTTCCTCACCCCTCCAAGGTTCCCAAAAAAGTTATATTTCGATGATTTTCAAAATGCTAACATCTATCTCTTTAGCTCTTTAAATGAGGGTGGGTTTCGGATTTACAGCGGTTTGTTTACATTATGGAAATTTTATTTTATTATTTTTTTTTTTTTTTTGAAAAACATACCTATTTAAATTTTTGAAACAACTAAAAAATTTTTAATTAGGTACTTGCTTTTTGTTTTGCGTTTCTTTTGAACAGTTTCGTTAAAAATAGTGACAACAAAAAAATTAATATAAATACAACAAAATAATAGTAATTGTAAAAAAAAATATATTTTGAATAACTCATTCGAATTGGAGAAAGAAAATAACAAATTAAAGTAATCTTAAATATTTCATTGTTGAAATTTTTTTTTTTTGAAAAATTTGCTTAAATTTTCAAACAAAAATTCTTGTAAAAAATGTTGTTAACATTTTTGAAAAATATTCAGATTTAAGAAAATTTAAAAACAAAAAATATATGCATATAATATAAAATTAACAATTATTATATGTTTATTGGAACGTAGGAGACAAAATAAACAAACTTAAAGGTAAATCATTCTCACTCAAACCGATTCCATGAACTAATTCGAATACTCATAATCATAATAGTTAAGAAGAAATTCTGAATCAATTATTACATTCGAACATATTCATCACATTATAAACTCAATATTCACACGTGTTGTCTAGTCGAATAAATCAACACATAAAATAACCCATTAAGCGATAATTTTTCAATAAAGACATAGATTTTAAAATAAAATCAGACACGCTCAGCTAGCCAATAAAATAACGTTGATTCGAAATGAAAACCGAATTACCATAATAGCGTAGTAATTAGCACAAGCTAGACTATTCGTCACGCCGTAATTAATTACGGAGTATGCATTAAAAAAACATTATTTATCGTTAAAAACAAACGCTAAAAAATCATCGCGATACACGCGATCACTTGTGGTACATGTGGGCTGCGAAATCAACCGCTGGTAATATACGAGAGGCTGCAATCTCGTCGTGCTGATTTGATGAAATTTATAATAGTGATGGATTACCAGTTACTATAGATTTCTGTCTGATTATGTCGGTTTGATGGGTTTGATAAATTTGACACTATGCATATAAGGCTGCGAAATATTACCCGGGTTGGTAATGTAATAAAGGTAGAAAGCAAATCCTGGGTAATCCTTAGACGAGCTTGATATCGATGATGTATGCCTCATCGTGGAGTAGAAAAAATACCAACTTTGAAACGAGGTTAACGAATTTTTACGTACCTACGAAAACAGCTTTCCAACAGATTGATTTCTGGAAGGAAAACTTTTCTTAAGACTGAGCCCATTAAATACCACAAACTACGATGCTTTCATTAGGTTAATCGTGTTTTAAATATGCATACGATTATAAATTTCTAATATAGAAATCCATTTACAGGTTTCCCTGGTCTCTGCTCGTGCTGTCCCGTCAAACCTTTATCCGGCAGTAGTATATTTTCGACATCGGAAAACGGCACGAATTCCGAACAGCGTACCTCCAGTGTAGCCGAACTCCGACGCAAAGCTCAAGAGCACTCGGCTGCTTTGCTTCAAAGTCTCCATCAAGTGGCCAGTTTTCAGCAACACGCGGCAGCAGCGGCGGCAGCCCTTCAGTTACCAGTCAGCGGCGTAGGCCTTGGATTGCAATTACCTTCGTTGACTACGTTACAGGCGTTGGCCAGAAAATCCGACACAACGTTGACAAATTCGGTCCTATCGCAACCAGTGCCGTTGACACTGACACCTCCGTCTAGCAACTCTACTCAACCTTCTAGTCACGAGTCGTAAATTACGATCATGTAATCCCCTCTCAGTATTAATCGCGAACCCCCCTCATGCTGATTGTAAATTGCTAGTATACAGTTCTCTCTTCCTCTGTTTTTCCTCTTGTTTATATTTTTCGACGGTTGACGACTTTCGAGTAGCCGCTGTAATTTATATTTATCGCTAGATCGTTTGTTAAATGTTTCACTTTACATATAAGTCAACGGAACGACGAATTACGTAACATGAAAATTTCACGCGTTGTAATATAACCCGTAGGCCTAAGCATAGTTATGTACAAAAGCTATCCTCGAGTAGTTTTTAAAATTATTTCAGTAATATATTTGTTATCGTAGAAAATAAAGCATTTTAAAATTTAATTCCACTTCATTTCTCCATTATAAAACCGCAGAAAAAAGTCGAACCGACTTTTCGCGAATCTCTGTAACTCGAACTCGTCCGCCTAAAACCATACACACGCGTCACTGCAACGCAAATAAAAATTAAATTAAATTACCGGATGAAATTTTAGCAATGAAAGTTGATACGCCAGCAATACGCGGGAAAAGCACGTTAAAAACAATCTAATACCAGAATCAGTTACAACTTACCCGATGTAATTGAATAAACGACAAAAAACGCATTACCATGTTTTTGTCGGGGTGGCATAACAAACAGAATATAAAATAGGAATTACAAACAACTCCGAAATCAAGGGCCGTGCCATTAAATTACGTTATCGGTGTTCATCCATTCTCTGTAATGGTTTAAGTGCATTTTTGATACAGGCGTTACGCAAGCCTTTTTTTTCCTAACGCCGACCTGAACGACCAGGGGTGAAATTAGAGGCAATTTCTGGACTGGTGAACTTTCCTGAATAATTTTACATTTCGGTATGGAATGTTATAAAGATATTTTATTTCGATGAACAACAAATCAATATAAATAAAAAAAGAAAATCGAGTAAATTCCATATAAACGAGGAAGACTTAATGCCTTGAAATTATCGGCCTCAAATCATTAAACCTAATTACAACATTAAATTATAGATAAAACATCTTAACGCATTAGATAATGTTATAGCATAACAACAGATAGAATCTACCACACAAAACCATCGAATTATTTAAATTTGCAATAAATCTTTCATATAAACAGATCGACGAACTGCGTTGCTATATCCTTCTTTGAAGTGGTACCACACATCACTTTTTACTATTTCGTCTACTTTAACTGAAAAGCATACAACATAACGTAATGTTCAGTTTTTTAAATTAAAATTCAATTATTCTGACTATGAGTAGAAAAACTTAAACACCACTGGTCTACGATAAAACTCAGTTCAAGTTTTTTAAGGTAAGTGCGAAAATTATTTTCAAGGTCATTCGGGTCATCCGGCCCGTATGGATGAAAAATGTTTTTCTAAAATTTACGAATAAGATTGCGCCATTGATAATACGTACTTTTTCTTTTACTATAAATGAAAGAATTTTTTAAGAATATAAAAAAATGAGGAACTTACGAAAAATATCTTCCCGCTCAAAGGGCACTAATATACGTTTAGAGTGTTTCATCTTTGCGAACCTCCTTCATATCATATGTAGGACAACCTCTTTGACACTCATGCAAGATGGTATGCCTATCCTACTTTCTGAAGGAGCCAAAATATAAAGCTTTGAACAATGTTTATCAGTTTTCAACATGAAAATGATAGATATTACAACCTATCTGTTTTGGAGAGGGGGGTGAGAGAGAAGCGGTTTTCAAATCTTTGCGTTTCAGACCATTTGTAATCATTTGGCAAATGTCCAAGTTTTAGCATATATATATATTTTTTCACCTCACGCAGAGCGCCGGTAGGTATTCGTGAAATTCGCTCAAAATTTGGAGAGAGACTCTTTTTAAAAATGCAAAAAAGGTATTTCTTTGTTTCTTTGAAACACCTCAAAATGATGGATCACTCAAATTCTGAGGGGGGCTGAAGAAAAATCAAATACCTCAAATTTTTGGTTTTTAATCTCACAACAAACAGTAAGTCACGGACACCAACATACCCAAATTTTAGCTTTCTAAGTGCATTTGGAGGGGAGTTGTAGCAAAAAATGTTTTTTTGGAGAAGTTTCAAGTCTTCAAATTTTTTGAATCTTTCAAATCTCACTAAATCCACCTAAGAAACTCAAACTTTTTATGTTAGGTTGCTTGGTGATTAGAATATGACGTTTTGAATTTGGGTCAAAATGAATCCAAAATGGTGGATTATCAAAATCTGAGTAGAGCTTGAGGAGTCTCAAATTTGTAAAAATGTAATTAATATGAACTCGTACGATTATTGGAGATAAGAAGTATACTATATCCCCAATTCACCTCCATACATGATGTTGGAGGGAAGAAAGAGGGGTCATCGAAATAAAACTGAGATGGGCGTATACGAAAGGTCCAAAGTTTTTTACTACGGGGTCACATGATAAAATGAGCCCAAGTGACTAACCTATTCTGATTTTACCTTCTCATTTGAGCTCGGAGGGGAGTTGGTGTGAAAACGGCTGTTGGAGGGAAAATTACTATAAGAAATTTCATGAATCTTTCATGTCTTCTCACCAAATCGATCTGGAGAGGTCAAACTTTATATGTGGGGTCAGTTGTTGATCAGAATATGAGCTCTCGAATTTGGGGCGGAATGTAAAAAGTTGAGGTTAATTAATTTTTTGTCAATAACACTACATTCCTTCCTTTACATGTTGGTATAAACTTTACATTCCTTCATTCATAAATTTGGTCTGTATTTAGAGTTATCCAAAGACATTTCCTCTTCCCCATCACCACTTTGTGTTGTGAGAGTTGGAGTAGTGTCAATACAAAATTGTTAAAATATGGAATTACTAATTTTTCACATTTTTTCATTATTTCTCCACATCTACTTTCTCGACTGCCACCAATATTTTGATAATAATATGTGTGTATTTCACATTTTGGCACAACGGGCATATTTTCATCTATCTTAGATAACGAAATAAAAAAATGTCAAAGTTAATCACCACAAATATTTCATGTTTGATTTTACGACTCCTTTAAAAAGTAGTGTAGGCAGACCATCATACATAAATGTCATATGAATTGCCCTATATGTGATATGAAGAAAGCTCTATTGAGGTGAAATACTCTGTATAATATTACAAAGAAGTGGAATTATTCTAGAGTAGTTTTTAAAGGCACAAAATCGTTAGGAGGCTTAGGAGCTATCATGTAATGACCACTATTGAATTTATTACGGCAGTGTAGACTAGCATACTGTATTTAGCATTCGTTACATGCACGACAGAGTGGATTAAAGAGCCTCAAATAACACAAATTTGACGAATGCTAAGGCAAATATGCATACCATATCTCAAATTCACCTTAACAGATGATACTGGAGGGGATAAGAAGTTTTCAGCCTTAATATTGGATATGGGCACAATAGAATTAGCTTCTGATAGCAATCCTCCTCCCTTTACATTGTGAAAACTCAGTTTCACTATTTTTTTCAATTTTTAGTTCTGTTGTTTTAAAATTTGTCAAATTTTAACATACAAGGTATAGATGGTAAAATCATATGCGAATTTTATTTTCAAATTTGAGTTTATGGTTGTGCACAAGAATCAGGATATTCGTCATTTCATAGTTTCTTGCACGAGTGGTGCTTTTAAGTGATTTGACAATCTTTAGAACCCTAGTGGCATCAATTTAAAAAAAAAGATTTTTCATCCCAGTATACAGCAATTATACACTCGTATTATAATCTGCAATATATGTATTATCTACAAGTAGTGCGTACTGAATTTCATAAACGTTGAAAGAATTTCAAAAACTTGAATTTTGACGCAATAGCCCAAAAGCGAAACTCGACACCAACACTACCAACAGATTTCATGAAGGGCCCAAAAAAGGTAACTTGAGGACAAAAAAAATTTATCTGTACATATTGACAACGATAATGAATAATACCCTAAATATTTAATTTATTTTCATATATCATTATAATTTATTTAATTAAAAAAAATTATTTTATTTTTAATTTAATTTTATATTAAATCAAAATATTGAATAATTAAATTTTAATGAATTACAATTAATTAAATTTAAATTAAATTAAATTAAATTAAGAATAGAATTTCTCCCTACCCCTTGAAAGAATTGAGAAATGCCGCCATCTTCAATACCATACGCCAAATACCTCATATGTTATCATTGTTGTAAAGCGAGTCTAATAATTACTCGAACGATACCACTTATATTTTCAATTTTAAATAATCAGAGTAATTTCTCGGCTCATCAAAGATATATAAAATGATTTGGTTTCTTTAATACCAAGCCATATGCAAAAATACCATCGACACCATCTTCTAATTCGCTCGACAAACGGTTAAAACGAGTTTCTCAATAATTTCACCATAATGCAAATAAATTAACATTTTTCAATTATATATCCCACAATTCCCAAGCGATCAAAGAGATACTTCGTAACAAACATAAACCCACAAGCTGAAAGTTCGCGAGCGCCTTAGGACTTTTTTTAATAAAGTAAACAGTACTTATGTGTACTTTACATAAATCCGTCATCTATTTACCGAGTATTTTGTTAATAAAAAAATAAAAACCTATGAAAAAGTAACGTACTCGAAAGAGCTTTAAAAAATTTACTCTTACGAGTCAACGTATATGTATTCAATCGTGACGAGCCAGCATACCATGTTTTTATATTGATCACATTTTTAAATTATTAAAAAAAAACTACTCACCAACATCGTTGCATTCGGATACAGGTTTTTCTACGATTCTTCCGAAGAAATCTCTGGTTTGCTGAAAAATTAAAATTACCCTCGTATAATCGTTCGATAGATTAATGCGAATACATAGGAAGCGATTGATATTATAAATATTGATGGCGAAAAAACGCTCGCCTCGTGTTGACCCTTTTGCCAGCACAGGAATGAAAAGAACATCGTTCGAGAAGTCAGTTTTATTCCTTTTGATAACAGATGTCAGTGTATAGTCTGTGCCCGTTATCTGTCAGATTATCAATTTTATAAATGCTATCAAATTTTTATTTCGCGGTAACCTCCGTCACGAGAAAATTGATGCATCGGGCTGTAAAATAACTCTACTTTTTGAGAGTTACTCGTGTTTCTTTTCTCGATTATTTTCAAATGTTACATTTCGTTTGGACGAAATGTAAGCGAGGCAATCCAACCGTATCGAGGCTTAGTAACTGAATTATGGTGGTTTCTAGCATTTAGAAATTTTTATCGATGAAAAATATTATTGCCTTTTCGTAAAGGTCGAGAAATTTCTGAAGTTATAGACAACACATTAGACATTTTAATGCGATAAGTTGCCTATATACTGCTATCTAATCGACGCCCTTATGAAATTTATTTTAAAAAATATATTTTGCATATGAATTGAATTGCGAACAATATCTAAGTTTTGTTCAGTTGATTTGAACAGGAAAAAATAAATAAACAAAACTGTTTTTTTTTTTTTGGATACTTGCAAATTTTTTCATAATATAAATAAAAAAAAATTTTTAATAATCAAATGAATAAATTAATTTTATAATTAATAGTAAAAAAAAATATATATTTTTATTAATTTAAATAATAAAAATCAATGACTGAAGCTACCTTTAGTCATCAAAAGAGAAAAATAATTTTTACCCACCAATTTTTTTAAAGTTTTGAAGGTCCTCACTTTTTAAAATCTAATAGGTTAATCCATCCGTGTCTGTGGCCCTAGCGGTAGTTCACGGAACGTTATAAAAAAAAAAACTTTTTTGAAAGAATTCAAATGTTATGTTTTCAAAAGTGAATGACCTGGGGTCTTTAGAACTTGGAAGATAAAATATACCCTACTTTTAGTAAGGATTCCGAAATATGAGTCATTTCGTAGTAGAACATTTACTTTGCGCCATTTTGAAGCAATGTTGTGATATTTTGGGAAGTACTATCCAGTAAAGAGTCGGCAGTATTTCGTCTCCAGAGTCTTAAAGAGCTCAAATAAAGCATCTTCTATGCACAATTGCACATGGTATATGAATTACATTTATTATTAATTTAAACATTTTTTTTCAAGAGCCCTAAAATTTCGAAAAATTTTCAGTCTTTAGACGATGAAACGTAATTTTTGCAGGCAAAAGCAATTTCATTTTTTTTTCAAATTTTTCGAATTTTTGTAAATTTTGTCGTAATTTTTATAAATATTGCCATCAAGTTTGAGGAGTGAATATTTTTTCACGTTTTCTAAGCATAATTTGACAATGCTTTCTGCTTAACAGCTTCATTTTTTGAAAAACACGGCATTCGAGGTACCTCCTAATGAATGTTTCATTGTTAGTATTTTAAATGTCTATGTCACATGCAATGAGTAGGATAAGTTTTTTTTTTTTTTTGTTTCACCTCTATAAAATTCATTTTCTCGAATTTTGCTATTATATAGTTTCACGTTACTACAAAGGTGCTACAAGAGCTGAAAATCCAAGGGCCCAATACGAATTTCCCAGTGTCCTCGTACCTCTATCACGCCTTGGTTATGGTGAGAAATCAATATAAATTCATCATTTCAGTGCTGACACCAGAGTGCAGCTTTAACATTCTTTGGTAATCATAATTATACGAAAATCTGGAGAGCAATATTCGCAGATTTGTAATTGAAAAATCGATATCTCTTCTCGTTCATTTGGCTGAGATACATTTTTAGAATTTTTTTTTCTTTTTTTTTGGAGTTTGCTATATTATTATTATCATCATCATTTATTTATTTATTTATTTATTTATTTACTTATTTATTTATTTATTTTCATTAATGCATGGTGTCTCACAAATTTTCATTCATCAAAATATGACTTTTAAATGACTTTTTGAATAATCTTTTCTCATCAATACTTATATAGATCATTCTACTATCAACTCCACCCCCGGTCCCCAAGAAAAAACAATTTCTTTATAACAGAATAGCCGAAAAAAATCTCAAACGATGGAAATACCATGGCAATCAGGAAAATAGAAAAACAATACGTACATCAAATGAAACATAATATAAACAACTGAACAACGCGGTGATCATATGAAATTCTATACCTGTCACTGTTACCTACCTCTTCGAATGATCAAAAAAACAATTAATTTTAGAATATTTTTAACTGAGTTTTCAACTTAAAAGCGATAGCTATTCAAGCCTACTTGATTTGAGAAGGGAGGAGGGGTAGGGAGAAGATGGGATCTTCAAACCTTTGCGTTTCAGAGCATTTGTAATCATCTGGATAATGTCCAACTTTATGGCATATACATTTTGTTCTCCACGTGTACGCTCTTCTAAGCACTTTTTTGTTTTTTCGATACACCTCAAAATGGCGGATCACTCAAACTTTGAGGGATCTGGAGAAAAGGAAAAAACTTCAAATTTTTGGTTTTTGATCTCATATGAAAGTGTGAGTCAGGGACACCAACATATCCAAATTTCAGCTTCCTAAGTGCATTTCGGAGGAAGTTAAATCAAAAAAGGGCTTTATAAGGAAGTATTGAGTCATGAAATTTCTTAAATCTTTCATATCCCCTCACCAAATCAACTTAAAAACTTCAAACTTTGTGGGTAGGTTAATTGGTGTTCAGAATACGAGCTCTTGAATTTGGTTCAATATGGATACAAAATGTTGGATTATCAAAATTTGAGTAGAGCTTGAGGAGCCTCAAATTAGTGAAAATGTAATTAATATGAACTCACACGATTATTGGAGATAAGAAGTATGCAATATCTCAAATTCACCTCCATAAATGATGTTGGAGGGGAGAAGGAGGGGTTATAGAAATAAAAATGTGGTGGGGAGTTCATGAAAAGTCGAAAAATTTTTATTGCGAAATCATATGATAAAATGAGCTTAAGAGACTAACCTATCCTAATTTTAGCTTCCCAAGTGAATTCGGAGGGGAAATTACTGCAGGAATGAATCTTGCATACCCAACATCGAATGGACCTAGAAAGGTCAGACTTTATGTGTATAGGGTTACTCGAGGGCAGGAATATGACCTCTTCAATTAGGGTCAAAATGGATCCAAAATGGCGAATCTTAGCAATTTGAAGATAATTTGAGGAGCCTCAAGTAGTTATAATTTGAGAAATATGTGTTCATATGTTTTTTTTTTTTTTTTTTTAATTTGAGATAAAATGATGACATATCAAAACTAGCCTAAGCACAAAAATTTATAATTCATCATGAAAAGATGACGCTCCACTTGGGTCAGATTCCTTCTCTAGCTAATGTTGACGCTTTTGATATATCTCAAACGAATTGATAAATTTCGAATAGGCTGCTACAAAGGTTATATTGTTTTCGTTGGACAATAGATTATATATTAATCGAGATTTCGCTGTGCAGTTAATTACTACTTTAGAGATGGTATTGCTACCACTGCAGATACTAACTAAAAACGATATTTTATTCAACTTCTTACACCTGCAATCAGCTTAAATTCGCCCTTTAAGCTCTCCTATGAACCAAAAAGCTACCTCTTTCTTACACCAATAAGAATGAAAATCATTATCCCAATACCGAATTCGCTCATCGCCTTCACTCCACACTCCAACGTTTTCGCATTAATTGACCAAAACGACCGGGACGCTATGGCCGCGCTCTTTAACGACTTTTAATTGCTAATAGACGCGGAGAAAGGCGATTTCAGTCGAGAAAAACGTTTTCATTTTACATTACATTTAACACGAATCATTAAAACCTCCAATGTATTTACAGTATTCAATTGCTTCATCGAGGAAACAATAAATTTCCAAAGAGATACGCCGGAAAAATAGAGAACACTACAGTCAATTAATTTAAACCGTGTAAGGGAAAAAAAAGAAGCCGAGCCAACAGAAACACGGCGCAAAAAAGGAAAACCACCGGCGAGGTGAAACAGCCGTTATAACGCGACTACAAAAGCGCTAGTTACACGCGAATAAAACAGATTAAAGTAAACGCCGCACCATCCAAGACGTGAGGAAACAAAAGGTCATTCTGTGGAAAAATAAACGACCGAATAGCAAGAATGAGCGAAAATGGTAACTACGTTTCCTGCCGAGCTTTACTTAACCGTATTTTCCGACGAGCCCCCGCCCCTCTTATACAAAAAGCATCGAAAAGGCAAGAAAAACAATACGCCTGTTTACGTTGGTATTTAGTAAAATCCCAAATCCGTCGACTAGCCCCGAAAAGTTTCCATCTCGCCGATATAAATAAGAAGCTATTTCCGCTTACTTTTACGAGTCCATTTGCAAAAGTTTATTCGCTTGAAATGCGTAGGGTGTTCGTAAATATTCGCGTATAGAAGATTTCAATTTTTCGCCATTATCGATTAATTCGATCTCGTCAGCGGAGATATTCTAGCGACTAATGTCTACGAACGGTCGATAGTATTTATTTGGTCTGGTAAGTTATTATTACGTTGTTTTCATAAAGTTTAGAGATTACATGGTAGAGATAAGAGACGAAAGCTTTGAATTTTCTCGCAACACCCTGTGCAAGAGAAAAAGCTGGATTCACAATGAAACCGAAAATATAAGATACATTTAAAATTAAAGTAACGCGATGCTTAGGATTTGTGGGCTACAACTCCGCCCAACGCTTTACGTCGTCCAGGGGTTCGACTCCACCTACGCTATCAATATACAGCCCTTCAATTCTCTCCCTTACGCGATAAAATCCTATTATATTTCAACTGTTTACTTTCACATCCTATCCTTTTGCTTGTTTCATTACTAAAAACGGTTAGAATTTGGAACAAAACGTCTTCAATTTCTCCCCCTCTCCTATGTCTAAATTCTTGAAATATTTCTCGGACGTGGCCACGGTAAAGTTTTCTTTATTTTTGGCGAACAAAATACGTTTTACTTCTGCCCCCGTAACGGCATTAAATTATCCCTTATATTTCCTTTTTCTTCGGTTCTTTTTGCTCTCCGGCCGCTGACCATTCGAAACCATTATTTATACGGAGTTGGATACTTTAAACAGGCGTTTTTTTCTTTATTTATCGCCTTCTGGCTCCGATTGTATTTGCGGTCAATATAGCGTTCGGCTACGAAATAAATTTGCTCTTTAGTTAAGGAACGCTGTGTTCGTATGTTTATTCTAGCTGTTACGCAGGCGTGGTGACGTATAATTTGTCTATGGATTGCTTAAATTTTTGGAACGTTTTATGAAAAATTAATTTACATGCGGGCACCTCTTGTACCTCCTGGAAAACAGAACATTTTTTTTTTTACTAATTTCCTTATCAAAAACCTAAACATAATTTTTTTTCAACGTGGTTGAATAATTGAATTTAGAAATTTTTCCGAAATAAAGGGGAGGGATGCAAAGGAGCGGCAAAATGACCCGGAAGGTTAGTTTATGAGGACACACAAGCAAAGGACATGAACATTGAACAGTATGAAAAAGAAGCATTAGGTAAAATACATCTATAATTTTTTCATCTTTTTTTTAAGGGGAGTAAAAAGTTTTTTTTTTTTTTTTCAAGGAAAAATGCAGGAGCTTGGAGCCGAATGCAATACTTTTAAAGGACTTAATACATTTGAAGAAGCACTCGGGCAAATGAAGGACTTTTATAGAATTTGCAAAACCTTGTAGGGCTGTTCGATACTTTCCTAGATGTGTTTCCAAAAGAATTGATTTCTGGGCAACTTGAAATTCCTTGTTACTTTTTGTGTAGTCCAAAGGTGAAAAAAATTTAGCGGTCAAGTTTTACAAAATTCGAAGCATGCAAAACACTTTTCCTATTTTTTTGAAAAAACATTTTCATTTTGGCTTTTTAGCATTCTGGAAGGTTCATATGTCTCATTGTTATCTTACAACAGGACCTTATAATGTAGCCCTGTAAGGTAAAAATTAGGCAATAAGAATATTATCTAGTTTCCTGAATGTGAGACCGGGATGAGAGAGGGGCAAGGAGGGCAGACTGCCTCTATGTCCGCGTTTCTAAAAGGATTCGTAAATTTAAATTTTAAATTAAAAAATTGTTTACATGTCTTAATACTTGAAATATTTTACCTTAGTTTTTAACTTAAATAGATAGCTATTACAGCCCACCTGATTTAGGAAGTGGGAGGGAGGGGTCTTCCAAACTGTGTTTCATTTCTCCCCCCCCCCAGTTAGCGCAAGCGGGTATTCATGAAATTTGCTTAAAAGTTGGTGAGAAATTCTTCTTAAAAATACAAAAAAGTACATTTTTTTTGTTTTTTCGATAAAATTCAAAATGGCGGATCACTCAAATTCTGAGGGGGACTGGAAAAGGGGCAAACAGTTCAAATTTTTCGTTCTTGATCTCATATGGAAGAGTGAATCACGGACAGAAACATATTCAAATCTTACCTTGTTACATGACCTTTTGAAAAAATTTGAGCAAAAAATGTCTTTTTGAGGAAATTTTGTTTTTTGTCCCCCACGCGTAGCGCCTGCGGGTATTCATGAAATTTTCTTAAAACTTGGTTATAGATTTTTCTTAAAAATACGAAAAAGTACCTTTTTTGTTTTTACGATAAAATTCAAAATGGTAGATCACTCAAATTTTGAGGAGGGGCTGGAGAAAGGGCAAATAGTTCAAATTTTTTGTTTTTCATATCACATGAAAGAGGGAGTTCCGAACACGAACATATGTAAAATTTCAGCTTCTTAAGTCCATTTGAAAGGGAGTTAGAGCAAAAAACGGTTTTTTGAGGAAGTTTTGAGTAATGAAATTTCTTAAATCTTTCATATTTCCTCATCAAATCAACTTAGAAAGCTCAAACTTTGTGGGTAGGGTTATTTGGTGATCATAATACGAGCTCTCGAATTTAGGTCAATATAGATACAAAATGGCGGATTATCAAAATCTGAGAAGAGCTTGAGGAGCCTCAAATTAGTAAAAATGTAATTAATATGAACTCACACGATTATTGGAGATAAGAAGTATGCAATATCTCAAATTCACCTCCATAAATGATGTTGGAGGGGAGAAGGAGGGGTTATAGAAATAAAAATGTGGTGGGGAGTTCATGAAAAGTCGAAAAATTTTTATTGCGAAATCATATGATAAAATGAGCTCAAGAGACTAACCTATCCTAATTTTAGCTTCCCAAGTGAATTCGGAGGGGAATTACTGCAGGAATGAAATGACTTTTGTAACTTGTACAATCTGTTAGACAGTTTGTAATGCCAAATAGCTCAAAATAGATCCAAAATGGCGGATCGTAAAAATTTAAAGATAATTTGAAGATCCTCAAGTAGTTATAATTTGAGAACCATGTGTTCACTGCATTTGTTCTAAATTCAACTTCTTTAATGGTTTTGGAAGGGATAGGGTAGGATATTCAGACTTGGTATTGCATATGGCCTGTAGTCATGAAGGGATTAGCAACGTTTTTTTGCAAACCCAAACAAGCCCCACTTAAAAACTCAGCTCTAGAAATGCGGCATGGCTGCTTACTTTTTCAAATTTTATTCATATGCCATATTATGATTTTTTTCCATGCTCAACAAAGGCAAAACGTTAGGCAAATATGTATGCATAATAATTTCGATTTATCACTAGTAAGATAGTTGGGGCTTCGCCCCTACAAATTTTCATTTTTTTTGGCTTGATGAAATTTCTGCAAATTAATGGAGCATTTCAGAAAAAAAAATTACCAAAATCGGTCAGTTAAGAGAGCCCTGTGGAAGCATCTGAAATTTTTTCATTAAACTCTTCAACGTCTATGATTCTTTTATTAGAATTCGCTAATTTTGATTTCTTCTCCTCCTATTTCCCATGTGTTGCTCAGTAGGTAATACATGGACTTGACTAATGTGCTCCTCAAATATGTAAACGATCTCGTACTTACCGCCACTGCTGCTACATACCTCGAGAAATGACTAAAATATTCCGCTATGCTCGAAATAAATTTAGCATATTTCGCTGTTGTTATAACCACCGCAGATTTTTTTTTTCAACTTTCATTTGGCGGTGATAAATCACTTTTGCTATTTTTTACATTCTCATTCTCGTTAAATGATACAGAAATTTCGTTGCCCTCTATCTCGCCATTGAATGCCTTTCCATGAGATAAAAGCAGAAAAAAATACCCGTAGTCCTAATACATAAAACGTTTTAAACCGAGAACGCATCCGACTTATTCGAATTTCATATTAAGCCTTATACTTTCGGCACGATACGTCTGAACGTTTTGATTTATCGTTTCGAGTTCCTTTAGAAATTTCGGAAACTCCGCTTTCACGCTATCTTTTATTCATTAACCGAACTAACAACATCGCGCAAAAACCCCTTTACAAAATTGAACAAGAATTATCGCGCGTTTTCTATATCACGACTCGGTGTCATAAGCGCGAATTATTACAACTCGTATTAAACGGACTTCCTATAGTAACTTTTCCAAAAACCCGTCTGCGTCGTAAATTACATCAGACGACATCGCGACTCCCTATTTTCGTATTGGGGACACAGTTGCAAAAAGCGCGGGGAAATTAAAATTTTTCTAATGCAGCGAGTCGACGACTACGACTGAGGTACCATGTGTATTACACGCTTCTCGTCCGATGATATACGATCAGTTTAATTGTGAAATAGGCTTACATTCGGAATAACTCACCGCAAGTGGCAAACTTACCCGAAGGAATTACACGCGATGAATTTAACTACTTGGAAATTCGCGGAGTTTTCAATTTTTAATTTTCATCAGAGAAAGTGTAAGTATTACAATGAGAGATGGATTTTCATTTCTTGCTTAATTTAAAAATATATATATACCCAATACCCATACTTTATTGCCAGAACTGAGTTTTCAAAGACAAGTTTAGATATCAGTAAATAGTTCAGGGAATACTTGTATACTTATAATGACTTGAACAGAGAGGCCGGAAACCCCTCCCTATCCTCTCCAACATCAATTATAAAAGTCGATTTAATGTATTTCGTACCTATTGCCTACAGTAATCATATGCCATCATATTTATTGCATTTGAGTCATTGGAGGCTCCTCAAACCTTCCAAAAGTTTTGAACATCCGCAATTTTGTAGTCCCTAATTAACCTCAAATAGTGCATACAAAGTATGAGTTCTCTTGGTGAATTTAGAGACAAGGGATCTAATAATTTGCAACGTAAAAATTCATCACTTTTTATCAATATCTGAAAGTATAGTAATAGTGGAAAAAATAGTAGTTTTGCTCAAGAGAAGTAGGGGCGGGGGGGGGGGGAATCAACATTAAAATATTTTAATGGAATAGATCATAATATTGTGCGTATAACTGTGCTCTGCTGTAAATGTTGTAAGTCCACCCCTCAAAAAAATTCCTCACTATCATTCAAAGTAATAAAAAAAACGAACTTATAAAAAAAAATCAAACATTGTAATGCTACGAAAAAATTTTAAAATATAATTAAAGATTAGAATATATTTTGGTTGCAAGAGAAGTAGGGGCGGGGGGAATCAACATTAAAATATTGTAATGGAATAGATCATAATATTGTGCGTATAACTGTGCTCTGTGTAAATGTTGTAAGTCCACCCCTCAAAAAAATTCCTCACTAATTCAAAAAAAAAAAAAACGAACTTATAAAAAAAAATCAAATATTGTAATGCTACGAAAAAATTTTAAAATGTAATTAAAGATTAGAATATATTTGGTTGCAATTTTGATTTTATATCATGTCTCGAGAATTTTATTACATCATTAGTACGATCCCCTTTGTGCTCAGGGGGATCACCAATAGGAAGCGCTTTAGTAAAGACCTTAAACTTTATTTGTTAAATAATAGAGATTTTGATTATTTTTTTGTTCATTTTATTTTGTTTATTTATTTATTTATTTTTCTGTTTGTTTATTTTCTTTTATTGCTTTTACTTTTTTGTTTTTGTTCCTTTTTTGCTCATTCAGCCTCGTTTTGTTTTAGTTTTTCTTTATTGTCGTTCTTACCGTAGCGTATGATTTTTGTTTTGTTTTTTATGTACCTTAAGTTTTTGTTTTTTTCTCTCTTTCTTTTCTCTCTCTCTTTTTTTATTTTTTTATTTTCTCACTCTTTTTTCTTTTTATGTTTCATCTTACAAGTATTATATTTAGTGAAGTTGATCCACGCACCGCTCATGCTAAAAGGCACACTGATGCGAGTTTTTTGAATCCGATTTTGTCTATGTAATTATTAAGGCAATAAATTCATTTCATTTCATATTATGTATACTGTATGTACATGCATAGAAAAAAAAAATTGTGGATGTTTAAACTTCAATCTCGCCATTCAATGAGAACTCCAACCCCGCAAAAAATCAAATATTAGAACAGTGAACATTAAAGTGAAATCAATATCTTCACCAGCATCTAATACCAATCTAAATCGTGCCTCTGGCGTAAGCGGCAGTACATGGCACTATGGCACTACTCAAATAAAAAATAATAATAATAATAAAAATACGTTAATTTTTAAATTTTAAAGTTTTTTTTTTTTTTTTTTTTCAAAGGAAATTGAAAAAAATACACCATTACTTTCTTATTTTAAATTAACAATTTAAAAAAAATTTTATTTCCAAAAAAACATCAGCATATTTTCATCATCTTCTTCAGCTGTTAGACAGCCTGAGTGGAAAGATATTTATAGGATTCGAGAAATTTTATGATCCAAATAAATTATTTTATAAAAAAAATTAATTAAATTTTTTTCAACTCTATTGAATGTGGATTTAACAATTTAAATAACAAGCTAGCAAATTTTTTTATTTATTTTAATAATTTATAATTTTTAGTTTTTTCAATTATTGCATTCCCATTTCCATCTACTCGTATCTAAACGGCTGAAATTTTCATATGTTGGTAAGTTAAGGTCCCACGATGATATGATACTACGATAAAAAATGTTGATTTTTCAACTTCTCATGAATAACTTTTGAAAATGTCCCATCAAGTACCATATCTGAAAATTGCTAAATAATTTTGAGCGCATTCTCCTCAATGTGCAACAGGTATCACTATTCGAGAAATTTTTCTGTGTTTCTTCTAATAAAGCTTTAAACATTAAAATATTAAAATATTCCCGAATTTTCTACTTTTATATTTCGAACAAAACATCCCAGACGGCACTTTCACTATCCATAAAGTCTTAGTATTTCTGAACCGCTCAGGTATGTTTCATCAAATCTAAACCCGCTGAAAGATGGCGTGATAACCCAATAGCAGTTAAATACGCCACAAAAAAACAAAAAAACTTACGCAGACAAGCGTGAGGGTGGGCACCTATCCCAAGATGAAGGGCTTGCACTCTAAACTACATATTTCACAATTTTTAAATGGGGTACTATGTACTTGATGGAGTGTTTTCAAAAGTAATTCATAAAAATAAAAAAAATATATATCATTTTTACATGCACTTTTTTGAATTCAAAATATGTATTTCCCCTTTTACCCCTTCTACATTCACCGTTTTTTATCCAATGATACGTCATCATGTGCTCTACATGTTCATTGTTCATGAAAACCTCATATTCCTATCAGTAATAAGTAATAGGTAACGAGATATTAATTTTCAAAAATATACTATCATTATTATCGATATTTTTCAATTTTATACTTCGATACATAAGCAAGCGCGGAGGTGAGCAGTGGGCACCTATTCTATGTTGAAGGATGCGAATTATTTAAAAATTTTAAAATGAGGTACAAAGTTAATCATATAAAATTTAAAAAAACCAAATATTTTTCCACGCACTTGTTTTTACTTAATTCAAATATTCCCTCTCTTACCCTTCCACATTCACTATTTTTTATCCAATAATACCACATTACATGCTCCACATGTTGAAGCAACTTCCTCCTCCGGGATTCGCATCTAGCGAATACGGGCCTGGCAAACCCGAGGCACCTTAGCTAGCTTTGGCATCATTTCTCATTTCTATGCCAGAACTATTCCTTTTTTAATTCTCCAGGGACTCCGACTTGCAGTTATGAGTCAGAGCAACTGTAATTGTGGGAGCGGGCTTTGCAACTGCGGAAAATCCCGGCTCCAGTGGGCATAATTTATCTCACTGGTCCCAAAGCACACTCTGTTGCTGAGTTGTCTATCCTTCTTAAAACAAATCCTTCTTCAATCACTTTCCATACCTAGGCCACGGGTATATGTGGCATCTCATCAACGTAAAAGTTGAAAAAAAAAAAGCCCTTAAAGAGTTTGTGAGTCCTGCTATGTCAGATTCCTCAAGTGCTCCATCTGGGGCCTTAAAATCTGGCAAGTAGGAAATGAAATGAGATATAATCTTATTAATAAAAGTGGTACGGTTACATATAAGTTGGCGCTTCAAAACGTGGCCCTTATTGACACTATTCCACTCATACAACTGTACAGCAGTTCTTTTATTATCACCTGAGACTCCTATGGGCTCCTGATTCCTAGGTGATGATGAACTGAAAGTGCACGGTGCTTGCACTACCCAATTAGATCCGAACCTGAACACTTTTTTCATTTCAAAGCGGTATATCTCAGCCCCTTCATTATTCTGAATAGGAAAACATCATTACTTTTACTTCATTGCAGTCAAATATTCATCACACAAAAAGAACACACCATGTATATGTTTGGAAATTGCTAGAAAGTAGTTCAAGTTTTTAAATTATTGGAAGGTTTTTTCCAAAATGTCAATAGGAACAAAGTGAAATCATCTGAAATTTCTCCTCATTTTTGAAAAAGCGGAGAAAAGGGGGAGGAGGACTTGCAAGGGAAGCTTACCAAATCGAAGTTGAAGAGCAATTTTTTGGCGGTATTTTAAACAGCTTATAATTTCTTTTTTCTTTTCTTTTTCTTTTTTTTTTTTAACGTGCCATGTACAGCAACAATCGCTAGAGGCATGAGAGCAACTTATATTTTACTCATTAATCCTGTGGACTTTAGAAACATGAATAATTTATCAACCTGTGTTTGGTCATCTGACAATATTTCTTTTAAAGTATTAGAGTAAAGGTATTTGGATCGAGGGAGTTGGTAGAGGGGGCAATCAGTGAAGATGTGTTAAACAGTTATGAAGAAATTTTTTTCGTGTATATTATCAAAAAATTTTCTTTTTTTTCAATTTCCATCGTGCATACTGGCAGTTACAACTGAAAAAATTATTATTATTATTTAATTTTTAAATGTACGTAAGCTATTTTTTCCTCCTTTCTTCGTCAAAACAAATCAGAGACATTCAAATAAATTTATTTATTCATTTTTTTTTTGAGTTCTGTAGTCTATTTAGAATATAGAACTGATACCAAACAGGCTCGCTCCAATTAAAATTTCATTTTGAATTTTGATCGAAGCTCAGATGTAAGTGTGGTCGTGTTGCTGTCAGTTGGCTGTCAACAGCTACGTTCATTTCGAAAACGAGTGGTTAGCAAGTACAAAACGAGTCAATTTGGAATCAGTTTTTTTTTTTTTTGAATCTGTTACCATGTACCTGCTAATTCTGAACGGACTATAGTGTAAGTAGGCAATTTTATTCATTTTTTATTTTTTGAAAATAAAACAAAGCAGAAGAGAATGGACTATGAAACTGTAATTATTCTCATCATCTACGCGTCTATACGTCAAATTTAATCCGAACAATGAAAGAATCGGAGAAAAGACATAAAAACCTCGAAGCACGCAATCTCATATATTTTCACATAACGCAAGGAAACTGCAGTCTTTAAAAATTGAATACAAATTTAAATTTCAACGACGGTAAATTAAACCAAGCCATTTTCATTTCTATTCCCAATACCCCTCGTAAAAATCCACTCCACGCGAGCATCTTCAACTCCCTTAAATCATTCCGCCAAGTCATACATTACTCCAAAACTGACTACACGACTCGAGGTGGTAAAACTTCCGAAAGCGAAGTTATGGTAAAGTTTTTAAATTATATACGGTATTTTATACGTCCACGGTACACCATAAAGAATTACCGAGTCCATTAACCAGATACGGCCAGATTTATTAGTAAACTATTACAGCTTAAAAATCTTACCCTCATAAATGCCTTTCATCATATTTTATTAGCGTTACGATAACAATAACTCGAACATCTTTTTATTTGTAATGTAGTGCAGAAAGAAAATAGCGTACAAAAGGAAAGATTAATTATTATGGGATAGGCTTCAGTGAGCTAAGTACTGAGAATGAGGGGGGCTCGAGGGTTGCGAATTGTTATTTCATCCCTTAATGACTTTCAACTTAACAGCGCCACCGTCGCCGTTCATCTCTTGTGTCATTATTCGCTTTGTTAGGGCGTCTCAAAGCCGGTGAGGAAGAATTTTCGAACATTACAATGAGGCGAGAATTGGAAAAAATTATTTACCTGATTTATTCGCCTTTATTTTAATACTTCATCGTATCGTTGGAAAAAAATTTTTACAAATTAATTTTTCTTAATTTTTTTTTTTTTTTTTTTTTTTATCTAATAATATTTGAAATAATAACAAAAATAAGAAAAATAAAACATTTCAAAGATGAGTTAGTCAATTTTTTTTAAATTTTTTTAAACATAAAAATAATAATTCTGAAATTTCGATTCCAAAACAGCAGACTTTGTAAAAAAAACGTAAAAAAATTTGTTTACGCCTTAAACTTTACGAAACACTGGGCGCTGTGAAAGTTATAGAAAATCTGTATATTTAAAGCAACCCGTCTCTTATTACGTTTATCATTATACAGCAATTAATATTATAACAGACTCTATAAGCCAGCATAATGAGCGTACTATTTTGTTTATTTCATTCGTCGGCAACTTCACTTTCTCCCTTCGCTTCGTCAACATCTTCGGCTCATTTCCGCTCGGTTACTCTTTAAAAAGCTGCGTTCCTTTTTAAATTGCTTTTCTTTTCTTCATGAAATAATTTTCGCCGTAATAAAGAGTAAATAATTGAAGCGCGCCGCGTGACGAAAATGCGAAAGCAGAATAAATGCTATTCCAGCGATTTTTATCCTTTGTATAACGAAAAATCTTCATTTTAACCTTTTTTCCCCTTGTTTTTTTATAATCAACCTTTTGCGCAACCGGATTTGAAACTTAATTTTTAATGTTTTCAAAGCAGATACTTTTGAATATTACAAACCGGAGCGTTCTTTTCATTGAATTGATGCTCCGCGGTTTGAATAATTAATTTCTTAATCGCGACTAACCATCAAGTCGCGAAATTTATCATGCATAATGTAGCACATCTAATGAGAATTTTCCGTCTACATTTGTTCTTAATAACGTGCAAAATTGAAATCATCGACAATACGTTTACGATTAAATGGAATTTTAAAACTTACCGATGGACTCAACTTTTTTATCGCTTTCGGTGTTAATTTCTGTAAATGATTTTGCTTCTTTTCTTCTTTATTTGAAAACGTTTGAAAAAGAAAAGAGTAATCATTTTGCGAATTATTTTATATCGATCGAAGTAATTCGATTTCGACTCACTTTCTTGGGATGAATTCTCGAGCGGAATTTCTTCCACATCCATGGGCAAATTTTCCGCATTATTTGGAAGATTTTCGGTACCTGGACTATTTTTCAATATTGAAGTTTCTAGACGTTTTAATTTTTCTTGTTCTATTTCCCTAGATATGGTCATTTTTAACGAATAAGTTAATCGTTTCGATTTCGTTATGTTGGGGAATTCAACGACTTCGTCCATATTTCTGTAACATGAGAATAAAATGAGAGTAAATATCCTATACAGCACGATGGACTTATTTTTGGATGACTTACGGATCTATGATGAATTCGTAACTGCCATCTTGAGTTCGTTCTTGTACGAAATTTAAATTATAATCTATCATTGTATTGACTAGTTGGCATAAAGCTGCTTTTTCTGCGTTACTAAATAATTGAACACTGACCTGCAAAATGAAAAAATGAAAGGTAATTTTTTTAAATGTAATTTGTAAAATGAATGACAGATGTTATGACCCTAATCTTTTGAAAAGATGAATCTGATTCCGCCACCAGCCTTCCCCCTCCCTTCCTCTTTATTTTAAGAAAAAAAAAAACTAAGGTAATAATTCGGAAAAGGTTATCGTGACTAATTTAAAATGAAGTGTTTATCTGCAGAACTTCCATTGTCAACGTTTTTATTTTGTAAATATGTATGCAAAAGCTTCCCGAACACATTGGTGGACTTAAGGAGGCAAGGCTTTCGAGTTTTAACCTGATAAAAAAAAAATTATTTGAATTAATTTTCAAGTGTATAACGGGATAAATTATGATTTTTTTGTACATATTAAAATGTAACCAAGAATTCGTTTTTGTGATTTTTTTCACATTTTTTGCAGTCCATGAAAATAGGTATGCAAATACCATATCAAGTTCAAGTTCCCTTACTTCTCTTTAAAATTCTAACTAGAACCAAAAAAAGTTCTGAATGCGCCAATGCTCGAACAACAAATTACAAATCCCTACATTAGAGTTACTCTTCATCCTCTTGTCCAGGACATGTATTCTTTAGTCGGGTAGGGTAAAAAATTTTGTCAACTTTTTTGAAAAAAAAAAAAAAAAAAAAAAAAAAAAAAACGAACAAATATCCTCTTTTTATAGAACCACGTGACATTGCTCTTCTTTTATAAATTAAATTTTAATTTTTTTTTTTTTTAAATGAGATTTTTTTATTCAAGCCTTTGAAAAAAATGTCACGCTTTCCACCATTAATCTGGAATTTGGAAACATTTTTTTGAACTCAGTAAAATTCAACCCCTATAGTTGTAAATTGATTGCAGAAGATGAAATTTTAAACTTGAAAGGTATTACACAATTTAGAAGAATTTAACACCTTAATAATTTTTTTTGGAACGAAAAGAAAGGTTAGGATATTCTCTTTTTCTGAAAATAACATATAGGAATCCAACCATTAAATTAGTGATTCGCAGAGATGGACAAAATAGAACAGAAAAATAAATAAAAGAAAAAATGAGACTAAATTCAAGTATATCCCAACTACCATACAAGTAAGAGAAACAATTATCACAGACGATCTTCTAATGAATAAAATCAAACTTACAAGCTGGTGTAAAAGTTTCAGTAATTAAGGACATTAATTAATTTTTTTTTTCAATTTTCAAATTATTGTTAATCTTACTGATTTCCTTTACGGAGTATTAAGGTCAAAGATGAGAAAATGCTCTCATTTCCTTCAAGAGTGAAAACTGTTTTTCTTTTTATTTTGATTCATTGTCTCCAGAAAAAATACTATACAGATTTAAAAAAATTATGATTTTATCCCAGAAATTCAAAATTTGAGAAATCATTCGTTACATGCATAAAATAATGAATAATGTCTCAATTCAAATTAGAAAAAAATCATTTGATTCATCTAATCTGTTGTTCTCCAATTCTATGTGATCTAAGATTAATACTAAGTATATTATTTTAAGAAATACGATATATGTAGATATCACAGTCGTGATCTCTCAACCTAAAGCACATGTAGATCTAAACGTTATCCTTCGGATATCAAATTATAAGAAATATTATGCATACTAAGGTTATACGAAATTATTTTCCATCAGCATAGTCATTGGAGAGGGGAGTTGTTATGTTTTATTCTTATCAAAGACTGATTCTAGAGTAAAGACAACTTGATACATTATTATATGTATAATATTGTGAGCAAACAAAATTATTGAAAAAGGGAAAGAAATCAATATTTTTGGAATCCGGGCTACTTATGGAGAGTGGTGATACAGATACTGAAGAGAAAGGATGGGAATTCAACTTGAAATTTATTATATAAGTGTGGGGGATGATGGGGAGGGGGGTTGGGGAAGAGCAATTTTTGCTTTTACGAATTGTACTATGTATAATTGTATATGTATTATATAGATGTGAAATGTCACCTCATAATTGACCAAATTGATAGCGAAGAAGCCACTCAAATATTTGTAAATAAATAAATAAATAAAAATAAAATTTCCATAGTTTAGTGTTGATCAGATTTTTAAGTACCACCTGTAGGTAGAGAGTAACCGACTTTCGACTAAGATTACCTTACTATTGTAATTAGTAGCGAATTTAAGGCGTCTTTTATATGAGAACTTCCTTCAGATTCTTTCACTTTTTGCCTCTAGAAAAAATTTTTGTTAATGTGAATAGAGAGAAAAAAATACGAGTTTCGAATTATTGATCCTCTTTTCCATTATGAAATCAAAACCCTTAATTTAATACATTTTATACGTCTAACTCATTCGCGAACCCACACCCCTTACCCCTTCGCTCACTTCTCCACTGCACTTGGACCTTTTTGCTTAAGTCTGCAAATGATCATAATAGTGTTTTTACTTCGAAAACAATCACTTAAGTGAAAAAAAATTCAACGTAAAATTGGCAGGGCTTTAGTGTAGAATAAAATTATGTCGAAACATTTTTGCTGAAAAATCAATCTTTGGAGAGATATTAGCAAAAAATAGTCCACCCTCGAGGGTCAAGATTGCATCATATTAATGGAGATTTCAGTATGGTAAAAAACACTAATGGAGATTTTCATAAAAAAAAAAATAAATAAATTTAAAAAAATACTGGAGTAATAGAGAGCTTAACATGCTTTCAATTTTGATAAAATGTTGTTTCGAATTGTATATATTATAATTATTTTCCTAATGAACCTAATATGTAGTTAGTAATATTTCTATATCTTACAGGCCTAATATTTGGATTTAACATGGTACTAAAATAAGGTAAATTATCCAATAATAACTGTTCGTAATGACTATATGCCCGAATTTTCGGGTCCATGCCTTTCAATATTTCTTGAACGGTTTGCTGATATTTCGATTGCTTGGTCATCAGCTGTAAGAAAATTCAACGATAAGTTTATAGTTTTTAAATCACATTTATTACAAAAATGCCCTATCGTCACTTTACCTCATACATTAAACTCGGGTAGGTCAATTTCGGCCTGAGGTAATTGGAAAACATGAAGTGCCACATGACGAAGCAATATGGTAAATACGTCATTAATGTGTACGTTTGGGTAACCGCGATTGTAGTCTTAATTTGATCGAAGAAACAAAACCATTGCAAACTTTTGGAAATCTGCAAAAAATTAGCGAATTAAAAAAAATTAATATTAAAAAAAAATAAAGAACTTCTTTGAGTGGAAACAGCTTACATTATTCATCGAGAAGTTTTTCAATTTCACGTTCAAAAAATTTTCGTAAATTCCTTGAGCCAATCTATCGTAATCTCCATTACCTTGAACTGATCTTAATACTGAATTCAACCTAGTAAAATGAAGGCACAATCATGACTCCGCTTAAAAAAATAATTCGAGAAAATTCGACTTTTGGAATTTCCTGTTCAGTGTATCGACTCCACTGACACCAAGGCTAATGCACTTTTTCTTGGAAAATACGATAAATGAAAAAACCCACCAACAGCAGTTTAACATATAGTTCAACGGACTTATAAAATAAAAACGTAGAAAAAGTCGTGATTTCGTATCTTCGTCTTTATTGTATACATCAGTTTGGCGAATTTAAACGAGATTAATTATACTATAAAGAAATACTTCACCTTCGAGACAGGACTAGATCCGTTTCCGTTTTATAACCATCTCTTTTCAACTCGGTGCCGTTTAATCTACAAATATAATGCAATTATTAAGCGCACTCGAGAACTAACAATACCAAACGTGAAGTGCACACTGACTTGACGTCGCTTTGGATTTGAAAAACTTCTTGCCATACAGTGAATAAGCCTTTTTGCATATCTTTGCTTCCGATTTGGGCTTGGGATACGGTATTCAATTTTATAGGTTTATCTTTCAAGCAGTAAATAGTAGATAAACAAGTACGTATATCATTATTGGCTTTTTCGCACAAAGCCATCATCGCTGAAGAATCAGTTTGAATTTTTTCCCTTCGAGCTATATCAACTAAACGTTGAGTTAATCTGAAAATGAATTGAAAGAGGTGATTACGGTGTGTTTCTGGTTTTCAGCGATTCATAGGAAATATACCTTCTGAGTGGAGTTGGAGGAAAATGAATAACGAATGCCATTTGACGCAATGAACGTAAAGCTGGAACGTACACATCGTTGCAAATACATATTATGGGTCGTTTCAGAGCCCCCGATAGCTTAGCTGCTTTTTTCTTGGTTACTTTTTTACACTCTCCTTTGGCAAATTTTACTAGAACGTCAATGGAGGCCTGAATTAAAATAGTGAAATGTAAGTACAATGCAAATGAAGATAGCAGTTGTATAATTTTTTATTAGGTATTAATTTACAGAAGGGGCACCGTCGATTTCATCAATGATCAGGCAGTTAGGTCGAGGAGATGCTCCAATCACAGCTCTCATTTGAGTAGCTGCTTCCAACTGTTGTCTAAATATATCGGGGCTTCGATCATCGCTGGCATTCATCTCAACAGGATTATATCCTTTGTGAAAGTGAAGTCAGGAAATTATGTAATTGACGTTACATCAGATGATTCTGAATTACAGGGAAAATTTATTACCTGCATGTTTGGCAACAACATGAGCAAGAGTGGTTTTACCTAACCCAGGTGGACCACAGAGTAGCACTAATTTATGTTTTGGACAACCAGAATCATCCAATTCTTCATCCAAAACTAAAGTATTTCTTTTCTGAAACCTCGATTCAACTGAAATGAAAGCATTGTGAGTAGTTCTGACATTGAAATTTTTTTTATTTATAATATATCATGAACTCACAGTTTTTGGATTTATTCTCTTTCATTTTCACTTTTTTTTCTCTGCCAAAAACTACTTTATCCCAAAGCATTACCCATTGAAGTAAAATTCGATTAGTTCCCTGAAATTAAAATAAATTAAAATAAAAAAATATCGATAAATATTTTTCGATACATTACAACTTACCTCATCACTTAATAAATCGATGTACGACATTGGTTTATACTTTTCTACCCATAAATCTGAGTCACTAGATTTAGAAATATGTACGACCGAATTTACGGAATTAACAGTATTTGGAGATGTATTCATTTCATCGTCAAGTTTTTTGGCAATCTGTAATAACATGGGAAAATTTAAAAAATTTCATGAGGTACTGGAAATTTGTCCCAAAACATTTTCTTCACTTACAATAGAATTTGCTTCATTCATAACATCTTGAAAAGGAATATTGAGTAATCTGATATTTTTACATTGCTCTGAGATGGATGTAATCTATAAATATACATAAAAATCATTAACAAAGATAGAGAAGTTTGACCGATAAAAAACAAAAATTAACCCATACTTTGGTATTAAGCACTTCATCGGAATGAAGTTTGGCGTAAAATTTTTCTCCTTTTCCGTTTCTCAAAGTCATGAAATTCCATTTAGGAACTCTTCTAACAAGCGTACATTCTGTTTTTTTATTTAATCTGCAATGTTTTTTTTTGTTTTTAGAATCGCTAATCAAATACGACATTAAGAACATTTTCAAGATAGAAAATCGTGACTGACGGATTCTCGTTTGAATGACTCTGAGTGGTGATATTTGTTGCTCTTTTCTTACGTTCTGCTTGAATTCTAGCAATCATGACTGCATCTTTGTCTTCAATTTCGCAATGATTAGAACCATTCAATCTTTGTCTTTTCTGGCTAGCACCAAAAATAGCAGCATCTGAAAAACGTAATAAGTTATAAGACGACATTGTATGAAATCAAAAGCGTTGTGAACAAGAGCGTACCGAAATCTTCATTGAAATCGATGTCATCGATATCTCCGAACAAGTCATCAGCGGTACGTTTATTTGCAGAAATATCTAAACGATTTTGATTGACAACGATTTTCGCATTTCCCAAATTTTTCAAAGAATCTTCTAAATCCTAAAAAAGAGGAAATCTCGGTATAAGTCTAATTAGAAGCAATTAAATACCACAGATGAGATATACTCACAATTAAAGGCGACGGTGATTTAGTCGGAGCAATGTATCCATTTAATTTAGGTGTTTGCGAAACAGTATCAACAGGCGCAGTTTTAGAAACTGGTGGAAGTAAATCTTCTACATGATAAATACCGCTGGATGTGGATGGTAAATCTTCATAATTAGGTGTAAAATTCTGTGATGTAGATGGCAACGATTGGCGCAACTCTTTATTTTTTGGTGTACTAGTCGTTTTTGCTTTCGGTGCACTGGTAGTATTTGTTTTCGGTGTACTAGTAGTGTTTGATTTTGGTGCATTACCGAAGTTCAAAGACTTCCGAGGCCCAGTTTCGTTTTCTAAAATATGAAAGATGTACATAGGAGAGATTATAGATAACAAACATGATGGAATGAGAAACTATAGATCGTTTAATTCGCTTACCATCTCCATACATGATTTCATCCATCAACTCCATTTCGTCGGCATACATCATTTCAAATTCTTCATCGGGATCCAGATATTCTGCTCCGTAATCCATGATGAATTTTTAAATGTATTTTTAAATTTAGATTTCGATTCTTGGGTTTATTAATTCAACAAATTGCAGATATTAATGCCGTAAGTTTTTTATCAAAATTTGGCGCAAAAAGGAATAAGTTCATTTCAAAAACGAATAACACACCTTATTCAATATCAGTATTCAAGAGCCAATAGAAAATCAAAGAGAATAATTTAGACCAATGTTAATTCAGAACTACAGTATTACCACCACTCATGATGAAGAAACTAAAAATCGTAAAATTGCTAATTTCTCAGTTTGGTAATACTGCAAAATAATCAAAATAAGGTTTTTTTTGTTTATTAGTCTAATCACTAAATGAAAACGTATAATATGAAAACGTATAATAATAAAACAGCAATGAAATTCCTGGAATTAAAATTTTAATTGAGAAAACGAAGAATTATTTTCATTATTTTGTGGTTTAATTTAAAGAAAGTGTAAGTATGATATGTTCATGATCATAAATTAACTCATACTTAATAGTTCCATTTTTATCAACTTGCTCATTCAGCTATTTCGTCTCATTACACTTCATTAACATTAATCTTGGAATGAAATTAGCATGCACAAAGCGACATTATAGAATTAAATGTTAAGGCGAAGAAAAGCTCTTTCTATTGATACAATAATGTACGAAATTACTTGTTCCGTCATATCACGATGCATTCTTACCACCTGTCTATTCCGTCAAGTCACCTGTTGCTGATGATGGGCAAATTTTCATTTACAATTCCAGTAAAATTTTTTACTTTCCGTTCGACATTCAAAGCATCTGTTACAGTCTACAAAAATATTCATTCAAGTTATAAGAGTTATAAAAAAAAATTAATGAGAAATAAGAAGCTTAAAATTAATTCATTGTACTTTGCAGGAAAAAATGGGTTCCGAAGATGATGAAAAATTAGTTGCAAGTGTTATATTCTCCGAATTTGGCGGATTCGATAAAATTAAGGTAAACACAAGAAGAAAAAAATCCCACGAATAATTAAATAATAGTCAGAAAATGCTTTGATTTTCGCAGGTTACGAAACACCCATTAAGCCCAATGAAATGTGGACCATTTGACCTAGAAGTACAGGTGAAATACTGCGGAGTGAATTTTGCTGATCTATACATGAGACAAGGATTGATTCCTACCATTTCTCTGCCATGTATTCTGGGCTTGGAATGCGTTGGTATAGTGAACGAAATTGGTAGTAAAGTTATGTCTTTTGAGGTGAGTATCTGGGTTTGCTTTCTTTTATATAAAAACGGAACGTATTACAATCCTCATATTTTCAGAAAGGACAGCGTGTCTTATGCTACAACGGTAATGGTGGTTTATATCGAGAAACAGTCATTATAAACGAAAAACACTGTTTCCCAATACCGGATTCTATTCAAGATGAAATCGCTGTTTCCTTACCAGCAAATTATCTCACAGCGTATTTCTCTTTATTTGAAATTGGTAATCTTAAGGAAGATCAAAATATTTTAATCCACTCGTGCGCAGGTTGGTTTATTCTAAAAGTTTTAAATCTATGTTGAATTTTTACTTCTAATGATTATTATTATTTTTTTATTCGGCAAATAATAGGTGGAGTTGGTTGGGCAGCTACTCAGTTAGCTCGTACTATTAATAATGTTACCATCGTTGGTACGGCATCACCTCAGAAATTCGAAGAAGTCAAAAAGAACGGAGTTCGATTTCTCATACGATCTGATAATTACATTAATGATTTGAAAGCACATCCAAATTTGAATACTATGAAATTCGATATCATTATTGATCCCATAGGTGGTTCAAATATAGCAATCAGTCAGTCCTTATTGGATCATCTAGGAAAATTAGTTTTAATAGGTTAAATAAAATAATAAATTTTTATTTATTATCTTAAAAATTTTCCATCATGATCGAAGCGTTAATTCAAATATTTCTTCCACAGGAGCAAACCAAATAGTTACCGGAGAAGAAAAATTCAGTGCCTTATCTTTATTGAAATTATGGTGGAACACAAAACATATTTCAGTTAGTGATTTGATAATGAAAAATAATGTTGTAGCTGGTTTACATTTAGCTCAATTAATGGACACTCACCCAGACAAAGTACATCGAGCTATGAATCATATATTTGAACTATGTAAATCAGGAATAATTAAACCTCGAATAGATTCTACGTTTTCTTTTTCTCAGGTATATATACATGTATAAAAAAAAGTGAACAATGAATTAAAAAAATTACTATAAAATATTGATATCTAATAAAAAATTGGAAACCTTAATTTCAGATCGAAAAAGCAATGAAGAAACTTGCAAATCGAGAAAATATTGGCAAAGTGATAGTAAAAGTTTAAGTTGAAAATTTTATATTCTTCATGCCAAGCTACACCTTAAAAATCAAAATTTACTCAGTCTTTCAATGATCAGATCATCGTAAATTTATTTTGCTCATATTTTATAATAATTTTATGTATGTATTGAGACTGATTTTTCACTCAGAAGTGCAGGCACCAGTTCAACAATGAGTTTCATTTATTTATAGGAATTTTTATAAATTATTTTAATACTTGGTATTTTCTATTTAGCGAAAGTTTTATTAATTATTGGTGGTGTATTTACGATGACGTAAATAAATTATATTTTATCAACCTCCTTGTGTTTTATTATCCCGTGGCATCCTCTCATTATCATTTTACATCTCTGAAAATTTATCATTGTGAAAATTACTTACATCAGCACAACGTCAAAGCGGAAATTATCATTATTCATTATTCTATGACGACTACAGTGTGCTACCACGCTTTAAAAATGGAATGTAAAACAACCAGCAAGAACTTAATACTCTTGCTAATATTTTTTAAATGTAGGTAGTTTGTATAAGTTATCAAAATTCAAGAATACCAAGAAACGTTATGGGAATAATGGTGACCTTGAAATCTGTATCATTGAAAAGAGAAAAATTAGTCTCTTCTGTCAAGAACTGACATTGATGAAAAAAGTTAACGCTGAAAGTGCGCATAATAAGCTCTGTGAGTGGTTTGAATGCAGTATTCGACAAAACAAATTTCAAGATGCATTCTGATAAAAATTTTTACAGCGTATATTTTGTTGCTGGATACGTGAAATGCGATTTATGATATGAATAAGAGATAAGTGTATTTATTTATCGTATTTATCTGCTAGTGTAGATTGTATGATTAACAGAGGAGCTCTTTTGAAATTTAAATAAAAAATATGATAACTGGAAACAATAAGTTATTCGTAAATTACGAATTAATATTGTTTTTAAATATGTAAGTATAACTCCCACATTAAACATGTGTTGAAAAAAAAGGTTCGATCTTAAGAGTTTCGCCTATACAGTTCACAAATTCCCATCACCAAGCTGAAAGCGTACCAGCTGTTACAAAGGTAAACATATAGCTTCTTGCACCTGTTTATGTTTTAATTTTTTTTTGCATAAACTCGATTTCAGGGTATCAAATTAACTTCTAGTTTTCTGCATGTCAGCTGGTGGTGCGAAACCACATTATGGTAGATTTTGTAATCATTCATGTGTGAATTAATACATTTAATTTTCGTGTAAATAATAAGGTACCAACACACATGAACAGTATAGGTACCTATCACTATAAACTCAAACGTGACAAAACATCGAGTATGAAAATTACTTTGAACGCATAATTTCAAACATAAATAGGTATAAATTGTGGTAAATTTTCTCACCACGCATTGTTATTTATTCGCCAATATATCACTTCTAATCTTATTGTATAATCATTTCTCCTTGGCAAACATTTCGAATCGATAATACATCCTTTAAAAATTCTAGTGCATCAATGAGACCGCACTTTTGATTAATTTAAATACAAAATGTCTCTACTTTCTACACGTTATATATGTATAGTTGCATTAATAATGATATACGACAGGCGACTAACAAAACGCCGAATGTAAAAACATAAAAGAACAAAAGAAACGTGAAAGATGTAATTTCGAAAGAAAACTATTTTCAACAATAATACACCAGTCAATGTCCGCCGAGCCATAATTTTTGGATACCGAAGGAAAACGAACCGCGATAAAGAGCGGAAAATGTAAAAATAAATGACGCAAAAACTGGTGAAACATGTTATATACATAAGCGAAAAAAAATAAAGGAAAACTATTGTTTTATTAAAAATTGGCTTCTTACATGATTGTAAATTCGGAGAAAACATGGTAATATATTAAACAAAGGTCAGGTAATTTTAAACGTATTGTATTTAAATGCGCTGGAATTATTTATAGTTTTATCGAATTGCCATTTCTTATTGAGTCCGTCTTTCGTTAAATTCTTATTAAAATCTTCTAGACCGTACATTGAATCCAGTTTATATGCGGTTCATGTCCAGTTTAACGTTTGCGAAAAAATCTTACTTATTCGAATCGGATACGAATTCAATGGCGCCGCGTTTTCAACCATTCTTTTCATACTTTTAACTCAATATTGGCTATTTATTTTGCGGATACATTCGGCATTTGTAGAGAGAAATAAAAAATTCAGAAAAAAATATCGATCTTCAATTTTAACTGAAATTTGTTGACCTCTGGGTCATCCTATGTCAAAGTCAAATCAGATAGTGTTTTAACTCATGTCTTTTGATTTTGCTTTAATTTTTTTTTTAGTTGCCTCGCTCTATGAATGGAAAAAACCATCATTAGTTCCTCTTCAAACCCCATAGATGGAGGAGTAGGACCTATTTAATTTGCCCTTCTACACCTACAGACGAAAACGTATCACTGTTCCAGAGTATATCCTAAAAAATTTTAATGGTTTTATAAAATTAAAATGGAAAAAAAACAGAAAAATTGAAAATCGAAGTTGCATCATAAAAAGCTCAACTTTCACAACTCAAAAAAACAATTTGCTATATATGAAGAAGAAAAATTAAAAATGAATAATAAATGAATATTTCACTTTATGCGTGGTGGTGGGGGGAGGGAGGGGTGGACGGTGCTCTCAAAATTTCAATAAATTAAAAAAGCAATAGATTTGTAGCTACTTGGACGCGTCGAGTATTAAAGTGAAATTATTTTTTGCCTGTCCGTCGTAAACCCCCAAATCCTCCTTTTTTTGAAATCACCAGAATTACATTATTTACGAGTATAACTCTCTTTAACGTGATTTATATTCTGTACCAATTTAAAATTATCAAGAATCGTGAAATATCGATTCATACTCTAAAATACATTTATTGAAAAAAAATGTAATTTTGAAGTTTAGAAGAGCCCTATTCAAAATTTTATTGTTTTTTTTTTTAATTTCGTAAAAATTCAAGGCTATCGTATACACCTCCTTCTCTCCTCATTTTTACAGCAAACATTTATTTTGGAAACATCAAGGGGAAAAGTATTAAAATAAATTATTTTTTTCAATTTTTTTAATTTTTAACAAAATGTTTTTTTTGAGTATTGTAAGTTGAGCTTTTTTAAATGCAAATCCAACTTTAGATTTTTAAGAGTTTTCAGAATATGCTAGTGAACCGTGAAAACCATTAATCTCTACGTTTTACACAATTATAAAAGAGTAAAGACCAAAAAGATAGGTACCTATCACTCATTCTCTCTAAGAGGCACGAGGGAAACTGACAACATATTTTTTTCTTTTAGGTCAAGACCAACAAGTAAAAAAAATTAAAACAAAATTGAAAAACATGCGATTAAAAATGAAGATTTTTTAGTTAAACTGATATGTACCTACTTAATGACCATTCTGTATCAAAGCTGTTTCGTTTATATGTATAGAACTGGAATATAGATAGAACACCCAATTTTTACGGAATAAATTTTTCTACCTCATAGGTCAACAACATTACAATTCACCTGCTTATAATAATTTGTTTGAAATTTACTCAAGTATAAATTTTTTTGATCTACGACAGCGCATTTCAACCTACTAACGAGTAACAACCTAAAGGCAATTAATGAGGCCGACTTCATTATGCTAACTACATATGTACGATGGTCAAATTACAACCCTGAGCTGGTAAATTGATTATATCACTTTAGCTTATTTCGTTACATTTTAACATAAAATGTAAAAAAAGTTTTACCTTTTCGTAAATTTAACATCTTTCGCCAAAAAAAGAAAACAGAAAAAACGACACGATATGTGACCTACTAAGGGGTAAAATTAAAAACCTCGCGACTTGCGTGCAAATTAAAGTACAACACTAATTGCTCGGATTGATTATAACTATACGCAAAAATAAAATATTCAAAGCTTAAAAATTAACTTTTCAAACTTTTACGTCTACAATAAGCAATTATTACGCCTTCGAAATAGCTTTTTTTTTCACTATTCACGTGTCAAAGAACATGTAACCGTGGTGAAAATTTAACGAAATGCAACCTTTAACCTTCAAAAAAGTTGAAGAAATTGCAATTTTATTAACACATTAAATGCAGCTATTTAAGTTTTTCGTCATAGTCGAAAATTGTTTCTTCGTTATGACGTGCTCGAAATAATACACGTAATGTACATAATTCATCGTAATGAAATCAGTTCGATAATCTCTCGATGCGCGTTCAAAATGGACATTCATCGATGGATATCTACGTTCATGTACGTATACGTGCTGGCAGTTCCGCTCTCTTAAAAAAAAAATATTCGAGCTCATAAATTATTGAAAAATGTTAAAAATAGCGGCATAAAAAGTAAAAACAAAGAATGAAAATGGCAATAAATTCGCAGCGAAAATATACTCATAGATAGAACGACGTATCATTGAATTGATGATTTTTATCCGTGCAATCAGATGCCGAGTACAGTTTAGCCATTCAAGGAGATGAGAGAGTTTTTTCAAATATTTTAATCCACCCCATCAGCAATATTTAATTCGATTCGTATTTCGTAGATCGAAGAATGATGACGACTTCGTGATTTATAGCCAGGAAGGAATGCTACGTAAATTAGGATCTTACATATTTTATTCTTCATAGTTGTAGGAGAGGTACTATTGCGAATTGTATTCACTATTTTTTTTATGTTTTTGTAGGATTTCTTTAAATATACAAACAGAAAAAAATATCATAATAAAATGAAACTGTAAAATTAAAATAATTAATATTCGTGGACATTTTATTGATTTCATTTCGATCGTAATTTCCTTTCCAAAATAATCGACTTCTATATCACTGAAGTTTTCAAACTACAAAGGACTCAAATACTTCCTTCGGTGTAATTAAACACAGGAAGTTGATTCGTATGCTGAAGAGGTACCTCGACCGTTTCACACTAGTGTTAAAAAAAGTGCACAGCGAAGCCCACGTCTGTACATAATTTGCGACGAAAATAATTATGGTATAAAAATAATCGATTTAATAGCCAAGTCTGCATATTTAAAAAGAAGCGAAGTGCAGTAATAGGTCAATAAAAAGTTGTTCGCTAGTTCATGCCTTTCAGTAGTTTAAAATTAACTATAATGCGAACTCGATGTGACGTCACAGATGCAAAGATGAATATAAAATCACGTAAGAATATTACCGATACTTCACTGAATTTTTTGCGTAGGAATAGGTACAGTAGAATAATATCTAGAGTAGATTATAAAAATTTTCTCGCATAATGGCGGCGAAAGGAGACGAAGTGAGGTAGCATGGGTGATTTCCATCTCTGAAATTATTTTAAATTAAATTTTATATAAATGAACAAATTGCTGAAATGGTTAATCTCTCATATATGGCATCTTCTTCAAAACAATATAATACGATGGTAAAAATAAAAATTTTATCATTTTATGTGAAATTTAACGACATTTACAATGAATTTTTCCTTTCCCTCTTAAAAGTTATAACAAATTGCCTTTATATAGTTGATACTATTAATTTTATATTTTTTACCCCTACTTCTCCCTCCCAAAAAATCATGTAAACACATTGTCTTTATACATAAGGATGAAAAGAAAAAAATTCGTATTTTCAAGGGGAACCATAAAAATTCCATTCTCTGGACATGAAACATACTCAAATTTCAAGAAAAAAAATGAAATTTTTCTGATGAATTTGTGTTTAAAATTTAATATGAGATTTCAACAGATTAATAAGGGAAAAAATTCAAATTTTCATTTCTTTTATTTGAATAATCAAATTACACAACATTAAGGTACATAGAATTTCATTATTTGATTCTCTAATATATTCTATAGAAAAAAATCGAAAGAAATGTATTTGAATTTCGACCGCCAGTTCATTGCTCGTAAGTTTTGAACATCAACAGCATCAGAAACACATCAGGTAGGCTGTAACAGCCTTCATGTCTTTCAGAAATTCGGCTAAAAATTATAATATTTTTTTTTAATGTCGATTCGGAGATGTCTTCAATAAGTTTTCATCTAAGCTTATCTCAAAAATACGAAAAATTAATTTTCGAGCCATTTTCATTATACCTCAATATATATTATACATCATCGATTTTTTATTTTCTGCACCCTCTCCCTTCCCCAAAAAGCTTCCGTCACCGCCATTTTCAAAAATTGAATTTTTTATAATTTTTTCCTAGCATGTATTTATTTTGCTGGATCATTTTTTTTTTTTTTTTTTTTTTGAAGATAATAGATACTTAGGTGAAAAAAGTTACCTATCAAATTACTTCAACAAAAACTTTTTCAACTTCTGTCCCTCAAATTAATAATTACCTTTTCTATAAATCACGGATAAAATTTGGAATTTGACTTTCTTTAATTCCAAAAATTTAAGTTCTGAAAAATTTAATTTTTTTTTGATTCTATCAGTTCTGCATTATTCCATAAAGTTGAAGAAATTTTAGTTGATAATTTCTTTCATTTTTTTGTTTACATTAATTTTTTTATGATTTACGAGAAAATAACAGAATTTCAAACAGTTCAGAGAACTTATGGAACAATATTGAGGGAAGGGGAGAGGGAATGCAAGAGAAAAATTTTGTGTTAAAATTTTAAAAATCATGTTAATAATTACCAAAAAACGAAAAAAAAACCAAAGCTTTCACACAATCTGCAACCCAATAGAATGATAATGAAAGTAAATTCAGCATAAAATTTCCTACATAATTGCACAAAACATGATTCCATTTCTACAAACAATATTCTTTTAAAAGTGGAACAAAAAAAACAAATTGTTGAAAATGGAATTTAGAACCTTTTGAGATTTAAATGGCCAAAGTGCAAGGAGCTTACACCATCCAGATAAACCTGAACCTGAATTTGAACAACATAGTATAACCATGGGACAACGAAAATTGTTATGACTCAAAACTTCCGAGGTTCGTTTCCAATTTAGGAAAAATACATCCTGACTAATAGGTTGCTGAAAGTGTTTACAACATTTTCCACCAACTGAATACCTAGAAGGGTGAACTGGATATTCTCTTTTTTTTATCAAATTTTATCAAAAAGTGAAGGGGTTGGCACCAAAATAGTTGCCAAATGAGCTTAAACATCATAAAAATTTCATCTATCTAACTCATATTTTTTTTTATTTGATTAGTATCATGTACTGCCGCTTAAGCCAGAGGCACGGTTTGGATTGGTATTAGATGCTAATATATTGAATGAGAGGGCGAGGAGTTGTTAGGTTATTGTTAATAATTTCTACTAGAGTGATGGGGTTGTGAAATGTGTTGTTTCGAATCTTATCGTATGCGGGACACTCATTTTTTAGACTCCAAAATTAAGTCAAAATTTTAAAAATGTTAAAATTTTCTAAAAAACAAATTTTTGATCAATTTAAAATGCCAGTATAAATAATAAATTAAAAAAAAATGTTTTCTCGTTCTAAAGTCATATTTATTCTGAAAAAATTAAAAAATTTGGCTGTATTTTTTTTTTTTATAATTTATTGTGCCATATATTGCAACTCTGGCTAGAAGCACATTTGTTGGAAAGCAAGGTCTAGACACTCTCGAACAGTTTAGTCTGTCTGTGGAAGGCGAATAGGGACTCTAACTTTGGAGTTCTAAACAGATTTTAATTATTTTATTTTTTCGTCCAGATACAGTTTTTTAAAAAACAATAATTATTGTTATTTTCAAAAATGAACAACAAATGGGTAATTTATTGGTCCTATAGACATTGAACAATACGGATTCAGTTTGGCTTTTTTGGACTCAAGTGGCAAAATATGTTGGACTTCTATTTAAGTTTGAACTTTTTGATATTTAAACATAATTATATAGGAAGTCATTTTGAAGAAGAATGTGATGTTTTGGAAACCTTCGCAAAGAAAAAAAAAAGCATAATGCTCAAAACACATTTTATTTTATTTTTTCTTATTCCTCAGAGTATAAATAGCTTTTAAATTAAATGAAAAATTTTAAGTATGAATTGCTGTGATGAAATTTTACTGATTTTTTCTTCAGAAATTTAAATATATCATTACAATCATAAAAAAAAAAAAAAAATCAAAACGCACTCGATATAAATTAATGAATATAAAAAATTACAAAAAAATTCATGCTTTCACTTCCTGAATGATAAAAACTAATCTATTACTACACCACTGCAAAATGTCTCTAGGCTAAGAATTCAAGATTACAGAATTTGTAATTTGGCAACAGTGTCAGACTTCTATTCACTTTTGTTAGAGGGGTTTTCTCGTACTTATACCTATACCCGAAGTTACTGATTAGAAAAAATTCATTTACTTATTATCAAGTAATAATAATAATGAAATTATTATACCAGAAAATAACTGGGTAAAGGTGTAACTCAATAGAATACTTATAAATTACTTTTTCCTTACTGAACACCGTGGATATCTTCACAACCAAAAGTAAATTGAATAATTCAGTTGAACCGGTGATTTTTGCCACAGACTTCGACCTTGCTGTATCTATACTCCGTTACCTTGTGGATTTTCGCGATATCTTCTTCTTATTGTTTACTATTCTTTGTTACTTTGTTTAGCCAGCCGATATCATCAAATATTTGGCATTATTCATAACTCCCGAACTCGTTTCACTTTTATCAGCTCTATACCATTTAGGAGTTGAGATGAAAATGTACCTATTTCCGTCCAATTATATCATTTTTTGTAAACTACAGCAAAATGTTATAAATTATGATCCATATTGATATCATATCAATCGTATCACGAGCATAGTGTATAATTAAAGTGAATACTTACGAAATGAAAACCGCGGGGATCTCTTGTATGATTATACGTATAGTTTGTAGGCTACTATGTAATAGATTTATTATTCCAACGACCGGTGTTCTTTGAAGATGAGCTGTGTTAACAAACTTGAAGTACGTTTAATCACTTTTACCATTAATAAACAATACCACATAACTACAAGAACAATGAGAATGAAATTAAATCGAAAAAAAGGGCAAGCAAAGAGACCTTGATCGAGGTTCACTTCTGTATATCAACTAGTTTCATGTTTACCTAGATTGTTAAATGTTTAGTCGTAATGTACTCACACTTTCATGCCAGTTTTTTTTTAAATCTTAAAATACAGGATTTCGAAGCACATTAGGATCGTTAATCATGCATAAATTCCCCAAGTTACCAACAACTAAAATCATATTAAACTTTACTCAACTCGTGTACCAACCTTCAAATATAAATTGAAAATTCGTATTCGAAAAATTCCAATCGTTTGGGAAATCACGCACATCCCCCCGAGTCGAAGTTCGTACGTAAATTGCTAATTTTTTTCGATCGCGCGCTCGCCCATATTCGCTCATACGCGAAAGCAGGGAGGGAAATAGAGACAGAAAGAGAAACCGAGAAAGATGAACTAAGTTAGATACTCGAAAAGGTGGTTATTTGATGATCGGAAATGGAGTGTACAGGTAAACAAGGGGAGCAGTCTCTTTTCCCCTCACGGGAATATATATATAATTGTGTTCCATCTAGCAATATGTAATCTCTATCGTGATTGTTACTATATAAACGGTATTTTTCGAATTTGCCGGCTCTCATTTTCGTCGTACGATTCGCAATCAGTGATCAAATTTTTACCATTTTTAATATTCTTAGTGACTATCGACTGAACCTTGGAGAGTATTTATGGTGAGTTTTTTTGTACGAGCAATTTTATTTATTTTTTATGGCTAAATTTTTTCTTCATTTTTATGACCAATTTTAAAATTTCACTCGTATATATCTCACAGGAAATTAAAAAATTTTCAATTACGCGGAATAATGTGTGTTGAGTTTAAAATTTTCGAGTATACCATTAAAAATAATCTTTATGTATTACTCCTCTTCTTTCGTTGTGTGAAGATTCATTACTTACCTGTTCATTTAAATTTTGATGTATTCTTTCTTATTACCATATTAAAACACATGTGTTAATACAGAAGTTGTTAGCAGATTACATTAAGTACTTACGGTGGCGAAGGAGTAATGGAGTAACTTACTTGAAAATTTTGAATGTTTATTCTAAGCACATGCATTGGCATAGTTCATAATATTAATGACTGATACGAATAATTTTTAACGTTTTTTGGCATGGTAAATAAGTGCAAACAAATGATTATGCTTTCCATAACTTGAAAATCTGAGATGAAATTTTAGAATAAAGAGTTACCTAATTTCAATTTTTTTTTCAGTGAAATGTGTAATAATTACAAATTAAACATTTTTTTATTATTTTTTTGGACGCGAAAGATACCTAAATAAAAAATTTTATTTAATTTATTCATTCATTTATTTATTTTTAATGAAATGTTATAAAATTTTGAAGCAAAAAAAAAAAAAATGAATAAAAAAATCTTTAATTTTCCACCCTCATCTAAGCAAGTTTAATTTAATGAATTTTTCAAATAATACATCCTCAACACAATTCCCAACAGCCCCAGTGAACATATAGTGTATCGTATCATAAATGCTAATTTCACGATACGTTCGTATCGACTATCAGTGGCAGCTATTTATTCTAATTTCTCGCATTCTGACGTATCCCAATAAATTGCTTCCTTTCGCCAAATAAAATCGTTGTACCATCCGTATACAGTTCAATTTTTAATATAGTATCCTATTTTTCTTTTGTTTTAACCTACGTATGAGTTGTTTTAATAAGCTATAATGTCCCATTGGCCTATAAGGAATCAAATAGGAATACGTAAATGAATAGATAAGTGAATAATTTCAAGGTTAAGTATGATAGTATCTGCTATGATGGCTTTTATTCATAATTTTCGAAGCGGATGCGATTTACTATTACTTATTGTATTGAAAGTATAGTGAATTTATTCTTTAAATGCATGATATTAGTTGAAAAATTTTTTGTTGAATTTTTTCCTAAGTGAAAATTCCTTTAAATATGTCTTTTTCAAGAATCATGATAAGTTATTTGATCAACAATGGTGACAACTTAAACATGAAAAAAAGTATTATGAATTTAAAACATAAAAATTTATTCTCTTACATGTTGAATTTAAAATTAATGTAAGCATGCACTATATGTGCGTTCTGACTGCATTTATTTTTTTTTATTCGCTGAATTTGAAATTTGAGAAAATAAAGATTGAGAATCGTATCAATCTTTTATTGAGATATCTTTCTCGATAAAGTTCTTAAACTACATTTCTAAGTTTTTTTTTCATGTTTTTAAATTTAATTTGCAATTTTTATAAGAATATTATTTGCTTTGGGGAAGCCGTTTGAATAATATTCCATAAGGGTGAAAAATTAACACTTATACCTACTCGTATTAACGACTCAATGAACAGGACATGTGGCTTCGTGATATTCATTTGCATATTCGACTCAAATTTCAACCCTATATTTTTCAAAATAGGAAAACAAAAAGTCCTTGAACTTGCTATAGTAAAAATTTCTATAACTCGAATTAAAAAAATATATATATATGTAATTCGTGGATTTGGGTTTATTAAATTTATTTTGTTTTTCGTAAATGATCAAGATAAGTAAAAAATATTGTTAAATAAGTCTCAGGAGCACGCTCAACGAATTTTACTCTTTTAAGTGAATATTCACTTTTTTCATATGGTAGACAAAGTTTAAGAATTACAAAATTTTTTTTTATTGAGAAATTAAAAAAATTCGAAGCATAAAAAATTCAAAATTTATTCGGCATCTACGAGTCATTTTTTATGGTTCGTAGACTAGAAAAAAATGCAGCTGAATATTTTTATTATTTTTAGGACTTTGGCCTAGAATTTTGTTCTTAATACCAATTTACCAAAAAGTTATATGTACTTCACATATTTCTTTAGAGTGATTGATAAACAAATAACTTATTACATAGAAGTGACTTATAGGAGTTATGAGTTTGGTTTTTACCCTCTCAGACTTGATAGATACTTTAAGCTCCATTTTAATTTTCAGTGGTTCCCAAATTACTAAAATTAGCATTTTACTTGGTTTTAATGCTAATTAAAACATATCCTGAATAAAAACGGCGTCAATTAACAAAAAAAAAATTGAAGAATCCTTGAAAAATGAAAATGGGGAAATTGTTGTTTTTGGGCATAATAAGGTGAAAGTGAAAACCATTCTCTACAGCCTAACGATTAATTATTTATTTATTAGTCGTTTTTAGGAATGAATAAAATATTGTGATTTTTCAATAAATCAATAATAGGAATATAATAACGATTAGATTTTTTTCAGCATATAGACAATAAAGCATGATCCTTGGATACCAAAAAATTGAATTTTTCGAGAGTTTAATTTGAAAAATGTTTTAATTACTTTTTTTTTTTAATAATGGCATCTTGAATTATTAAACTTGCATATTTTCAATATGCGTGAGATAAAATAAATATATACTCTACCCTTGGAAGTTGAAAATTGACACAGTTTGTCAGAAATTGAGTCTGTTTAATGTATCAAAACTATAAATTATATACCCATTTATAGTATCAGGAAATATGAAGAATATTTAATTTCTCATCCAATAAAAAAAAATAAGAAAAATAGAACACCCAAAAATAAAATAAAATTATAAATAAATTTGTTTTTATTATTGACACGAAAGAGATAAATACTGACGTAACTATTGAAGATATAAATTGGGCATAAAGTTTCACTGAACTGCACTGGGCACAGATCATGCCCTTGTTACGTATCGTAACTATAATGAATTATCTATTTTTAATCATTTTTACTAAGCAATAATCCTTCCACAATAGCTAATCTATTCAAATTCCTACAATCTACAGATCTTCTACACCAGATTTAATCCCCCTCCCCCCTTCCATCCGTGCCTCTGGCCTATGTTGCAGCATCATGACACGTTAATGGAAAAAAGTAAAAGTAAGTAGAAATATAAAATATTTTAATTTTCTTCTCAATTATAAAAATAATTAAACCATCTAAAAAATCATAAATAGTTTTTTTTTTGTTTTTGTGCAATAAAACGAGATCGTGAAACCAAAAAAAAATGAATTAAAAAAAATCGAAATTGTTTGATTACTTGTATGATTAACCTAACCCTTCAAGGTATAAATTGGGTATAACGTGTTTGTTGAGTACAACAAGACACAGATCAAGCCCATATCTGCATCCTAATAATAAATTTTGTACTTATTAATCTTATTTTATGCAAATTTGTGAACTCTTTAAATTTCCACTGGACTGCAAAGTAAATTTGTATCATGTAAAATGAAAATCAAATTATAATTAATTTTCTTCAGTCTTTGGTAAACAAAACATAAGCCTGCTTAAATTAAAAATTTTGTTTTGGTCTTAAATGTGGTAAAAATAAATATTGACCAATTCATTGAAGCTAAAAATTAGCACAACTTGTCCTTTAAGTCCAACAGAGCAGAAATCAAGCCTACCTATCTACATCTAGAACGATGTCCTAATTAGACTGATAAGTTTTAAAACGCTAAACAAAAAATATTAATAGCTAACACTAATATGTATTTTATTAATTAAAAAAAAAAAAAAAAAAAATTAAACAATACTTCCAAACGAAAAAAGTAAATATTAATTTCAAGGTTTAAAATTTTTCCATCATACTACTGGGACCTTCTCGAAACATTTAAAAAAATCTAAAATCGTTATACTCTGCTATACGCTTTATGCTATTCAGTTTTTGACAAAAAAAAATTCTTCAAACAGAAAATCTTTCAGTTACCTATCACAATAATAATTTCTCCTTTCCCAACTACGTAGTCTATCTTTGAATCTGATCGATAACTTTGCACGGTAAAAGGAGAAAAAAATCCCACTTCGCTCAAACAATTAATCGTCGATCATCTCCCCCGGTGTTCATTGATCCAAGTACAAATACTTTAATTAGATAGGATTTGGTTAAAAATATAAATCCATTGTCATCCCACCATAACACATTATCACTTTAATCTCATTCAACAACATATTTATACGACGTGTATTTTTCCAAAGGGCCTATTCAAGTTGCAGCTTAACACGTAATAATATAAATTAACCGCCGTATGAAATATCGTCATCGCCAAATACATTGTTGAAAAATTATAGTATACAATACATTAACAACGAATGAACTCTCATTTTAGCATAGAAACCCTACTTCGTATTTAAGGTCCTTTTATTGGGAAATCCTACATTGTAAATAAGAGGGCGTTGAAGTGCAACTTGAAAACATATTCGTTATCAGCATATTAAAAAATTAATTTTTTTAATGCCCTAAAATAATTAAGTAGGACACAAAACATATTGTGGGAGTGGGCTTGATTTTCTAAATTTTTTTTACTTAGTCTTCTCTTCAAGTTAAGATCATATATTTTTTACGATTAAAAGCCATTTTAAGATATATAATCCTCACAAATTCACTTCCATAAAAAGGTAGGTTGGTATAGAAAAAAAGATTTAATTTTTTTTTCTTTTCACTCTTTCCTTTCCAAGGAGGGTACATTTAGGCAGGTATGGTCTACTTAAATTTAAATGAAAAATAAAAAATTTAAAAAAATATAAATTAAAAACTATAAAATAATTTCTTTTAATTAAAATAAAATTTCGATTTTTATAAAAATTATAATATATAATAAACCAATATTTTTAAAAGTTCCAATTAAATTAAAATTTATTTATATTAAATAAAAATTTAATTTCAACTTAAATTTTAAATTTAAATAAAAAGATATAAATTTACACTTCATTTTTGTATGTCTTTTTAGTTTATATTTTATTAGTAAATGATGCCAAATTTCAAACGAAAATTATATTAGTTCATCCAAACTGAAACATACACAAACTGACATAAAAAAGCCCATAGTACTGACTCGATCTGAGGCCCATACAGTTATAAAGATATCATCACTGATGCATTAAGATACTGTTTCGACTTCTCTCAATGTAAAAAAAAAATTATAAATTTAAATATCATAAAAAATCTTGAGGGCCCAGATATGAACCAAGAGACTCGAAGAAGGTGCCCAAGGGGGTTATCGCAACTTAACCACCGCCCTCAGCCGGTCTGTGACAACTCATTCTATAACATCAAGAAAAATAATTTACCAAGTTTTGAACTTTTTACCATGATTTAACAACAGGCATAGCGTAACTTTGTCCGGAGCGCTATGCATGTTGGTAAATCGCATTGAAAACCTATGTAATCTTGGCAGAAATTTAAAAATCTGTAATTTATGTTGGAAATTACTCTCATCGCCATAACAAAGAAGACATACTCCCCTCTGTGAAATATTTTATTTCAAATCGTATCTTGGTAAACAAAACAAAGATAAAACAATATAATTTTTTCCTTCGGGACTCGCATCTAACGAATATGGACCTGGCAAACCTGAGACACCCTACCTCTGGCATTATTTCTTACTTCTCAGTGCCAGAACTATTCCTTCTTCAATTCTCCAAGGATTCTGAATTGCAGTATATATTCGAGCAACAGTGTTTGCGAGAATTGGCTTTGCAACCGTAAAAAATCCTACCTCCAATGGCGAGAATTTATGGTTATCTATCTTTCCTTTAACAAATCCTTCTTTAACCCTTTTCCATACCTTGGCCACGGGTATATGTGGTAGCTCATCAAAAGAAAACTTGAAAATAAGCCTTCAAGGGTTTGAGAATGCTCCTACGTCACATTCCTTAATTGCTCCATCTGGGTCCTAGAATCTGAGAGAGAATGGGATATAATCCTAATAATGAAAGTTGTATGGTTACATGTAAGTTGGCGCTCCAAAAGGGGACTCTTATTGATACCAATTGACTCATATAACTGTACAGCAGTTCTTTTATTATCAGCTGAGACTCTTATAGGCCCCTGATAACTAGGTGATGATGAGTTGTGGGGCACAATGGGCTATAAATGGCCAAAGTACATTGTGCTTGCACCACCCAATAAGACCTGAACCTGAAAAGCTTTAGTTTAGAATTTAGCATCATTTACAAACAGAATATTCAATGGGCAGAAAAAATTGATGGTTAGTCATCTCCTTCAAGGAACAAAGACACGAGGAAAAGAGAATTTTGAGGTTTTTCGAGTGAAGTGGCGAAGTCGCTATATTTGCTGAATGGCCTCAAAAAGAAGTCATAAAAATTCAGTTTCCGAACTCAATGTTTAGACCTCCCAAAATGCAAACAAAATTATGAATTATCAAAAAAACGAGTTTTCAGATAATTAAAGTTTTTTTCACATTTCGAAGTTATATTTTTTCACATAAAGATTGAAAAAAAATTAGCCATCATTTTTTTCAAAATTTAGGAAATCTAAATTCTTTTTAAATTATTTTCATAAAGAAATAACTTTGGTTAGTTTCAAAATGATCGACAAATGGGTGATTTATTGATCACGTGCTCATTGTGGACTCGATTTAAGTTTTTTTGTACGTAAGGAATAACATATGTTCGATTTTTGTTCCAAGAGGTTCCTACAGTATGAAGTTTTTTATGCAAAAATATTTAAAAAATAATTTTGAAGCAAGAATGTGATATTTTATAGGAAGCTTCCACATTTTGTGGTTTAGTTGTTTTTTAAAGCCTTCAAAAAATAATCGAAATATTTTCTTTAATAATTTTAATAACTATATTATGCTACAAAAAAAAAAATCAATGCATAATATATCTGTCATTCCTCCAGCAGAAATCGTCATTTGATTAAGAAATGAACTCTTGATTTTAGTACAATTGCATTACACACTCACATACACATAATCAAAATTATCTAATTGTAAGCATAAGTAATAGTGTATTAGATGATGAAAATACACTGAAATAAACACATTCATACACATATATTTTTTACCAACTTATTTACTAAAATAGGCACTAAATTGTAAATATAACATAATAACATAATCTATGAATCATGCCCTCACTTATACATCATACAACAGTAAATTTTAATAAGTAGTGCACTCAGCTGTACGCTAATCATTCGATTGAAAAGCACGCGCCGTACATTAAAAATACAACAATGCGAAGTATATTAAATAAAAGTACAATACCGAGGTTGCTAAAACGTAGTCAATGAATATAGATTAAATGGAATATAGCTATTCCGTTATAGTATTTATCTATCATACGCGCGTAGTCTACATTAAGTAACTTTCGGTAGGTCAGGAATAAATCTCTCCCTATGTCAAAAGACGCGTATGATGGGTCTCACCAGGTGATCCTAAAACTATTATGCAAAACATTATTCGTTTACCTATGCCACGCGTCGTATAAATTGCATAATCGAAATGTTAGACGGGGTAGAATGAAGGACTGAGTTGAATTCAAGGTCTATGCTATTTTATTTCATTGTTTTTGTTCTTTTTTAATTCCATGTGCTATTTTGCATTCGTAAGTTGCCCGAAAAAAGAAATAGGCGATAGTAATGAAAGAACACTTATTAATTTCTTCAAGCTGGTAATAACCCCAGAACACTAAAGGTGTTCGATTTACTGATAACGAATTTCAAGAATTTGAAATCGAATCATATCAACCGATTAACACTCGAGAATCTCACAACAACGATTTACGTCGCAGTTACCAGCATGGCGATACAATTGATCAGTTACTTAACTCGTGTATTCATTTTAATTACGAAACCTTCCTTATTATACAGCTCCACGATCCTCTTTGAGAACTTTGAGTTCAAGTTCGTCGCTTAACTTGATGGGTGTCGTTGCACCGCCACCAGTCGCAATTTAAACGAACATTACACCAATATTTGACATTGGATCCAGTGCAAATATCTCGAATAACAAAGCCCGACTATGAAAAATGAAGTACTCGCGTAAAGCCACGTGGACGGTATACAGGATGGTGAAATTTCGATTGTTTGTTTCGGCGGAACTTTTAAATCAAAATGTCGTAAAAAATTCATTAAAACAATTTTTAAACCAGCGCTAGATGTACACATGGCTATCGATATCCCAAATCAATGACCCGGTAGCCAAAAATTCAAATCGTAAGCCTTGTCGTTAACCGGTTTAAGATGTTCTAAGAGTTGGATATTTAAATTGTCAATGAAACGATAATTAGTGCCCTGAGTATAACCAAATTTACGAGTGCCTACAACCATCTAGAGTGTGATACACTCGACTGGATAACCGGAAGAGGAAAACAGAAGGGGTAAGCGTTCGAGAAACCCTACTCCAAATAATTTAAAGGAAATATCCAAGCATGGAGAATCGCGAATGTAATAAAATAGCGTGTGTAGAGTAGCAGATGTTAGGTCTTAGATTGTGTGTTCTATTATTCCGCTAAATTGATTAACCCGACTTGATTCGAAAAATATTTCGATTTTACGATGATATTTGTAATCTGGTATCTGAAAATTAATGAATTTCAATTTTTCATATTGAACAAAATTTTGCTTAAAAAAAAATTTTTTTAAAAATATTGATTCTGTTATTATTAAAAAATGTATTTTTTTTTTAAATATCGAGTCTGTTTTATCTTTAAAAAATTCTTTTTTGGCGTAAATTACAATTTTCAATTTTTATCAAAATTGTATTTTGGAAAATAAGGATTTTTCTTCATAAAATGAATCAATAATACTTTTATAAATAATCAAATTTTTTATTCAGGAAAAAAAAACGATTTCTGTTTTGAAAAATACCAATTTTTTATCGAAAAAAACAAAAACAAAAAACACGAATTTTCATACAATGTATATTTTCAATTTTTCAGAAAAAAAAACGATTTCTGTTTTGAAAAATACCAATTTTTTATCGAAAAAAACAAAAACAAAAAACACGAATTTTCATACAATGTATATTTTCAATTTTTTATACTTCAAGTTTTTTTTTTTTTTTTTTTTTAAATAAAAGATTTTCCATTTTTTGAAAAAAAAAATCGATTTCTGTTTCTATCAATTTTTTACGAATTAAAATTATCGATTTTAATTTTTTTTTACTAGTCATTCCACTTTAATCCGGCAACTCAAATTTAATATCTGAAATTTTTGACTTTCTCAAAAATCTGGTTTCTTTAGCCAAATTTAGAAACACCAAATAAAAGATAAAATAAAATAATACAAAAGAATGACATAATAAGTAATAACTTGAATCGTTAAAAACGCTCAAAAAACAAATTTTGGTTTTATGTATTAAAAAATATCAATTTTTGGTTTGAAAAAATTGTTTTAATTTTTGCATTTTGAAGTTTTTGCGCATAAAAAATTTGGAAGAAAAAAAAGAGAAATAAAAGAAATCGACTGAATATTTTTTTTAAAGCAAAATACTGATTTTTCTATTTTTAAAAATATCAATTTTTTATTTTAAAAAAACGCATTTTTACGGAAACGTTCATTTTTATGGTTCAAGATTTTTTTTTGTGAATTAGAGATTTTTATCTTTTAGAAAAAAATTGTTTCAACACTTTTTAAAAATAGAATACTGTTTGTTTTGGTTTTGGAAATTATGTGCTTTTATAATCGTATTTCTATTTGCTGCCTTAAAGGGTCTTTTAAACTGTTGTGATCCTTCTTAGTATATCAAGATTTTTTCATGAAAATCGATTTTTTTGATTTTGTACAATATTAATTATGTATCATGAAAAAATGTTGTTTTTGAATAGTTAGATATTAGTTTTTTCATTCGACAAGTATAGTTTTTGATCTACGAAAAGTATTTTTTATCGAATAAAATGTTGATTTTATGTTTCAAAATTTTTTTTGTGACTACAGATTTTTCATTATGGGAAAAAAACAAATTTAAACGCGTATAAATTTTCAGATTATTTCTTGCCTCCCACTACATTTGCCACTGCAGAAGTTAAAGAAGGCACATATCACAATTATTATAGCAGATAAAGAAAGCCCAATGAAGAAAGAAAAAAACCAATCTCCAAGGATCGCCTATGGATATCATAATAAAGGATATATCTTGTGAACTAACAGAGATAAAAAGTATGAAGAAAAGCCACAGTAGCTAATATAATACAAAACCCACAGAGAAGCCTCTGCTTTCCTGACCTTCTAAAGGATGTATTGTTTAAAAAAAGGTGGAATATCATATTTAATATGTCGAACTTTATTTGTGGTTGAGTTCATGATCAGATTTCGGGCTATTCTGCAACATGAATGTTAAAGTAAGGAAAAATTCAGAATAATAAGCAGCAGAATCAGTCAAGTCATTGTTAATAATGATCCTTCATTGTGAAACCCAAAATCAAGCGTTTTCTAAATTTTAGTTGCATGAAAGTATAAAGAAAACACTTTCTTCAGAAAAATAGGTATTTATTTTGGCTTAAGAGAAATATGTTTCGTCATTAAACAAAAAAAAAAAACAGTTTTTTGCTTGATAGAATATGGATTCCTTGCTTCGAAAAGTACTATAATTTTTTTATGAAAAAAAAAATGTTGATTTTCATGTTATAAGTAGTTTTTTTTTTTTCAATGAATAAATATTTTTTATTTTTATCAAAATATTTCTTTTGCATTTTATCGATTTTTTTTTCACTGAACTAAATATTGATTTTGGTTGGTTTTGTAAAATTTTAATATTCCATATAACATTTTTGGTATTTGTTCTTTTAGGGGACTTTTCCAACTGTTATGATTACTGCAACCACACCCTTCTTGTATTTCAAAATTTGAAAAAATTAATAAACATTTTTTTAATCAAAGTAAATAATCCATTTTGTATTTTTGAAATTGTTTACGGGATTGTATGGTAGGTGGAAGGTTAAATTGTAAGCGTTGATTTTTATAAATTGGACAGTCTATGAGAAGGTGGTGAACTGTTAATGGGATGGAGCAGGTTTGACAGAGGGGTGGTGGGGATTTTGTAAAGAGATGAGCATGGGTAATCCGTGCATGGCCTATTCGTAGACGGCATAAGGCTACTTCTTCCCTGCGGGACGTCTGACACGTTGTGGACCAAAATTCTATGGTGGACTTGACTGTTCGGAATTTGTTTGAGTTTGAAACTCTTCCCCAGTTTTTCAACCATTTTTGGGATAAGAGTGAATTATAATGTGTTTTTAGGTCCGTGGGTGTTGAAGGTAGGTTTGGTGTAGGTAAAAGAGTAGCAGCTTGTTTTGCTAGTTCGTCCGCTTTTTCATTCCCAGTGATGCCTCTATGTGATGGAAGCTACGCGAAGTTTATATATGAGGGAGGTGTCATGAGTAAAACGGAAATAATTTCCTTGGCGATAGGGTGTTGCTTGTGATCATGGTATTTTTGTAGGCATTTTAAGGCATTAAGGGAGTCGGTGAGGATCACAGATCTTTTCTCAAGGTTGTTTGCCTGGAGGAGGGCTTGTTTAATAGCGTGAAGTTCAGCCGATAAGATGGAGTAAAAGCTCGGTAAAGAGATAAGAGTATCTTCTATTTTATCGCATGTAATTGCGCAACCAACATAGTTATTAAATTTCGATCCATCTGTATAAATGTGAATATGATTTGGGTATTTGGATATAAGTTGTATAAAGGCTCCTTTGTAAATATCGTTTGCGCTACTTTTGTGAATATCCAACATAGAATAATTTATATCGATTGAAAAATGTTGCCAAGGTGGTATGATTGATGGAGTTTCTTGAAACACTGGTGGTAGGTACGTATTCATGGATTTTAGCGATGTATTTGCGATGGCCCTTGCTTCGAAAAGTACTATAATTTTTTTATGAAAAAAAAAATGTTGATTTTCATGTTATAAGTAGTTTTTTTTTTCAATGAATAAATATTTTTTATTTTTATTAAAATATTTCTTTTGCATTTTATCGATTTTTTTTCACTGAATTAAATATTGATTTTGGTTGGTTTTGTAAAATTTTAATATTCCATATAACATTTTTGCTATTTGTTCTTTTAGGGGACTTTTCCAACTGTTATGATTACTGCAACCACACCCTTCTTGTATTTCAAAATTTGAAAAATTAATAAACATTTTTTTAATCAAAGTAAATAATCCATTTTGTATTTTTGAAATTGTTTACATTTCTAAGTATAGAATTCCAATAATATTTTTCTGGAGTAAAGTCATCATGTTTAGTAAATTATTATTTTCATGATTTAATAATCGTATTATCCCTCCTTTGAGCAAACTGTTTACACCTACCACATACCATATATGGATTTCTGATTTCTTATATAGACTCTAAATCGAAATTTCTGCTCGTAATATTATTCAAAGCAACATAATCTACTTCTCATTCTCAATCCATTTCAATGTACGAAATATTTTAAAAATCTTCGCTACACAGTCGTTTAAAAGAAACTCGAGTATCCTCAGAATGTCAAATACCAAGTTCGTTCATTACAGAACAACGATGATGAAAATTCCATTCAAGATTTTTGTCGAACAGGAAACGAAATTATGCAAAATTTAAATGAAGTTGATTGTAAATTAATTTTCAAGGTCATTTTGGACTTCGATTGCTGAAAAATCGTTTCAAGTCAGATACAACATTTAGTAAGCGGATGCAATTTTACGTTTCTCGTCCAGGCGTAAAATAAATTTCGATTTAAAGACGAAATCGGTAATTATACTTTTCGAAGAGCGAGAGTATAAAATGAAATGAAAATTCACGTAACACGATGCAATTCTCGTTGCATTAATGACTCCATAAACCGACGCAGCGGAGTGCGAAATTGCACCTGATTAATTAACGAAAAGAAGTAATTATTTCGCGAAATCCTGGACTGCTAATTGAAAGTATTAAGCCACTATTGACACTGAAAATTTCCATAGAGGTCGCATTGTCAAAGGGTACTCTTCGATTAATTGAAACGTTCGCTATGGCAGAGGGAGGAATTTTAAATAAGTGGTCTTATAATTGGTCTCCCTGTGTCTCGATTCGAAAATTACATCGCTAATAAACGCATCGCGATTATTAGTGTCAGCCTTCAAACGAATCATAAAAAGTACACGAATTAAATATACACGTGCTTCTGGCATTGCGTGAATTCGAATAAAAGAATTTAAGTGCGAGCGGGACGGATCGAGGAGGGGTATTCGCGAATTATGCATTCTGCTACTGAGTGGCAAATTTACACACACACTCCTACAGCTCTTCACGCCATAAACCGTATTCACAAGGTTGACGGTATCAAGAGCCATAATTCGGAGTCATTTCAACGACGCGAATTTCCAATTTCGAGTACGCTTCAAACGGTTGCGTAAGCAAAGAAAACACCACTAGATTGTCGCGATACCGGAGCGCGGGCGTTTTTTTGAACCGTTTGAGCTAAAGGAAGTGCCCTTTTTCCGCTTTTCAATAAGTTGCCCTTTCTTTTTAATACGTGGTGTTGATTTATGTATACTTTGTTTTCGACTTGACGCTACATGCGTGCGCGGTTTATAGGCGGAAATAACGTATTTTGTTTTTTTCATACGAGCATTTCGGAGCAAGCATCTCTCGAGTATTTTTTTTTGAATCGAATACAATCAACCGTCGATGATACCGGGTCATTCCACTCTTTTTTGGGATCTGGGGAGGTATGTGGGAGTACGAATATCGGTTCTTCTTTCCAATATATCACTCGTGAAGGTTTACCATTAAATTTTTTTATTTATGGAGGAAAATAAGACCATAAGAAAAATCTCCTCTAATTTATCATAAGATATTAATTTTCATTTAGATAAATATTGGGGTGGATCTCTAAGATTTGGCAAAAAGATCAAATTATCACAAATTTCCTACAAGAGTCTGAACTAGCCTTGGAGCTAAAAATATTTGTTTAACAACAATTTTACAAAAAAAAAATCATTAAAAAGTAAGATGTACTCGTATCTAAAAATAAAAGAAGGTTAAAAATTCACTAAATTCTAAAAATAAAAAAATATCCAAAAGTATTAGGGCTCTATATCATTTCAATCTGTTTTAATTTCATGTCCACTAAATGGATTAATTTTTTTTTATAAGTTTGTCTGGCCTTGAAAATGAAAAAACCTACTATCAGATTATTTTGGATCCATTTTGGCCCAAATTCAAGAGTTATAATTCTGGTCACAGACTAACCCAATACACAAAGTTTGACTTTTATAAGTTAATTTGGTGAGGAGATTTGAAAGATTCAAGTAATATCATATTTCAAAACCTCCTCAAAAGGCCCTTCTTTGCTCTACCTTCCCTTCAAATGCATTTAGGAAGCTTAAATTTGGGTATGTTGGTGTCCATAACTCATTCTTTCATTCGAGATCAAAAATGAAAAATTTGAGCTATTTGTCCCTTCTCCAGCCTTCCTCAACATTTGAGTGATCCGCCATTTTGAGGTGTATCAGAAAAACAAAAAAGAGGTTTTTGCATTTTTTAGTGAATTTCATAGATACGCGCCGGCGCTACGCATATGGGAAAAGAAATGTACCGTGTATCCCATTGATCTTCGACACACTTTAGCGCAAAAATCCCTAATAGCTTAAAAAAGAGTACTTTGGATTTGTTGCTTGGTAACACTGATTCAAGATCTCCACGTTTTAGTCAATGTGACCATACGGCGAATCCAAAATAGTGTTATTAAAGCCATTTGAGAGATTTTTGCGCTGAGGGGGTTAGAAGGTCAATGAAACCCACGGTGTATACACCAAAAAGTTGGACATTTACCAGATGATTACAAATGGTCTGAAACGCAAAAATTTGAAGACCCTCACCTTTCCTTCCGAAATCAGGTAGGCTGTAATAGCTGCCATTTTTAAGTTTAAAACTAAGATAAAAAACAATATTGATATGAGACGTATCGCTTTATGGCTACTCAAGTACGCTGAGTCTGAGTGTGAATTATTTTCGCCTCCGATTATTTTGAACCCTCAAGGTCAAATTTTTTGAACGACCCAAATCACAAAATTTAGAAAAACTAGTGCCTCCTCGCCCCTTTGGGGCTAGAAATAAAAATTAAATGCAGAAAAAAAAGTTATTTTATCAGACAAGTACTGCTACATTCCAAACTACACAACCCAATTTATGCTTATTTGTTACCCCCACCAAGAGTTCTTCTTTTCAGGATGAGCTCTCCCCTTTATACCTTTATATACCTGCCATTTTAAACAATTTTATAACTTTACCCTCACTCTTGCCTACGTACAAAGGTTTTATTGAGCTTTATCACCTTTTTTTCCTTTTGTATACCTGCTATCCTTTATACTTTTTATACCTGCAACTCAAAACAATTTTATGACTTACCCTTGTGCATGTACAAGGCTTTTATAAAAATTTACAACCTTTTTTTCCTTTGTATACGTGCTATCCATTATATACGTTATTTATACCTGCTATTCAAAACAACGATGCGCGCCCATCTCAAAACCGATTTCATTTTGATTTTAATATATAAGGAGATAATTTTTCTTGATACGATTTCTATTCTGTATCGAATTAAAATGATTTAGAGCCATGATTGATATGCCCAGCTATAGATTCTTTGCTCTACTATTTCTGTGACATCTCCTTATTTCTCAATTTCCGCTGAGGCTTGAGGTGAGGAGTCACATCATTAGAGTCCCCAATTCTTTAAACCAAAATATGGGGTTATAGCATTTTCTCCTCAAAACTAGCAAAACAAATTTCTTATCTTTAAAAATTTGAAATAGTCCTCTTCGCTTCAACATTTACACCTTCCTAATAGTTAAAAACGTGAAATTTATCAATTAAAAAATGCAAGTATTTCTGTATAAAAATGAAACATCTGGCTTCCTTTTCTAAAGAATTGAAATTTCATGTTATCATTGTCATAAAATTTTTAAATTGAAAAGTAGCAGCAAAATTGGCAAAAAATTACAAGGAAATAAAGAAACAATAGCAATTTGAACACAAAAAAAAATAGAAGAAAATGATATTTTGCAATTTCAAAATACCTTTTCTAAAAAGCTGCATTATCAAAATTTCTTCAGCAAACAAGAATTTAAAGTTGGTACAAAAATTTGAAAATACCCAAATCGATAACCTTAATCTCCAACTCAAGTTTTATCCTCATTCATACTTATGCCAGGGCCAGGGAAAGACCCCCCCCCAGCAAAAAATAATTATTATGATTGCTTTTCTATTTTTTAAACAAATGAAAATTTAGGGGGGGAAATGACAAATGAAGAAAAAAAAATCCAGTCGGAATTGTGAAAATTTATATAACCAAAAATTTCCTTCTCTGAGCACTCTTAGCAAGATCACGGGCTCGCATAATCTGCCCCTGACTCCCGCAACAACGATCTGTACTATAGTTCAAAGCCATCGAGAAATTTAATTTTGGCATACAATGTATTTTTGCCTCAACTTATCATATGAATCTATGCTCACTAAATTTGAGCTTATTTTCAGGCTCAAATTGAACATTCTTAAAATCTTTGTTTTTCCGTCATTTAGGCTCTATTTTGACTTAAACTTAAGGAACCATATTTTAGTCTTAAATTGATCATATACACAAAACTGAATTTTCATGGTACATTTGGCGAGAAATATGGATCATTAAAAATTAATAATTATAAGAATTTATTTTATTTTTATTCAATTATTTGTTCAATTATTACAAATGGTCTGAAACATAAAAGATCTTCTACCAATCTCTCTTTCTCAATTGGGCATGCTATAATAGTCTTTACATTTATTCAAAACTGATAAAAAAATTAATATATTCAATATCAAAACGTAACTACAATTCTATTCATTACATGACAATATGATCAGTATAAAAAATATCCAACTGGTAAGAAACCTAGAAAATCTGCCCTCTCTCGTTCTCTCGTTCATCCGTTCACTGCGAGTTTATTGATGAAGAATTGCTACTGCAACGTTGCAGCATGAAAAGCGAACGTACCGCAATTGCTACCGTTCGTTTTACTGTGTATGAATAAGGAAACGACCTATGAACGGTTCCATTTTAGCAACGATAACATCATTCGAAAGAACATTTTCATGATTCAGATGACCTAATGCACCTTGTATAAACGGTTAGCGTAGGTGTTTGATCAAAGAAGAGCAGACTGGTGCTCACTAGGGGGTCTTTTATTATATCTTACACAATACACAACTGTTTGGTTACGTCTTTGTTTAATACCTTCGTATCATATTTTATAAATCAATTTGCCATTTAGATATTACCGACATAGAAACAGGTGTGGGTATGTATTCCCGAAATTCCATTTAACACGAGTATTTTTTTGACAATAATTAATTATCAATATAATTCACTGAACTACAAATCTGCTTCGTCGAATTACCGAATTACCACAAAAAAAAGTTTTAATTCGCGAATTATCCCCACTTCTTCGATATAGAAGGAGAAAAGGGGAGTGTGATTGCGTGTATAATGCATTAAAGTTCATTTAGATTACATTAACGTTGGTAGCCTAGCCCAGCCGGGAACTCGCTAATACGTTTGCGAATTTTTTAACACGTTCGTTCGCGAATATTAATCGTTACTTTATTTCGTTTTCATTTTAAAGGCGAATCGAGTGCCAAACATTTCAATTTTTAATGTGCTGATTATATTGGAATTGAATTGAGAATATATAATTAATTTTCGTGTAATTGTGATTGTATAAATTTAAATTTTATCGATAAAAACGATTTAAGTTGTGATTTTAAAAACTGTATAGATTTTATTTAAATGAAATATTCATAAAAAATATTTGTAAATACCAGTGTAATTGTTTGAAAAATGACACATGCCGCAAACTTAACGAAATTAATAACGTAGTGTTTTCGTAATTTTATTTTCATTATGCAGCTACAACCGGCAGCCTACCGGCGAAAACTGAGTTGTAATCCAGAAAGCATATTAATAGAGATTTTTTTATATCTTGTTTGCCAATACAGGAAAGAACGGAGATAATGAAAAGGCATTCAAATCAACGATCAGTCATTCCGGATAAAATGAACATTGATAATTATTTAAGAAAGTGTTATTGTGCGGTAAATAGGGTGAAAACTAGACGAAATTGTTCCAAAATTTTATACATTATAGTGGCCTTCTTGTGTTTCTTCGAAATTTGTGTGGTTCGCGGTGATACGCGTTCGGAGAAGAAAAATACATCAGGTGAAGCCACCACAGATTGTCCAAACTGCCATAATACTAGAGAAAATAAGAAGGAAGTGGCTATCCAAAATATCAAAGATAAGATCCTCAGTGCAATGGGCTTAGAAGATGTGCCCAAGTACTCGAAACGTATGTATCCACCATTGAATCAGCTCATAGGACTTTATGATTCAGAAATTCCACACCCTCCGCATTCGCAGCACAGGCATAAGAACATAAATGTTGTAGATGACTTCGAAGATGACGAAAGGATCAAGGTAGCGAGTGAAATTATCGAAGCTGAACCATGTGAGTAAATTTTAATCTTCATATTGCATGTAAAATTTATAGAGTAAGAAGATATAGCTGATGAGAATGATCTATGTAGTGAGAGGCTTAAGATAAAGAAGGAAATACATGTAGTTGTACAATGTGAGGTTTTTATAACGTATTCAAACGATTATTATTAGAAATACTTTTTATAGCTTAGTTTAAATTATTATTTTGCTTAGAAAGGCAAATCAAAGGTTTCATTAAAGTGAAATTATACTTTTATACTTTCCTCTTTTGATATATCATCATCACTTTAAGGAGTTTGTTATTTAGCTTCATTTGTTTTTCATACATATATGTATATTAGGTAGACGGTTTCCACAGTTTTACTTCTCAGCGAAGAATTTATCGCTAAATTACTATATTTAGAATATATCTGCAAAGTAATCTTTATACGTTGTACATTATTTTAATCTCGTAGAGGTAACTATATTAGGTTCGCAAATTAACGTACAATATCCTAGCTAACACTTATTTTTAATTATTCGTAATTTTTTGTCTTGTAATTTACCATTAAATAGGACCAATATCTCAATTAATTATTTTACATATAAATGATCTTAAATTTCAGATATAATATTTAATCCATCAGAGGAAGGTATAAAAGAAACCTTAACCAAATGATTTTTAGCACGGAAAAGATAAAGTTACTTATACATGTTACACGCATCGTCAAATATTGTACATCCTTGAATGCGGTCGCGCACCATATTTGCATATTTAAGGGTTTTAATAATTCGTTTAGCCGTGAAATTTAAAATAAGGCTTTTCATACCCTGTGATGGCTTGTTGCACTAAAAGTATAAAATTATGAAACGCGGGATATGTCTTAAAATTGGAAGGCCATTTGACCTTGAACTTAATAACGTTAATTTTACATAACTGCATTCGTTACGCTTGAATTTGATGCACATCGCGATGCTAGTGCAGTGTTGCTTGTAAGATTAATTTGAAATGTGTATAACATGTGTATATACTACTTCAAGATCCGAACTTTCTTATGAATTTTATTCTAAATAAATTATAGAATTTTCTTAATTTCAACTTTGGGAATCAAAAAAAAACTATTATGTAGTACTATAAATTTTAGAGAACAAAATTTCATTCTGACCGTTTGGGTTGTAATTTTCAATAATTATATTAGTACTGATACCTTCTTATCATACATTTTATTTCAACCGCTCCTCTGCCCCCTCCCCACCTTGGGATATAAAAGTGATTAATAGATCAATAGCTAAAGAGAACTGTCAAAGATTAAAGAAATCAGAAGAAATAGGAGAAAAACAGTATATTAAGAAATTTCAAACTGGGTGTGTAATTGAAATGTAAATTCTCGTGTTGGAGGAGATTCCACAAAAATTTGAAGAGAAGTATTTTTATAAAATTTTATTTTCTTTAATTTAATATATTACTTTTTTCATTGAAACAAAAAAGAGAGAAAGATATTTATGAAAAAACGCGTGAGGTGGCACAAATGAGGATCTATAAAGGAAAGCACTGTTCAGATAATGGTGTCAAACAGAACATAGACTAAAAATATTATCATTATAAAATGTTTGATGATTAATTTGGCAATATTGTACGTAAAATGTTGAAATTTTCAGAAAAAAAAAATGATCAAAACTGTGTTAGAGTGACGCACAATAGTTGATATAAGCCAAAATTTTTAAGCCGGGCAGGTTGTAATCAATGTATATTTATTTTAAAAAGCCTAGAAATTTAATATTGTCAATGTAAATTTTTGAAATTCGTGATAAATTTAGCTATCCATCCAGGCTTCCAAAAAAATGCAATTTTTCTTCACATTAATCAAAAATTTTCGTCAAGTCCTAGGAGCATTAGAATTTATTAATTTTTGAAATTTCTCAAATTCATAATCTTAGCATGCTGGCTTCATGGGGTGGTTGGGTGAAATCATGTTTAAAGAAACTGAATCATAATACATCAATTATCATATTATCTTATTTCACATCTGCGGTGTAAATTGTAAATGCCTCCTGTTACTTTCGCTGAATCTTACATACATGAGAAAGTTCACGATCATTATGTTCCTTGAGCAGAGACGGAGGCTGAACTCGAACCAGCCGTGTGAGAAAACTTGGCAAAATTTTTAATTACATTTCCACTGTTTTTAAAATGCCTGCCAAAACATTTTTCTTACTCGAAATGGGCAATAAAATATCCGTTCAACGTGAAATTTACGAGGCGTACGGGGTATTTAGCCGGCGACTAAACTACATGGAGTTTCTTATGAATAATTAAGACATCAACGGTATGGTTTTTATTTTCGATGCATCGTGCAGATGGTTCGCTATTTTTTTCTTCAACGTTGTAAACAACACAACATATCGACTACTGAATTCGCACCAGTTGAAGAATAAAAAATTGGTCAAAATAAAATACAGAATTCATTAGTAAACACATAAACTAAAGGTGAATCCTACTTCCAAAGTGCTAAATGAATCCAATAAATCAACGTTTGTCTAAAAAATGAACTTCGATCGCCACCTAATAAGATGGGACGAGTTAGGAGCGACGAGCCTCTAAACGCGATAGGATAAGGAAATAGCATCGTGCAAATTAAACGAGCATCAATTTGTTTTGGCCAACGAAATCCACGAAACCTTGACCTTCTTCTACATGTAAAACAATAATAACAATTTAACCGCGTTGGATGACGGTGGCAGATTCGTATAACTCGGTCAAACAAATTATACGCTCAATTTCTAGCCCAATTTTCTTCGGCTTCAAAATTTGAGTAAGTTTAAACCGGTTTTTATTATTTCGAACAAGCTTCTGAATAAAAATACGTATATTACCTGAAATCACCCATCTAAAATTATCCGTACGAATGAAATGTAATTCTCTTCATGTTAATCGTGCAACCCTTCGAGTGGACGGGTCTCGGAATTATCGAAAAAATTAACCCCTTCATACGACGCGAATCCCTCAGGAACGCGTTTCATTTATTTTTGTATTTATAATCGCCTTCACACCAGATACATTTCTAATAATTCAAACGTATACAATATTTCATCATCTATAGGGAGAAAATTGCATCATAAAAATATTTGCGTTTTAAAACTTCAAAAATGTCCTACACTCATATGCTGTGCTATAGACCATACGTGATCGATTAATCGTGAATTTGAATTATCCAATTATTGAAAATAATGATTAATAGGTATTGGCATAAGAAACGTCGAATATCCCAGTCATAACTCTCATAAAGTGTTTTCAATCATGTTCACTGATTTTTGTTTTTTTTGTCGTCTCTTCTACCTTAAAAATAACACATCAACCAGTTCAAAAAAAAATTTCAGAGAAAAACACGCAACTTTGCATGTTTTTGATAGGTACAAAAAAAAATGTATAATAAATAAAACTCGACGACATTTAAAGGAAAAAAATGTTGGCGTAACTTTCCCTTTTTTTCTTCGTCATAGTACTTCATAAATTTTAATAAAATGCTATGGAAACCAAACTACCTAGCTTGTACTCTTTTGTTGGAATGAATAAATGCTAACTCTTCAGGTAAATTTTTATATCAATGATTGTATCAGATTACATATCTATTGAACGAATCTTCATTGTTACGCAGTTAAATATCTCTTGAGGTAGAACCTTCAGAATCTAGGTCTATAAAATGACGATATTAGAAAAAAATTAGTGCCTTGATACTTGCTAAGTGCTTATAGATTAAAAAAAATTATTCATAAGCGTTATTTCTATATCTAAATTTCAATCGAAAAGCAATTATGTGGTGATATCACTGGCTGAGAAAAACTAAGCAATTTATGTGCTGTACAGCCTACTCTTAACACTAAAGGGGCTACGGGTTACAACACCTTGAAATTAATAATCAGTGAAATTTTTTTTCGAAATTTTGGCATTTATAAAACATGAAAAGACACACATAATTAATCTGGTATTTATTATTGTGGCCTTAATTAAATGCCCCTATACTTTAATCTCAGAATTAAAGCATCTACATACATCAATAACAAAATTGAGAAAAATTAAGATTTGTAATTCAATATTTTTGGAATTTTAACAGAAATGTAGCTTCTTCAATTTTTATACAAGGCCATATGAGCACGTAATCAGTTATGTTTGTCCCCTCAAACAGAACAAGTTAGCAAGCCGTTTCAGTTGAAACAATATTGAAAAATAAATAAAAAATAGGCAAACAATTCAATTCCACCGACTTCAAATCGTCATGCCTTCTTTTAATTTCCACAGTAAACTATTGCTGTACACGAATTTTTCTATTCTCAGCAAGTACTATCCCTCAAAACTATTTCCTAGTCATATAGTTTCAGTGCACTGTATATACCTACCTGCGAATGAAATTAACCAACTCAACGACCATTCGAAATTATAATTATCGACCAAAGTCCAGAATTCCATTGAGAAACAAGCTAATATCAATACTGAAATTTTTATCGCCTCTCAAACATCACCTGCAATTCATTTACGAGTTAATTGTGGTTTTTGAGTAATCTATAAAGATGATAAATTATAAAACACGATTATAACGATATACCTATGGAATGACCTATATCACTGTAAATCTAAGCGAGTAAAAATTCGCCCATTTTATTGATTTCACTCGTTTTCCTACACGAACGGCCACGTTAATTGTTCGACATTTCGATAGCGAAAAATTATCGTATGCGATAACGAGCATTTTTTTCAAGTAATTAATTTTTTTTAACACGTTTCTTTATCTACCTAGGTACGCTCATTTGGTGTGAAAATTAATAAATATCCATATCTGTAATTTTTAACATCACTTACCATTAAATTATAATCACTGCATAATTCTCACAGTAAAAGCTTGAAGTTTTTTTGAAAATTCTTTACAAATTGTATGAACATTTACCTTTTAAATTTGAATGATCGCAACTCAAGTTCATGACAAAGAATGTGATGTTCTTCATTTCAAAGAATCAAAAAAAAAAAAAAAACATATCCGGCTTCAATGCATCCATTACATAGATTACATTCAACGAATAATTGAATGAAATCACTAGTGGAAATAGGCCGAACATTAAATCTGACCCACCCGATAAGCTCTATGTTATCACGCTTATTAGCGATAAGAAAGCATACTTTCAATGTTAACGAAAAAATTTTATTATTTATTTACCCATCAACCAAAAAATAAGATTTGGTGATCAGGATTTACACATTGTAATTCACATTATTCGTTCATTCTCCACCTGAGTTGAAACTTGAAAATAACAAAGAAAACATTTATCTCAACAATTACGCATTAGTGAAAGAATCGAATATTAGGATAACTTTGCAGGTCAAGAACTGAGTACCTTACTAGCTTTTCGCTCTCTCATAAATGTTCGCATTTTCAAGTGTACCTTAAGAACTTCCCAAATTGATCGATAGGTGTTAATTAAATTCAAGGTCGATATAGGATATGAAATGTATTAACTAAAATTTACACATTCACAAATTAACATGTCTTTTGAATTTGTGTATTGAGAAATTGAATACATATACAGATACATTGTGCCCAAGTGATTTTTGCAGCCCTTCAAATTTAAAAGGTATTTTTAGCTGAGTTTTTAACTAAAAAACGACAGCTATTACTGCCTATTTTTTCAAATTTAATATAAACTAGTGCCTCCTCGCTCCTTCGGGGCTCGCAATAAAAATTAAATGAAGAAAAAAGAGTTATTTTACAAACAAGTACTGCCACATTACAAACTGCACAACCCAATTTATTCTTATTTGTTACCCCCACCAAGAATTCTTTCTTTCAGGATAGGCTCGTCCCTTTATACCTTTGTATATCTGCCATTTTAAACAATTTTACAACTTTACCCATACTCTTGCCTATGCACAAAGCTTTTATTGAAATTTATCACCTTTTTTTCCCCTTTGTATACCTGCTATCCTCTATACTTTTTATACCTGCCATTCAAAACAATTTTATGATTTTACACTTGTACATGTATAAGGCTTTTATTAAAGTTTACCTTTTTTCCTTTGTTTACGTGCTATCCTTTATATACCTTTTATACCTGCTATTCAAAACAAGGATGCGCGCGCATCTCAAAACCGATTTCATTTTGATTTTAATATATAGAGACAGAGACAGATTCCTAGATTTGGAGACAAAATCATTGAGATAATAGAATATTATACTAGTTCTACTTGAATTTCCAAATTTCACGTTTAATTTACGAAAATATTTTTAAATTGACAGAAAATTAAGGTAATTAGTGCTGGTTAGCGATGGTTAATTACCATAATTTATTTTCAGGTAACTTACCTAGTTACTGGTAAATAAAGTAATTTCAAAGTATGAAAACTTCCAAATTTCATGTGAATAAGCAGATTTTGCTGAAAAAACTTGATTTATGATCTAAAATTTTGCTAAAAAGACCAAAAAACCAGTTTTTAAATTATCGGAAGAATTTAAGAAACTTATGTAGTGAAAACTTACCAGTAATTTACCGGTAAGTTACCGAGTAAATTAACACTTTAAATTACCACCCATCTCTAGTGCTGGTTTTAGGATCGCTCTTGGGGGTATTTCAGTTACATAAAGTCAAGTGGGGAAGATAGTAAATTGTTTAAATTACCAAAAAGTTTATTTAAGCATCTAAAAAAAAAAAGAAAGAAACTTTGGGGGAAGGGGTTAGACACCTAAACCCGTCCTCCAAAACCGGCTATGAAGGGAATGGAGAGATCAGTTGGGCACACTGTATAGTAAGATTTCCATTTGGGAAGAAATTGATACGAAATGTTTCGTTTAAGTCACTGAAAAAATTATTCTAATAGAGCAGATGAAAAGTAAATTCAGTTTATTCAGAGCAGTATATATAGGTAGTCATATTTATGATATAGTATGCATGTAGTACGTAGGTATATTTGGGTAGAACTTAGCTATGCTATGCATTATTCTAATGCTTACTCGCATATCTCACTATAAACGAAAAGGTGCTTATAAAATTTCGAATATCGTAGAGTGTAGCATTACATATGATTTATACGTCAATAAACTCGTCGATACGAGTAATTATATTGAAATAAGGAATATTTAATTTGAAATATAATCGAATCTCCACGAAGTTAAAACATTTATCTCATTAGATAAAAAAATCCATGTGTAAAGAAATGAATCAAATGCGTTTTGGCATCTCACATCCGTTGTTATCAAACCTGACCTATTCACATTTGTAACATTTTCTTTTCGTTATCCTAACCTCATTCCAATAATTTTAAAAATTTAAGCGCCAATCAATAAAATGAGCTAAAATAATTCTAAGCGTAAAGACATCAGCTCTTTGACGTTGACGTCCTGCGACGTCACCAGCTGCCTCTTATTAACACTGAAATTACACGATAATACTCACGAAAAATATTTAATGGTTAATTAGGTAGGTATCTAAGGGGAAACGAAATTCAATTGGTCGATAGAAGAACGAATCGCGTTTTTTCGCTCTTTTAAGGCGTTCCGACGGAATTAAGGTAAATAGCTAAATACCGACACGTAAAGTCGTTTGAAGGCGTTGAAAATGCGAGTACTAACGCGTTTAAATGGCACTAATTACATATCCGATTATTCACGGAAGACGCGACGCGGTTGGTTGGCGCGGGTGTTCCTTCATTTTTACGGATATTTAATATTTTTTATCCTGGTAAAAGTTATATTTTATTGAGAAGCTTTTTTAGAATTGGAGAAAACTTTCAAAAATTCTAATGTAAAAAAATAAAATAATAATAAAATAAATGACTAAATAAAAATGTGCAATTATGTACTTGTGAGAGGAGCAGGTCCAACAGGAGAAGGGAAGAAGAGGTTACCTGGAGGTCGGATTTCTTTCAAGATCCCATCACGACTCTTGGAAAAAATATAATATGTTTAGATCATTATAAAATAAAATTTAAAAGCTCGAGTAAAGTTTGTTCATATCTTCATCTCACTCCTCTCAGGCCTTGATTTTTTATGCAAGAAAAAGGTTTACACTTTGTTGTAATGCAGTTACAGACATGAACTTGAACTAGAACTTAGAAGACATTTATTATCAAATAAGTTCATTTCTGAGCTTTTGGCTGAAAATGTAATCAAATTATTGGAGCAATTCACAGATGAAAGAACTTGAATTAAAAGTTTGAAAGTAACAAAAGCTTCAAGAAATCACCTTCGAAGTTTCTGAACAAAAAAATGATAAATTCAGAACTAAATGGAATTTTTGGGAAAATTGATGTATGGGCCTTCATTTCTAGTCTATATCATAATCTAAGCTATAAAGAAAAATTTGCTACAACTCCTCTGCAAACGCAATTGGGAAGCTGAAATTTGCATATTTCGGTATTGTTGGTGTTCACGACTTAGATACTCTTTTATACGAGGCCAAAAACAAAAATTTTGAGCTATTTGTTCCCTCTCCATCCCTTTTAAAATTAGAGCGGAGCGCCAGGTGAATTTAAAAAAAAAAACAGTTTTGGAAAACTTCGTAACGAGTTTCTCGTAAAATTTTTAACGATTTCATCCGTATACCAATTGGCGCTACGTGCATAAAAAAATATATACCGAAAAGTTGGACATTTGCCATATGATTACAAATGACGTGAAACACAATGATACGAAATTCCCGCTCATTCAATCTCTCCTACTCAAATTGGGTAGACTTTAGTAGTTATCGTTTTAAATTAAAGACTCGTTAAAAACTAGACGTCCAAACTCTTATGACAAAAGTATAGCTATACCAAGGTCTATTTGATATTCATAGCGTTGTCAAATGTCCTAGGTACCATTTCATATCAAACCATGTGATATCAATGATAACAGATTTTGATTTAAAAAATTGAAGCAATTTATATTCTAAACAGGCCCGTAGCCAGGATTTTTTCTAGAGGGGGCAAAGGGGGGAGGGCAGATTTTTTTTCAACACCAAAAAAATTTTCAAATTCAAAATCCTGTTATAACATTTATTTCAAAATTGCATGAATGAGTTTTTGAACATTTTTGCGCTGGTGTGTAAGTAATTACTTGCGCGCACGGCATTTGTTTGAAAGACGACAACAACAACGCATCAGTATCGCCTCACACAGATGCAACTAAATTAAGCGAAAACGAAGTACTGACATCTCTATAACACTGTTACCAATCGTCAGGTCAAAAATATGTTAATTTATCAATGTGACTATCGATTTGAAACACATTTATGTGGATTTATTAATTTTTGTGTCAATGACCAAATTAAAAAGTAAAAAAGGGGTTTTTGGGTAATTTTTCTAAGGGGGGCAAAAATTCTTCTAGGGGGGCAACGCCCCCCCTTGCCCTCGCCTAGCTACGGGCCTGATTCTAAAACTGTCTAAAATATTAATTTTGATATGCTATCGATATTGATATACATATGATATCGTGTTGCGATGGATTGTCATTCAGAAAAATGCGCCCCCAATCCCCATATAAGCTGTGTATCTTTCATATGACACCTCACCACAACCACATTACTTTATTGGTCATTTATTTACAAAAATAAATCAACTGAGCCGTTTGCTCACCGCGTACGTCATACTTGCAAGAGTTCGTCTACACTTCACAACGAAAACATCTTAATTAATAACAACGCGAGACCATATACATGGAAGAAAAACCTTATAAATAAACATGAATTGAAATTTACGACCAGGTTTGTCGCCTTTAATACAGCGTAGATAAATTATGCGAACAATTAAAAAATATATCCGAAATGGTGTCCTGATAAGACTCCAAGCGCCATATTAATCGAACACAAAACTCAAATTAAAACACCAACATCTGCTCCATATGCAATGGGATTTCCCTGAACATCAGATCACCTATCTGCAGCTTCCGTATATCTGTGTAGATATTCCAAGAACTATGAAATAAAATGTATCTGTTGACGTTAGTGATTTCGTATCGAAAATGCGGTTTCGTCAACTTTTATAACGGCATTAATAGTACATTTAAGTGGGTGTCCGCAGTTGGAATCGGGATATCGAGAAATGATGTCATAGTGATAGAATCATGAATATTAATTATATTGTAAAAGTATGAGCAAGAAAGAAGACTAATATATTTAGAGGTTGGTATGTGGAACATAGAGATTGTAAAATTTCGTACGAGCATTTATGCTGGAGAGAATATTTTCCAATTACCAAGATCAGCCAAGTTATTTTATTGTATTTGAAGGAACAGTGGAAGATTCAAACATTAAACCTAATAGACGCCTCTTTTAAGTTCGCGATTAATTTTTTTTTTATTTTTCAATAATCAACACGTTGAAGCTGCAGCTATTCCATATCGTTTGTATAGATTAGATAGACATAGATATAATAGGTACTTTTTATAGCCAGAAGTACATTCGTTCATTCACCGTTGCAAAAAGTAATTTAAAATTTTTATCATGTAGGTAAATTATCATTCGCTGTTTCACATTAACATTCCCCTCCATCGCTTCATTCATCGTCTGTTTATTCGCATTTATGTTACGTATTTAATGAAGGTCATGAACAGACGCGCCAATTTTCGCGCTAGTAAATATAAATTACAAACGAACGAAATGCATCCATAACATGTGTTCGATTGTACGGCTGCGAAGTATGTGGAATAAATACGCTATCGTGTTATTTTCATTTGTTCTAAAAGTCATCGCCGATTATGTTTATTAATAAGTACATGGTGCTTTCAGTCGGTTCAGTACACGTTATGTTGCATTATACTGAGCAACTCTATTAAATTCGCGTCTAGTAATTATAAAACAATTCGCATTAACACTTGGCGAATATGGTGATAGCTCACAGAGGCGATCATTTGCAAAGTCCATTTGCGTAAAAACCCACGTGGGCCTCGACAACGTGTTCACGGCCGGCAAGAAATCAAGTTCAATTGAAAGAAGGTCGGGGTTCCATAGCACCTTTTAATCATCCACTTCTGCACGAGTCCCCCACATATTTTAATAACCAGCAATTCGTATTTAACACGCTAACGACCGAAAAACCCGGCCTCCAAGTACGTTGACACGATTTCCATATACTTTATCAACTACCCATAATTTTTTTTTAAGTGCGAGCCTTCGTGCGAAACTCAAGGACACCGAAAAAATGGCTTTATTAACATTTTCACGCTGTCCGAAAACCTTGAAACCTTATCGAGGGTTAAACTCGAGGAAGTTGCTTTTTAAGTTATTGACTCCTTTATTTATGTTTTACGTTTTTCTCTTTTTCTTATTCCTTTCACGCGTACTCGGTGTAGCCAAGTAGGAACAAAACCGTGTACTTTAAAACGTGCATTGTCCCCCGGTTAAATTATAACTGGTTTTTGGACACTTGAAATAATCTAGTTGACAGGCGCGAACGACGATTTCTTAATTTACTGGAATATGAAGTGCCAAGGGTTTGACAGGAAGTGAAACGTTTGCGTAAAATTTTACTAATCGAAGTTTCAGTTCTGTACAGCGAGTAATTTTATCCTATTAAAAATCAAGTATAGGCGTGAAGAAGGAATACTTTATGGGCCTGTGAATTAATTTGAAAAATTTCCTTCACCGAATACCGCGGTCGTGCTGTTAAATAGGATAAAATTGAATTAATATTCCAGCTCCGGTACCACCTTGTAGGTTGTATAATACCATCCAATGGTTTCGGGAAATTCAATTCATTTTGAACGAATATCGCTCCAGCTAAAGGTAGATGACCATTGGATGAGAATACATTAAATCATTATAGTGACAGAGCCTATTCTAAGAAAATTTTGGAATTACCCATGTAGTCCTTTTTCTGATTTTGTAATAGGAATACACATAAAAAATTAAAAGTCGTAATAAAAACGTTTCAATATATGTATTTTATCGAGTTTCGGATTCTTATTCTATATACTATAATAAAAATTAAAAACCACCTCCTCTTCTCACATTTTTTCATATCGCTATCATAATAGTAAACAAAGTCGAGCAAAGATTCACACTGTATAGAGAGAAAGAAAAAAACAAAATACTGGTAAATACCGTAATTATTGAAAATTATCGTTACACCCATATTAACAGAGATGCATATGCTTCAAAAAATTTTAGCCTAGTGTTTTAGAAAAAATTAAGGTATTGTAGCGTACGATCTGGGAATTCTTATTCTTTTTGATTTTGTTTAGCAAAAAATTCAAAAAAGCCTATACTATTATCGTAGTTCAAAATTTTCGAAACAAAAGATTTATTCTCAATTAGAGTTTTGTTATTTAATTCTTCATACTCTCTGCCATCTATGAAATTAACAATTCTTTCATACCGTGGCTGGTTTTACCACCAAAATTTTCGCCAAAAATTTGGCTTATGTAGAAAAGATTCGTTTTTTATGAGATCAACTACCAAGTTTTGTATTGTTTGGTGTGACATTTTTCTAAATCCTGAGAACTAAGAACGTCATTATGTACATGACCGAGCTGTTCTAAATGGAGATCGGGAGCTCAGATTCTTTGTCCTTCTTTCAAGCTTGCATCACATTCCCATGAAAGAAAGACTGGATCAAATTTGATCAATTTTGATAAAATTTCATTTAAAAAAATCAACTATTTCATCAAAAATCTAATAAAAAAGATGAGTAGATAAACTTCATCATATCTGATTAGATTTGATCAAATTTGATGAAAATTTGCTTATCAAATTTAATCAAATTTTTTTCCTGGGTTGTGAGCCAGTAAATTTTTCTGTAGGAGCTATTACACAGCTTGATCAATAGAAAGCCAAGCATACAAGAAATTCTTGAGGGATTCGATAGTTCTTTCAACAATGGTTAAAGTACCACGATTTTCAGTAACGTACAGGTGATGTACCCTGTACCTTGCTAGCTTAGATCTTTGTAAATAATACCATACAAATCACGATAATTCTTTCTTCGTTTTGATTAGTTTAATTTTCAATGAGTTCAGATAACCATCCTTCCACAAGCGAAGTATTTTTTTTAATTTCCTAATCGTACTTTCACTGATTCAGTGAGTTTTAGAAGTTGGGTAACAATTGATAATTATTAGCCTGAATTTTTTTTGGGTAGTTGTTTAAGATGCTAATTATGTTAGCTAGGTATACCATCATCATTGTTACATTGGCCTTATAAAATTTAAAAAATGAAGAATTTGGAACTGCCAACTTTTTTTTGGAACTGCTCAAACTTGGCAGAGCTGTCCGTCAGAATATAAGCCCTGCATAGTGATTTTTTCTGGTATAAAATCTCACATTTGAAAAATCAACTTTTCAAATGGTTTTAATTTAAGTAATCGATACATAGAGATTCCGAAAATAATTTCAAAAGAATTACTGAAAAAAAAAAAAAATAAATGAATTTAGATAATAAAAATTCTAAATTTGGCTTTATTTTTCAGTCTTTTTTTATGCGTTTTTAGTTTGGAGAAAATTGGATTAAAAAGCAAATCTTCAAGTCATATAGCTAAAATTATTGAATTTATTTTTAAATTTTCAAACTGGATTTTTAGTTTTTTTTTAAATCCTTTTATTTTGTGTCGCTCGACATCTATGGTCATTTGGGATGAAGAATTTGTACAGTGTAATAACTCTAGCACGGTCTTTTCGTTGTCTTGAGTTGCGTTTTTGAAGCCTTGTACATTTAGCTGACGTAAGAACTTGTAATCCAACTTCCACAAAAATTAATCGTTAATTTTTATTTCATTCATTGAAAAAAAAAATTCATCAGCGACTCATTCACGTAACTAAATTATTGATACAAGAAAGGTTGAGGGGTAAGAGGAAAATTTGAAAATCTCTACTATATTTAGTGGTGTGGTCATATAGCTACATCTAGGCCGCTTAATTATGTAAAAAGGTGCAACACAAGATCGCAGCTCTTTCGAAAATTGTTTGCAGGGCCATAACCAGAGGGAGGTTGTGGGTCGAAACCACTATATGAGCTAAGTTTTTTGAATATTTAAATATTGCTACATCGTATAATTTTTCTGTAATAGCAGTCGTAGTCAGAGTATACATATATACAGAAATAGATTTCTAAAATTTAAAAAACCTCGAAGAGGTAAATTTCACCACGTCTGCAGCTTATGGATTAAAAAATGTATGCCTCTTAAAAATCTCCCCACTTAATAAAAAAAATCCAAAGATTATATCCTCCTCCCACTATTCAAATCCTATGGTAAACTTCAAACATAAAGTTCTTTGGAAAATATCATTTTTATTTTCAAAATTTAAGCACGATTTTATGGCCAAAAAACCAAACACCTCAAAATTATAAAAAAATTAATTTTGTTTCACCTTATAGAACACATGAATCTTGTAAAAATTTATAATACTGGTTATATCTTTTTTTTTATTCATGGGGTGATTACTATTACCTATTTTCAAATTCTTCGACACTTCACATTATCTGGTCTTTCTCTTTGACGATACTTTCATGGAAACCCCACACCTCTCATCTTCAAATAGGATTCTGCTCCAGTCGTTTACAAGTTCCAAAGATATGAAAAAGAGAGGAGGTAAAACGACGAATTGAGAAAAAAATGAATTTTCCAATTCATACCCGACTTGCTCTGCGCTCATCAAAAATGAATTTTCAAATCAAACGATTTTTTCAATTACTATTATACTCAATCATTTACCTTGACTGTTCGTAGGTTCCAGCTGTGCAAAATTCGATGGACAGAAACCATTTATTTTCAAATTGGAAAAAAATATGAGGCCAGATGATTATCATAAGATCTGGCTAATGCTGTATTCCAATACGTCACAATACTGTAAAAATGAAGACATCAGCATCACCATTTATAAACTTGTCCAGGGTACAGGAACGAAAGATAGCACTTATACGATGATTAGAACAACGGAGGTAATTATTTTTACAATTTACTCGTATTTGCAGGATAAATGGTGACTTCATTGTCACATATAATCATTTACACTTTTGATTTTTCCTATCGATAACAGTTACACAATTTTTCTTTCATTCTTAGAGAAAATTTGAAGATGATTCTTGGATTCGAATCGATTTTAAAGAAACAATTTTAAATCACAAAGAAGCGGCGAGCGAGGCGAATAATATAACCTTGGTGATTGTGGCATCATATAGAAAAACATGCTCCGAGTTCAACAAAAATCTAGTATTTGTAAGTATAACAATGAAAATTTTCATAATTTTTATCCCCTTTAGTTATATAATTATTCGAATCTTAATAAAACTTGAAATTTCAAAACAGGAGTTGAAGTGATTATAACTCGTCTTACATTTTCACTGTATAAAATTTATTTTGTTTATATACCCGTAGTTTTTAGTTGAGTTTTTGTTTTGTTGGTTATTGCAGCTTGAAGTTTTTCCCTATTAGTTCTAAGTTAATTTATTCTTATACCAGGCTAAATTTCAACAATCATGGGCATCATAACCTCTTGTTTCTTCTTTCGAAATTTTATTCTAAATTGGTTAATTTCTACATTTCACTAAACTCCCAACATTCTTATACGAACCAAAAACAGAAAGGCTTGAAAAAAATTACATGATGTAATGTCTATAAAAAAACAAATTTTAAAAATGCCATCAACATGCAAACACAGCAACGATTAATTTCTGATTTTGCACGTGGAATGATATTAAACAGTATTTACAGGCATCGGACCAAAGTACATCAAACTATTGGCGAGATAACAGGGGAAAAATTACAATAAAATACCAATAACAATATGTAGGCGCATTAGTAATTCAGATACCATATAACAAGAAAATTGTATCATGTGGAGAGCCAAAAAAATTTTAACAAAGGTTCTAAGCGCTCGTTGCTCGTACGGTAAAAATAATATCATATGCTGCTAAAAATTATGCATAGAAAAGGCTCGCTCGCGCAGAATTCACGTTGCACATTAATCGACCATATGGGTTGTAATAATGAAAAAAAAAGTATTAAAAATATCGTTATAAATCAACTATTTTTGGGCCATTATAGCAGAGTTATGGGTTCAATTTTTAAATAGATTTATCGGCCAAACATTGTGCAAATTTACAAATTATAATGTTTCACAATGCAGTAAGAAAATCCATCGAAGCTAATCGAACCGTGATTCTAGAAATTAAAATGCCGGAGGTGAACTGCGTGCGTCAGGTGATGATTTGCTTTACGAACCCATAAATAAATAAACTTGTACCTAAATGGGTTCGATGAAAATTTTGAATTAATAGGCAAATTCAGTGACCGATTTATATATTTGCTTACCCTAGGCTAAATTCGATTCTCACTTAAGCATGTAATTGTATGTATATGTACTTATACGACTGATCAAGCTCCCACTTTACTCAAAAACTATTTACAATTATACTCCAAGTAACAAAATTGATTTAATATTATTGTATACATTTTATTTCTTTAGTGTTCATTGAAACAAAGAAAAAAATTAAAAATTCACAGATGTATTTTTTCTACTTCTGGAGTTTTTTTTTATGCTAAGAAATGTAAAAAAATGCCTTAAAAATTGGAAAAATATGCAACAATTTTTTTAAAATGAAGGAAAAAAGTCTAAAACCTCGAATCTTGATTTTTTTATAATTTTTTTTTATATTCAAATAGAAATAATTTGCTGCTTTCAAGGTGTGAAATTTGATATATTTCTTGGTCTTGTAATCCTGTGATTGTATACAAGGGTGAACCAAATTTCAGTTATTTGCTAAATGACTTCAAAAGGATGTCATAAAAATCTCAATCATTTAACTCATTTTTTACACGTCATCTTCTCCCTCAAAATGAAATCAAAATTTTAAAAAGTTTCATATTTTCAAACCCAGGAAATTTCGGAAGGATTAAAATTTTTTACACTTTAAGGTGATATTTTGTCGTCCAAAAACTGAAAAAATTTTAACCATTATTTTTTTCAAATTCAGATTGTCTAAACTGTTGGTAAATTATTTTCAAAAAGCTACAATTTCAGTTACATTCAAAAATAAACGACACGTGTATTTTATCAGTCATGCGCACAATATGGTCTGAATTGAAGTTACTTCAGATTCAAGAAGAAAAATACTCTTAATTTTCGCCTCAAAAAGTTTCCCAAAACATCACATTCTTACTTCAGAGTAACTTCGTGTAGATGTTTTGGCATCAAAAAGCTCATACTTAAAGAACGCTTGTAGAATAAAAATCGAGCATACGAGTATTTTGCCTCTTCAGCCCCAAAAGGCATTAACTGAAGCTATATTGCACACACTACAAATAAATTACTAATTTGGGGTTCATTCTTCAAAATAACCAAAATAATTTAGACCAGCATTTTTATTTTTCAAATGGGGGCTAAATTTTTTTCAGTCTTTATACAACAAAGTATGACTTAAAATGCGAAAAAATGTTTAATTGTCCAAAAATTCGTTTTTTTTTTGAAAATTTTTAAAACTTGACTTTATTTTCGGACACTAAGAATGAAGTTGGAGAACTGAAATTTTTATGATCTCCTATTGCAATCATTTAGCAACTATTGTGATCTCGTTTGCCTCACTTCTTGAAGAAAATCAAAATTCAGCCTTCCCTATTGTATACTCGTTGGATTTCAACAATGTAGAGCTTTTACAGCTTTTGTAAAATTTTCATGCATCTACCTTTTCGGGTCCATTATGACCCATATTCTAGGACTCATGCTCTCAAGTTGACTTAATATATGGAATTTTCTACAGACATTTGCTGAAGAGATATATGAATAATCTCAGGGTTGATGATTCATAATTTCCTCAAAAAGTCGTTTTTTCGTTCTAAATCCCCTCCAACTTTATTTGAGAAGTTCAAGTTTTGATGTGTTGGTGTCCTTGTCTCAGTCTATCATATGATATCATGTTCAAAAATGTTGAATATTTTAAGAGCTCTGCGTCTTCCATCAGAATATGAATGAAACGCCATTTTGAGTGAGAACAAAAATTTGAGAAAAATATTTCAACATATTTACATAAACATGTTTTTGCCTAATTAAGAGCAATTTTTTCGAGTACACATTCAAGGTACGAGTTTAGAAAAAATATTTAAATGTTCTTCTTATTCTCGGCTTATTGATGGCCACGTGAAAAAGTTATAGCAGCAGTAATACAGTCTAAGCTTTCATATATTTTCTCAGCCATTGCAGGCTTTTGTGTTCACTTCTTCGCCTTCCCTCCATTTTCCTCATTATACTGGTCTATAGAAGAAAGTATTTTAGGTTTCGCAATTTGTGACTTATGACCAAAATATTCGACTTTAAGCCTCTGTATCTTTTGGCGTCTAGGCTCTAGGCTATATGTCTTTAGAGGGGAATGGATAGCCTTTGGTGGTGAATCTCTCTATCTTTGGTTACCCCTGGAAGTTCTGCTCTATGGGCATAGTATAGTTCTTGCCTTCTCATCCACTGGTGGGTTTCTATTCTATAATTCAGAGAAGTAAACAATCTTTATTTAGCAACAATCAGTTTTTCGTATCTTCGCAATCGATAACACCTCATTTTAAAGAAGTTGAAGCAGTTCATCATACAGAGTGACCCAAAAGTTCCGCAACCAAAATAATTGATTTATTATTAAAAATGGGTTTCATCATTTATGTTTTGGTCATCATACAATAAATGTTGGACACGTTCTTTAATAGGTTAGTGAATAAATTATTATTCTATACTTAATGTTAAGAAGGAATGCCATATAAGTACCAAGTACATCCTTGAGGCTCACAACTCTCTAGCATCGTTTTATATGTATGTATGGTTTCTTGTACACCACACCGAGTCAAAGCACTAGGTTCTTCAACCAACTTCACTATCTCATACCTCTATCCTTCATTGAGATTGCGCTTAATTTTTGTCATTTTCACAAAATGTGAATAAAAATTGCTGTGCTTCAAAAAGTTTATATTGTGTTGATGATACAGAGTGTGAAGAATAATAAAAGTATCAATCGATTCTCTGTGAGAAGTTGTTGTTTTTTTACCAAGCAAGTTTTGAGTTGCACAAATTCCGGGTCACTCTGTATTTTAGTTTGGAGTCCAATTTTAGTACTCTTTGTGTTTTTAATGACAAGTCAGAGGATGCGAGCGTTTTCTTCATTTTTACAAACATGAATTTTGCGTTCTTAGTATTACATATAGTTTTGTTATATGTATGTGATAGTGTGGTTTTCTTCTTGACTTCACAATTAGCTCATGATGTGTATCAACATAGCCTGAAACAAGGCTTCTCTCCCTCGACTCCCTTCAGCAACATTATACAAGCAGCTATTACGTTGAAATCACAAACGCAATTTACACTATTCCACAATAATACGTTTTTATTTGAGAAATGAAACACTGTCATGGAAAAAACAAACAACTCCATCGACGCCGGGGCCCCCATCTGCCGGCGGAGAGGCACAGGAATGCGTTCAGCCGCTCATCGCGATCTTTTATATTTTAACAATACATAAAAACATCGATATCATACTAGGTAATTCGAAAGTTATTCAGTTATACGTGTGCGCCTGTTGAAAGTGAACTAAAAAGGAAACGAGATATGAAAACCTAATACACAGGCAACCACCACCTCCACATATCCTATCTATAGCGACGTATCAGGCAAGATAAATGCAGGGAAATACCCATCAGGGCACAGCCTGTTAATGCTACACAGCATAGATCAACTTTTTAATAAAACGTCTGTTAATGAAAACGAAATAAAATTAATTAAAATACATATTTAAAAAAATTGCTAATGATATTATATTAAGATTAGTATAATAATAATTCAATTATTCCTCTACAACACCATTAAACCCGAAATCTTATTTCTTTCAACTTCCAGCATCCAGTTTTGGAATTCCAATTCAACGAGAGAACCAACAAACGATCCAAACGAACAACCAAAACGGATTGCAAAGAAAACGGTAACTCCACCAACTGCTGCAGATACCCTCTGACCATCGATTTCGACGAATTCAAATGGGATTTCATCATCGCACCTAGAAGGTACGAGGCATACTACTGCGCCGGCGACTGCCCTTATCTGTGGAAGCAGAGTAATCCGCACACCCATATTGTGGGCATGAGCTCGAAAAAAATAGGTGGACCGTGTTGTTCGCCGAAAAAGATGAGCCCCATAAGCATGCTTTACTTCACGTCCAAAGGCACCATACTATTCGGCCGAATAGGCGGAATGGTCGTCGAAAATGCGGATGCTCATAATAAAATAAGACTGAAAACTTGTGCATTTGTTAGCATTAAAAGTATTAAGTGATTTCTGTTCGCTCCCACGTACCGACTGGGTAACTTTTACCGAATATTTCTAAAAAATAGTTTTTTTATTTTATTGTCGAGTCATGTTTCTTTTCAATATTTCTTAACACCTCGGCAACGAATTGATCGTAGAGTTTAAGCCAAAGTTTTATTCGCGTTTCAAAGGTGCTGAAGTTTTAGTCCTCTTTTTATTTTTCTACGTTGATCAATCTCGTACCGAGCGTTTATATTTATTCTTTATGTTGCTGGCGATTCGTATACTATTAACGGCGGAATAATTTGAGCGAAAGTGCCATCTAGTCCGATCACCGTTGAGAATTTGTCGAACGAAAATTTATTTTAGCTTTCATTAGCTTAATGTTATGCTCAAATTTTACGCTTTTTATTTTTCTTTTTAGAAATTTATATTTCGTTTGCTTTCCTCATTAAACGTGCTATAAACATATCCTATTAGCAGGTAAATCTTCAGCAACTTATTTTTCTAATTACGAATGTAATGTAATTACTCGTGTATTTTACGCTTATATTTGTTTTTATAGCTGGCTTAAATTTTTTAAGGCTTTTTCATTACGACCATTTTTTATTTCCGTTATGAAATTCATTGAACTTTTTTTTTTTTTGGAAACATTTTTACAAATAAATTCGACACCAAATATCAAAATTTTCGAATGAATAGAGATGCTGATTTTTCAGGTCTTCTTTATCATTTACTATGAAAAAGCCTTAAATTATTGTAGACATAATTGTGTTGGTAATATTATGTTTGCAAAAACTCATGGTAGTTTTTTACTTACGCTTTTGAAATAAAAAAAATTACCCTAGAATGTTGAAAATTCTTCCTGAAATTGAAATTAAAAAAAAAAAATTGTCCGACGAGACAAGCATTTATAATTTTTTTTTCAATTGTTCACTCCAAATTATCAATGCTTGATCATATTTTCAAGGGTAAATTTTTTTATTCGTAAATTTTTTGGTACCTATTCGCTTCTAATATGACCTATTGGTAAATAAAATTTGCATTGTATATAGTTCATTATCATTCAAATATATTCGATAGTACTTCCGGAATTGTGTAAAAAAATGAGATCTAACTGCTCCTCCCTACTCAAAAAATTTGAGAATTTATGTAAATATAACGTGGTAGCCCATTAAATATTATTTTAAAATTTTGAAGATCTCTGTTAAACGTTTTGTATATTTATTTATTATCTGATAATATTTTGTAAAAAATAATTAAAATTAAAGATTAATCAACTCGACGTATACGTATAAGTTAAGTTATTACCTTTCGGGTATATTTCGCTTATATTTATAACTTCACGAATGACTCGAATGTGTAGCTTTAAGCGTGATTATTAAGTGATTAAAATTCCACTATGGGTCTTCACCTGCACCGTATTTAAATCGAGAATCAAAATTTGACGGAGACCTAGGTTCATAATACGCGTAGCTGTATGACGAATGAAGAAAAAAATAACGAATCGAAATTAATCACGTCTCGACGATGACCAAGTGATCAGCGATGCGTGCTGACTAATCAGGCTAGGTCACTATATATCACTTCGTCGCATTGTCTGTGATAAATCCTAAAGCGAATGGCGTTTCGAAGTACTCTCAAAATGCATAGTTGTAAATTAAAGCTGAATTTTAAAACAGTATTACATAAATATGTAATTAGGTATATCGTGGTACCACTTTCGTCAGCATAATGACTTCGCATCGACCTAACCACCGAACCCCTCGTACCCAATGGTGTTACGTTGAAGGTATAAGACATCGTATTCGTGTTTATATCGATATTTTACGTGAGCTACTCAGCAAAATACGAACACATCTTGTTGACTAGTTGAACGCGATGAAATTCAGTGAAAAAAATTTTTTTTACGCTATCCTATTGTAAAGTATAAGTAGTATTATTCTGTGATGATAAATTACTGTACTGTAAATTACTTTTAATATTTTGTTTCAAATAAATTTGTACATTTTTAATGTTCTTTTGAAATTTATTCCTGTAATAAAGACATATTTTTGTAATCGTTGTAGTATATGCGTGTCTGCGTTAGATATTTATTCGCAAGTGCTTTGTCGTGTTTGAGAAACGCGCCCAAGTCTCGTGATTTTACGAAATGATATAAATCAAATTTTTACATTTGTACGATACACGTGTTTCGTAATCACTTATATCGAATGGCAAACGTTTCAAAACGATGGCTATATTAAAACATTAATCTTGATGAGAATAGATTCATCTGTACGATTTATTTCAAAAAAAAAAAAAAATTAAATCATAAATATACATATGTAATAAGAGGAAAAACAGCCACATACGAAGAACTGATATTGAGGTGCTATATGAGGCTGGGGACTATTTAATTCTGTGATAAAAAATAATCGCATTATTAGTTATATCTTTTTAACAACCAATATGAAGAATGATATGATTAATAACAATTGTTTTATAAGCATAATGCATTTAATAAGCAGTAAAGGAAGAGTGAAGGAGCTTAGCCAATATCGTTTAAAGTATCTTACCATTTACCAGATGGAATTTTTTTTTCAGTAATGAAATGAAAATAGATGTGTGAGAAAATGTTTGATGCCTCATTTGAATTAAAAATAATAATAATAATAAAATTCGAAATTATCAAAAAATTTGAATCATAAAATTATGATACATCAATTTTTAGTTTTATAATTTTTGGATATTTTTCAAATACAAATACATACATAATTTTGGATTTTTTGCACCTTTCACGATTAAGCCAAAAGTAAAAGTAATAACATGATTCTAAATATTTGTCAAGTATACAACTGATACTTAAATAAAAATTCGAAGTCATTCTTGAAATGTTTTTTCATGTGCCTGGCACAACAAAAGATTTCATTTTTTGAACTCGGTGTTTTACAAAAAAATTGAATTTTTTTGCTGAAGAATTACAATAAAGTCAAAATTAATAGACAATATGAAGGATTGATTTCTTTTTTCCAAAAACTACAATAGTAACTTTCAACCCTGCAGGTTCACACTTATTAGGTGCTCCTATTCTGAAATGAAATTTTGAAAACCTTACATTTTTTAAACATTTTGATTTGATTTGTACCAGAGAACATTTAATATTTTTACAGGTTTTTTTTTTTTTTTTTTTTAATAAAGATAAAAATAAAATAAAATAAATAAATGTCATTTAATTTATCTTAAATGAAAAATAAATTTAATTCCTTAGAAAGTTGGTTTATGTCACATAAATAGGTGAGTGATTGTTAAGTAAAATGCATAGCATGGCTTTTACTTTTGCTCTAATCGATTCAAGAGATATTTTTAATTTTATTCCATTTTTCAGGCGGTTCCAAACTACACCTTATTTTTCTTAAATTCGATAAAATTAGACACTATTAATTACTACATAAAAAACAGTCCAATAAGCCAGAAATTAAGCCCATATACATGTTACAAATTATCTATTCGTTCAGCTTTCAAGCAATTCATAAACATTTTTATTTTTCAATAAAATAGAAAAGTTTTAGGCTGTTGCAAATAAAAATAGAACGCCAATTGAAGTTTTACGGGTTGTAAACGACATAAGATAATTCTAGAATTTTTGAAAATTCAAATTTCTGAAATTTTGACGGGGTATTCAATTTTGACAAACTTTGTTTCGATAATTACGTTTTCAGGTCCCTAGAAAACTTCCTAATGTTCTCTTCATCAACTTTTAAATTTAAGTGTATTAAATTTTCATATTGAAATTTTGAAAATGGGAGGGGGAGGGAGGATAAAAACTCAACATGATGTCATCACTTTACAATTTTTTTTTTATATTTTTTTATTTATTAGTGCCGTGTACAGCCACTGAGGTTAGCGGACATGCTTGTGGATTTAGACCTTTTTAAAGAGGCCAGTTAAAATGAGAAACCTGAAAAGTGACCGAATGGTGGACTTTGAGCCTCCGGGGAGATCAGAGAGGGATTCGGGTAGAAGGAGCTATCATGTATTGGAACTGTATTGTGAGAATTCTAAGGGAATATGTCTTACTGCTAGCTGATAGAGCACACCGGACACGGGAGTGAGGAAGTTTGAGAAAGAAGATAAGAATGAATCAGGGCACAATGATCTATACGAAGTCTGCAAAGATAAATTTCTTCTCTCCATTATTTCCAAGTGATATTTCATTCGAAGTACCCCAATCTATTCCATTTTTTATCTCTCCTATTTCACGTTTCTTGTATTATAAATTCATAATATAAAATAAAAATAAAATATTACGTTTTAGTCTTTTTAGTACATTTATATTTGAAGTGAAAAAAATTAAAAACGTTGAAGGTCTATACGTGCAGTGATACATACTTTGTTAATTCGTAAAAAGTTATTTTCCACGCAACTTTATAATCGATTAATAAGCAGTAATTTCGTTCGAAAACTGTTTTAACAATTTAACACGAGTCGCTCGTCAAAAAAAAAAATATAGGTACACTTTATAACGAGAATCCATCACCAGTTTATTTACGGAAGTAACAATGCGTAAAGTTGCTAGGCCGTTTTGCGAAATTATTCTTCGCGTGCAACCAATTTCATTTATGCACCCCTGTATAAGGTATTAAACGTTATACATTACAGTAAATCTTCAACAACTACAATTTGTCAAGCCTAGTCAAGCCAATGCTATCATTACAAACATGAAACGTGTTTTCGCTTAACTTCACTAACTTTTCTCACGAGGTATCATTTATTCACGCAACTACAGTTGTACATTTGATCAAGTATTCATCGTCAGGGTGAAATTAAATGTTATTCAAGTACAGGAAATAGAAGAACTCGTATGTGCTAGGGTGATCCTTATTTATATGCATTTACTCGATGGAAAAAAATTTTCGAGATTGCTCTTAGTTTGGTTTAAGGGTATATTACACAGTATTACCAAACTTTACAGGCACTGTATGTAATTATTATGTGAGGCAAAATTTAGAGTACTGAAATCATGACATTTTTATACAACAACTATTAGACAAAATTTCTTGAATTTGAAATAATTAAAGTTGAAACCTTTTTCTTAATTGATACGCAAAAAAAATATAATTCGACTGTTTATCAGAAAGGTATCAGAAGTGAAACACTGACTCCTCATCAGTCAAATTTTATTTAAGCCTGATGTTGAGCGTTAGCCCAAGTGTCCAGAATGGTTTCAACTTTGCAGCTAAGGACAGTAATGTTTGGCTTAGGTCCTAGTATTACTACTGCTGCCTAGTGTTTTGGTAGCCTGGCAGTCTCAGCTTGATGACCCGGAGTCCCAATAGCCTGATCCCAAGTCCTCCAGATACTTTAATACGGTCTTTTTACTTTAACACATAGTGTTTTTGAGTTACAGCTATATGATGTCGTACTCTAAATAGCAGACTAGTTTTTGGTGCACACTATCACCCAGCATTTCAGTCTGGTTATTCTTTGAATTTCTTTAAAGCATGCAGTAATTGCTGCTATACTTGCTAGCACATCCATAGTGTCTTGCCCTAGATGTAGTTCAATGCTACAGCTTGTGCTTACTAGAGATGCGCCGATAAAAAGGTACAGGAGCCCTGTAGCCTATATATACCCATCAGGTACTTTAGACATAATACTAAAGACTTATGAAGTTTTTCAGTCCTACGAACATTAGCTTTATTAATTAAATTTTATTAGGGAAAAATAACTATATACCTCTCTGTGATGATAATAATAATAATAAAACGTAATCATCGATGCTGAAAAGAAAATGAGATTACGTGATTTATGAAAATAACAAAAGTATTGTGATTTGGAAGTTTGGAAGTAACTTAAATGAATGATTAGATTGGATATAGAACTAGAATAACAAAAAAATAGTAAAAATTCTTTTAAAAAGTTACTCAAGAATTAGAAAAGAAAACAAATAAGTATATGAAATAACAACAAATCACAATACAATTCACATATTAATTTTACAGTATAACGTTGAGTATGGAAAATAATTGCTGAATTACAAAAGAATTGAATGCAAAAATATATTATATACAAATAATTGAGAAGTATTAATACATATTATGTGTATTCAAGTTTTTCGTCATAATTGAAATTTTTTAATTCTGATCAGTGAGTAGTCCTTGAATGACTATCTGCGAATTCACTCTTGAGGGTTAAATAGAGTTCTTCTATCAATATTTTGTCATGCTCTTATCAATGGAGTATGAGGAGAGAAACAGCCAAGTCCAATGAAGTGAGCACAAGTTCAAACGAACTTTTCCAAAAAATTTTACTTACGTTTCTCTAATAATACGCTGCCCAAAGAGCACACTCTATCTTAAATATGATTATTGGGACCTTATGATTTTCAACAGATAACACAGGATTGCTAGAATTATGTACTCACTCGTCTTTTAGGAAAGAGGAGACTCTATTACGTTGGCATCCTAAGTGATACTCCGATTTGATCCATGATCCTGAGCACTGACCAAACTGCAAAAAAGACTGAACACCCTGTGGGCGCCACTGAGGTTAATATGTATGAGCCAAAAACAGTTGTGCCTTATTCTTTCATGAAATGAAATGAAACATAGAGGTTGAAAAGAGGTCATGCAAAAATGTCGAAAATTTTTCAACATTTACCGCAGTTAATACTCGTAACGGAAATGAGATTACGCAGTACTTCAAGGACAAGAAGAGAAAATTATACTTGCTGTAATTATAGCACCAGATGAATAAGATGAGGCCCGAAAGATAGCAGTACAAGTCAAATAGGCGTGCAGTATTTGTCTCGAATACGTTGCAGTCTCCCACATACCCTACTTAACTGATGGAGTAACCTTCTGGACGCATTTCCAGAGTATTCGCAAATTCACGAGTGCATAGCCAGGTGAAAATATTACACCGAAGCAGTTGCATAATAATAGCTCATATCCTTCAATTAATCATCGATAGCAAATTAAAAACGCACATCGTTTTAGTATTCTTTCGGTAATGATTAAACGTAGCGTGCGAAAATAAATAAGTTTATAATTGCTGCGCACATCCACCTGGCAATTTTTTCGTGGCAGTTATTTCCACTCATTCTTTTTTCAACGTCATTTGCGACGCGTGCTTTCTTCGTTCGAAATTAGTAAAATAATTATAGGTTTTCGTGAAGGAAATTAAGTCGTACGAAACGAAATTTACAACAACGGTTTAACTGGAACGACGTAATAAGTATTTCGCTGATATACGAGACAGTTACTCATTAGTAGATAGGTAATGTACCTTCTGGCGCACTCTAGCGCAGCTCTAGATTTTAGGTTAAATTCAATCATTTTTAGATATCTCAAAAATTCTTAAATTTTCAAAGAGGAAATTCATTCATTTTCTTGAGAAAAATAGATGAATTTTGATAAGGTTTTAGTCCACCTTGGTCACAAAATTTTTCAATTTAAGTATATGATTTTGAGATAAATTTTCAAAATTTCAACCCATGTTTGAAAATTTCATCCATTTCTTGCATTTCAAAAGTATACCAATGTATCTTGTAGCGCAGTCTTGATTTTTTCAATTTTTAGGCTATATTTTACCATTTTTCTTAAAACCTAAATTTCGAACACACCCTCAGATTTCTCATTTTTAAGTCAAAATTTCTCATTTTTAGTCAAAATTCACCATTTTTGAAACCATAGTAACACCTCAAATCTCTAGCGCAGTTCTGGATTTCCTCAGCTTTTCATTGCTTTGCAATGTTATCTATTATTAACTAGGAGAACAATCTCTTCGTACTATTTTTTCAATTTTTTTGAGTGAAATATTTAATACCTTCCATCAACCTCTTGAACACAACAACAAATAAATTCAACAATTGAGCACATTTATTTGAAAATTTCAAACGTCGATGTGAGTGACAAGAAAACAGTCCGATCGGACCACTTTTGTATAGCTGTACTCTAATGTACTACGTTCTACGTTGAGCTTACAATTCTCGCAGCTATAAAATTCTGATTTATTGAAAATAAAATAGTCTTTTTCACACGCACGGAATTTTCGCACACATGATTCAACTCTCTATAATTCATTACTTACAATCCTAGGGTATGACATACAATACCCTACAATTACTGAGAAGATCTGTATACAATATAATATTAAAGAAGTTATTTTATATAAATGGAGGTGTACAAAGATTCTATGATTGATAAAGATGAATTTGATTTTCAAAATATTCTACCATATTTTAAAGATCCTGTTGCTTATACAGCTTCAAAATATGAAGCATTAATGGATGATTTATCAGATAAAATTCAATATTTACCAGAAGATAAAAGAATAAAATATACTAAATTTATGTTAAATATTATTGCTCATTTTAGTGTTCTATTAAAATTAATAGGAAGAGAAATAGAAGATATAAATATACCAACAGAAGATTTGAATTCTGACATTAAAATAAATTATATAAAGGGGTAAAACCCTCCCAACCAAATAACTCAGAAAATTATCAATTAACTCTACAATATTAGATCACTTCGCATTTATATTAAGATTTTTTAGATGTTCAATAAAATCAATTCTTTTTACATTAATTTTATAATGTCCCCAAGGTAATGTATCAGTTTGTCCATCAAATAAACATCTTTTATCATCGAATGAACTTAATCCTCTTTTATTTTGCTCAATAGTATAAATCTTATGTTTTGTACTCCTTATCATCTTTTGTTTAACAGTTTTAGGAATTTTATTTTCTAAGCATATTTTATAATCATTATGAGTAATCTGATTTTTAATTATATTTTTCTTTACTCCTTTAGCTTTCTTCATTTCATTATTATTAGATGCAAATACTTTATTAGAATATAATTTTGAAGCTAATCCAATAAATTCTTCTAAAATTTTCCATTCATCTCATCTTTGAACTTACCTAATACCTTTTTATTAACTTGTGGTAACCTATAAATATTATCTTTCTTATAATCTGAAGTATCAAATTCATCAATTATATCTTTCATATCATTATAGAAATCTTAGTATTTATAGACATAATTAATGAATCTGTATCAGTATATAATAATTTTATTTTATCTCCATATCTTTCTTTTAATCTGTAATAAAAGTCATACATCAAGGTTTTTGAAATGTCTAAAATAGCTACTCCCACATAAATTGGTTGATTGAATTTTATTATAGTTCTTCTCATGTGTACAGCTGCAAGATTTTTATCAAAGAATGTTGACTTTTCAAAATTTGGTTTTGAGACATATTTCCTATATTTATTACCTTTAAAAATTAATTTTATATGTACATGTTTTCTTACATTCATCATTGTTCTTCCAAAAACAGAATTATTCATCAATTTGAAGAAATCCTTTTCAAAATCATTTTTTGCTGCTTGTCTCAATTTTGTATTTTTTTCAATATATACTTTCATCTAATCAGATTGATCAAATTTTATAACTCTATGAATTTTTTCTAATTTTAATCCAGCTTCCAAAGCTTGTTTAAGATTTAAGTAATGAAGAACGTAATTCTTTTTATCATATAATGTTGTAAATAATTTTGGAAGTTGATTATCATTAATTACATTTTCTGGATAATAAGGTAGATCTGAATGTTTGTCGTGTAATTCTTCGGGATATTAATTGAAAAATTTTGTGACCAAGGTGGACTAAAACCTTATCAAAATTCATCTATTTTTCTCATGAAAATGAATGAATTTCCTCTTTGAAAATTTAAGAATTTTTGAGATATCTAAAAATGATTGAATTTAACCTAAAATCTAGAGATGCGCTAGAGTACGCCAGAAGGTACATTATCTATCTACTCTCATTACAACGAATATCGTTATTTTCTACCTTCAAAGGATACGCGCCGAATAGCTAATACGCAGAATAAATTGTAATAAAAAGCTCGATACAAAAATCACACTTTTCGGCCAACGCAAAGCAAGCTTAAGAATATAATAGTAGTATTACAGATTAACGACGTCGAGACAAGTTTCGATATCGACTTTCGTTATATTTTGTATTAAATGATAAAGGGTATTTTTTTTTAAGCGACCATTTTGGGTAAAATTTATCCCTTTTTTCGTTGTATAATGGCGAATTAAAATGAATTAAAATTTAAAATAATTACAACGAGTGATTTTACACGCCATTTTATAGACTGTATCGACGCCAACTTTGTCGCTGTCTGCCTGGCAAGACTGTCGACTGTAAGCAATAAACTTACAGCCTAAAATGAAGAAAAAAACATATTAAAGAGATACCACTTTCTAGTACCAAAGGCAGAGCTTAGCACTCACATTTAGCTATAACGAAAAAATTATTACAGCTATTACAATTGTCGTTCTGTTTCGATTCTTCGGCCATTTATTTAATGTTGTTTATTGTACCCTCGCCAATTTTTTTTTTTTCGCCTTTGAGCATCGTCGTGTAAGGAAGAGTTTTAAATTAAACAGAAATGTTATCTAATGAAAATGATAGGATAATTATTTCAATGTAAATGCCATTTTCATAAAAGGCTAGATACGCGAATCTATTTAATGTTTTTTTCTTTTAGTTTGGTCGTACGCTCGTATAACATATCTAGTAGTGTAGTCGTATGATATGGCTGCTGGATTTAAAAAGAATAAATTTCGCGTCGGCCCATATCGTATAGCCTATTCCTATCAGATAGGCAAAAATGTTTTCCCAGAGAGACGAGAAATTTTCTTTTCAGAGAGTAACGAACACGTGTCTTCAAATGGAAATTTTTGTTTTCAAGGTCTGGCAAAGATACATTTACATTTTAATTGTAGAAAATGGTATATAGCTGGAAATTTGACGCGTGTCGTAGCTAATTTAAAATCGACCAATCAAATTCAACGAAATGTAGTTGGAAGTTTGTCATTTTGGAATTTTGTTGAACAATTCCCATTAAGGAAAATTACACTATAGGCTATAGCCATACATGTTACATAACAAACACATTGTGGGAATTTGATTATTTGCATGAATGATGTTTTGTTCTCAACATAATTACTTGAGTAAAATTTAACTGAAACAGAAAGATGTTTGTCTTTTGTCACAGCAGTTGCAACATTAGATGTTATATCATCCCTCAAAAATTGCAAATCAGTTAGTTCTATGGACTTATTTGCCCCACAATCAAATTCGTGAACAATAGCGTACACCTTGGCTAACACTTTCGATGCAACTATATTTAAAGGTGTTTTCCCATCCTGTAACGCCTTATTCACCAGTCATGCCAAGGCGGCGAACATTAGCGGTCAACCCACATTCGCTTCGAGCCTACTTTTCAGCTCGGCGCCGAATCCGCAGACGGATGAAGAAGCCATGAGACGCGTCGCGAAGACGCACATCCGCTGCGAAAACGATCAAAATTTACCCCAATTAACCCAAATACTTTCAACGAATTATCATTCACAACAACCAGTAGAGAAGTGCATTCAATACAAGTAATAGCGCCGAGTTTAATTTTGAAATTGAATAAATCAACTCTTTGTTTGTCTTTTGATAACGGAAGCTAATTGTGGTCGAAGGTCGCATGGAAAAATGGTACAAATTACCAGTTATACTACTTATGCGAAAATCCAATTATTATTGCAGTATACCAAAAGTAATTTTCTTTTAGTATGGAGCCATGGTATAATATACCCGGTTACTCTTTTTTGTTCCAAAATATTAGAAAATTTTCTGTACTTTTAAATTCAGGAATCTATTTCTACAAACAATATTATCACAGAAAACCTGTTCTCATACTATTTATGATTTATTACAAAGCATTCTTCAAAGTCTTGAAAACAAAAAGAAAGCATTCGGTATATACGGCGATGTATCAAAAGCGATTGATTCTTCAACTTTGATATATTATTGGAAAAACTGAAAGGATATGTATAGTGTCCATAGACTGGACCTCGAGTGGGTCCATAACTACTTGAGTGAGAGGACTCAAGTAGTTGAAGTAATGGAGTCCTACTACTCCACAACAATTAGTAGTTCAAATGGTTTAATCAAAAGAATGATTCTAATTTTTTCCTTACGAAGGTTTCAAAGAATCAAAAGATTTCAATGAGTCATTTTGATATCACACAATGTTTTTGCAACGTATTAGATGTTTGTATGACATTTAAATTTGATTTCAATGAATTGAAGAAATTGAATATGTTCTAAAAGTATGTATCAAGTTATAATTCTGACGTAGATAAGACTACTTTTATTGATATGGATATGATACCATTTTGCTAGAATTCATATGGGATATTTCAAGTCAAAAACCTTATGCTAGAAAATTGTTGTAAGCAAGATACCTAGCAACGCTTCTAATCACAACTATGGAACTTTTGGAAATATGGGGCTGTCGCTATATCCATAGATCCATGCAATCAATTAAATAAGTTCATAAAACATTATGTCGGTGACTTGGTGACTCTCTTGTACAATTACCACCTTGAAGAACTAAAATTTATACTTAATCCTAGAAAGTTCTTGATGAATCTGATACGAATGGTTGATGGAGAGAGCAAAAATGAATACCTAGCTTCATAATCTTAATTTATCAAGATAATCTAACACTCTCGCATAATCATGTATGTAACTAATAAACAGTGATTGTTTTATAGATGACTATTACTATCTCCATTATTGAATATATTCTATTTAAGAAGAAAATTGACTCACCTCGTTTTGAGACTTTGAACTGGCACAATCACAATGACATATCTCAAATCTTGAGTTTTCCATGAATTAACTGCACACATCCTCGAATTCCGTATTTGAATTTTCGAAAGTAAAATTAAAAGTATAAGGTAGAGTGAGTGGATATTAGCAAAGTAAAATAAAGTAGATATTGAACATATAACAAATCACAGATTCATAAAACACGAAAACATAAGTGTTAGTTGAGTTGTAACTAATACTTAGATTGCTAAGGACTGGGATTGTTGATTCTTTCTTTCCGAATTTAGGAGTGTAATGGTTTAAATAAAAATTTATATTTTTTATTTTTATCTTCTTCAGTTCTTCACAGACTTTTTGAGAAATATCTTCATTCAGCACTCATAATTTCATATCATTGAATTTACTTCAAAAACGTAAGACACGTAACCACTTTACAATAAGTACTTCAAAATGACTTGAAAATTAGAAAATAGAAAACGAGTTTTCTTTGTTTTTGCAGACCGTGAACTAATTCAATCAAAAGCACTGTAGGAGTGTTAGTTAAGTTATTACTCAGCTGATGTGATTGGCGAATGATAAATTTCATTTATCTGAGGCGTATGGGTGAAAATTGATGAAGAAGAATTATATTGAGTGATGGAGAAAGTTATATTTTTGGTATGCATCAGTAATTTTACTACAATTTTTACGAATGGTGAGTGAATTGCTTATTATTAATTTTCATACTCTTTAGATTTGATGAAAAGTAATAAGTATACATATAGTACACTGTACACATTACAAAAACGGGAAATGAGGATATTTTTGTAAGCAAATGTAAGCATGGTTGAGACCAAAAAGTGATATTATTTTTATTTTAATAATTATACCTACTTATCGATCTTATTATTTGAATAAAGAATGAGAGGATATACCTAAAATAAGGGTATTTGACTCAAATACTTACTTCCAAAAATATCTCTTATGACCTATTTATTTGAAGCATCATTTACATTATATTAGAAAAATTTGTTCCAGTAGATACTTATCTATACTAACACGCACACTCATCAGCTTTACAGTATATTTGTGATGTACAATCCATGCATTTGATAAATTACTATATAGGCGTTCCGAAATAATCTCTATGATTTCTTACCCTTCATAGTTGGGAAATACGTGCAAAATATATGAAATCATATATCTCATTTCGATGTGATGGATAAAAAAAAATTATATGGCTGAACATTTTGGAAATACGTTTTAAATTAAAAAGAAAATTTAGTGTATCGGCTCGTATAGTTTTTTCATTTCACAATTTTCGCCAAAAAGGATCAAGAGAATGTTCAGCATAATTCTATTTCACGAAACCAAGGTCGATTGCTATCGACAAAGCGAAAAATTCAGTCTGGGTCGTTTTCTATGCTACATAAATCTTAACCGAAATATTTAGAGCACGGTACCGTATAACAGAAAAATTCTCCAACAATTTCGTTATTCAAATGTTAACATCTAATTTAAAATTCTACCAACGTCCGTCGAGCATATTTCATAGGCAGAAAAAATTCCCTATCAAATACGAACTCTCGATGTAAGTTAAAAATTACCAAAATTGTCGTAATATCGTGTTAAAGGAGGCTGCAGATTTCGGCGGAGACTTTATTTTTTAGACGTAGCGTTCGATTTTGATTATTATTTCAACAAATAGTTTCGTTAAAGCGAACTGTGGAAAGTTTTCGAAAATGAACTTAATTTCAGTCTGGAATGATAAAGTTCACCGATGAGAGGATGCGCGAGTGCGGGAGGACAGAAACTCGTCTCCACTGAACTATCTTTCGCGTATTTTTGTAATAAGGTGGTTTTAGTTGGCTCGTGTTGAGTGCTAACGAAATGCTAACATTTTGCTTTCGGTTTTTAGAATTTTTAATTTCGTAGCCTCGTAGGTTAAGGGTTTTCTAATTTTTTAATGTTGAAAATTTGTTTCTTGTTTAAAAACCGAGCAAGTTTACCAACCAATGTTCTTGCAACTGAATACATAGCAGTGTTGTTGGCCTGTTATGTAGTTTTGAAAAAATACTATCTATTTTATCCTACCAATAACCATTAAAATTTACCCCTTAATGTAACAATAATTCATAACTTGGAAATAAATGTGAATAAGATGTGTACCACTACCATTGTTACGACGTTAATGTGAAATAGACTTTAAATCACCTCATAAAGACTTGATGAAAGATCGACAACACCCCCTTTTTTATTACGATTTTCATAACGATCAGATTTTTCTTTATTGATAAAATGGATTGAGTGATAATAAAACCTTGTGAATTTGAAAACAGGCTTTAAAAAAACACAAGCACTCACGTTAAGTCATGGCAGTCTCTTTACGTTCTCATTCGATAGTAAGGATGGGAAGTCCTACTTACTTCTTGAAAAAAATCGGTGAAGTTCCAGTTTACAGTATGTAGTTTGCTCCGGTGCATTTGTAATTATATGAAGTATCATATGAGTGCATATTTATAGAATTTGAGATTTTGAGAATGCTGAAGCTTTCCTCAAATGTCGAATGAACCACCATTTTTAGTTGTAAAATGACTTTTAAGGATTCTTAACACTATGTTATCTGTATATCATAACAGATATTGTCCAATCAACACTACATAGGCTGGAACGTAAATTTATGTGATCTCCTTCTCCCCCGCTTATTTCCAAATCAGATAAGTTCTAATAGCTCAATTTTTCATTTTAAATTCGACAAAAATATTATTTCAAAAAAATCTTTTCAAGTTTGACTGGCAAATATTACCGATACATTTTTAAGAAAAGGAATGCTACAACGAAAAATCCAACTTCTCGAGCTGGTTAAAAACAAAACGAATGATTCTTGATTATGAAATATGTCTAGGATAAAATTCGCTTGTAAAGCAAAATTTTAAGAATTATTTGTTGCCTGCTACGATACCTAACTTTTTCGACTGTATCAATTAATTAAATTAAAAATGCTACTGTACAGCTTTCTTTTATCATTAGATTGAAAAATTTTAATGATGAATTATTCGATGTAATATTGTTGTAGTCATTTTTTGTATGCTTTCAACTTACTTTTTTTCATTTTGTAACCATATTTGATCCATTTTCATCAGTTCAACTGTCAGTACCTAAAAGTTTATCGGTTTATTACCCAGAAAATATGAAATAAGAAATTGTCTTTTTTTTCAATCAGCAGTATTTTTTTGGTAACGGAGCTGGTTCATAAATATGATTATTTTCATTAATCTTGTGTGTTCAAAGTAATATATCAAATCAATATTTTCATTTCTTTCATGTAAAAATTTAACAATCGTAGTACGGCATATTGTTTTTTCTAGTTTTATAATGTTTTATCTGATACGCTCCCTCCCCCCTCTCTTCACCCCTTCATCTTTATCACAATTTATTTTTTATTTTTTTATTTCATATGAATGAAGAACTATAATTATTCTATCGCTGATAAAAATTAATTTGACTTTGAAAATATAATATTACCATATTTTAAAGATTCATTTGGGCCAACAAGATCAAATTGCGAAATTAATGAATCCAGTAGCAGATAAAATAGAATACTTACGTGGATCTATAATACTATACTAAAATATGCAATATCTATTGCTCGTATAAATATTTAATCTAGAATTGTTAAACATAAAACAAAATATTTAAATTTACAAAAAAATGATTCGCAATCTGTGATTAAAATATCTTATACGTATTTTACGTGATACCTAATTGAATATTACCATTAAACTTCTTGTATTCCTCCTCACCAGTTCACATTCTGTGAGCCATCAAGTGCTCTAAGAAACGTAGTTTTTCATTTCAAGAGCTGAACTAAGGACGCTTTAAAAGGAAACACCTAATGTCCCCAACCGAAAGTGTGCTCAATAAGTAGTATTAGGAAACTTTCCAAAGGTCAAAATTTGGTCTCCACGAGGTGGCCCTGGAGACATCAATTTTTTCAATAGAAGGTATCTCTGAGATGAAAATTATTCAATATCCCCAACCCCACCACTGTTCCATGTGAGGCACCTGCAGCCCTCTTCAAAAATGTTAAGTAAACGTAATTTTGAGAAAAGTGCCGTTTATGAGCTCATGTTTCAAAAGTTCCACTCTTAGTAACATACTGAAATTTCCTTTCGTTTAGTTTCAAGTATGACTTCAAGGGCGATGAAAATCGTTCCAAAATGGTTTTTTGATGTATATCTCAGTAAATATGGCACCTATAGAAAAAATTATAATGAATAAAATTATTCTATTTTTAATTTTAAACTAAAAAAATTGGAATAATTTTTTTGGAAAAATGCTTCCCAAGCCAAAGAAGTAAGTTAACCGCTCATTTCTGGAACTTGGCGATTTAACATGATCACTTATTTATAATTTTTTTATTTATCTCGGTTAATATTACATTTAAGAGAAATATAGTTATGTACAAAATGATTGTACTTTTAATTTCCTACAAAAAAAGATCTCACGTATTTTACGCGTAATATGTACTAAAGGGCGGCAAAACAATCTCAACTTATCACTCAGATTGGAGTGAAGAAAAAAAATGTCTTCTAATTGCGATGAAATTTTAATATGTTGTTTACTTTATGTTGGAAGCGCCTACACCAAATTTTCAGCCCCGAGCGACCATTTGAAAGAACGATACAGGCTTCCAAAGTAGTGACATTTTCAAAAAAATTGCTCATTTCCACCATTTTGCTATACAAGAAGGGGTAGAAGTACCCGGATGCTATATCATTTTGTGCATAACTATCTCGGTAAAACTAATATTTACCGAGATAAGTACGAAAATTTTATCTAAATAATGTCATATTGAAGCGCCAAGTTCATAAAATGAGCGGTTAAATAACTTTTTTGGTTTTGGGAAGCATTTTTCAAAAAAAGTTATCTCAACTTTTTTGTTCAAAATTGAAAATAGAATAATTTTGTTCATCGCCATTTTGTCTATAGGTGCCATATTTACTGAGATATGAAGGATTTTTATCCCTCTTGGAGGTCAACTACTTCAGACTAAACGAATGGAAATTTTAGTACATTATTAAGGATGATACTTTTGAAGGATGTGATCAAAAATTGTATTTCTCTCGTCATTTTAAATGTAAAATTACAATTACTTCACATCTTTGAAGGTGGGTGATGCCTCATGAAGCAGTAGAGGGGTTGTGGATATTGCATAATTTTCATCTCTGAGATGATGTTTATCGAAAAAGTTATGTCGTCGGGGTCACCATATAGTGTTTACGAGACCAAATTTTGACGTATTGAAAGCCCCTCCCCCCTATCCCTTTATTGATCATTTTGTTAGTTTGTCACTTGAAGGAATAATTGGTAAGTAATCGTTCATTTATATTTAACTAGGTATCTTAAAAAAAAAAAAACATGATATAAGTATATAAAGTTAAATAAATTAATTTTAATAAAATATAATTTAAAAAAATAAAATAAAATATTCAATGAAAATTAAATAATGATATTTAATCCAATAAATAAAAAATTTATTTAAAAATCGAAATAATCTAATAAATAAATTTATTTCTTAGTTGTTTTCAGTCATATCCTTTCAGTGTCTTATGAAATTGTTTTGGAAATTCGAAAAGAGGAAGACTCAAACATGTGAGTTGAAATTGAACAAAAAAATAACTACAAATATTCCACCATAAACAGACGTTTAATCATTTTTCACATCAATTGTACCTATAAAGATTTGTACTGTATGTTTGCACTATCGTATTGTTGGAAATTGACAGGGTGTTTTTTGAATGCGCTGATTATATCGATGTAACGTGAAAACTGCTAATGGTGAATTGATTATTATTAATAATGCATTTATCACGCCCAGGTGCTTAACGTAGGGTAACGAAGAGAAAAAAATCAGCGGGTATTTATGTAGATGGATAGAATTTATTTTATATTTTTACTAAATTGATGATACCCGTGACATTATAATGGCAAGTACATTGGCAATTATTAGCAAACGCATTTTCATGTATAAAAGTAGGGTGTGATAGATTACAGAAGTACCTTTTATGAGCCCATTTCTTCTTGTTACGAATGCAATATAGATGCAGCCGACTTAAGAAGGGGTACCGTGCGTAATCGTTGAAGTGAATTAAAAAAAAAAAAACGATTACCTATTTGCTACTCGCATACGAGTGGGTACAAATATTTGAAAATCTCATTGAAAAACTGCGCTCATCGTTCTATTTCCTTCCGTGCTGCGGAACATCTAAAGGCGATAATTTAATAAATATTGTAGACACGTTAGAAATACTTGGAGCAAATAGTAATTTTCGCAACCTAAATAACAAATAGGGTCGCATAAAACAGCGGAAATGTTTCCATCAAAAAATTATAATGCGAGCCGAAATTCGGAAAATTTTCGTGTTATTCCATTACGTAGGAAACAAAGCAATTTTTCTTTTCCTTATAGCGTCAAGTGTATATCTCATTTTTTCGCCTTTAATCCGACGTTTTACAGTTTCCTCACACAATAGTTAATCTATGTTTTTAAAAACAATAACCTCGCCTAATTCGTTTTCTTCATTGTGGAGGCCTTTAAAAACTGGAATTTTCCGTTCGAATTCGTCCATTTTCTTCCATTCATCGCATTAAATGACGATCATTAATGAGTCTTTGTTGTTAATTAAGAACACCATTCCTACATTATGGTCTACATGAGTTTTGAATATCGACGGTTCGATTTTGATTTAAACAATCGCGAATTCGTGAAACATTATATTAAAAATTTATTATTGTTAAAAAAGTACGGACGTTTCAATAAATCACTGTAATATTTCCTTTCGGAGGGAATATTTTTATTCGCACCGAATGAAATGGTTCGAGAATAAACGCTTATAAGCATTAAGGCGAAAGAAATAACTGTTATTTTTGTTATTAATGCAATGAATGTGATGGGCAAACAGGGGTGCAGAGTATAAGAAACATTAGTTATATTGACATAACGTTGAGGAAAAAAATGCACCCCATCTTGTATTAATAAGATACCGCAACGTTTTCAATTCTTATAAGAAAGCCTTTCGGTTCTGCTATAACGTCGATGGAAGCATGAGAATTGATTATCTATTACAACAGAGAGAAGTAGATTTTATCTGTCAATGAGGGGAAAAAGCACAAAGAAATAGAGAGTATAGGGTTGATAACAATATTTCAAAAAAAAAATTATTTTGTTTCTAAATTAGTGATAAATTTTCAAGTTAGGCTCAAATGAGCGGAAAACATGAGATTGCAAGTTTTTCAAAGATTATATCTAAATGTTTGCTGATGTCTGGAGATAAAAATAAACAGACGAATGCGGAATGGGTATTTTATTTTCAATATGATGTTTTTGTTTGATAAAAGTTTGCTAATAAAGGGTTTGTTTTGATTTTTTTTTGTGTGAAAACCATTGCATTATGTTCATCAGACAAAAGAAAAACAAATTTTTCGCGGCAGAGAGAATTCAACTAAATTATAAATGAAATTTCTTAGAATTTTAAATGAAAAATAAAGATGAAAAAAAAAAACTAAAATACCCAATATTGAATGAAATCCCAAGTGTGTACAGATTTACACACTTGAAAATTTTTATTTTCACAAGGTGGTAAACATTTACCACCCTAGAATTCTTCATAAATAAAATGATAAAATCTCATTAGTAATTAAAAATATTTTTGCTTCGTAACGAAGTGTCCCTTCAAATAAAGGAAACCAATAGGGAATATTCTTGTTCAACTTGTTCAAATTTATTCACAATGGAATTCCAACATACAGCGTGCCATACCCAGATGGGGAAAGATTTCCCCACTTGAAAATCTTGATAAATCAGAAAAATCAAGATATCATTATGATATATTGAAAACTTTTGGGATTAAAAAAATGGTTTGAAATTTTGAGAAAGTATAGATAATTTATTAATTTGAAAAAAAATGGATACAAAAATTCGAGAATGGTTTGACAAATATTGTGAGAAAAATAGGTCATTTTTTCTCCTGAAAATGAATGAATTTTTTCTTAAAAGGACTAAAAGCAGTTAACATAAAATAAGATGAATTCTACTGTATACCTACCTTGGTAAAAATGATATGTTATTAATTGGCAATTTCTTTCTGAGAAAATAGGTAAATATTTGATTTTAAAAATTATTTTCTTGACTGAACGCTTGTGCCCCTATAAAATAGTAGGTAAAAACTATGAAAATTAGTGCTTTTTGGTGGATAAATGAAAGATATTTCTGCTTAGAAACTTATGAAAATTTTAGAATTGTAATTTTAGTAATGATTTAGGCTTTATTTCAATGAATTGTCCTGGTGTCCCGGACCTGCCCTTATACTACTATGTGATGATGGTACAGGAAAGGTGGAAAATTTCTTACTGTGACGTCATTTGATATTTTAGTGGAAGGCTTAAATTCTTCTAGAAGAGGCTCAGCTCTCCTGGCTTTAGCTACGAGACTGCATTGTGATGACTAATGAATTTATTGAGACAGAAAATGATTCGGCCTATGCAGTTACTTTTCACTCGATGCCGAATCCAAATTTTCATTCTTGCAGGAGAAGATATTGAAGAATAATTCAATTTTGTCATCAAGTTGATAAATGACTTAAAAACAGGAATTGCACGATGATTTAAAAATTAAATTACATACAAGCGCAATAAAAATCAAAACTGAAAGAGTTGGCTCTGGCTTCATAGTCAAGGGAAGTAGAAGTCGAATTTGAGAATTGCTCTGTTTTCGAAGAATGGAATCTGTATCAAATTTTAATGGAGTCAGATCAAAATCAAGGTCTACCTTATAGTTGGTTCCTAGTTGTGGAAAATATTAAAATTTCTGCTTTCGCCTCATTTTATTGTATGTATAGTTTTTAGAAAATTGCAAGAATGATCTTATCTGGATTTTTTGTTTCTATAATTTTTAGAGATAATTACGTCGTATTCCTTTCATAATCTTATATTTTATCAATAATTTCTTCATAAAGGAATATTACTTACCTGCAGAATTACTAAAATGTATGCATTCAAATTCACTCAAAAAACGAAATTCAAATACCATACCTACTGTTTTATACCTACTCATTTTCCAATTTATTTTCAAATATGATTTCATAAAAAACACTGAAAGTCAATTACTTCAAGAATCTGGTGTTTTTCATGGCTTTCGTCACTCTCGTAAAAAATTTCAGATAACTATTCAACATGATTTGTGTATTTATAACAATAATTCACGTTGTAAAACACAATAAAATTTTAGTTGAATTAATTCTAATCGCACAGTTACAAAAATCGCTATTAATAAATAACATAACGTGACGTATTACCCACTTATATAAAGAATCAGAATGTATGATTTCGATATAATACACGCAACAGTAGAGTAAATTAAATACAAAATTCATCTTACTGACCGACAAATGTGCCAGGAAAAAAGAAATTTACAATAACAAATTTGTAAGTACTCAAAAAGCGTTTCTAATTTATCGTATAAAAAAATATTTGGTAACGTTAGAAAGTGGAGCAACACAATTTTATGACGAATAAAAAAAATCAACTAAAAAAAATTGCTATTGCTTTCTACAGTTATTTCTCTCCACTTCGTCTTCGGTATTATATCTAATTAACACGATTTCTTCTACGAGTTGAGTCATTAATACATAAAAAATAGACAAAAAGCACCATTAAATACAGATACCTCTTTATATTATGTACTTTTAATCGTAGACATAGATAATTTTAGAGGTGTTTGATCCATCTGAGAAATCGTTATCAATGAAGCTTATGCTGATGTCAGTTGTTTCAAATTTAGGTATTTCGTTTCTTACGTTATTGCTTATAGGTTTTTGTATTTTGATTGTAAGGAAGTTACATTTAAAAAAAAATCACGATATCTTTAATCATTCCCATGCAGCTTGAATGAAGTGGGTGTTGAGATCAACTCCATTATCTTATCTCGATTTAGTTTTAGTCGAAAACAATGAATTCTTGTAGGCATAAGTTCCTTGCTCATCTTACAACTCAGTGTACGCAAGGAGAAATGTGTGGCGGGTGTTTACTGTTTAATTTCGATAGCTTCTGCGTATGGTAAGGAGAGCTATTAAAGTTACACTCATGTATAGTGGTTTGCCTACTCAATAATTTGAAGGAGTTGAAATGTGATAATTTGAAAAAAATAATGTTAATGGCAATGATCAATTTTGAGGAAAAAATCCAATCAATATGAATGTTTGAAAAAATTTTTTTTTTTTAATTTGTGTAATTTTTGGGCATTTATTTCATAGTGTATTTTCATTTTTTAACTTTTTTTCATTTTCAAAAAGTTTTTTAACATTTTGACTATGCCTTTATTCTTTGGATTTTATTGTTTTTTTTGTCTTTTATTTTTGAAAACTTATTTATTTCTTTTTAGGTCGCTTTTAATTCATGGAAAACATTTATTTTTAGACATGCCTGTGTTTTTTGAGATTTTTAGTCATTTTTTTTTGGATATTTTTCATTTTTTAGACATTGATACAAAAATCCTAAAGATGTTTACTTGAACGCACAAAAAAAATTTCTAAAATCTGCTCGTTGCTTCTCCTTTTAAATCTACATTTTTGCCCATCGTGTGATTTTTTGCTAATATCTTGCTTATTTTTGCACATGCGTGGAAATTACCTTAGTCATGAATTTTAGAGCTGTAAATTTTCGACAACAAATATTCTTATGATTTTTTCTTAAAGTCGCTGTGAGCGCTGTAAAATGCAATTAAAGTAACTCATGCATAGGTCTCGTTGCATTGTTTTATTATTTCTGTTTTTAAGTTCAAAATTCTGTAGTATTTTATTGCTATGTGTTCATTACTCATATATTACATTTCAAGGTATCTATTTCAAAAAAGTAGTCAAGGGGCCTAGAGGACATAGTACTCCATTTGGCAATATATTTTTTGTATTAATTCCAAATTATTTTAATTAATTAGCTTCAAAAATTGGAAAAAATTTTCTCTCTTATTTTGCATGAGTTAAAATTAAAAAAAATAAATAAATAAAATATTAATAATATCATACATTTTGACTGTCGTGATAATAATAGAAAAAAGTAATCGAAAAACATGGAAAAACATCTTGAAAAATCATCTCAAGTATAACGAAACAGGTAACTGCATTAAGGCACGAGTTGATCTGAATTACATACATTTTACTGCGTTCATATTGATTTCAGGGAAAATGTCATAAGAACTTCTTTTTTAGAGAATTTACAGTTCTACTACTTATTACTAAACTAATTTTCATTTATGAGCAAAAATAAGAGAGATATTTGCAAAAAACCACGCTTCAGGGCAAACATGTGAATTATAGAAGATTTTTTGTATGTTCACCTAAACACTTTTAGTTACATTCGTGATAAAGAAAAACTATTACCGTTTCTTTAGGCAATTAAATCATTTCAATTGTATTACGTATATACACTATGCCCAAGTGATATTCGATATTCGCAACCCTAAGTGCCGAATTCTTTTGCTTAAAAAAAAAAAAAAAAAAAAAAAACTTTGAATAATTTTAATTTCTCTTTATTTATTTCTTTAGATTAGTTGGTAAGAAGTTGAATTATTTTATTTTCACATGTTTCCCGACAATATTTATCGATATATTGTATTTTTTTCGACTTTTCATGAATTGCTTCAATGCATTGGCAACACTGATTCGCGATAAAATTATAGCAACAGCTCTGCTCTCTGATTGGTCGTACTACGTACGTCACACGCGTAATGTCCAATCATAAGACTAGAATGTGATAAAATCTAGGTAATTTCATTTCTACCTTCCTAAATAATGTTGTTCAGTTTTCAATGAACGACTGAAATTCGTTTGTGATTTGATTTATTAGCTGATTTATGTTTTTATTTTACAAGTAAGTCGAGGTAATTTTACCACTTTCTGACTTGCTGATTGGTTTTACACGCGTGACGTAAGACCAATAAGAAAGCGGACCCGTTACCATAATTTATCTATACCGTGCGTCCCAGCGATTTGGGTACAATCAGCGCACAAATCCCAGTTTCTTGATAACATAATAAGAGTTAAATTTTAAGCCTGATAAATAAATTTCAACTGCATTACAATTTCTTTGCATTTGAAAAAATCAGTTTTAAATAATTTGAAAAGAGATTTTTTCGTTGATTGTGGGAATCACTTGAACGCACGGTATAATATAGTATGTAGGAACAAACACAAGAACGAGAACGGAAAACAACAAGAACGGAGAATTTTCATCGTTCCTGAGGAATAGGACCAAGAATGAGAACGTAAAACTGATATGTTTGAAAAACAAAAAACAGAACGAGAACAGAATATTTTTAAACTTGAAGATCGAAGAACGAAACGAAATCAATCTAATGTATGAAGTTCGGAAACAAGAACTAGAACACTAACGATGCAATTTTTGGTTGTTCTTCCTTCTTTTGAAAGTTCATTGTTCTTCATAAAATAATAGAATCATGAGGGGGAAAAGAAAATAAAAAACTAAAAAAAGTGCGTAAGTGTTATATATAGCCATATTTAAGTTTTTGTTTGTTTTTATTTATTTATTTATTTATTTATTTATTAAATAGCTTCAATTGATTAATTTTCAATTTCAACAATATATAGACACGTTATCCATCAAAAAAAAAAAAAAAAAAAAAAAATTGAAGAACGAGAACGAGGTTGTAAAGAATGTATGTTCGTTCCTACAACATTAATTAATATAATTACTCTATAAATTAAATTTACTCTGAAAAAATAAAATATGTATTAAAAATATAAAAAATATTTTGTGATTGTTTTCATCATTTATTATTTCATAAAAAACCAAAAGCACTGAAATAATCAATAATCTATTTGAAGGTTGCCAATTTGGCGTTCGAAGTTGCAAGAATCACCTGAGTATAGTGTAGAAGAACCTACTTTTTTTTTTAATCAATAATGTTAATAAAATTAAATAATATTTAGTGGGTATATATTTTCATAGAAAATTCCAAAATCTTGAAAAAAAAATTATTCACATGTTTTTCTTATATGAGACGTTCCCTTTGAAAAGGGACACAGATGACAGAAACGTGATTGCGAGATAATTGCGAAAACAGGTTTGAAGGTCGAAATGACCGAAAATGGGTTTTTGAGTGATTCTGATAGAGAATTTCATGCTCTTTCACGTGGTATAAGTGGCGAGTTCGAAATTTTTTATGTCCAAAACCATAGAGGTGTTAATTTTGACGAGTCTTAATAACTTGTAGACTAATTTTTGTTATTACTTTTATGTATCATTTCAAAGTACATACAAATAAACTTTTTTTGCATCAATTTTTGTCTATTTAACAAAGAATCAATGAACAAGGCATCCTACACAAAAAGTTATGGAACAAAAGATATAAAAAATTCTTTAATACTATTTTTTCAAAAAAAAATAAAAAATAAAAAATGCGATAAAAATAATAATTATTTACAGATCGTCACCAAAATTTAACCACTTGTAGTCCTAGACATGCTAAACTCACTGTAAAATTAATAGTTCAATCGGTCAAGTTTTACCCAAGTTATAGTCGAACAAAAATAAAAAAAAAAGAAAAAGAAAATTCAAAGTCGTTTTTCTCAAAACTATGTATTTTGAAATTTAAATTTCAAAAAATCATAACTCATAGTGAAATTAACGACAAGTTTAATGTTTTTATATCATTTTAAAGAGAATTTTATCTACTTTTCGGTGGTGGGCTCAACTCAGTTTTCACAAATCTGTCATGTGTGTCCCTTTTCATACGGAACGTCTCATATAAAGTTGTTTTTCCGATAAATTAAAAAAATAAAACCCTTTCATACGAACCAATACAATCTTTTCACAGCTGACACTTTGGTTAGTTCGTGGAAATGTCACGGGTAGCTCTGCTACTTTGGTAAAATGACCAGTATTTTTTAATCACAAATTAAAAACACTTGGAGGTGATGTTTTGGTCTTTGAATGTGAGATTTATATTAATATTATTATTATTTTTTTTAATCAACATATCTCATCTTTTTTAAATGTTTGAGTAGGCAGACCACCGTACATGCGTTTAACTTGAATAACCTACTTGAGTACTTGCATATGCAGGCATTGCGATCGAAATAAACCCCCCTCCCTCTTAGTGTAAATTTCTTTACACATCCGGCTGGTGAAATGTACATTTATGATAATTATCGAAGATATAAAATTGAAGGCTTAGTAAATTAAATGTTCTAGTAATCCACCGAATATGCGTTTATGAAATAACGATATCATCGTGTATTCTCTTTACCACATCGTAATCACATTCAGGTATCAAATACCATTGGCATTTGATATTACCTATAGCGGGTAATAACGCCAGTTTAATAGAAAAAAAATCGTACTATTTAAATAATTCAGCATGAATATTCCAAAAACAAAATAAAAATAAAAAGGTGTCCAAAGGCGAGAAAACTATTCGAGTACTCGAGAAGGAATTGTCTATGAGCATTAAAAAGAGTACGAAATAAGGCTAATATCACATACCGAGACAAGATTACTCTTAAAAGGATGCAATTGAATGAAACAAAGCGTCTATAGCGAAGCGCATCGTATAACTAAATGATGTTTAAAAAATAATCGAAGATTGTGACAACAATGAAAAAATATCCTCGGCGGTGAGAAAGAACTTCAACTACGCCTTTATCGTGGATCGTAAATGCAATGTCAGTGTCGAGAGAATTTCAAAATATAGGTTGTAAAAATATACGAATAAAAAGCAAACACATACGTCGTTAGATTCACGTTTTCGCATTATAAGGTGCAAGTAGCTGAATTTAGGTTTTTAAAAAATAAAAATGAAGACATTTTCGTAATATTGAAATTCTTTTTTTTTTTACACAATTACCTCAATAAATATCACAAGTACAACAATACGGCGGAGGCCGATACCTGGCTGTACGTTATAAAAATTCAATAAACCGATATTTCAGTCGAGGTCACCAACCGACTACATACGACGAGCGTACGAAAATGAAGGAAAGCGTTTTTTCTCGTTTAATTAGGAATGGGAGAAACGTGAAGGTTAAACTCAGTCCATTTAATATAATTAAACGAGGCTTTTAGTCTTATTGAAGAGGAAAGAAAACTTTCGCAAACCAATGTGTTGTGGTTGGAGGAAATTTCACGATGCGTACGTTAATTTACGGGCAACCACATTCGTCGACGACCATTTTCGGTAAATCTCTTTTAATTATATTATTGTCGGGGGTTATATAAATCAACGAAATCGATTTAAATTTAACGGGAGCACAGCACGGTTCGAATAACGAATACTGATTGATTTTTTTATAATCTTCCATGGCGAACGAGTGCGGATTCAAGTACGTATCCGGCGTCCTATGGAAACCGCCGCAGTCGCCTCGGCAGTAATTGGCGTAGTAACCGCTGGGCGCGATGATCCAAGTGTGCCATCCGATATCACGAAATCTGATATAAAATTGTTGTTTGCAGCATTGATCACGTTTGGCTAACGAACAATCGATGGCTCTTCGGCGTACCCTTCTGGTAACCGTCGGATCCGGATGAATCATTAGGAACGGTTTTTCCCATTCGTTCGCCTGTCTTGGATCGTCGAATAGGACCGGCGTGATATAATCGCTGCAACCAGTGCAGTCATTAGCAGTCGGAGTCTTTCTTTACGAGGAGACGCGTACCATTCGCGGACTGTGCTGGTAATGTCGAACGTTTTCCAACCTAGACTAGATAGTGTTACTGGTAGCGAAGCGGAAAGTTTCGAGTGTTCTTCAAATTCCTGCAAATAATACCGTCGAAATTAGCGAATCCTTGATATATCGGTTTTTATTCTAGAATTATTTCTCTACATAAAAATCGTTTACACCTTTTCTGCGCTCGTTACGTGGAAACGCATCATTATAGTATTTCCAATACGAATATAATTTTCTATTTCGTGGTTTTATGCGATATCCACGACAAGTCGACAATACGAGACAAGCCATAAATACGAACATTAAATACGGAGCGATGGGATACCGCGCCTCGACCTTTAAACTAGACCAACGAATAAGAAGCCTTTTATCACCATGGTACGCCGTATCTTTATGGTCTCATAGGCTCATTATGGCCTCGTAAAAGAAATGCATAATGATGCGTAAATATGCTATTAAACGTGAATTTTAATTAATTAAAACGAGGAAATGCGGCATCGATTTCGAATAAATTCTTCTCCCCTCCCCAACTGAAGACAGAGTTCCAAGTTCCTCACCTCAAAACTGTGCTCCTATTTTTTTTTCATAATTTTCATGTTACCGGTATATTTTAAAATATTCATTCGCTATTCTTTTTTTGGAATTTGCAAGTGTTTCAAGAAATATTGTATTTGAGTTAGGGATTGTATGCCAACAAAAAATGTATTTCATGGATCCAAAAAAGTATTTTTCTGAACAACTTAGGGTTGAAGTTGACTATAATGCGTAGGAAAAATAGAAATAATTCATTTTTAGCTGAGTTTTCAATTTAAAATATACTCTTATTACAGCCTACCTCATTTCTGAAGGAGGGGCCAGGGAAATGTTCAGGTTTTTGGTATACAGTACGTATTTATTTTTTTCCCCCATTCGTGGTGCCAGCGAGTATGGATCAAACTGCTGAAAATTTGGTGAGAAGATTCTTTTTAAAAATTCAAAAAAGATATATTTTTATTTTCATGATTCAACTTGAGATGACGATTGCCTCAAATTTCAAGAGAAGGTGGAGGGGGGCGAATGACTAAAAATTTTTGTTCTTGATCTAATATGAAAGAATGAGTAAAGGACAGCAACATCCTCAATTTTAGCATTCTAAATACATTTGGAGGGGAATTGGAGTGAAAAAAAAGGTTTGAGGAAACTTTGAGTACATGTAAGTATTTACTATATATATTTTCCCCCAAGCGTAGCGCCTGCGGGTATACACGAAATTCGCTCAGAATTTGGTGAGAGACACCTCTTATAAATGCAAAAAAATAAATTTTTTGTTTTTTCGATAAACCTCAAAATGGCTGATTACTCAAATTTTGAGAAGAGCTGGAGAATGGACGAACAGCTCAAATTTTTAGTTTTTGATTTTATATAAAAAAGTAAGCCACGGACACCAACATATCCAAATTTCAGCTTCCTAAGTGCATTTAGAGAGAAGTTGGAGCGAAAAATGGCTTTTTGAGGAAGTTTTGAGTTATTAAATTTTTTGAATCTCCCATATCTCCTCATTGATTCGATCAGGAAAGATTAAATTTTGTATGTGGAGTTAATTAGAAACCAGAATATATCTTCTAAAATTTGGGTAAAAATGGATTCAAAATGGCGGATGGGCAAAATTTGAGTAAGGCTTGAGGAGTCTCAGTTTGCTAAGTTTTGATAAGTGTAGACTCATATGATTACTAGTAATGAGAAGTAAGCTGTATGCCATTTTCACTTCCACATGTGATTTTGGAGGGGAGGAGGAGGGATTGGGCTCAAAATGTGGGGGGGGAAGCGAAGGATTGAACAGTTTTGATTGTGGTGTCATATAAAAAAGGAGTTCAAGTGACTAGGAAATCAAGGCAAGAAATTTCACGAATCTCACATATCTCTTTATCAAATTGACCTTAAAAGGTCATAACTTCATTCTTTGATTTTTTGATTCACCTCAAAATGGCGGTTTACTAAAATTTTGAGAATGGTAGGGAGGGAGCAAACAACTCGAAATTTTTCGTTTTTGATTTCATCTGAAAGTGAGAGTCACGGACATAAACATTTCCAAATTTCAGCTTTTCAAGGGCTTTTTGAGGAAATTTTGAGTTAAAAATTTTTTTGAATCTTCCATATCTTCTCACAAATCGACCTGAAAAGATCAAACTTCGTATGTGGAGTTAGTTGAGAACGAGAATACGAGCCTTTAAATTTAGATCGAAATGAATCCAAAAGGACCAATGACCAAAATTTGAGTAAGGCTTGAGGAGCGTTTCAAATGTCTTAGATTTGATAATTGTGGACTCATATGATTATTAGCGATAAGAAGTATGAAAATATACTGTATGTCAATTTCATCTTCGCACTTGTTTTTGCAGGGGAGGAGGTGATATTGTCTTTAAAATGTGGTTAGGGTAAACAAAAGGTCGAAAATTTGTAATGATTTGATTGTCATAATTATTTGTTCTCCTTCAATTTCTGATGGAAATTCTAGAATTGCCCTATGTGGATAAGATAAGAGAGTAAATTTATTTTGAAGCAATTTCGTGTGCACTGTTGGGTACTAGATTGGTGCTATTTAGAAAGCTCTTAAATAAAATTTATCCTCAATATAAGATAGGTGAAATATTGACCTGAAATTATTTCACTAGTTATATTACATTTTCGATACATTCGCGAATATAATCGGTCGCTTATTTTCGACATATTTTAATTAAAATACACGATTAAAGCTTATTACGAAATATTAAGCAAAAATACAAATACTATACGGAAAAAAATTTACCGATTATTAAAAATCTATTATAGAGCGAGTTACAACATACCTTACCACTTAAATACGTGGCATTTCTTAATCCACTAGCTATAACTTGAAAGACCCAAAATGTAAAGTTTAAATTCGGCGGTAATCTTTTAAGGCTGTACGGCGTGTCTGGTTTTAGCTCCAGACGTACCCATAACATTGCCGATTTCACATTTAAATCAGCAGCCGCCATGTCTTGCGACCACGTAAATTCTAGTAACTTTTGACCATTTAACGTGTAACCTGTAACAATAGAAAATTATACAATTGCGTTATTAATTAAGTACTTGGCAAAATTAAAATTGCTTAGATTTAATAATGGTGACTCAATCGATCCACTGAGGAAATAATTTCGATTTTTTTTTACTTTTTTAATTTCCTTTTTCTTTGAACCATCGAACATATAAATTATCTGCAAAACGCACTCATAAGTAATAAAGTGTGCCCCATAATATTACCGACAGTTCGCAATTTCGACGAAACAAACACCCATTTTTATGTTTTTCTCGTGTATTTTATGTACGTATTGCACTAAAATTCTGGCGAAAATGGTAAACACAAATGTACGTATTGATAAAGACATAAATGTAAAACGTTCATTTAACGCTATTAACTGGACTAATATTTTCTTCAGAAGGTTTTCTCAAATGGTTCTTCTCTTATATCGATGTAGTTAGTGAAGTACGAAAGCTATGACTAGACTACATTTTCTTTTTAACATTTAAATAGTGATTTTATTGTCATTCATTTTGATTATTAAAATACATTTAAATAGTGATTTTATTGTCATTCATTTTGATTATTAAAATGCATTTAATTTTGAACAAATATTAATTAATGAAATTAAAAATAAAATAAAATTTTTTCATGGGTAATATTACTCTATTATTTTTAATTGCATAGTTTATTTATAATTTTTTTAATGATAATTTATATTCAAAATTTACTTACCGGAATGAAGCCCCTACTGTAAACACCTATCTTTTAATACGCCTTGGCCTTAGTTGCAGTTGATGGCATTAACAAAAAAAAAAGTTTTGGCCATCCAAAAATTTTCAAATAAATAAATCGCTTGAAATCTGAGCAACAATCTCGTTTTCGCTTAGGTCACACCGCATTCACTCACATTCATCTCCGGATGGGCAACAATTACCTACATACATATGATATGCTCAAGCTGCCAAACTCCCCTTACGTTTACCCATCCATGTTCTCTGTATGCAGGCTACAAAAATGTATTCAATAACCTCAGTTCTCTACCTCAAGTCCTCAACGATGAATCTGCCAACTTTACACCCTCTTGGCTTCCCACAGATGACCAAACCTTTCCAATAAATTTAGACCCTAACTCTATCTGAGTCTTGTTTAAGCAGCAGTTCATAGCACATAAAATAAAGATGAATAAATAAAAATTATTAAATTTTTTATAGATGATTACTAAATTATTATTCGAGTTTTTAATTAAGAATGATAGCTATTACAGCTTCCTTATTTGTGAAGGAGAGGTCAGGGAAAAGGGAATCTCATATCTTCGGGTTTCAAGTTATTTGTAATCATATGGCAAATGTTCTATTTTTTTAGCTGAGTTTTCAACTAAAAAGCGACAGCTATTACAGCCTATTTGATTTGGGAAGGGAAGGTCGGGGAGGGTGGTGGTCTTCAAACCCTTTGCATTTCAGACCATTTGTAATCATCTGGCAAATGTCCAACGTTTTGGTAATATATAATATATTTTTTCCTCCACGCTATTCGCTCAAAACTTGGTGAGAGACTCTACTTAGAAATCTAACAAAAATGTTTTTTTGTTTTTTCGAAAAAATTCAAAATGGCGGATCATTCAAATTTTAAGAGGAGCTGGAGAACGAGCAAATACCTCAATTTTTTCGTTTTTGATCTCATATAAAAAAGTGAATCACGAACACCATCATATCTCAATTTCAGCTTTCTAAGTCTATTTTGAGGAAAGTTGGAGCGAAAACCGGTTTTTTTGAGGAAACTTTGTTTTTTTTGTCCCACTCGTAACGCCGGGGGGGTATTTATGGTGTGAGACTCTTCTAAAAAATATAATAAATGTAGTTTTTTGTTTTTTCGATACATTTCAAAATGGTGGATCACTGAAATTTTGAGGGGGGCTGGAGAAGAGATAAGTATCTCAAATTCATTGTTTTTGATCTCATATAAAAGAATGAGTCACGTACACTAACATATCCAAATTTCAGCTTCCTACGTGAATTTGGAGGGAAGTTAGAGCAAAAAACTACTTTTTGAGGAAGTTTTGAGTCATGAAATTTCTTGAATCTTCCATAACTCCCCACCAAATCAAGTTAAAGAGGACAAAATTTGTGTATGGGGTTAGTTGGTGACCAGAATATGACTTCTTGAATTTTGATCAAATTGGATCCAAAATGACGGATTATCAAAATTTGAGTAGAGCTTGATGAGCCTTAACTTGGTAAAAATGTAATTAATATGAACTCATATGATTATCGGGGATAAGAAGTATGCTACATCCCCGAGAAGGCGGGGTTATCGACCTTGAATTGTAGTGGGGGGTACACGAGAAGTCGAAAATTTTTTATAGTGGTGATATATGATTAAATGAGCCCAAGTGACAAACTTATTTTGATTTTAGGTTCCGCAGTGATTTCGGAGGGGAGTTGGAGCAAAAAACGGCTATAGGAGGGGAAATTGGTGCAGGAAATTTCACGAATCATCCATATCTCTTCAGCAAATTGATCAAGAAAGGTCAAACTTTGTGCGATGCATTCGTTGGTGACCAGAATATGACCTCTTTAATTTGATCAAAACGGATCCAAAATGGCGAATCATAAGGATTTGAAAATAATTTGAGGACCCTCAAATAGTTATAATTTGAGAAATATCCCAAAAAAAACTACGTTTGTGCCTAATTCAGCTTCTTAAGTGTTTTTGTAAGGTATAGGGTAGGGGCTTTCAGATTTGGTATTGGGGGTGGCCTGTAGTCATGAAGGGTTAATCAAGGTTATTACCAAATCAAAACAAACCCCCGTTAAAAACTCAGCTCCAGTAATACGGCATGGCTACTTACGTTTTTTTTTTGTATATAGTGTACAGGCACACTATACTTCTATCTTACTTCCCTGCACTTGGAGCTGGGGGGCGGGGGCTAAAGATGAAAATTGCTGAAAATTTGGTGAGAGACTCTTTGTAAAATTCCACAAAAACCCTTTTTTGGTTTTTTTGATTCACCTCAAAATGAAGTTTCGCTCAAATTTTAAGAGGGGTTGGAGAGAGGGCAAACTGTTTTTGTTCTTATGTAAAAACGTGAGCCAGAGAAACCAACATATCCAAGTTTCAGCTTCTCAAGTATATTTAGAAGAGAACTGGAGCAAAAAACAGCTTATAAGGAGGTTTTGAGTTATGAAATTTCTTGAATTTCCCAAATCTCCTTACCAAATCAACCTGGAAAGATCAAACTTCGTATGTGGAGTTACTTGGGAACCAGAATATAACCTCTCAAATTTGTGTCAAAATTGATCCATAATGGCGGATGGCCAAAATTTGAGGAAGGCTTGAGGAACCTCAAATAGCTCAGATTGGGTAAATATGGACTCATGAAATATGCTGTATGCTAATTTCATCTTAACAAGTGATTGGAAGGAAAGAAAAGGTGAATATGGTGGGAGTAAACGAAAGATCGAAAATTTTTTATTCTTGTGTCATACAATGAAGTGAGCTCGAGCAACTAAATTGTTATAATTTTTGCTTCTCAAGTAATATGAGTCAGAAATCAAGAAAAAAAATTTCGTAAAATTGACCTAGAAAAGTGAAACTTTGTATGTGAGGTTAGTTCAGGATTAGAGTATGTGTTCTTGAATTTGCTCAAAATCTGTAAATATCTCAAGCATCTCAAATTAAGCTTTTTGGGAGGCATAAGATAAGGGTTTTGAAGTCGATGATGGATTTGGTCTGTGGGCTTGAAAAATTTATTTAACAATATTACCTGTAAATGTAAACAAACTCCAATTAAAAACCCAGTTTTATTTTCAATTAGATTACTTTATGATTTTTTTCATTTTTTTGGTCGTGGGGGGGGGAGGGATTCTACCGGAAATTTTGATCAACCAAAAATTTTAAAATAATTAAATAGCATGAAATCTTGGTAACATTTGATAAACTATTGTTTTGTTCTATTTCCTTCCTCTTCATTATTCACTATATTTTTTCCCTATTTTTGAATATCAAAAATGTAGGTAAATAAATGTATTAATCGAATTACGTAATTTACGTTCCCTCTGGTAGTTAAATGTTTAATGGTAGATTCGAATTGTATTATTCTATGGTTAATTCTCTCTCTGGCCTCTAAAAAATTTATCTTTGTCTGCCCGAAAACCATAAAACAGCAAAATGTATTCGAAATTTAAACCCATAAAAAGAATAGTAAGCACTTTAAAAACGCTTCCGACAAAAAATTTCTTCCATTCGAGGCTAAAAAAATTCATCCCGTGAGCTACGAAACTAACTCGAGTCGGTGAAAAAAATATTCAAATTCCAACATAACTCAGTGCCCAAACTACGAGGCCTGCCATTTAATAAAAAAAATTTCCTCGAATTGGTCCGTGAATAATTGATCCAGGCGAATAGAATTTTCTCCCGAAGTCCACGCTCTCGCGCATCTTGTTCATTTATTTTTCAACGAAAGCTAACGTTTTCTTTACAAGTCTGCAACGACTTTCAAACGTCATTTTTGTATGTTCGTCGCGCCTTTTAAAATTTTAATGCTCGGCCCAAGAAAGGGACACTCATTATTCAAACGAAAACTTTCGCAAATTGTTATACTCTCGAAATTTACGCAACGATGTTTCGGGTTAAAGCAATTTTTTGCCATGAATATTCTAGTTTCATTCGAAATTTCGCAGCCGTACAGTTTCATCGAGTAAATTACGTTGTGTAGAAAGTTTTGCATTTTTTAAATAGATTTACGGGTAAATTCGTTGGTACGTGTACTTGGAGAATTTCAGAAAACGATGTTGAAATTTTTTTGTGGCGGAATTTTTGGCAAATGTTTTATTTGTGTTACTGGATGTAGGTTACTAAGAAAAAAAGTTGTCGAATTTTAGCATTTTAACAATTTTTGCATTAAACGTCCTCGAAGGAGGGAATTTTTCAGACATAGAGGCGCATAGTTTATAAATGTCCTTTGAGTCTTGTAAATGACCATAATGGGCTATTTCGTTCAGATAGTTCATTTTTGCGAGTAACAGATCAATAGTAAATTTCATGAATAGTACTTCTTCTCGTCAGTGATCCTTCTAAACTCGAATTAGGCAAAATATTGTGCATGAATATCTACATTAATATTTACTGTTTCGTTTTTTGTAATTGAATAAGGGAGTTGATTCTAATCGTGTATACATTTTTCACTGTGGTTCTGTTTTAATTAAACTAAAATAAACTGAAATTAAATTAATAATAATCCATTCGACCTAGTTCCCTCCCCCCCCTGAACGCCTCATGTAATTAATGGTTCTTTGAATAAAATGAGTTAAAAGTAAATTATTAAATTATTAAAAAAAAAAAAAAAAGGAAAAAAAAAAAGGAAAAAAGCCATACCGCATTATTGAAACTGAGTTTTTCAATCTTTCTTGTACCACCACCACATTTCCCCTCTAATATCATGAGTGAAAGTGAATTTGGAATATAGTATACTTCTTATCCGCCATAATCATATGAGTTTAATTACATTTTAACAAATTTGAGGCTTCTAAAGCTGTACTCAAATTTCGGTAGTCCGTAATTTTGGATCCATTTTGACTCAAATTCAAAACATCACATTCTAATCACCAACTAACTTCACACACAAAGTTTGACCTTTGTAGATTGATTGGGTGAGGATATATGGAAGATTCAAGAAATTTCATGACTCAAAATTTCCTCAAAAAGCTGTTTCGATTTTAACTCCTCTCCAAATACACTTAGGAAGTTGAAGTTTGGATATGTTGGTGTTCGTAGCTCACTCTTTCATGAGAAATCAAAAACAAAAATTCTTAGTCATTTGACCTCCCTTCAGCTTTCCTCAAAATTTGAGTAATCTATCATTTTAAAACGAATCAAAAAAACAAAGTATACCTTCTTTTTGTATTTTTACAAAGAGGTTCTCACCAAATTTTCAGCCATTTTCATCGATACCCGCTGACCCTGTGCGTGAGGGAAGTGTACTTGTATGCATTCAAAATTTTCTCAGAACCTTTTTTTCACTCCAGTTCCCCTCCAAATGCATTTAGGAAGCTAAAATTTTGGTATGTTGTTATCCTTTACTTATTCCTTCACATGAGATCAAGAAAAAAAATTTCGAGTTGTTCGCCCCTCCCCCTTCAGCTTCTCTCAAAATTTAGGTCGATCGTTATCTTGAATTTTTGAGGTGTATTGAAAAAACGAAAACTACATTTTCCGCACTTTTAAGAATGGTCTCTCACCATGTTCTGAGCAAATTTCATGAATAACCAACGTCGTTTGAAAGCGAGAATAGCTTGGTTGCCTCTCCAGAATGCAAACTATCATACACACATACCAGTGAATTATTTATTCGCATTTAATAGGATATCGCTCAGGGAGAAAAAAATCATTTCATTTTAAATTTTCAAAAATAATGATAACTTGTGAATTATTATTTTTTTAAGCCCAGTTTTCTTTCCACATTAACCTACTATATGTTACATCTTGGTTACTGGAAAGTTTTCTGGTGGATTTCTGTGCAATAAATCACTAAAAATTACAATAATTCAACATTGATTCTAATAACTTGCAATTACATAAAAATGTACAGTGATCAATTTAGAAAACTTGTAATAATTAATTAAAATTATTTTCGTCTTTTGTAATTAACAAAAATTTAACCACCGCTGATTAAATCCAAGTTTCGAATTTAACATCTAATATCTACATTTTTCCAGCCAAATTTACGAGAAGAATGTTTTTGTACCTCCAAACAAAAAGTTTTACCCCTACAGCTCGAGAAAATATTAAATCTGACTCGTTTCCGGTCGGAAACCCAGTGTAAGTATGCGTTTAACGAAGCTTATCTCGTTATCTCATATACGAAGGGAAATACTACTTGCGTTATATGTTGAAAAAAAAAGGAAAATGAACTGTGTTAATCTCAGAGAAAAAAGGAGAAAAAATTTTGTACAACGCGAAACATTCTTTGCGATTCATGCAGGAATTCCATAAAATAGAACGAAATGTTGAGCAACACTGCTAAAATTCTTGTTTTATAATGTTCACGGTTTTTCTGGTACTTATTTATCAAATAAATTAAATTAGTGGCGAGTTAAAATAATTCAAGCGGAGACAATTTTTTAACGCATCCTAATTTAATTATTCGGAAATTGTTCTATGAAAAAAGAATTTTCTTGAGAATTTTCTAACACCTTTTAATCACGTTCTTAAAAAAATTTCTCGTCTGCGATCCAATTGAAAAATTACCATTGCTTTTAGTTTAATGAATAAAGACGCCGACTCGAAGGCGAACATAAATTAATGCCACATTTTCGACGTAAAATTGAGCCGCTGTATGTGTTTACTGTAGCTCATAAAGCGTTACAACCGTTAATGTTTTTTTCAATAATGCTTATCATTAACAAATGCATTCTTCAAGGACTCCCGGCAAGATTCAACATAAGGTCTGTTTTGCTTATTACATTTCTCAACCGAAAATAATAAAAAATATGGTTCCCTTGGTCACTTTAACATATTGCAATTTTGTTTCAGGCTTGTCTCATGTTCGTAGTCGTGCCCTCGTACTCGTTTTTAATTTATATTTCGAGAGGTAATTCAAAAATTCTAGTGTTATAGAGAATATACAAGTTGTTCTGTTTCAGTTGCTCCAACTGCATGTGTCAGTAGCTCTGAATATATAATATGGATCAAGCTACCAATGTTAAACGAGTAGTCCAAGATCACAGAGATAATAAATCGGTAGGGTAGTTATATGCAAGAGTGAGTTACTCCTTTCACTTTTGTACCGCGCAAAGCTCAGTTGTCAGCCTATTCGCGCATGCGCATTATGTTCATATTGGCTTATTTTTCGCCCATAATGTTGGCCTGTTCCTTTTATGCACAGCAAATGGAAGTAGCTCAGTCTATGCATAGTTGTCAAGTTATTCGCGCATGCGCATTACGCTCATACAGGCTTATTTTCCGCCCATAATGTTGGCCCGTTTCTTTTATGCACAGCTAATGGGAATAGCTCAGTCTATGCATAGTTATCAAGTTATTCGCGCATGCGCGTTACGCTCATACAGGCTTACTTTTCGCCCATAATGTTGGACCGTTCCTTTTATGCAGCAGCTAATGGGAAGAGCTCGATTTACATTATATCACAGGTCAATAGGTTACTTATTTTACGCACATGTAAGGTATAGTCTGCCTACCCAAAAATTTGAAAGGATTCAGATGTGTGCAAATCTTTAAAAAAATTTCACTCGCGATGATAATTAAATTAGAAATTTTTTATCTCAGAAGTATGGACGAAAAGAATATGATATTTGTTTTAACATGTGTGGTACGTGATGTAGTTTTGCTGACGAAACAATTACGACTGTAAAAGGGGTAGAAGGGATAATATGAGTATTTGAATGCCAAAAAATCTTGAAAAAAGAAAACATTTTTTAGTTTGTTTTTAATGAGTATTGAAATTTTATGAAGGATTCCTTAAAAAAAATTGCAAATAATAAGGAATATGTCTCCTATGACACAGGGTAGAAGAGCGCACCCCAAAAAGGTTTTGGTATTGAGATAAAAATTTGAAAGAAATTTGACTTTATTTTAGTTCTGCTTATAGAAAAAAATTTCCAACATTTTCATACCTTCAACTGTGCATGGTAAAAATGTGATCTTCTTTTCAATATATGAAACATACAACCCAATTAAATCCGTTGTTCTGAGATGAGTCATGAGAGAGATGACAACATGTTTCTAGAGTCAAGGGTGTCCATTATATTGGTCAAATGTAATTTTGCTGACAAAGGGGTGGTGTGTGTGTGTGTGTATTAAATAAAGAAAAAATCGAAACTAATAATGTCAAAAAATTATTGCAAAAATGCAAATTCTTTATAGTCATTTATGAATAATTTTTGGAATCGTTCAAAAATATTTTAAACTGAATTTTCAATTTAAAAAGGTAGCTATTACAGCATTCCTGCCTTGGTAAGGAATGGTCGGTGATGGTGGGGAGGGGTTGTTCAAATCTTTTCGTTTTACACCATTTGTAATCACATGGCAAACGCCAAATTTTTGGCACATAATGTACATTTATATTTTACCCTTGTGTAGCGCAGGCGAGTATTAATGAAAATTGCTGAAAATTTGGTAAGAGATTCTTTATGGCATTTCACAAAAGCGCCTTTTTTAGTTTTTTCATTCACCTCAAAATGGCGTTTCACTCAAATTTTGAGAAGGGTAGAGAGGGTGCAGATAACTCAAAGTTTTTGGTTTTCAATTTCATTTCAAAGAGTGAGTCACGGACACCAACATTTCCAAATTTCAGTCTTTCAAGTGCATTTGAAAGAGAGTTAGAAGAGAAAATGGTTTTTTGAGGAAGTTTTGAGTTTTCAAAATGTTTTGAATCTTTCTTATCTCCTCACCAAATCGACCTAGAAAGGTCAAACTTCGTATGTGAAGTAAGTTAAAAACGAGAATATGACCCTCTGAATTTGGATCGAAATTAACCCAAAGCGGGCGATAATCAAGATTTGAGGAGGGCTTGAGGAGCCTTAAATGGCTTAGATTTGATAAATTCGGACTCGTTTTGATTATTAGTCATAAAAAGTAGGCTTTATGCAATTTCATTTTCATACGTGATTTTGGAGAGGAAGAGGAGGGTTTATAGCCCTCAAAATGTAAAGGGAGGGGCTGAATGAAATTTCGAAAATTTTTAAATATGATGTCAGACGATAAAATGAACCCGAGTGACCAAGATATTTCAATTTTAGCTTCCTAAGTGAAAATGGAAGGTAGTTGGAGCAAAAAATTACTTTTTGGAGGTAAATCGAGGTAAGAATTTTCATAAATCTCACATATCCCCTCATCAACCTCTTGCATGCTAGATTCGTTGGGAACTAAAAGATGATCTCTTGAATTTGAATCAAAATTTATTAAAAATGGATGCATAATGGCGAATGACAAATTTTGAGGTACGCTGGAGTAGCTTCAAAAGACTAAAATTTGAAAAGTACGTGCCTTCTGTAATTCTTGGGGACAAAAAATACTACATATTCAAATTAAACTTTTTGGCTGATTTTTTAAAAGAAAACGTGGGTTTTAATTTGGTAATGCATGTGTCCTGTAGGCTTAATAACTTGACTTAATGATTTTTCCGCAACTATAAACACGCCTCGATGAAAAACACACGTTTTTCCATTAACTCAGCATCGATCTCCTTTGAATTTTTAAGTAGGCAAACTACCATACGTGTGGGTAATTTATGTAACCCTACTTTCCATACGCAGGTGGTATAATTGGAAAAGAACACCTTGAATGGATAGACCGGAATGAATAGGAATTAGCAGTTTAATAAAACTGATTTTGAGACCCATTTTTCAATTTACCATAAATTCAATGAAAATTAAAAAAAATAAAATAAATTCTAATTCGATGTTTTGAAAAATAAAATTTTAATCGCCGAGCCTTCTCAGTTTCAGGAACCTGACCTTTAGGATAATCTACCCTTCTTACCTCTCCTTCACACCTGCCTTGTGTGTGGTAGTCAAGTTTTCGATTTTAAAAACCTTAGATTAGAACCCATTATTAATTTTTCATTATTATTTTATTTAAGATTAGAAGTGCAAATAAAACTACTAATTTTCAAAATTAAAAATTTTTAATGTTATTTATATTGATAATTAATATAGAAAAATGACTTCATTGAATAAATCACAAAATTATTAGCTAATTTTTAGATTTTGATCGGCCTGTTATGGAAAGAAAATTATATTTTCTCAAAAACTTCAAGATACAAGATTTTTTAATTTAATGAAGAGGTAAACAACATTCCACAGCTTTCAGATCTTTTATTACATAAATTATAAAATTGAGTTTAATGTATTTTTCCATAAATTATTCTTCAATTTAAACGCAAATGAATCAGAGAAGTAACTTCTAATTCCAATTTACTTGTAAGTAAAATGTCATCGAAATTGAAGGGAACAAAATGAAACCGATTCCATCATACTTTCATTACGACTCATCTATTCAGCATCTTTGAAAAATACCAGCCCAATTCTTCGTTCTTGAATACTGATAACGTAACGAACGATGTAGCGAATCGAATCACACCGACGAAGAATCGTTCGTCGAAAAGATTTAACATTACCGTAAAATGCGATCGTAGTAAAGTAAGAAAAGATTTAAGGGCGGCAAAACAAGGATAGTTGATACAATTTGAACTGCATAAAAGAAATAGCGGTTTAGGGAGGGGTCAGTCCGACAGACACTGGAGCCAGAATACATCGATCGCGTCTGTAACTTAAATATCGTATACGTGTACGCATATACACACACAATCGCGTTAAACTTTAAAAGAAAAGTTGGTTAAAGTGCGGTTCTTCTCGGCTCGTATAGCCCTGTCTTGTTTTTTCAAGCCAGCAAATTAATACAAGACTGCATCCGTTGATGAAAGATTAAATTACACTCAGTTTACGCATATGGTGGCAATTTTTTCCACCCGGTGAATCGAAGGTAAATTTTATACGATGGGTGGAAAACGACGCATAGAATGCACTTCTTTTTTTCGTCCTCGAATGCACTGGAGGTTAATTTTATCGCGAAGTCGCAACCATAGTCATTAATTTTATTCCGTAAACTGAAACTTGTACTATAATGAAACTCTCGTTACAATGTAATTAACGACATCGTTCGAATAACTAATGTTCTTCTTGCGCTTTCGCACCAATTACGTGTTATGCTCGCTAGTCATCGCGTTTGATAGCTAATAAATAACGGCGAATTAGTATGCAACTTATTTCACATGAATTTTAAGCCTTAATGTACATATTTCATTGTGGTTAATTACACCGTAGTATTATTTTCATACAATTTTGGAGGTGTATGAGACATGACATCAGATTCAATTGATTCTAAAGATCGAGTGGAAATAAACATTGAAAATACGTTGACATAAATTATCTCGAAAAATTGGAATATCTAGTTACTAAACAGAGCTGTTAGTACGAAAAATGGGTTAATCGATTAGCATTAAAAATTTATTATTTGCCCCTTTTTATTTTTCCTCTTATTTTCCTCTAACAACTTGTATTTTTTTCGCATTTCTTCTAGACTTCGATTGATTTCATAAGATTTTCCTTCAAATAAATAGTAGGACAATTCGTTGTACCTAATTTATGCAATAGTTCAGTATCTCGTTTCCTTTACTTACAATTCGAACCTTCGCCGTTCATGTACGGGATATGTGAATTGATGTTCTTCAACGTGTTTAAAATTACCTATGAGGGAATGACAGTGGAGCAGGAATATGCATGTAGATGAACTTTCTTTATACGAATGCGTAGACTGATAAAATATGATTTTGGGGAAATTTATTCATAAGTTGAGATAGAACATGAAACGAATATCTGGTAACATTTCTTATATTAAAATACATTTTATTTCATGTAATATAATAAAAAAAAAAAAAAAAAAAAAAAAAAGATAAATCCATGGATGGAAAATTGATCAGTTGCATTTTTAGATGAATTTCTAATTGAAAATTATAACTATTACTGACACTTCATTTGTAAAAGAGAAGTGAGGAAGAGAGGGTCTTCAAATTTTTGTGTTTCAGACCATTTGTGACAATAGAGACAAAATACAACTTTTTGGTACATTATTTCCCTTTCCTCGCTTGTAGTACCAAAGGATATGGATTAAAATTGCTCAAAATTTGGGGAGAGACTTTTTATGGAAATGTAAAAAAAGTATTTTTTGCATTTTCGATTCGCTGCAAAATATCGATTTATTTAAATTTCAAAGGAAATTTTAGAGAGAGCAAATGTTTAAAAATTTCAATTCATGGTCTCATATGAGTGATTGAGTTGAATTTGAACAAAAGTAAATCTATACCCATTTTGAGTTATTTAATCATATTCGATCCACCACACACAAGGATTTAGCTTCCTACCAGCATTTGGGGAAGAGATATGGAAAATTCGAGAATTTTCATGACTTAAAATTTCCTCAAAAAATTAATTTTTAATTCAATTGTCCCAGTGGATGTCAGAAGTTTTTTTAGGGATGATATTTATAAATGATAGAATTTTGGTTCATTTCAAATTATAGCTACTTGAGATTCCTGAAATTATCCTCAGATTTTTACGATCCGTTATTTTGCATCTAGTTTGGCTCAGATTTAAGAGGTCATATTTTGGTCACCAGTTGACTATACATACAAATTTGGACCTTTGTAGGTTGATTTGGTGAAGAGATGAGGAAGATTCATTAAATTTCCTGTTGTAATTTCCCCTCCACAAAAGCCAATTTTGCTCTAACTCCATTCCAAATACAATTAGGAAGGAAAGACCAGAATAGGTTCGTTACTTGTGCTTATTTCATTTTATGTCGCAGCAATAAAAAATTTTCAAAATTTCTGTACCACCACCACGTTTTGAGGTCGATAACCCCTCCTTCTCCCCTCCAGTATTATATGCGGAAGTGAATTAGGGATATAGTATACGTCTTATCCCAATAATCATATGAGTTCATATTAATTACATTTTTACAAATTTGAGGCTCCTCAAGCTCTAATCAAATTTTGATAATCCGCCATTTTGGATCTATTTTGACCTAAATTCAAGGAATCATATTCTGGTCATTAACTAACTTCAGATACAAGTTTGATCTTTCTAGGTTGATTTGGTGACGAGATATGGAGGATTCAAGAAATTGCATGACTCAAAACTTCCTCAAAAGCAAGTTTTCGCTCCAACTCCTCTCCAAATGCACTTAGGAAGCTTAAATTTGGATATGTTGGTTCCTGTGACTTACTTTTTTATATGAAATGAAAACCTTAAAATTTGAGCTGTTTGTCCATTCTCCAGCTCTTCTCAAAATTTGAGTGGTCCGCCATTTTGAAGTTTATCGAAAAAACAAAAAAATTCCTTTTTTTGCATTCATAAGAGGTGTCTCTAACCGAATTATGAGCGAATTTCATGTATACGTGCCGACGCTACGCTTGGGAGAAAATGTATGTAATATATATATACCAAAAAGTGGGAAGCTTGAGACCCCACCTTCTTCCGACCCCTTTTCCAAATCAGGTAGGCTGTAATAACTACCGTTTTTGAGTTGAAAACTCAGCTAAAAAATTATCAATTTTTCGTGATATTATTTCATAATTATCTTTTTATATCTCTCTTTCTATCTTCTCTATATCCATCATTTTTTTATCAATAGTTTTACATTTTACGCTTCATATATCGGTACAAACCCACCATTTCTATCTTTCATGCGCTTCACGAGATGAACACTTTTAAAATTAGATCATTTCTACGATTGATTTTTTTTTTATTTTGGCAAATATCATATGTCAGCTCCGTGGAATTACTGATTAGGCAGACCAGCATACATGTATGTAACTTCGGTTGCTCTGTTAGTAATTTGCTGGTGGTACATTCGGAATGGAAACGCTGCATATTAACATAAATAACTTATGCTCTAAGTCTGAGCAGTTTTCATACACAATCTTTCATTCAAGTAGTTGAAGGAAATATGGGTATATATGAAAATTGAACATTAGTCATTAGCTGGTCAACTACAAAAAATCTAAAATGGAAAGATATGAAACCCGGTTCTTCCCAACCATTTTCAAATCACGTAGGTTGTAAACCTCAATAGTTGATATTTTTTATTAAAATCTCAGGTGAAAATTAAAGAACGCTGACAATCAGTTGTTATTAGCTGAATACGAGGTGAAAGAGGGATAAAATCGCGAAAAATTCGTAAGCCATTTTTCAATTTAATGTTTATAGTAACGATACTAAAGAATGTACTGAGTCATTGAAGTACCCAGTTCGAATGCCATTAATCATTTTAATAACAAAAATATCAATTCTTCAGAAATTTTCATTTTTTTCTCCACGTGCAGGAGCTCGCAGGCGCGAGAGAAGATTTAATTCCATTAAGCTAAAGGAGCGATAGAAAGAGGATACATGGCGGATTTGCGGCGGAGAATAAAAAGGAGATATAAAATTAAAATCATTTCACCCGGAGTACGTTAACCTCGAACGTCTAGCCATTACCAAAAAATGATATTGAAGCGGGTGAAAGTAAATGTTCGCAGAATTTTATAATTTTCGAAGAAAATTTTATTTATATGTCGTAAAATTTGTTTCGACGAACTACTACAATGAGATGAGTGGCGGATATTTTCCACCACACCTACGCTTATTAGAATCGTTTAATAGTAATAAAATCGAAGTTTGTATAAAAAGCAGACATCTCTACATCGGCGATAAGCATCTTGAGCTAACGTACACGAAGGGAATACTAAACCGCATCTAAATTGATATCGTATAAAATATGGCAATAAGGGTTAAAGAAATCGGCTCAAACGAGTTTAAGCGGCGATAAAACGTCTCAACAATTAAGAACTTTTTCGTAGTAAAAACGCGTGTACGACAGGGCCATTTCTGCTTGTAATAAAACCATATGTATTTGGAGGCTTTCACCCCTTACATATACATACTGTATGTTTTATAAAAAAGCAGGAACTTCGAGTATTACGCGAATAGGCGGTAAAATTCGCAAATAAATACCACCCCCGTTTATATAAGTACCCAATAAATATATCTGTTTGGTAAAAATTGTCAATTTGGTATGATTCCAAGGCTCTATCAAAATTTGACTCTGTAAATGCTTTTCATCAACGACGGCGGCGGTTTGAACGCTATTCAGAGAATGGCTTAACAGTTGCTAAATATTTTAACGATACTCAGTACCACTTCCGATCCACTGAAGCATAGTACATATTATACAGAATACAGCCATTAGCCGGCCGATTACATAAAATAAAATTCCAGAATATTCCAGACTCGAGTCATTAAGGAAATCGTTAAGACGTCAAATTTCGAGTGAATTATTTTTATAAGAAAATTTATACAGAAGTTTAACGCTACTTAAATCGGTCAATGATGCACTTGCAATGAAATCTTTCCACCCATAATACATGATTTATTTAATAAGAATATTTTTCGCTTCGCTGAGACATTATGTGCATTTCCAACGAGATAATGTTACACAAATTACAACATTAAAATGACCTATTCCATGCGTTCGGCTATCACGTTACAACTTCACCCTCGAGCCTATTTTATTGCAGAATCAACATGATGAATCATTTCTTCATTGTAGCGAAAAAAAGAGAGGGAGCCGTATGAAACTTATATATGAAATTGGCGAAACAAGTAACGTATTTCATGTATACTCCCATAAACATGAATCAAAATCCTTGTAATATAGAATTTCTTTAAAAAGGGCGCAAAGACATACGATACGGAAGTGTTTATAGGTAAATTTTCCCCTTCTAGCTTGGTATATTTGTTACTATGAATTCAATTCGAGTAGGTATTCGATTCTTTGGTATATCTTTTTTATCACGATGTATAGATTTCCTTTCACATGTTACAATAATTTGTGTGCAATTGCAAAATTGAGTAGTATAGCAATTGTATGATTCATAATGATTATTCAGTAAATTGATATAATTTCAAATTTTTAATCGAATAAAAAAGTGTGGAGATAGAGGGTAAGACAGGCAAATAAAAAAGATTGGTGATCAAAACCTCCCACAGAATTGTGAACTGGCAAGTTGGCAACAGAGTTGTCCAATAAAGCGAACCACATCGAGCTCATAGGAAATCCACAGGCTGTAGCCATGGCTAAACTTTATGTATTTTTGTAGGAAAAATAATTTTTCCCAACTAAAAGTTACATTGTTGCCAAGATTACAGCCTTTTCATTTCAACCAATATTTACTATGTTGGACAGCTGTGGTGCCAACTTACAATCCTATGGGTATTTTAACAGCAGCAATCCCTGTTTTCTTGCCTACTTTCGTCATCTCTCCTTATACACGTTTTTTTCATCAGATTAATTATGTGTTTTGAAAGGATCTACAACTATTATAAAGATGTCACCACAAAACTTTATTTCTCTGCATGCAGTAATATCACCAATAAATTTAAACATAGTGATAAATTTAACTTCAGTAATCTGGAAAGACTGCTCACTCGCATCACTTGATTTTTTTTCTCGTTTTATTAGAAAATTTATTGGATATTTTTTAATGTAGAGCGTAAAATGAAAAAATGAATATATTCGGAAATTATAAGCAAAATAAAAACAAAAAATTTTTAACGTGTATTTCTGAACTACCATACTGTTCGTATTTTTTATTGGTTTCAAGACCATTATTCATTTCCTTCAATCATCATTCGATTTGGATTGTAATTAACTGAATTTTTCAACTAATTAATAATTTTTGTGAAGATAAACAAATTATCTTTGTCTTAACTTCCATCTATAAAATAGGCTTGGCTGAAATGCGACTTGAAAAATTCAAAAATGTTGGAAAAAATATAATTATTTTGAATTTTGGAATTGACGAAATATTCTTAGTTAGAGGTTTCAGGGGATGAGAAGATTTTTTTATTAAAATATGAGAAAGTACGACTTGTTACTGTTTCCTTTTCAGATGACCGCTGAAACTAGATCGTTCAGTGATCAGCTTATTATAGCTTTATCTTCGAATAAGATTGTTATGCGATACCGAGGACGAAAAAAGGATCGATGATCTAACAGTAAAATAAAAAAAAAAACTCATTAATTTGTATTGAAAAAAGATATCATTTAACTCTAAAAATTAAATCGTAAAGTTAGATGAAAATAGTAATGGCTGATAAACTGATCACCTGATTGAATTTTGTAATTTATTATTATTATCACTTTCGTATATTTGAAAATTTTCATATAGCTCACGAAGGACACAAAACTTCCCAATAATAACTTTATGCTTTCATGGATCGATCACATATACCTAAAATGTATTTTTTCATCGATTACTGTTTTCAAAATCATTATAGTTAATATTCACTTCTATTATCGATTATATCGATTATCTTCGAATCGATAACTGTTAATTAATATCGTTTAATTTATTATTTTATATTTTCATTTGAATAATCGATAATTTTTAATTCGATCATCGATTATTTTGAATTCGATTATCGATCGTCTTCTAATCAATGAAGCAAAAATTCAATATTTTTGAGCCGACTACTAGGTATCGATTATTTGAGAGATCCCTGGTGACAACATTCATTTTCAATTTTTCAACAAAGTTATTTTTCATTGGAATCGATTACTAAATTATCTACAAAAAAATCGATTATTGCGTATTTCTAAATTAATTATCGATTTATATCGATTCGATAATCGATTTTTCAATCGATTATATTGTAATTTTCCCAACTATTATCAGTCATTTTTCATTGAAATCTTTTATTGAATTATGTATAAATCGATTATCGATCATATATCATACTACATACTAGATTCGAGAATTGATTATGTTAAAATATCGCATAATTTTTCAGTTGTTATTACTAATCATTTATCAATAAATTCTTAATATTTGTATTGAAATGAATTGTCAATTAATGTATAAATCGGTTATTTCATATTTTCAGTTCATTATCGATATTCTCGATTCAAAAATTATTATTTATCACCATAGATTCGATATCGAATATTTTAAAATTGATTATGTTGTAGTTTCATGAAATATTGTAATCTATCAAGTACCTATTTCTATATTGGGTGACTACTTGATTCGAGCACCCAGGCGAAAAAATTTGCTGAAAGATGAATAAATTCAAAACATATGTGTATTTTTGACAACGAAAGTACAAATTAAAATTTCGCATTTTATTGATAAACACTTTTAAGCATTAAATAAGTATATGCTATTTATTCTTGTTAATTTCATTCAAATATATAATTTATTTCTTTGAGGGAAAGATTTTTGCGTTTGGGATGCTCAAATCAAGTAGTCACTCGAATCAGTTATTTCATATTTTTGATTCGATTATCAACATTTGTCTTGATTATTGATTATTTTCGACTCGATGTAATTTTGTCAAAGAATTTTCGAAAAGTTACTAGTAAATTATGCTAAAATTTATTATTCATTAATGAATTATCTTAAAATTCGAAAATTCATTATGGATTTGTTTGTGATTATTAGTGATCGATGAACGATTATTTGTTACCTTCTACCGTTAAAATTACTTTCATAGAGGTAGATAGAATTTTAATGCGGTAAGTTACCTAGTAATTTACCAATAAATCACCGGTAATTTTACAGGTAATTATTAATAATTTTCCGGCGATTTACTCATAATTTACCAAGAAGTTACTGGTAATTTATCAGTAAGGTGACACAAGGAAAATTTTATTAATTTTTTAGCTAATTTAAAAACAGATTTTTTGTCTTTTTTTTTAAATTTAAGAAATTTTGTCTCGGATAAGTTTATTATTATAAATCTACTATTTTCTAAAGATTCAAATGATTTATTTTATATCTATAAATTACATAAATTAGAAGTGAACTATTGTAAATTTTCGGGAAGTTACTGGTCAGTTTCCAAAAAATGAATTACTAATTAAACATCTCTAGACTTTTACCAGTTCTGATTCTTTCACATATGAAGCAGCGAATTACCATTCCTTTTAAAATTTATATTTTATCATTAGGAAATCAAATTAATGATAAGATATCGTGAGGAAACCAGATATGCTTTTCCCTTATGAAAAATACCCATAAATTTGTATTCCTTCGCGTGGTAAACTCCTAAAACAAATTCACGCCAAAAGTTCGTAATGAGAGGGCGACTCGACGAAATTTCATCTGCCATTATGCTACATACTGTACAATAAACTGGAAAAACATAACGTTAACTCGTATCTTCATACATTATTCGTGCACTGACACATAATAAAATACGAAAAAAAAAGTCGCATTTAATAGGAACATGGTATAAAATTACAAAACTTCGCCAAACTTTTAGTATATCAAAATGCACTAACAATGAGAATAATCTAGAGCGTATCATCTCTAGTAAAATAATAAACGAAACAAAACTCGCGACCCCGACGAATGTTAATCTTTCGGATACTTAGAGCTCGTATTTTAGAAAGCGATGAATGATTTCTATGTAAATATATGTGACTATTTTATAACCCGACGACATTAAGACAAAACTTTATCTCATTCGTCTGGCAATCTATCGTCTGCGAATTTGTCTACGCGGAGATGTTAATTGTCTTCAAAAAGAGAAAGTCGACTATACCAAACTAACCCTTAATAACGGCGGCAAAACGAACCGTCGACGGGAACTGTTGGCGCAGAACGAAAAGAGTTCGGGTATTCCGTGCCATTTGATACAACGTCTATCTTCAATTCTGATTATACATTATCGTTGCTATAATACAATTCATTTTATTATACAAGTTAGCGTATCTCGCGCCCGCCATTTCGATTGTTTATTCAAATTATTACGCAAAAAATCTTTCGCTTGGAGGCTTATTTATTGGACGGGTATTTTAAACCGCGACGATGATTTATCGAGGTCTAGAAAAGAGAGTGAAAAAAGCATTAGGTATTCATCAATTTTTCGGGCTCAAAATTCGGTGCAAGAAAGAAAATTTGGAAGAAAATCTCATTAATAAAGACGACGATGTTCGATACACGAAAAACTTTTTTAAACGTGGAATTTTTGTAAATTTATAAATTGGCGAGAAACACTCAAGTATTCTCCGATAGCTTTCGGAGGAAGTTAAAATTTAACGGAAGTTCTTCCAACAAATAGGATTAAAGCCAAAGAAATATCAAACGAAGAAACAGCAAACACTACAACTCACTCACCGAATGCTACAACTCATACAGTAAAACAACAAAATAAACTTTTGCATTTTCGTGGCTACTCGCCAAACATAATAACTTGAATTTTCGCTGAAAAAAAAATCAAGCGAATTCGCAACCTTTGTCCCTCACGGGGATACTTCGAGTCCCTTCCGAGAACGATTCAACCATAAACGTAACCAGGTCACCGGGTAACGTACATCAACGAAATTTATGCATTTTACCCTTTTCGCTAACGTTAAGCTTTAACGAAATTTTCCAGAAAAAAGTAATTCTTTCAAATTCGAGAAAATTTTTATAATGAAAAATAATTTCGTTCCGCTTCCATTTTTGAACGAATTTAGATTTTTTACTAGCATATGTGAATCATAGAATTATTTCGTGAAAATAACAATTTTTACAAATGAATTTCCAATAAAATTTATAGCTATTCCAGCCTATCTGATTTTGGAAAGAGAGATGTGAGAAGGGGTTTCTTCGTATCTTTACGTTTCAACCCTTTCGTACGTAGTCAGTAGGAATGTGTTCAACTTTCATATACACGTACAAGGTGTTTCACTTCAATAAGAGCTCCTTCATATCACGTATAGGGCAATCCCTGTGACACTTACGTATGATGATTTGCCTACCTTACTCGTTGAAGGGACCAAGATATAACACTTGGAAAAATATGGAAAATTTTTATTCCATCTTTCAAAGTAGATGAAAATATGTTGATTATGCCAAAATATAAAGTATGCGATGTAGTATTTATTATTGACAAAAAGTGGTAGTTGTGGAGAAGTTGGATGTGGAGAAATAATAAAAAAAAGTGTGAAAGATGATGGAAAAAATTTGTCATTACTTCGTGTTTAACGCAGATAATTTAAAGAAATGCTCTATTAATCATAGTCTTTATAATTTTTTATTGATCTGCATCCCACCCCTCATCACATACTGGGAGGTAGATGTCCCATAGATACTTTTAAATTAGGTGAAAAAATTAAATTTCCCTATAAACATTGCACACAACTTTTTTTTTTTGAAATTTTATTTTTTAAAACTCAAGCTAGATAAGAATGTATGTTTTGCACCAAAATATAGAGTATGCAGTTTAATAGTACTGACAAAAAATTGTTGGTAATGCAAGGGACGAGTGAAAAGAAAAAACTATATAAGTGTAAAAAATTACGGGCGGAATATACATTTTTATTTATTTTTTTGCTAATAACCTTGAAAAATATTTCATCAAAACCATTTTTCATGCAGTTCCTCTCCATTCCTTCTTTCAAATTTTTAATAATATGTAGGTGCCCCTTACACTACCTTCAAAAATATATAAATATTTACTAATTTTTTTTTTTCAAGTGAAGAACACTAACAATTCTTTGTCAATAATATTAAATGGTGTACTCAGCATTTTCACACAACCAGCATATTTTCATCTATCTTGGATAATGATATGAAAAATTTTAAAAGTTTCATGTCTACGTTCCTTTGGCATGTAAGGTAGGCAAATCATGCTACATGAGTAGCACAAGGATTGCCTTATGTATGGTATGAAGGAAGTTCAACTGAGATGAAACACCCTGTAAATTTTTTTTTCTAACCCGCAGCATAAAGAGGTAGGATGGCATTTGCTCAAACATTTTTATTTTTTTCATTTATCGTGTCGTGCGCAGCCGAGTGGCCAGAGGCACGTGGACAGTGTAGGAAAGGTTATAGTTGAGGGAAGATACGATTTTTTGTACGAAACTTAAAAGGTTTATCACAGTTAATTCATCATCTCTCAGAATTTGGTGGAGTGTAGAAGGAAAATTATGACTGCTACGAGAAGGGAAGTAATGTAGACAGTCTTGTAGAAGGTGGACTACAAAGAGCTGGATTGTATATGTGAATATCTGATTTTTTTTTCTTCCAGAATTTTAATCCGACTAAAAATAGTGTTTCAGTTATACTTCGAGAAGGGCTAGAGAGGCACTCAAAGCCTCGAAATTTTTTACCATGGCTTTCAACGATCAATTAATCAAGACTACCATCATATTCGAATTAAAACTTTCCAAGTGAATTTGGAGTGGAGTTAACACAAAAAAAGGGTTTTTGAGGAAGTAACGAACCATGGAATTTCTAATACTTTCATGTGTTCACCAAATGCAGCTAAAAACTCAGATTTCGAATATAAGGTTAGTTTTAAACCATTATCTGACCCTTTGTATTTAGCTGGAAATAGATTCAAAATTTCTAGTGATCTAATTTTCAGGAAAACCTGAGAAACCTTAAATTACTTAAATTTGATAAATATGGACGGATTGGACGCGTGTGATCCGTGAGGACAATTTATTAGGCCTAATTGAATTCTTTACTTGGTTTGGGAGGAGACAGGTGCGAACTTTCAGCTCTGGTGCTGGTTGTGGGTGTAAAAAAATTACATATAGTAATCATTATCTACCAGATTGAGCATATCTTCATTAAAAACTCAGCTCCAGTAATGCATCATGGTTACTTACACTTTTTTTTTAAATTTATCGTGCGAAGAGAATCGAGTTATACGGGTTGTTAATGTAATTTCAAATCCCTATTTATCACAGTATAGGCAACATATAAATGAGAAGAGTATAAATATTTGTCTAACTTCAGGTATGAAGGAGTTGAAATCTTTTTAAACTTTTTTCTATGTCTCATTTCTTTTTTTATGAGATTATTTGAACTATTTTTATGAAAAAATAATTTTGGCAAGAGGTGTATTAAAAAGATGAAGTTTTGATTCCTAAGTTTAGCCCACAGAAAGTAAGTACATACATGTAGTTAATTCATACATTCCAGCTTGAACTAATTTCTAGAAACTTTCATCGAATACAGACGTAAAATTGATTTACGCGAGTTTAAAGCCTTAAACATAACCAATCACTTAAATTTGCACTTCGATCCGTCCGCACAGACACAGAGACATAAACATTTAATATAATCATTCTAAAAAATTTTAATGGACCAACTAGAACCATATGAGTAAACGAGCTAATATTTGAAATACTAAATTCAATCTACAAGCCTATATAACCTACTCAAGGGGAAGTTTTTAAATGAAAATCGATAAATAATAAAAATCATTTTATTGACAAGCGTATTAAAATATCGTTACCTAATTTACGCGACGGCTATTTTAAACTTTTTACGATTAAACTTTTAAGTTGGTTTTATAAACTTTTGATGCAAGAAATTTAATACTTAATCAAATATTTCTGTCGCATCCGTTTCCGCTATTCGAAAGAAAAAACTAATTCGAGGTGAACTCGTAAAATAATACCAAATGGATAAAATTTGCGAATTACAAAAATGTTTGTTTGAAACCAAAAATAAATTTTTTAGGGTAAGTTGTACTAACAAGCACTGTATGAATTAATCGAATATTAAAGGAGACGCCGAAAGCGATACTTAAACCAGTTTTAACTGGTATGCGAGCTCTAAACAATATTAAGAATTTACAAACTCCTTCAGCGATATTAAAGTTGCTACTATTAGCGGTACTAATTTCAATACAACCATATGTTGAGAGTTCTTTATAGGCGGCGTAAATTAATTAATCTACAAATACAAGTTCAAAGGGAAAAGGTAACTTTTCATTATTTTTTATACGTTATTAATTAGAAGTTACGCAGTTGATCTATAAATTTGAACTGTTGATTTATATGGGAACCAATCGTGTAAATATGTAAAACGCTGATCAAAGTTGCGCGATCGATTTTACGGTAGCCAAGTACCTACGCGACTAGTTTGATGTAGCTTGATTGTAACGTGTCGAAACAAGGTGTTATTAATTATAAGCCATTTATTAAAAGAAGAAAAAAAAAGGAAGATGTGATTTTTATAATTGAAAAACACTAAAAAAATGCTAAACTCATATTTAAAAAAGCCCAAATGCAAAATGGAAAAAGGAAATATTTGTATTTATGTGTAAAAAAAAAGAAAAAAATAATATAGACCTAACAAAAAACACATATTCTTCGAAAACTTGAAAAATATTATAAAAACTGATTTAAAAAAATAGAGATTTGTTAGTTCATTGTTGAAAATATTTCATAGAAATTTTCTAAAACTTTGACAAAAACTTTTTAATTTTTTTTCTTTGAATTTCATAATCACATCTTGCTTATAATTCAATTAAAAATGTCAACCCTTTTTCCCGTGGAAAAAAAAAAAGTTTAAATATTTTTCCATTTCACCTCTGACCTACTACAAAAAGGGCTGATTACGCTACAGCTTACAATAGTACATTTCTGATGAGATAGGGTTTTCCGATGATTTCCTTAGTTCCTTCAATTGCCACCAGATAGGGATTACTCCAAGGAAAAGTTTCAATCCCCAAACATGAATCATACCGGGTGTCTATTCGATTCGGTTACTCTTGAGCGCTAAATTCCTTGCTACATTTTCCCATATTATGGGTTGGTAACAATGATGTAATGCGGCCGTGATATCTGATAACATGATAAGGATTTGAAATTGAATATTTTTTGTCTTTTGTTGTTTTTACTGTTGATTAATGAAGAATGTTTTACGTAATTTTGTATTAGTTGTGCATTATGATGTCAATTTGTTATTCACCTCTTTTAATTGTACATTTGTGCATTAATGAACTTGCCCATTACTGCTCCCCTGCATTTCCTATTGGATGAACGAAGTGAACACGAAAATCGCCAATAACTAAATCTTTAATTATTTTCAATTCATTTTTAATAACTTTAACACACTTATCACAGTTTTCATTTCGTTTTTATCATCAAAATCTCATTCAGATAGACTTCGTTTTGTTAGATGCAACAAGTTGAATGTGAATCCGGATTATACATGATGATAAAGGAATCAAACCTAACCAGCCCTAAATCGAATCATTCTAGATGTTGTGAACAGTAATGGCAGTGTTGCACATAACGTTATGAAAATAAAATCACTATTCATTTAAATAGGAATAATTTTAATTATGCATTCGGTTGCCTTGTCAATAATGTAAAAAATCTCAAAATTTTCAGCTTTGAATTATTATATTATACCTAAAAATCTCACATATTATACTTATTTATGGTGATTATAATTAACAATAATTTGTTTGGGATTTTGGCGCTCTAGGGTACCCGAATCGAATAGACACCCGGTATACTTTTCATGCGCTTCGATTGTTACGATTCGCAATAAAGCGTTAAAAAAATCTCTAGCAATTTTTAACTCGAATAGAAAAACTAAATGGAATAAAACTAATTAACATCGTCGAAAATTAACCGACAAATTTTAATTTCACCCTAAAGAGAGAATAATTGTCCAATAAACCTCGTATACCCGGTCTGGACAAGATGATAAAATGTAGCGACTTAGTTGAAAAGTTGATCTTTTATTGCTGCGAAAAAAGACACATCGGAAGGAAATGATTTCGGTTTCGAGAAAACTTCTTACAATCTGACCGGCCATAATTTCGTGAAAACAGTAACATCTTTGGCGGTGATTTCTCTTCTACATTTTGTATCGAAATAAAGTTTGAATTAAACACTCTAATAAAATGAAAATAAAAACACCCGACACTTCCCGTTTATTTGTTACGAACTTTTAACGCGAGCTTTAAAAATTTAAGACACTTAATAAAACAAGTTTCCGCGAAAAAAATTTCCAGCTACACTTTTCGCCGGGATTTCATTTGTCGTGAAAAATTACACGCGAGCTAATAAAACTTTTTAACGCGATTAAAAGTATCAGTTTTAATTTGGCTTTTTATACTGAAGAAATAGACAAAATACTGAGTTATTTTGCTTGTTTAAATCGTGAGGGAAGAGAAAGTGGTTTTATGCAGAATTTTTGAACTTGAATGAATAATAATATAACATACTTGCACGCATTCTAAGTATTGCACATGTGATGGTAAAAAAGGTCAATCCTAAGATTAACTCAAAAATTGTATGCAATGTATAAAAATTCTGAGATTTCAAATTTAAATCTCTTCCAATTGGAATTTGCGTAATCAAAAACTTGCTGAAACGTGCACAACATTTGAAAAGTTCTAATTTCAAATCTGCACACCCTCCACGCCCCTAATTAGGGTTAAATTGCAAAATCGACTTCAAAATTGAAATTGGTTTTCTAAAACCTACAGAAATTTACATCACACATCAATACATTAAGAGTCTAAATTCCATATTTGAACTCCTTCCACATCCCAAAACGGATCAAGTACTAAAATGAAACTAAACAAATTAATTCTGCATATCATGTGCCTTATTTCAGAGCATTCTAGTAAGTTACAAATTTCATCCTTTTTTCACTCATTTCTTATCAATATCTAACATTTAGGGTTGTCTCAAAAAATAAGACTTTGTCTCTTCAAATTTTTCATAAAACCAAAAATTAGGTGAGACAAAATATGAGGCCCTCAAGAAGCTTTACCTCAAATGAAACATACTTGGGAAGAAAACAAGTGAAAAATTAATTAACATTTTTTCTCGAATTTATGCAAAAAAAAATTTACATAATATAGATCAAGATTAAGCTTAGCTTCGTTAAGGAACAATGAATGAACCAGGAAGTCTTATAGTATATATAAATCTTTCCGTCTTTCTCGCTCTTAAATTTTTTCACAGTAGAAAACCGTTACTTATATGAGAAAATGAATGTGTCAAATAAGTTGCCTAATCATTACGCCCCTATCAGACCCTTTCATTGCTCTGAATAAGGCAATGTTAGGCAACTTCTTCAACTCTGCTGTATAAATGTTTTGTTTATCTAAACCCACGATTAATACATAAACGCTGTATGAAGAACAAAATACAGAACTTTTCTGTTCTAATACCCTTGATGGAAGTAGACAAAAACTGTCGATAAAAATGTACGAAAATTATCTCTTCTATCACCAAAACTAATAACGATAATTGCCGACACCATAACAGGTTCGCTTTTTCGCAAAACCGTATTCCATTTCGAACGCAATATAATAGTAATTTCGTTAAAATACCAAAAGCACACTCCAAATGTAACCATCAACGTCAACTTAATTTCTAAATGGTTTCGATGTGGAATTCGATAAGGCAAGTTTTTCTCTATTTTCATATAATTTTTGAGAAAAACTTTTTCCCCCTGAAATTCTAATCTACTTTTAAAAAGTCTCATAAATTTATTCAAGGCAATTTTTCTGATAACCTAAAACGAGGGATCTGCCTTTAATAAAACGCTGGTATATACTGTTAAACTATCATCGTTTTTCATACGCTTGAACAGATAGTTGACAATTTCTCTAAAATCTTTCCCAAATTCTGCTATATATGCCCTTTCGTAAAGCATCAGAAAAGTCAAACTTTGTTCTGTTTTAATGTGGTCATGGGTTGAATTTGTATTTTTTTTGCACACTTCGAACACGCCCCAGTGATTTCATCGCGTTTTGTAATTTCCAAGACCATTAAAGGAGACGGTGGGGATAATTTTAATCTTGAAATTTCTGAAGCATTTTACAATATTTAAAATAATAGGCATTTTGAATTGATTTCAGTCTCAGAATATGGTAAAGTGAATGAAAGTCGCAAATTTTCTTTCATATTTTCATAGCGTGATCAAATTAGTTGATATATCGCTAAAAATTTTTTCGTATTGTCTATCATCAAGTTAAAAGAGAAGGAATATTTTTTTTCTGTTTTACATGTAGTATGTTACAACTGAAACAAAAGGCATGGGGGAAAGTTAGATTTTTGAGTGTAATTTACATCAATTAGGGCCATTCGCGACCGACAATATTTACAAACGAATTTTTAAGAAATAGTTAACTAATGTCGAAGCAGTTCATAGTAATTTACAATAATTTATTAATTTCATTCATTTAGGAACAATATGGCAGTTTTGAAATTTTTAAATTTGTTAGAAAGTGTTTTTTCGCCTGAAGAGAAACAGAGAAGCAGAGTGGAAGGAGATCAGAAGTCAAGACTCATGCTTTGAAAAGTAAAAATGGCCGAAAGTAGGTTTGGGTATAAGGGCGAAGTGACTAATACGAAGTATGGTTAGAATGAGTTCAACTCTTAAGTTAACGCGCCATAGGTAGTATGGAACCAGGATTGGAGATTAGTACCAACATATAGCTTAGCTCACGAGTAGTTACTTGCGCCTAGTCTCAGTCCCCTTATGTGTTCATCGTATGCAACTATTTGTACATGGAAGTACAACATATAATATTTTTTAAAATTTAAATGAAACTACTGATTTAAGTATCTATGATGGTAGAAAAAAAAATTTGCAAAAAAATTTGTTGTATGCACTTTTTGCCTATCTTCATTTTTGAAGGAGCTACGATGATTTAAAATTTTTCCAAAATTCCATTTTTTTAAATTTGATTGAAATCGTTCATTCAAGTAGGTACCTAGGATAGTAGAAAAAATGCATTAAAAATTGTAGGAAACACTTTTTGCCTATCTTCATTTCTGAATGCGCTACAATAATTTCAAATTATCCCATGATTTTGTTTTTTTGTAATGTGACTGAAATCATGGAAAAATTGAAATTCAAATATGTGCTTTTTGCTTATCTTCAGAATTGAAGGTGTTTCAGCAATTCCTATCACTACACGGATTCGGTACTAGTTTAATTTTCCATCTTTATGTTTTAATTTTTCGTGAAAAAATTGTTATATGTAGGTTTTACAATGGCTTTGATTCTGTTTATTATTTCTCATTCAATCCTCAGCCCTTCTTCGAAATATCTAATCATGAATAATAAAAAATCATGGGGAAATTTGAAATTATTGTAGCGCCTTCAAAAATGAAGATAGGCAAAAAGTGTTTCTACAATTTTTAATGCATTTTTTCTACTATCCTAGGTACCTACTTGAATGAACGATTTCAATCAAATTTAAAAAAATGGAATTTTGGAAAAATTTTAAATCATCGTAGCTCCTTCAAAAATGAAGATAGGCAAAAAGTGTATCCGACAAATTTTTTGCAATTTTTTTTTTCTACCATCATAGATACTTAAATCAGTAGTTTCGTTTAAATTTTTAAAAATATTATATGTTGTACTTCCATGTACATAAAGTCGCATACGATGAACACATAAGGGGACTGAGACTAGGCGCAAGTAACTACTCGCGAACTAAGCTATATGTTGGTATTAGTCTCCAATCCTGGTTCCATACTACCTATGGCGGGTTAAGAGATATGATTGAAGGCAAGGTTAGAGGAAAGTCTCCAATTGAAATAAAAAAAATCCTGAAGCAAAAATAATTACGATGTGAGAGAGGAGGAGATATCAGACAAATTGGAAAGAATATTGTTGACAATTGATAGCGTTTTACCAGTCAAAAAAATTATTTATACAAGTTGCTTACACTCCTCCTCCACCCATATTTCATGCAGTAGGTTCAATTGCAATATCAAACAGCTGAAAGCTAAAAAGGAAGTATGAAAATATCCAGACTTCCTTCCCGGAATAATCTCCGACTACGTCACTGAGATTGAATTTGCGAATGTGTTGATTTTTATGATATTTTGGAAAGTCATTTGATTGAAAAGAATTGTATAACAAGAATGGATAACTCCATGCAAATTTAGAATGACCAATGAAACACTTTACCTGATTTCGATTTGATCTGAATTTTGACCACATCAAATTTTATTCGAATTCTAACATGAATCGAATTTGATTCAAATTTTGACTAGATAACCATATCAAATTTATTCAAATTAATATGGAATTTAGTTCAAATTTTGACCGAATCAAATTTGATTCAAGTTTTGATCAGATCAAATTTGATAACTCAATAAAAAAATTTATTAAATAATTTTATACAATAATAATTTATTGGATCTTTAAATTAATTTAGCGATAACAAGATAATTAAAATTTATAGAATAAATTAAAATTTTAGTTTACTGTCTCAATGTGGAATTAATATATATATTTTTTTTTAATAGAAATTAACAAGAAAAAGTTTGTTCAACTTTTAATTTTAACATGATTTGAGTTTAAACAAATGTAAATTAGGTTGGAGATCAAATTTGATTCAAATTTTGATAAGATCAAATTTAATTCAAATTTTTAACAAATCAAATGTGATTCAAATCTTCAACAGAACCAATATGATTGAAATTCTGAACATATCACATTTGATTTAAGTTTTGACCAGATCAAATTTGAATCAAATTCTGATTATATTAGGTTTGATTCAAATTTTGAACAGATCTAATTTGAATCAAATTTTGACAAAATCTAATTTGAATCAAATTTTGACAAAATCAAATTTGATTCAAATTTTTAACAGATCAAATATGATTGAAAATACTCATATCAAATTTGATTTAAATTTCGAAATGTTAGTGTGATGTTGCTGGGCAAGTGTAACATTGATATCGAGTTTAAGGAGTGTTCAAGGATGAACTTGGAAAGGGGTTTGGGTCAACACTTGATACAACATGCTCTGAAAATTAAGATAGAGGAATTTCATGATTATCAAAATCGGCTGTTGCGCGGTCTTCAAAGTACATCTTGAATCTATTTTTTTTATTAAATCAGGAAATCTCTTTCAATACAAACCTGGTTCGGCGAATCCAATAATTTCGGACGTCCTGCCGTAGAAATCATCGGGCTCCGAATCCAGCGTCGTGGTCGTTCTACTAACAGCCGTACTGCCTTCATCCATCAATAAAGGACTTGGTTCTAAAGATAAGGCTTCTAATAAAAATTTAGTTGAGCGAGCCGATGTAACGTTTGGCGTACTCGATAAACCTAACTTAGATAATATTTGTTGTTTAATGATTTCTATTCTTTGGCTATCTAAATTAACGTCGTGCCTTTTATCGCGACTTTTTCGCTTCTGTTTGTTTCGTTGATGATGATGATTATGATCATATTGATTCGGATTATGCCTATGATGATGATATCTGTGTAAATTCGGACATTTGCTGCCTCTATCTGAAACACACGTAAGAATGTATGAAAAAACTCCGTAAAGCTGTGAAAAATATACGACTATCATATTAAACAATTAGGTCGCGCCGAAAGTTCATTCGATGTACATTTCTACCGATGAATACTATTTTCTATTTCCTCAATTCATGTTCTCGGTGGCGGTGATATTTTTTTCGTGCATGAACCCGTGTTCTAATCTATGATTAAATGTTTTCGGTCGCGAAACAGCAGCTATATATGTTTATATAATCGCTCATTAGGTTTGCAAATTAACGTGCTCATAAATCTGTCGCGACTTGCCCACTAAATTAGCAATCATTTCCAATGATGGAACTTTAAATTTACTCGTAATCGGTGCCTAAGTGTTTTCATCGTAGAAGGTCAAGAACGAAAATACGATTTTTAGGTATTTATGATTTGCGTAAAATTTTCCTCCGCCGTGAGCTTGACAGGTTCGTTGGTTAAAAATAAATTTTACTCGTACGTTTGATTTATTAGAGGATTTTATTCGGATCAAATTGTTTTACAATTTACATGTGGCATAAATTTCCGTTTATTTGAACGCTCCCTTCTGTTCCTCTGCCTCCTGTGGATATTTTAACTTTTCTGGTGGGGGAATCTTGGTAATGGAAGTGCATTGCGGCGACGGGTCGGAATAATTTTGAAGGTTTCGAGAGCATGTAACTGTGTGCGTTTAGGTGTAAGAGGCATTTCGAGGTCGTAGGACTAGAAGCGCGCACAGGTCCAATGTGACGGCGGTCGGGTTGCGATGTAGTGTAAGTAACTACATAGTGTTGTAATGAAAGGGCGAAGAGGAAGCAATGAAGTTGAAATACGAAGAAATCGATCTTATTTTATTTTATTGCGACTAAAAAGAAAACATTAACAATTTCAACTATTTTTTTTTATTATCATTTTTTATTAAATTAATTTCTTCTATTTTTTTTTTGTTCTAACGTTTATTAAAAAATATTAGTGCCAACCTATAATTTTTGTGTACTTAATTTTCAAAAAAATATCATTTCCTAAAAATGTATGTATTTTTGATTTCAAGACTAACGATCTTAAATTACCATGTCCCCCACACTGAAAAATATCAATTTAGTTTCATGACAGAAAAATCCCTTGCAAATAAAAAACTTCATTCCAAGTTTTGCAGGTTCTAACAAATTTTTTAATTCAGATTATCTACTCTTCAAATCGATTATCTCTTCTAAAAAACCCGAATAAACTAATAAAAACCTTCGATCGGTCAGAAAAGCTCAAAATACTCATAACTGCTCGCTTTCATTTCAAAAACGATCATTTACCCATACTAGTCTATTCTCGATTACAATACTTGATATTGACCACACGATATCATAACACGAGCGAAAAAAATACCACCACTCGCTCTCAAAAGGTACTCTCGACAAACCGCAAACTTTTTACGGTCAATTTGAAATACATGGGCGAGCATTAAAAGAATTCCATACAACCACGAATTTCGCGGCGAAGATCTCCAACGAAAAAGTTTTAAAGATGAAGAACTTTTGTACGTAAAAAAATCAAGCCAAAGATGCTTTCGCTCTTAAAATCAAATTCGCGAGTTGATACAAAAGTCTAAACGCTGCCAAGATGGAACGTGGCGCGATTGAAAATTCAACATAATAAAAGAAATTGTACAAAAGATGGGTTAAAGTTTTATTATGTGTATGAAGTACAACGTGGACGAAAGTTTCTGCTTAAATGAATAGTCTGGCTTGTTTTTTGGCATTTAAGTTTTAACTTCGTCTGGACACTGTACACAGCCGTATCTCGGTATTGGAGTCGCGAATTTATGTGGTTTTTTATTGTTCCCCGGACCTGGAGTTTTTATGGAGACAGATGGCGTGCAAGCGATTTTTCGCCGAGTTCTAAATCGAAGATTAAATCGTAACGAGATAGAATTCGGGATAATCTGTAAGCTACTCGAGTTTCATACCGGCTCGTAAATTAAATAAAATGATGAAGGGATTCCAATCGATAACAAGAGTGTTCTTTTAGAAATACTGAGTAGCTGAAAAATTTTACTTGGGATTTTTGAGCTTGCTGGTAGTTGCTACAGCACGAGACTATTTTTTATGTGCTTTGAAAAATCTTGACTTTCATGAAAAATAAGGAAAAGGGAACAACAGTGAAATTTAGCATGGAATCCTCAGCCCATGCATGATTAAATTCCTTCAAATTTTTCTTACTTATTTATTTTTTATTTCTATTTTTTATAATTATTCCTTTTTTTTTCAATTTTACGTACCGTGTACTATCATTCAACCAAAAGAATAGAGAGAGAAGAGAAAACTTAATTTTTGAAAAGAAGTATGTTTTCTAAAAAGTGTTTATATGAATGCTTACTAAGGTCATTAGGGGAGGGGAAAGGATTTGGCAGAGTCAGAATAAGCCTTGAGGCAGAAATTATTTTCCGGCACTTTTTTAATTTTTCTTTTTAATTCCAATAAAGATGTTAATAAAATTTAATGAAGAAAAACATTTTAATTAGAATCGTGAACAATTTTGAAATCTAAAATTTAGATTTCTGGTACCTCTCAGGAACCCAGGCTCGGCGTAATCTACCACTTGCCCTCCCTCTCCTTGAATCTGGAAAGAGAAGAGATTGTGGTTAGAACTGTGTTATGTAGAGATGGTGAGATGAGGAGCAAATTTAATATTTTATTTTTCATTTTATTTTTTGTGTTCAGTATTAGGTACTCTCTTCATAATTACCTGATGAAGCTGCGCAAGACAGCACTCAAATATTTATTTATTTAATTATTTATTTAGTGGATTGGAGCTCTTAGGCAAACGAGTGTGAAGCGATGATTTTTATTCAGTTTTTTCATTCTTATGCAGATAGACCCTATTATGAGATTTTTTTAGCTGACTTTTCAACTAAAAAACGACATCTATTCCAGCCTACCTAATTTGAGAAGGGAAGGTCGGGAGAGGCTGGGGTTTTCAAATCTTCGCGTTTCAGACCATTTATAACCATTTGGCAAATGTCCAACTTTTTGATATATATATATATTTTTCCCTCACATGTAGCGCCGGCGGGTATTAATGAAATTTGCTCAAAACTTGGTGAAAGACTCTTCTTAGAAATCTAAAATAACAGTTTTTTTGTTTTTTCGAAAAAATTCAAAATGGCGTATCACTCAAATTTTAAGGGAGGCTGGCGAAGGTGCAAATAGTTCAACATTTTCGGTTTTAATCTTATATGAAAAAGTGAGTCACAGACACCACATATCCAAATTTGAGCTTCCTAAGTGTATTTTGAGGGGAGTTAGAGCAAAAAACGACTTTTTAAGGAAGTTTTGAGTCATGAAATTTCTCGAATCTTCCATATCTCCTCACCAAATTAACTTCTAAGGGTCAAACTTTGTATGTGGGATTAGTTGGTGACCAGAATATGATCACTTCAATTTGGATCAAAATAAATCCAAAATGGCGGATTACCAAAATTTGAGTAAAGCTTGAGGAGCCTTAAGTTGGTAAAAATGTAATTAATATGAACTACTATGATTATTGAGTATAAGTGTGTACTATATCCCCAATTCACTTCCATATATCATGTTGGTAGGAGAGAAGGAGGGGTTATTAAACTTAGAATGTGGTGGGGGTAGACGAGAACTTCGTGTGTAGGATTAGTAAGGACCAGAATATGACATCTTCAATTTGAGTCAAAATGGATCCGAAATGGCGTATCATCAAGATTTGAAGATAATTCAAGGATTTCAAATAGTTATAATTTGAGAAGTATGTGTTCATATGATTATTTCATGGCAAGAAATACTACGTTTGTTCCAAATTCAACTTCTTAAGTGTTTTTGTAAGGGATAGGGTAGGGGTTTTCAGATTTGGTATTGGGGTGGCCTGTAGTCATGAAGGGTAAAGCAAGGTTATTACCAAATCAAAACAAGCCCCAGTTAAAAACTCAGCTCCAGTAATGCGGCATGGCTGCTTACGTTTTTTTTTTTTTGGTATATAGTGTACAGGCACACTATACTTCTATCTTACTTCCCTGCACTTGGTGCTGGGGGCGGGGGGGTAAAGATGAAAATTGCTGAAAATTTGGTGAGAGACTCTTTGTAAAATTCCACAAAAACCCTTTTTTGGTTTTTTGAGGGTGTAAGGTGCCCCGAATTTTGAAAAAAATTTGAAAAACTCATTATAGGCATGTGACATATCTTTTTATACGTATTTGGATACGTTAAATGCGACTATGAAGTTACTTTTCATCTCAGACTGTTTTTCAGCCTCCTAACTACCCCCTTAAATTGTTAAAATTCAAGTAATAATGAAATACGCATGCCTTCTTGATATCATTTTCATTTTATGATGATTTAAAATTATAAAGTACCGATGAAAAATGTTCATAATAAAAATAGATCCCTTTGTATGCCAATGTAACTATCTACAAGTCATATTAGAAGTTATTAGTTATCGAGGAAATTTGAAGGTGCTTCAACTTCTTCCTTTTACTTTCCAAAAGAGTCACATGGAAAAATTAATAAGTATGATAGATAATGAAGTATCATTATTCATAATTTTAAATCAATATCACTGATGAGAGGAGGGACGAGGTAACCTTGGACGATATATTGCAATAAAATAAGTTCGTCAAAAAAGTCTACCGAGTAGGATCAAGTGGTGGAGCAATGATTAACTTTAGAAAGTATTTTTTTTTACGGAAGAGATATGGTAATGTTAGAAAAAAATCATATTTTTTTATTACTTTTTTTCTCAATTTGAAAAAGAACCGCCAAGTAATGAATAAATTACCTGTATTATTCACACTTGCGTTAGTAACCTTACAGAAGATCGATTTATTTTAGAACTAGGTCAATTGATGATTGACACTTGACTTGATTCAAGAATTTGATTGATTAGTTGATCGCCCAATCATAAAGTAATTAGTTTGAGTGAAGGTTGAAGGTAATATTTTCTTTGCAGATCTATTGACACAAACTAGGGGGGGATAGACTTTTTTTAGCCTTTATGCATTGAAATATGTTTTCAAAACTATTCGTCATCTCGAGCTCTAGGTAATGCATTGAATGTACATTGATTTCTAAAAAATTCATGGAGTAGAAAATTTTAAAATTTTTAAAATCCATATTATTCAGTATCTAAAAATTTAATTCATAAAATGGATCATTACGAAAAAATTTTATTTCATTCAATAATATTTTAGATGATTTATTTCTTAATAATTTCACTCTTACAATCAAATGCTTGAATTACGACCAGCAATGTGATTGTAAAATTCATCTGTTATGATTTCACGGTTGAAAATTGAACGAAATTACTCTCCCTTCACATTAATATATATTTAGCCATCTTTAAAGAACATATTTAATACTGAGTTATTAGTGATTGTATCTAAGGCATTAGTGAATAATGAACAATTAAGGTTCAAAATTGAAATAAATTACCTTTTTTACTTATTTATACTCGCACTACCTACAGAAGTTCATTCTTAAAGCGTTTTCATGTTTTGAAAAATACAAAGACGTGAAAAAAAAAACCATAGATGTTCTAAAATTTTATTAGAATTTCTTGTTTTTAATTATCACGCCTCAGATTGCAGGAAATGAGGTGCGGTAAGGAGTTTATCTCGATTAAAACTTTAGCTTATTCAAAAAAATTATTAATGAATTTTTTCCGTCATAATTATCGTGAAAATATTTACGAAAAAAAATGCGATAGTTCATTTCCAAAAAATAATAAATAACGCTCAAAACTGCCAAAAAATTAAAAATTTCAAAAATTATTCAATTTTTTATTTTTACTTCTTTAATTTCTTTAATATCTTCCAATCAAAGCATCTACTTGAAGCATAGGCCCAATTAGAGAAGTGAAGGGGAGGAGGGATTCTCTCGGTACTGATTTCTTTCAAGGCTTGGACTTAAATATTTTTGTTGAAAAAAAATTTGCTTTAAAATAATTATTTTAATAAAATTAAACGAGTATTTTTTTTTCTTTTATCGACGCTTTTGAGCCTAAATTTTCTGCATGCAACCTCATTAGAATAATCGTCATCTTCAAAAGAAGTAGAAGCTTCCTAAAATGTTGTCCCCTCTCCCAGTGGTATGAGAAACAAATGAAGGTAAGGAAACTAATTGTATAGCAACTTCATCTATAGTTCTTAAAACCCTATCCCTGATGCGGTAATTCGGAGCGAAAAAAATCTAAACTTAAAACACACTTTACAAAAAGTCGTAAAAATAAAACAGTCTTCTTAATATTCGGATTTTCTGTCAAACACGAGCTCACAGATAGTCAAATATGGAGAGATAAATTCCAAGAGGGGAAAAAAATAGTAAAAACATTTTTCGCATTTCAAAGCTGACGAAATAAATAAAAAACTTTCCACATCTGAGAAGCTGAAAAAAAAATTGCACTCAATCGAAGAACTCGATAAAATGATGTCGCTGGTGTAGGAAGGGAGGCGAATGAGATGGGAGATTATTGAAATTTTCTACGTCCCCATTTTATCATTGGCAATGTAAAAGTTGCTTTCTATTAAGTTATCATGTTGTTACTGGCTGGTAGTAGCCGCATTGCGTATATTCGATGGTTACATTCTATTTTTTGTGGGGATGAGAATGTAGCGTGAATTGATTCTTTTTTAGGATTTTTTTTTACATTTCAGCGCTCTTTGTTGAATTTGTAATGTGTAGAGTGTAATGATAGGCTGGTTTACGAGAATGTAATGACGTAAAGTTGGTTTTGTTTTGATGGTGATGAGTCATTGGTGTGAGGAAGATGTTTTAAATGATATAGAAGCAAAGTCCCGCAAATAAATTTATTTTAGGAATAATTTATCGACGACTCATTTCATTTCTAGGAAAGAAACAGCCACGTAATATTGTGATGTTTGTACGAAATGCTCGTTTACCCATTATGCGTTCGTTAATAGTGTACTAGTTGAAAATAAACCGAACATGGAGCTGCATTTGCAGTTGTACGTAGGAGGAGATTATGATAATAGGATTTAGTACTTACAATATTTTTCGGTGGTACTTTCGAAATGGAATTCAGTGGTATTTGGAATCGGGGGTACTCTTTCTAATTGAGATCCAATCATGTAGTCGTCCATGGATATATTAGCTGATACCGACTGACTAATATCCGTATCGCTACTATACGACGATTTTTTACTACGTTGATTATGCTGATTACGAAAATGATGCGCGTGATTATCGGCGCTAATAACTGTCACTAGTAATGTCATTGCTAATCCGTACCATTTCCAATAGCTTTGGAACCCCCAGAATTTTTTCTTCATGCCTTTTCAATAATACATCCAACCGGATTTTTTTCTTCTTATAATTCCTTCAACTTACAAAGGAATCAGGTTTCTTCTTGCCCCGATGTTTGTACGTGACGGGGTAACGGAATGTCCAAAAATGCAACGTAATCATTATCGTTGATCGATCACATAATAAACGCGAGCTTCAGTTACGCAAAATTATACTCGAACGCGAACATTTACGAGCGCGTATTTTTTACTCGAAGCATTTGGAAAATTAATCGGTCAATTTAAAAGTGAACCGGCTCATTATACCAAGTGTGAAAATAAAAAACTCGCACTATACTTAGCACCACGAATAGAATAAATATTTATTTATCACAAAAAATAAATTTTTTTCCTCTCGATACGAACTTTTTAATTATAAAAATAGGGCGTCGATTCGATTAGCGATTTTTTTATTAACCGGCTGATCGACATAATTTATCACGAGTGTATCTGTATCATGTGTTAAACATACCGAAGCATGGATAATCAGTTACTATCACATATCGGCATAATAAAAGCCGACAATCACCGCGCGTACAGCCGAATGGCTGGGGCGCATGCTCTGTACTAGGACAAATCAGCTGGTATGCGTGGCCACTATATTAATGCATTGCTCGGCATATTCGCACCACCACGTGCTTTTTTCTAATTGACTTTTCGGATAATTAAAAAGCAGTTTGTTTCGTTGATTAAGTATGCTGTGCGAACTGCGAATGCATATTGTAATGAGCAATTTAGTCGTTACGCCGCTTCGTAGATATAATCTTTGGCAAAACGAGGCGCTCATTTAACCCGAATTAATTTTATTTTCGCCAATGAGGTCTTCGTTTTAATGAGATGTAATTTTTTTCCTCTTGGTGTGGCTGAAAGTGCAACGAGAGTAGAATTTTTTTCATGGTGTGGATAATTTTTTTCCTCTGAAGTATGGGTGGGTATTTGTCCTTTGTCGTCGGTATTTATTTGATGTGAAAAATGGAAAATTTAGCGGTGATATTTTCCCACTGCGAGTGTATTATTCCTCATTTGTTATAGTTTCAAAAAGAAGGAGAGAGAGGGAAATTCTTTGTTGACCTGGATTTTTATGTTATTAAAAATCAAAGAGTGATACAGTTCTTGTGTTGTTGTTTTTTTTTTTTTTTCAATGATGTATAAAATTTCAATAAATTGTCGGATAATCAAAATATTGTAAGTGTTGCCAACAGCTAGAAAAGAAATTCTAGATTTTTTCTAGCTTACGAAAATTTCACGAGGTTTCAGGTCTCAGCATTTCATACTTTGATCTTCAGATGCTTAATAGCTATCAAAAGCTACCATGAGTTACGGTGGATAGGGAGAGTTTATAGGGAGAGTTTATTTTTGTAAGTGTTGCCAACAGCTAGAAAAGAAATTCTAGATTTTTTCTAGCTTACGAAAATTTCACGAGGTTTCAGGTCTCAGCATTTCATACTTTGATCTTCAGATGTTTAATAGCTATCAAAAGCTACCATGAGTTACGGTGGATAGGGAGAGTTTATTTCTCTTGAGCTTTTTTATGACAATGTTTCCATGTAAAATTTTTATTAAAATTTAAAAAAATTTGTGTAAAAATTTTTTGTACTTTTTTCTGATTTTTAGATGCTTATTTTTGAACATTATTTATATTTTGGATTGAAAAAAAAAAATTCTTCATTTTTTACTTATGACTTTTTTTTTTGTTTCTGAATGATTTTTCAGATTATACATCGTTTTTGCAATTTTTTCATTCTTTGCAGTTTTTTAATTTTTACATTTTTTTCACATTTTTGGACATTCTCTTTTTCAAAATTGTTATTTTACGCTTATTAGTATTATTTTTTTTTTTTCATTTCTGTTTCTCTCTTTAGGTAAGTGATTTCAATTTTGCCTATAATTTTTGATCTTCTTCATTTTTGAACATTTTTCTTTCAAATTAATTTTTTGAAAATTTTTGACTTCTAGATATTTTTTAATTTAGGCTTTATTAACTTCTATAGTGACGTTTATAACTTTTTTTTTCAAACATAAGTATATTTATGCAAAAATTTTAAAACCTAATTTATTTTTAGAACTTTTCAGTTTTGTTTGTTGAACTTTTTACATTTGAAAATTTCTTTTTTCTTCTTTTTTTTTTTTTTTTTTAATTTATGTCGCTCGACTACGGAGGTCATTTGTGACAACATATTACAATATTGTCCGTAGGTTGATTTGTTAACAGAGTTGATACCTTCATTTTTGAAGAATATTTAATTCTTTTTTTGTTTTCCTTGCTTGCTTGCTTCATTCCTTCCTTTGTTCGTTTGTTTGTTTTTCTTGCTTGCTTGTTTGCTTCCTTCATTCTTTCCTTTGTTCGTTTGTTTGTTTGTTTGGTTGGTTTTTGATTTGTTGTTCTTTTTGGTGGTGGTGGAGATGGTAGTGGTAGTGGTGGTAGTGTTGTTGTTATTGTTGTTATTGTTTAACTCGGCTCCCACAAATATTTCTAAATTCGCATCAAAATTTGTTAATTTACAAAAAATTGAATGTCGATTCATTCATTCATTTTTTTACACGAGTTGCCATCATGTGTTGCACAAAAATTAAAATAAATTTGCAGTTCTTTTTTTTTAATGTAGAGGTGTCTGAAAATTTCTCTACATGATTTCAAAATTGTGTGTAAAACTATTTGAACATTTTTAGAAATGTATTTATTTTTAGATATTTTTTCATTTCTGGTTATCTTTTTATTTTTGTGACTTACTTACTTATCTCCATTTACTTGCCATGCATTGCTACGTAGGTCAGAGGCACGGAAGAGCTAAGTTAGATCTGGGAGAGCAGGTGAGACTGTTTGAAGAAGAGGAAAAGCTGGGCTGTTGTCGGTTCATTTCCTAGAGGAGGTTAATGAGAGATCTGGGGAGTGAAAGTGCGCGGCGAATATTATAAAATTTTGAACATTCTATAACGATATGTTGAGCAGATATGGGGACAGAGCAAGTTGAGCATCAGTGCATGACCAATGCCCAAGCGTTTAAGTTTTAGATACTTATGAGCTCTTCATCATTTGAGAAAAATATTTACATTTTTGAGCCATATTCATTTTAGACATTTTAGTTTTGCCTTTTTTTTCTTTCATCTTTGTGCAATTTCTTTTCAATTAATGCAAAAATCTTTTTTCGATATTTTGCAGTTTTGCCTCTTTTTTAATTTTTGAATGCATATAATTTTAATTTTCAACTTTGTGTCTCTGAGCGAAACGCAGTACATGACACGTTAATGAAAAAAATTAAAAGGATATTACATATTTCGAAAGAACTGGTAAATGCTGCTAGTATTTTGAGATTGATTATTATTTTAACATTTGTTAAAGTCTAAGAAAAATTTAATTTAATTACGATACATTCATTATAAATTAGTTAAATTACGATGAAACGTAAACTTCGATATGCTAAAAAAAATTATTAAAATAGAATTAAATTTCTGGCATCAATTTTTGGTGGGGAAACAATTGAATGCATTCAATATTGAGCAACAAAAAAAAAGGGAGGGAAAGAACGGTGATTTTTATGGGTGAAATTCATTTTAGAAATATTATTATTCAAATTAAAAAATAGGAATTAAGTTATTACTGAGTCTCGTAATCATGTTTGACAAAAATCTCATGGAAAATAATAAAATTTTGCAAATTTTACCCTTACTAATGAGTTCAGCAGATGCAATTATGCATAATAATACTTTAAAAAATGTTTATTCAAACCATTTGTAAAGAAATATCTGGTGAAATTGGTTCGCTCAGTTGAATCATATAGTAATAGCTAAAAAAAATCTCCAAACGATAAATAACTTTAAAAATTTAAATCGAAGAAAAATTGTCCTCCGAAAATGGCCTTTTTAACTTTTTTTTTCAAATTTCACCATTCGTTAATATTTATCAAACATATACGACGGTACAATTAAAAACTCATAAAGATGTAAACTTTTCAAATATATTTATTCAATGCATACGAGTTATGAAAAGTTATAGAACATGGGTAAAACTGTATTGGCGCCGTACGCGTGTATACATTTAGTTTGATTTTTTTCGGGGTGACCTTGCGAAGCACAGACAAACGGTTAATAAAGATTTTTAAAATAGTTATCGTCTCGGAGTTTAAAAGTTTTCTATTTGATATTGTCGTCTGCGAATTCTGAAACGAGAAAAACGATCGATAATTAAGGCTGAAAATTTTTCAAAGCTTTTAAAATTTTTTGCCTCTATGAAAAAAATTTGCCTGCACCTATTTACATTTTTAGTATTCTAGTCTCGAAATCGAAGACGCTTTCATTTATGAACATGAAAATACTCGGTGTTGGTGATAAAATTTTAGTGCATTTTGCTCTTTAAATATTCTGAATGCATAAGTTTGCCATGATAATAGAGTGCTGAAAGGAAAAGTGGATTGTTGAAGGTTTTTTATGCGTAGAATAATACTTGTAATTGTGAAAGTTAAGCAGGTGACTGTTTTTTTGTCTGGAGTTGAAAATATATAAGTGCTCTTTACCCTTGTCCGTGAACTTCACATTGTAGATCAGCACGTACGAGATGTGGTTACATTATTTTCGCGTCGAAGAAAACTGCGGACGACTATTGTTCGTTTTTTGCCATTTTTGAAGTTTAATTTTAAGAGACGTGTACGAATTTTTGGTGGGAAATGAATATCGATAGCATCTAGCTCTTGAGCCATTTTGTATTGGTGGTTGTATTTTTTATTTTATTTTTCGAGTAGATATACGCGAACTCGAACGAATCGCTGGCCGTTGATTAATTTCGCTGACATAAGTATAACGCTTTGAATTTTATTTAAACATGTTTTTTTTTCGATCCTTTTCATTTCGCGAAATAGCTAGAATATGAAGAGCATACTCGAAAAATCCATTAAAAATCGACATTCCATTCATATGGGAAACAATGCAGACTTGTATATTTCAAATGAAAATGTTACGACTGGTATTACAAACGAGACTTATTCTTTGGGTATTTTCCATATGGTGAACTAGATCAATCGAAATTCTTATTAGGTAACACTCCTGTCTACTATGAATTTATTGCCTGCCTATCGAATAAATTCTACGGTCAAGTAGACGAACATCCATACCGTTTAAATGGATTTTATCTAAATGATCATACCGTCTGATTGACAGACTAGTAGGAAAACTTTCCACTTTAAACGGTTGGTATTTTTAAAACAGTTATGCGGCGACCAAACAAACATTACCAGATGGACAATTTAACCAGATTCAACGATATGAATAGTTCATTTTTTCTTTTTGACCAAAACATCAAGATATATATTGTTGTCTTCATTGATAAACAGGTTTAATAATGCTGTGAAGCCAGATGAGACAAATAAGTCTCACGGTATAACGAAAAGGTTTATTTCAAGAAAGCCGTGCAGACTATTGTACGATAAAATCAGCCGGCCGACTACACGCTTAAATTATTATTCATTACTCACGCTGATTAGACGAGATGTTTCGTGGTGTTATTGGACTCACGCGTAGAAAAGAAATTCTTGGCGTACTAAAAAAACACCAAAAGTATTGTTGTGTGGCGCTATACCTGACTGTGATGTCGCATTTAAGAGTTCTGTTGCGCTATGTGGTAGGTGGCGGAATGTGGGCGCCATATGTTCGTATAGGTGCTCAAATTCAGGTCCTTTTAATGAGTTAAATATGTTACCGTATAATTGAGTGGTCAATTTGGAATCTTATTACATTGTTCTATTAACACGAACGTTATAATATACTAATGTTCGCTTGTTTGTAAGCTGTACTTGTATTTGAATAAATGATGGACTTTGCTTCTCTCGTGAATGGTGTTGTGCACTTCCTTAACATTTCTACTAGTGCTCGTGGACAGATCTGCCTGAAAGTTAGGGTGCATCAACAATCAGTTTGTTTGGACAACAGGCAAGGCTGGGATCTCAAAATAAGTGGTTGAATGAAAACTTCCTGAGTAAAAAAAAACGTAAGCAGTCATGTTGCATTATTGCAGGCGAGTTTTTAACTATGGATTGTTAAAGATTTGGAAATAACATTGCTAAATGTCTACAGACCATACCCAATACCCTGTCCCTTCCAAAAAGTACTTGGGAAGGCAAATTTAGAACAAATGCAGTATTTCTTGCTATACAATAAGTATTTTCTGAACATGTGTGTCTATTCCTTTGACTATATACTAGATGGACCGAGTTACGTGTAGGAAAACTGCGGTGAAACATTACATGCATCAGAGTCGGAACACTCGTTGCAACTTTATATGTTGCGCAATGCGCATGCCTGAAGTCCGTTATCGTATTCACGTTATTCTGATTTTAAGCAGTACTGTAGATGTCCCCTTGCCACACTATTAGCGCGAAATAAATTTGCGCATGCGCATTTAGAATTTAGGCACGAGTGTTCTGAGAAAATCTGTGTAATGTTAATGTATCACCGTTTTTGGGTTGGCATTTGCTTGTTGCTAGCTCGGTCCATCTAGTATACTGTTCACAACATCTAGAATGATTCGATTTAGGGCTGGTTAGTTTGATTCCTTTATCATCATGTATAAATCCGGATTCACATTCAACTTGTTGCATCTAACAAAACGAAGTCTATCTGGATGAGATTTTGAAGATAAAAACGAAATGAAAACTGTGATAAGTGTGTTGAAGTTATTAAAAATGAATTGAAAATAATTAAAGATTTAGTTATTAGCGAATAGCAATTTCCGTGTTCACTTCGTTCATCCAATAGGAAATGCAGTGGAGCAGAAATGGGCAAATTTATCAATGTATACATATGTACAATTAAAAGAGGTAAATAACAAATTGATATCATAATGCATAACTAATAAAACATTACGTAAAACATTCTTCATTAATAAACAGTAAGAAGAATAAAAAACAAAAAAATGTTCAATTATAATTTCTTATCACGTTATCAGATATCACAGCCGCATTACATCATTGTTACCAATCCATAATATGGGAAAATCTAGCAAGGAATTTAGCGCTCAAGGATACTAAAATCGAATAGACACCCGGCACATTTTTCAAATTATAGCTACTTGAGTTTCCTCAAATTATCCTCAAATTTTTACAGTCCGCTATTTTTCATATATTTTGATCCAAATTTAAGAGATCATATTCTGGTCATCAACTGACCCTTCATACAAAGTTTGACCATTCTGTGGTTGATTTGGTGACGAGATATAGAAGATTCATGAAATTTCGCGGAGTAATTTCCTCTCCAAAAGTCGATTTTGCTCCAACTCTCCTCTAAATGCACTCGGGAAGTTGAAATCAGAATACATTAGTCACTTGGGCTCATTTCATCATATAACAGTGCAATAAAAAACTTTCGACTTTTCGGGGAACCTCACAATATTTTCTTTAACTAATCCTACACACGAAGTTCTCGTCTACCCCCACCACATTTTTAGTTCAGTAACTCCTCCTTCTCCCCTCCCAACATCATGTATGGAGATGATTTGGGGTTATTATATACCTCTCACCGCAATAATCATATGAGTTCATGTTAATTACGTTTTTACAAATTTGAGCCTACTCAAGCTCTACTCAAATTTTGATAATCCGCCATTTTGGATCCATTTTAAACCAAATTCAAGATGTCATATTCTGATCACTAACTTATCTTACGTACTAACGTAAGTTTGACCTTTCTAGGTTGATTTGGAGACGATATATGAAAGATTCAAGAAATTTCATAACTCAAAACTTCCTCAAAAAGTTGTTTTTTGCTCTAACTTCTCTTCAAATGCACTTAGGAAGCTGAAATTTGGTCAAATTGGTGTCCGTAACTCTCTTTTTCATATGAGATCAAAAACAAAAAACTTGAGCAAATCGCCCCTTCTCTAGCCTTCCTCAAAATTTGAGTGATCCGTCATTTTGAGGTGTATCGAAAAAACAAAAAAGAACCTTTTTTACATTTTTGAGAAGAATTTCTCACCAAATTTTGAGGGAATTTCATGAATACCCGCTGGCGCTATGCGCGGAAGAAAAATATATGCTAAAAGGTTGGACATTTGCCATTTATGATTAAAAGATTAAATGATCTGAAACTCGAAGATTTGAAGACCACGCCTTCCTTCGACCACCTATCCCAAATCAAGTAGACTGTAACAGCTGTTGTTTTCAAATTGAAATCTCAGCTAAAAAATAAAAATCAGAGGGTATTTTTAAGGTGTTTCACCTCCCCCTTGAATATGTAAAACCACAAGTTTCACAAAAATTCATTAACAAGAGGTCTAAAAGTTATTAAAGCTTTTACTGACAAAAAAATTTTCGAAAATCGTGCAAGCTCTCACCCCCCTCTTCAAAAAATTCCAAAAAGCCATTCAAATAAAATGTCGAATTGGGTTCTCGAAGTGTTTAAACTGACCAAAAATCTTCTTAGGGAAGATAAAACATCAAGATAGTGCTGTTTTTGAAAAATTTTTTCAGCAATCATTTTTGGACTCCAGCGTAAAATACAAATAACGTATCTATGTCAACTTTTGCCAAAAATGGGTCAACATTTTGAAAATAAAAATTTCAAAAAAATTTATTTGGGAAAAAATTGTCTTTTATTTTTTATTTAGGGATCAGAATATTTTGCCATGTAAATACTAAAAAAATGTGATTTTTTTTAATATTTACGTTGCAAAATATTTTGATCCCTGAATAAAAAAAAAATATATATATATTTTTAATAAAATTTTATGAAATACCAAAAAAAAAACACATTTTTTAATATTTACATCGCAAAATATTATGGTCCCTAAATAATAAATAAAATTAATTCTTTAACAAAAATTTAAAATTTTGGCCCATTTTTGTTAGAAGTTGAAATTTTTACAAGGTTCATTTGAAGTCATTTGGAAGCTACTAATTCCTCCTCAGTACTACACTAGGACACTCCATCCACTTTTTGAAAAGGGGATCCCACCATAGTGTTCATCTGTGTTATATGTATCATTGAGTATCAAAAAATTCTTGTATTTGTCTTCAGTATGTTTAAAAATGGTTTCATATCAATATCCCAAAACTTAAGAAATCCCAACAGAATCATTCCCCCATTCAAAATCTCGATGTAGGTAATAAGAATCAAAAAAACAAAAACAAAAATTTCGTATGTCTTTTGAAAATTTGGTCTGTCAAGATCCTGACTTGGAAAAATCTGTATATTTGAAATAGCCATGATATAGAACTAAAAAAATGTTTTACACTCTCCAAAAGTCACAAAAATTGTCTAAAACTTTTTTTTTTCAATTTTTAAACATAACTAAAGTACCTCTGAATACAAAAATTTTTATTTTTCAAAACTCAAATTTTTGCAAGTTTTCAAGTTTGACCTAAATTTGGATATACTCGTTACTAACCTAAAGAATCGAAGCCTGGTTTACCTACTCATCATCGATTAAAACAACAACAATAACATACATTTTTAACAGTATTTTTTTATGAAAAAATATTTTTTTGATTCTTAATTTTCATCTCATGCTCACCATGAAGGATGAGAAGTATGAATGCAGAAGGAAGAGTGGTGAAAACAATCATGATGTTCCAAAAAAGTGCTTGAAAATTCTTACCTATGAGCGTTGAAAAGTCTCGAGCAGATGTTATAAATTCTAACAATCTGAAGATTAATGGAAATTATTTAAATGTAAGTAGTAGCATTTGCCTTCATAAAAGCGAAGAAAAATTTGAATATTGGTATGAGTGAAATAAATTTATATTTTTTATAGTAAAAGATACAAATTCCCATTTTTATATTTTTGAGTTCCATGATAAATGATTTTAAGAATTAAAAAAAAAAGAAGAAAATAGTTGGAAATAGTTGGAAATAGATTATGAGAAAAGGCAGTATAGGTAATTAGGTACAACTCCGCTTAAGTATATTTGTAAAATAGTTAACGCGGTAAACATACGAAAATTCATGCTTTGAAAGTTTTCTATTTAATTGACCAACGAGCGGTGTATTTGATTATATTCACCTTATTTATTAGACCATTGACCCCTATAAGGTATAGAAAGAAAAATTTATGACTTATCTGAATTTTTTTTAATTGCAAAAATGGTGGCTATATTAAGGAGAAGAGCAATTATCAAATTGCTTTGCATTTTATTCTGAGGCGTTTCTTTTCACCATTTTGTATTAACAATGTATATACATTATTTCACCGTTCCTTTATCTCCGCGTGTGCTATGATAAATTATGACAAAATAAGAGAATTTCACCGACGTTATTCCCGTTCCGCATAGTTGAAAAGTTAATTTCACCACCTGTTCGAAATTGCTATTAAATATCCATAGTTTGAAGCCGACTAAAAGAAACTATACCACGAGTACGATGAATTTTCAAATAAATTTCAACCTTGAGTATCGAGGCGTGTCCGTTCGGGCTAGCATAAATATAAAAGGCGACAATAACATTAAATCGAAAAGTAATTAATTCTTAGACTGGCAGTAAATCAAAATAAAGGCGCCAACATTCATGAATACATTATTGGTAAACCAGATCTTGTTAACTATACATTGCCTTACATAGGTATAAGACCTTATTAGCATAAGAGTTGAAGAAGAAGAAAAAAAAACGGTCAACTTGGAAATATTTAAAGTATATTCGATGCGTCTTCGCAGATATATATGTATTCGAGTGAAATGTCGAACATACTGATGTATTTTGTTTCTGTAACACCTACTTTTACGCGCAGTAGAGATTTAAAATCAGTGAACTATGGATAATAGCAGTTTGTAAAACCTGCTGAGGGTATTCTTTTTACGTGTATATTTGTGTGCACCATGTTGTAGAATTATTGTTAAGTGCAATACGAACGTGTATAAAGTGATTGCACGATGACCGTAGGCAACGTTGTTCTGGAAGCGTTAACAAAATTCAATCACCATGGGCAATTGTGCGGTTTCGCTTATTAACAGATGCCCCCGAATGACACTTTAACTTTCTAGAACATGCTCGGGTAGCTTTAGGCGAGCTTACGTCATGTACGACACTTTCTTTGAAAGTATACGATGATAATAAATTAAGGCGTCTTTTAAAAACTGATAAAACTGGAACTAGATTACGTTGTGGCATTGGAGATCACAAAAAACTAACGGTCACACTTATATACGAAGATAACGAATAAAAACCTTGTGTGCGGTCCATCTCTGCAACTATACAGAATGTCGATTACTCGATATTAAAATTGTTTTACTGCAGTTGGATAAGTTCCAGCTAAATTATTATGTTGTCACGGGAAAAAGTCCACATTTTAACATACTAGATTGTGAATTTTTTTCGGAATTTTTATTACTATGCATACGAAATAGGTGCTCTTAAAAAAAAAAAAATAGGAAAAAAACAGTATTAGTTATTGTAATAAAATATTATTAGTTCTGGAAACTGCATAACGGAATTACCGGTGTATGTCCTTCTTTATACCTTTACCTTACATAATATAGGCGCCATGGTGATGTACTGCGTAGGTATCGAAGTATGTGTAATGTAGATTCGTGCTGATCGCCTCGTCAAATATCCTAATAATCTGTATTCCCAAGTTTCCCTCTGGAATTAAAAAATTTTATTAGATATATTGTGAATTTTCCCTTGGGATAAATTTCTGAACTAAATAGCTTGTACCTATAATTTGATATACTTGTATTTAAATTAGATACTACTAAATTAAGAGAAATACAGGATCATAAATTTTTCTTTATGAATGTTGCTCTTCTATTTCTGGAAGGAATAAAAACACGCTTTAGTACTTATGTTGAATATTATTTTCAAACGTCACGTATACATAGTGGTGGAAATTGTTTGAAATATTAATAAATTGATTGAAAACATTTTTGGCCGGTGTAATTATCTATCACTTGGAATAAATATTTTAAATCTGCTCACGCCATAAGCTTGGTCAAATGAGAGAATAAAGATTTCATTTTTTTTCTGATGATCAATTAACATACTATACTTGATTAATATTTACACGTTTTCATTTGTGATAATGAGTATTTTGTTGAAAATAGAATTTATAGGGAGAAGAATTTTAAAACGATTTTCGTTAGTAGTAGCGTATACGTAATCAAGGTTTCTTCAAAGAGGAAGCAACAAGTGTAATGATACGAACTTTTCAACTATTTTTTCAATATTTTTCTGATATAAAGTCAAAATTTATGATATTTCGATTTTCAAGAATTAAAGTTTTTGAAGTTGTTGAACCTAATTACATATTTAACATTTAATTTTAACATTCGAGAATTGACAAAATATAAAATTTTAACGAATAACTTCGCTCAAGAGGAGAGGAGAAGGGCAAGTTTTCTATTTTCAGCCATCAAAATAGATAACGAATTTTGGATTTGAAATCCTATTTTTTCAAAATGCTTTATTTTAAAATCCAAATATTTTCGTGATCAGTATTCAGGTTTCAGGTTCAGGTACCCATGTGATTACGACAGAATTTATTTTTCAATACTAATTTTAAAGTAAGTTCAAAATCATGTTCAATTATTTTTATTATCTTTATTCTTTGCCTAGATTTTGGATTTTTGATTTGAAATCTTTTTGTCCCGGATTTTGCCCAACCCTGGTACCTGGTTATATACAAATCTGAATTTTTATTAATTCTGCACCATACAACCTACATATATGACTTATTGTAAATGAGAAAAGGGGTATTAACCTTTACTGTTATTCACGTCTTGTTCGAATGTCCATATTTCACAAACTTCAGAAGCATTCTCAACCACCCATCTATATTGACACAAATTATTGATAGCGATCCTGCCGCTCTTCCACTCCTTATACGCTTCCTTAAAAATTCTACCCATTTTAACAGAATCTATTAGCCTACTCCAATCATACCTCTGGCCCTAGCAACAGTCTACGGCACTATAACCTAACTAAAAAATAAATAAAATAATAAAGTAAGCAACAAAGTGACGAAAAGCATAATACTACAATTATATAAGTTCTACCTATAGAGATGATATGTGCAAGTGATTCAGATTCATACAACTCGAGAAATCTTTTTTTTTTTCAACATTTTCTATAAATTCATTGACTAACAAATTAATTTCAATTGCATTATAATCTTTTTACGATATTTTTAAACTTTAAAAATTAATTTCAAATAATTTATGAGGAGATTTTTGAGCAAGTTAGATCATATCATTTTTACGGATGGTGTATAAAATGTAGCTTGCCTTCATGCATACATATTCTTAAACTTAGTCATACTATGCCTTGTCCAAATGATTTGGTTTCAAGCAATGCGAAAATTTTTACTTTTGCAGTTTAACAATTTTTTAATAATATTTAATTGATTAAATAATAATTTTTACTAAAAATAAAAATTGTTTTCAACTATTACAAACAATTCACGAGTATAAATTATTTACTAAATGTTTGCGAATCATTTATAATTAAAAACAATTTTTGTTGCAATAGTTTTTGAATGGTAAATAAGTTTTGTAAATATTATTTCTCATTTTCTGTTAAATTTAATGACTCTAATTAATTCATATCAACACCATCGTCCCTATCACAATTAGTTTAAATTAAAAAAATAATTTCAAATAATTAGATAACAGATTTTTGCACTAGTCGAACCACAAATCACAATCATTTGAAGGTCATTCTCCGTAAACATTATGAAAAAAATATTAACGAGTGGTATTTTAATTTCAGAACATAAAAAGTACAACAGATTAAAAGTAAATAAAATATAAATAACATTAAAGAACTATAAATAATCATGTTTTGACCCGTACTATTTATTTAGCGCGTTTTTTGTCAACGTATCGTCGCGAAAACGATGACGTGTATGCACGTACGAATTCAACCAATAAAAATGCAACATACATGTAACATCGCGCACGCGCATTCTGCAATCCAAAATCCCATCGAAGAACTACCTTATGAAATTTCACCTTGGAATTTATCTGTTTTCCTCGATTTTTTCGTTCTCTTTTTCTTTTCACTCGTTTCGCTTCTTTTTTTGTTGATACAGAAAAAGAGAAACGCTCCTATGAAACAATGATGATTCTAATTTAGTGAAAATTAGCAAAATTTCGCACCATCTGTTAAGTAATGTTTGTACAGTGCTGTGCTTTGCTTGAACCAACGCTTTTGTGTTGAATCACAAATGCTTAGTTTGTGCTCTTGATATACTGAATTTAAAAACCATGTTCAATTACCAAAACAGGCATTCATAGTATGTAATTCATTATTTAAATATTATAGTCCATGCAATAATATTCCTTCTCCCAACAGTATGGAATCCATTTCCTCTTAATTGAGCAATTTCATTTAAAATTTATGTATGTTTTCGACAATGACCCTCCAAACAAACGACGATTTGGTCACGTTATTTGATCATTATATGATATTTTTCTTTGTCACCTGTTTCAAAAATGGGTGACTAATTGATGACTTTTTTTGAATATGCATGAGATAATTGGACAACGATATTCCTAACGGATTGAACTGATTCATTGATATATTGTTTCAGGATGGTTCACAAATAATGAAAAAGCTGCTTTACTCTGATTTCTGATTTCAAAAATTCGATGCGCTTCAATGCATAAGGAATTGTTTAATAAATACCTAGAATAAAGAAGATACAGCTAGTTAATTCGTTCTCAACGCCTTATCTATAGTATCCTTGAAGTATTCAAAAATTATCAAAATGGTGAAACGGAAATCGCACGCGGTTTCCGATTCCAGCGGCGATAGCAGTCAAGAAAGCGAAAATTCCGATTTAGATTCGGAATTTTTGAATTTAGCGAAAGAAAAGAAATCCAAAGTACGCGATTCTTCTCCCAGCAGCACCAGCGATTTATGGGAATCTGAAAATGAGCAACCTGAAAAGAAAAAAACACTAGTTAAGAAAAAGAACGAAGTAAAAAAATCCGAAAAGAAACAGCGACATGATTCGGAATTGGAAGAAGGAGAGGTCACTGATTCAGATTCGTCTGATCTGAGTCAAGAAGAGTTCAATGACGGTTACGGTTCGGATTTAATGGGAGACGAAGAAGATCGAGCGAGACTAGCTCAGATGACCGAGAAAGAAAGAGAGCAAGAAATATTTAAACGAATAGAAGCGCGAGAAGTAATGAAAACCAGGTTTAATATCGAGAAGAAGCTGAAACAAGCTAGAAAACGTGAAATGAAAAAGCAAAAGTCATTCCAAGATGGTAAAACTGAACAACCGACGTTAGATTTAAAAGAAAGAGTTTTAGAGCGTAAGAAAACTGTCGAAGAAAATCGCGGAAAATCCGATAAAAAATTCCACGCTATGTCCTTACTAAAAGCTCGTCGTGAAGAGAAGAAGGAACGAGAAGAAAAAGAAAAACAACAGAAAATAGAGCAAGAAAAACTGAAAGAAGAACAGGCTAATTCCAGTAAAAATTCGGCCGCTGATGAAAGTTCCGTTTCATCTAGAGGACCTAAAACTAAACTAAAAGCTTCCGACGTTTATTCGGACGACAGTAGCGGGAGCGGTTCGGACGACGATTCGTCTTCGAATGTTAAATCGAAGGTTAAAAATACCGTAATTTCTTCGCGCTCAAGTTCTAGTTCAGATTCGGATTCGGAATCGCAAACGAAAAGCAGTAAAATACAATATATTACTACACGAGATCAACTCAGTCAAATACGTTTATCCAGGCACAAACTGGAACGATTCGTCCATTTACCATTTTTCTCTAAAGTAGCTGTCGGTTGTTTCGTACGCGTCGGCGTCGGAGCACCTAATGGTCGACCAATGTATAAAGTTTGGGAAATCACCGATGTCTGCGAAACGGCTAAAATTTATCAATTAGGAACCACTAGAACGAATAAAGGGCTTCGTCTCAGGCACGCCGCTCAAGAACGAGTCATACGTTTGGAATTCGTGAGTAATCAAGATTTCATCGAACCCGAATTCACCAAGTGGAGGGAAACGTGCGCTTCACAAGGCATTTCTCTTCCTACCATCGAAGACATCGACTCCAAAATGAAAGATATCAAGCAAGCTATGTCTTATGAATTCAAAGAAGAAGATATCGAAAAAATCGTCAAAGAAAAAGAACGTTTTAAAACCACTCCGTATAATTACGCGATGAAAAAGACGCAATTAATGAAAGAACGAGATATGGCTCAATCTCTCGGTAATACAGCTCGAGCTAGTGAATTACAAGAAGAACTTAATCAGTTGGAAGAAAGAGCCATCAAATTAGACAGACAAAGAACATCAACCATTTCTAGTATTAGCTACATCAACGATAGGAATAGAAAGAAAAACGTCGAAGAAGCCGAAAAAGCCATTTTAGCCGAATTACGAGCCACTAAAGGTCAAAAAGCCGATGACCCTTTTACCAGAAGGCATACAAAACCTAGTATGGTTATTAAGAAAAAAGCTCCGATTAGTGAAGCACCAGCACTTGTCGCCAATAGCACTACTAATGCTGCTGCTACTGCTGAAACTAAAGTCGAAGAAAAACCAGCCGAGACAGCTCCTCCAGTGAAAAAGGTAAATCCTCAGAAACAAGGAGACGACATGTATTTAGCGCACGATTTCGATATAATTATAGATTTTGATGTTCCTCCTCCTGTAAGCACCGTAACCCCTGCTATGTCTGATGTACCTGTGAAAGAAGGTCCTCTCGAAAATTACAAAAGAAGAAGAGGATTCATATAAATTAATTAGAAGACTCGAGTTTAAGATGAAAATACGTTATGTTAAATGTATAACTTTAAAGACAGCAGTGTATTAAAGACGGTGTAAAACATTATTATTGTTTCAAATTTGTTTACTATCGTTAAGATATTAATTAATGTATCTAGTATTATGTATGTTTATCATCTTTGAATTTCATTTTATTTTACTGTTTCTTCGTATTTATTTTGAAAATTTTGTAAATTACAGATCATGAATGAGATTTAAAATAAATATATTAATATTTTATATCACTTGTAATCTGTTGATTAAGAACTCATCTTCATTAACAGTTATCGTTGGACTTATGCAATTAGTTCTTGCTAAGAAATGTATTAAGAGTATTTTGAAATACTGAAAGACTGATCACACATTCAAAAACATTAACAATATTCGTACACCCCTAAATCTTTTAAAGACAATATTTATTTAAATGAAAAGGTAACAAAAATACAAAAATTAGTGAAAGTAAAATAAAGAAATAATATAAAATATCTGAACACTTCTATTAATTGAAATTATATCGCAGAAGAAGGAAGATTGGATTCAACGGATACAAATTCAAAGGTTTTTACTTTATGGCAAGTCTTAATATGTCGTGAAAGACACGACTGAAACTTATACGTCTTTCCACATTGGCAAAGATGAAGTTTTCCTGAGTTGTGTTTCTGCTGGTGTTGAACATAACTGAATTTTCGATTGAAAACTTTATCACAAGTCTCACATTTATAAGATTTATGTTCATTATTGTGAATTTTAGTGTGTCTTTCGAGATCATTCTTCCATTTGTACTTCTTTTGGCAAATATTACAAACAAATTCTTCCCTAACATCGTGAATTCTTCTATGTCTAATTAGAGAGAAATTAAATGGAAAAAATTTTCCACAATCTTCGCAAGCGTAATGTTTTTCTGAAGAATGCTGTTTTAAGTGACGCTTCAGGGAGAAAGGATGATTGAAGCTTTTATCGCAAAGAGAACATTCGTAATTTCCAGAACTCATGTGATGTGAGATATGAGCTTTCAAATTGATATGATGGGTAAAACTTTTATCGCATATATCGCAAACGAAGATTTCCTCCTTCAAATGGTTACAAAGAATGTGTTTTCTTATTGTAGTTTTATTCCGAAATTTTTTGCCACAGTATGCACATTCTAATTCATTATTATTGTTGTGTACTCTAGCTGTATGAATGAGTAATGTTTTGGCTGTTTGGAAAGCTAATTTGCATGTTGGACAGAAATATGTGTTTAGAATTTTATTATTCTCTTTCAGGGTGATTTCGCAGTATAACAAACCCTTAGGTCGAGGCACTCTGGGTCCTGATTTCTTAAATTTCATTTCAGAATGAGTTGTATCGATGTGATCGATGAAATCTTTGATGAGTTTGAATTTGACGGAGCAAAAAGCACATTTTATCGTTTCTGGATCACAATACATGCAAAAATCGAAAGTACATATTTCGAAACATTGATCACATAGTTTTCCATGAGCTTCCATACCTTTGGAATTCAATACGTAAGTAATTAATCTCGACTAGTAATTGTTACAGCGATTGATTTCTATTTAAATAATCCTTATTCACTACAAATGTGAAAAATTTAAGAAAAATTTGGTATCATAATTTCATTTTCAACTGTGATAAGAATGTCAATTCGAAAAAGATTTTAAAAGTAGCACCAGGAACTTGGCCAGGATAAATCAACTGGGTAAACGTAAAGCTTTTGCTCAAGTTATGTGTTCTAACTGCTCTAAAGAGTGCGTTTCAGTCCTTCAATTTTTAATTTAAAATAATTGCTAGTACATGTTTGAAATTTCTTCAACCTTCCATAATTTTTTCTCATTAAAGAACGACCCATAAAGGTCAAACTTCATATATGGAATAAGTTGAGATTTGAAGATCATAATTTGACTCCAAAAATTCAGTCAAAATTTCAATATGGATCCAAAATGATGGATGGCCAAAATTAGAGGAAGACTTAAGGAGCCTCAAATAGCTCAGATTTGATAAATGCGGACTTACGATTTCTAGTAATTAGAAGTAATGCGGTACGCCAACTTCAACTCTACAGGTGATTTTGGAGGGGAGCAGGAGGGGTTATTGTCCTCAAAATGTGGTGGTAACGGGGAACGAACGAAAAGTCAAAAATTTTTAATTATAGTGTAAGTAAGATTATAAACTGCGCCCATTAACCAAGATATTTCACTTTTAGTTTCCTATATACGTTGATATGATGAAGAATTGGAGCGAAAAACAGCTTTAGGAGGAAAGTCAAAGTAAGAAATTTCATAAATGTGGCTATTTCTTCTCCAAATTCACATTGAAAGGTTAAATTTTTGTATTTGAGGTAATTTGTGGATCAGAAAAGGACCGTTTAAACTTGGGTTAAAATTAATCCAAAATGGCGAAAATTTAAGGTAAACTTGAGAAGCCTCAAATAACTAAAATTTAAAAATTTCGGGCTTTTGTGATTGTTGCGTACGAGAAGAAATAAACTTTCTGAGTATTGTTATGAACGATAAAATGCGGGTTTTGACTCGTTCATGGATGCAACCAGTGGGCTTGAAAAGTTACTTTAATAATCTTATATTATCTGCAAATGTAAACAAGCCCTAATTAAAAACTCAAATGCGAAATATCTGCTTACTTTTTTTTTTTTAATTTTGATCCTTAGAAATGAAACAAAATACATCCTCATTTGGATAAAGAATTTTGTGAATCTATAGTTTATAGTAAAAAAATTACGTATATTACGAAAAAATCTCTTCAAGTGATTTACAAATAAGCGCAATAAATTAAAAAAAGCGAAAAATAAAACACATTAAAATAGCAAACGCTAAAAACATAATCTATCGCATATAAAATGCTATAACAGCGGTATTAGTATCGGACAACACAGAACATTAGGAATTCAAATCTAGGCAATTATTTATCTTTACTGTCAGGTTTCTGTAAATAAAAAAAAATGAAATTACACATCAAAGAGAAACTTGAAAATTAAAAATTACGTAATTATATCCTTACAAATTCCCAAGAACAATAATCTTTGGTGGTGGCAGCAACGTATTCCTCGATAAGTTCTTGCACTACTTCCCTGGAATTATCGAGCTCATCTAGATTATCCTGGAACATAGCTTCCTTACGGAATTGCTCCAAAAAAGCTTCACGTTTTCTGAGTTTATCGTATTGTTCCAACGCACGTTGGAATAACTACAAGAAATTTGATACATTTAGATGATTTCGTGGTATAGATGGCTCGAAAAGTTTAAGATTATGAAATGCATACTGATGATATATTAGTATTATTAGCCAACATCAGACCAGAAACACGGTGGGCAGTTTGAATATAAGGAGATTTTTTGGATAGTACTACTTGAATGCTGGCTGGACCCCATGGAATCCATTGGACTAATTTTCTTTCGCCGATTCTTTTCAGAGCGTTACTCACTTGAGAAGGATCTACATCGCCCTAAAATTATTGGATTCAATTAATTATCAATTTGGAGAATAAAACTGAATTTAAATTTGAATAAAGACTGACCTGTATAATATTTAATATTGATAAATAACAGTGGGCACTGTTTCTTTCATGGGCAGTCGATACCATCATATTTTTAGGTTGTAAAAGACGTTTCATGACATCAAATACAGTTGTTCTTCGTATGGAAGCCGCCTTATTAGAAAAAAAAAGAAAAGAATTAAGCTTCATATGTAAATCTTGGCTGATCATGCATGGAAATTCATACCTCATGATCGTGAGTCAGTGGAGTGTAACCGGTCATCAGAAAATGTAATCTCGGAGTTGGAATTAGCGGTGCAAGTAATTCAACAAGATCATTATTCATGTAAGAAGGAAACCTACGAATAAATCATTAAATATCATAATCCATTCCCGTGCTGAAACTGAGGAGGCGAAAATGTAATACAAAATACATACCGAAGCATAGCAGTGGAAACTGACATGATGGTAGAAACCAAGGCGTTGATTTGGGCCAAAGATGGTTTCTGAATACGTAATCGATCGGATGCTATTCTATTCAACGCAGTATTATCTAATACTACTACGCAATCAGCACATACTGTCAGTCTTTTCAACGTTAAAAGAGAATTATAAGGATGAACAACCACATCACTCATTTCATCTTGATTCGGAAAAACGCTATATGTTTCTATTAATTTTTTAGGATATCTATCGCTCAATCTTTCTAACAAATATGAACCCACTCCTGAACCGGTACCACCGGAGATTGAATGGCATAACATGAAGCCCTAGAAAAATAAAATTACATTTTAGAAAGAAGTCGTATCATTGGATAAAACAAGTGATCGCATCATTTACTTCGAGACTATCACTACCATCAGCCTCTCTGTCAATAATATCGAATATTTCTTCTTGCAACGTTTCCCCCTGATGGTAACCAGATGCCCAGTTATTACCAGCACCTCCTCCATCTTTAGATAAGTAAATATTTTCGGCATTGTATAACTGAAAATTTGATTCAAATTAGTAAAGAGACATTTGTACGTTTTTTGCAACGAAACGGCATTACTTTTGAGTAAGGAGACTGCATAATAGAATTAATCACTCGAGGTTCCAAATCCAATAAAATAGCTCGTGGTATATAATGTTCATCGTCAGCCTGAACAGGAAAGATATAGTGTTAAACATTAATATTTCACTGCAAAATGATATAATATTAGACCCCATACTTGGTAGAAAAATACGTCTTTGCGATCCACTCCGTCGGTGGCAAATGGTTCCAAAATACCCTCAGGATTGATGGCATGTTCTTCGCATAACTTTTTCCAAAATTCAAAAGCAACTGTAATCCGAGAGCATTAAATTTTCAGTTTGAGTATTTACAAGAAATCCTTGTACTTGAGGGAAACACTTACTTTGATTGCCGCATTGGCCAAGCTGTAAAGTTATCATTTCACATGGCATTCTGAAGGATGTAAATAAAAAAGAATCGAGTAAAATAAAATAACTTGATGAAAGTTAAACTTCTGTTCGAAATTAAGAAAAAAATCACATTTTTTCGTTACGGCGGGAATACGTATAAAAACAAATCGTTGAATATCGGCTGATAAATTGATTGGCAGTTCGTAAGTATTGTGGGAAAAGAGGGGAAAATACAGGATTCTAACGGGTGGTGGGGTGGCCAGAACGTTCCTGGAAAAATGTGTGAGCCTGAACATCATGAATGGTAATCGAAATTTTCGAATGCAGAATACCTACCCTACCTAACTTACCTACAATATCACCTATGACTTGTCCGTACACGTTAGAATATTATTATTATTTTTTCAATTTTTTAATAATATTAATTTTTTATCTTATTAATTTTTACTTCATTGCGTAATTGTCATCCCAATGATTAATTTATTTGCCTTTGTAAGCACAACTAACTTGAGATGCCCATACTTAGTTCTAGTGCCCAAGTTTAAGACACTTTTTAATCCTATAAACGATGCAATGTGCCAACTCAGTGAAATTGAACATTTCGTGACTACTTTTTTGAAAAACTTAAAAAATATACAGTAAAATCTTTTCTCACATTTGAATACAACATTTATTTGGGTATACACATTTCTTTCTTTTGTTCATATAAAATTTAAAAAATTGAATTTGCTCATAAATTCTTAATTTAAAAAAAATATACTTAATAATATAACTCGAAATTTCAAATAAGAACAAATTAAAAAATTACTACGATTTTTTTAATAAAACAATTTCCTTAATATGGACGTCCGGCATTGGTAGGTGTTCTTCTAGTAGTCGTATTATCCATACGGAGTCCAGAATTTAACGTCTGAAAACGATTACCATTTGGAAAATTCACATTACCAAACGAGCCTGATGAAGATCCACCACCTAAACTTTGACCACTACCTCCAAAATTGGAATTACCACCAAAACCATCATTTCCTCCAAAATTAGAATTACCAAATCCACTATTTCCTCCGGAGTTTGCATTATTGAAACCACCATTATTTCCTCCAAAATTGAAACTGTTTGAAGAACCTGAATTACTGTTTCCGTTATTAACGTTCTCGCAAACAGTTCCTCTGATCACATCCCTAATGGGAGCTGAAAATAACCTAAAGTTGACCTCATTTTCAGACAAACCTCTAACGTTGCTGACCGGCAATCGATCAGTTAATAACCAAATATTTTCGCTTTCATCAAAAATAATATCGTTGGGGAAGATCATTGTTACATCATCAGTTGCTAGGACGAAATTCGTTTGAGGTGAATAATTGTTAGCATTTTCGATTGAATTCCAACAACCAATTCCATTTTGATTGACTAACGTATAAAAAAGTACTCCAGTTCTCGGATCTAGAGCGTGTGATGTAGTTTGCGAATTAGGTCCTCTTGTTCCCAGGAATCGGTAGGCTTGCAAAAGAACTGTGGTGTTAGTTGCCACATTCCTATCCCTCAAGTATCGAGTGGAAACTGCGAATTGATGATTGCTCGATATCGAAGTGAAATAGAAAATTCTAAATCCATCACTTTGTAATGGTGATAGAGTGACCCCAAAAATCCCATCAGTCCATAAAAACGTTAATCCGCCGATGTAGAAAGGAGAAGCAAATGGGTCGAAATAAAAGTACGGATGTTTTATTCTCCAAGCGTCATTTTGTTCATAACTATACACAACTAAACGATAGGCGCCAAAATCTGGCAAATAGGCAAATGCTCTATCACAAGTATCAGCAGTAACATCAACTTCGATGTTACCGCCAAAAACTGCATCAGCTGAGGCAAGAGAAGAGTTCAAAGTGAATCTGCGAATTACTCGATCAGTTCTCAAGTCAATAATGAACAAACGAGGTGTGGTCAGCTGACGCGTTGTTCCAGCTAAATCGGCAATACCGGTGTCCACAAACCAAAGACGATCACATGGATCAACCTTTACACGAAAAACGGATACTAAGTTGTTGTTGTAGTTTGTTTGATTTGGTCTAATTCTGTTCGCTTCGAAATTTGGATACGGTATCAAGAGTGGAGGTGTACCAGGTCTCGCCGCTGTAACATTTTTACGAAAAATTTAATTTAATAAATGAATCGACTTGGTTTGCATAGAATTTAATAAATTCAAAATAACATACCACTTATGCTAAAGTAATTCAGAGTAGATAAAATTCCTGGTATCCATCTAGGAACAGTTATAAAGAATCTATCCCGCCATATTTCAGTACCCAAAGGTACATTAGCGGTAGGTATGTACTCTTGAGAATTTATCAAAGACTGTCGAGTTCTGTCATCGGGAAATTGAAAATTTAATACTCTCCAACTGTACCGTTCTTGAAAACGGGTATTGACGCAAATTACTCCTTGATGTATGGCCAAAACCAAAATGCTTAAAAATGTAAGCCACTTCATTCTGCTGTAGGAAAATAAATGGTGAAAAAGATATACGAAGATGATGATATGTAAATAGTCCTACATACCTTCTACTAAGTGGGTATGTTGTAAAAATTATTTTTAAAGATCATCGCTATTTTTTTCTCCTTTAATTTAATTGATAAAAATATTAATGAAGACATGAACTATAGCTGGCGTGTTCATATGTGCTGATAGCCCCCAGCAAAATAATGTACTTTGCTTACAAAAAAAACATGCACTTTGTTCATGTTCGAAAATATAATTATTCCAAAAAAAATTATTACTTCGCATTGACGTTCTTTTTATCATGAAATTAAAAAACTGAAAGAAATAGGTTTTACCTTCTTATTAATTCCAAATGATTTGAAATTATTTTGTGAATTTAAAAAAAAAAAAACATATTTTTCACGTTCCTGCAATACGAGTATACACAATTTATAGAAGGCGATAAAAATTTAATCCCTATCCGAAGGTTTTACGACACACGAGCCTGTGTTAAAAAATTTGAAGCTCCTTCCAAGAATTTTTCAAGCTACCCTTGAACCGATGATCTGACTGCAGGCTTGACAGTAAAGCTACAGGTGGTAACGTCTAATCTAACTAGAGATACCTATACGTAAATGAAGTCATAAAATAGGTTTAAAAAATTATTTTAATTTATTTGAAACGGATAATAGAATAATTGTTCTTTCAAATTTTTATATTTTATTAATTTTAATCTCTGAATTCGCTCAATAACTTTACAATAAAAAGGAAATCACTTTGAAATTAAGTTTTAGAAGAAAAAATTTACTGTATGGTATGTATTCTCAACAAATTACAATGAAAATAGTAGTTAATCAATTATTACAATGTATTTACCTGATAAACTGACTTCCTCAACGCACTACCGTTCTCTAACGAACGTACATTTAAATAAACGAATTTCTGCGAACACTTCAAATAATGAATCTCATAATAAATAATCAATTAAAGAAGATATACACTACAACAAGTTGAAGGTCGGTAAATCTAAGATTCCAGTTTTCTTACTTTTGTACCAATCGACCGGTTTTTCCCTACTGTACAATCATGAAGAAATTATTTGTTATGTAGTATCGAGGTTTTTGTATTATTTTCGTCGAATTCTAAAGGTTATTTATTGATGATAAACCTTATTTTTCTCATAAAAACAATATCCAGATAAATTCACATTTTATCTGGTGCTTATTCGTAATTACTGAAAGAATATAAACGTTCGGGGATTCATTTTTAATTATGAGCGATAAGAAGTCACATTTTCATTTTTTTAATTTTTCAAAGATATCAAAAGATCTGATTGCTTATGCATTTATTTTGTATTTCAAATATAATTATTAAAGTAAACTGTCATTTCATGTCCATCCAGTCTTTTTAATGCATAAAGAATTTAATTACCATATAATTGATTAAATAGTTCAATCCTTTATTCAAAATTTCAAACACTTTTTCATTGAATAAAATAATCGTTCTTCTATTCATGATAGGTACACGTCTTAAACTTTTTTATTTTTTATTTTTTTTCAGTTTATATTATTCAATTAACTAGTCTGTTCACTTCTTTGCTATTTATTTATTTTACAAATACATCACTTAATTCTTCAATGTCTTAAAGATATTACATAATATAATTAAATTGTATAAAATTTATTTTAAATTAAAGATACATGTATAGCTTTAAAAATGAACACAGTTCCGTGCTCATTGAGAATTCGATACAATGATGACGTTACATTTTGACTCAACATCATTCTTTGAATTTGTGCCTTGGAGATTTAAACTGATTTTTGGTTTAGAAAATAGAAGCAAACACTGTATTCGATATTTTTCAATATTTGAGCTTTATATTGTTTGAATGGAAATGATATACGAATATCAAGTGAAAGATTTCAAGTTTTATAATTCTTTTTTTACAGCATTGCTAATTACAAACCAATCCTAAAAACAAAACACGAAGTAGAAAATTATACGTAGTGGTAACGATAGTAAAAAAATTATGTATATTAAACCATTCAAGCAAGTAGAACATAAAACTTACCCAAATAATCATCCATAAGTGTTCCTATTGCAAACTATGGAATAAAAAAAAAATTAATAAAACTGATAAAAAAAAAAAATAAAAAACAAAGATCTCTTAGCGAATACTTACGATTCCAGAAGCGTCAACCCTTGTACCGACAATTTTAAGTCTAATTTCGTCTTCGGAATGAATAACTACATCCTGTTAGAATTATAAAACAATTTTAGGTAAAAATGCTAGAAATATTTGCTAATTGATACATTCATAATCAATATCATATGCATTCAACTCACTTCATTTTTAGATTTGTAGCACGGAGGATTAGTGGTAGGGCAAAACTCCATATCCGCAGGTATAGACTAAAATAAAAATAAACTCAGATTTATATTTACAAACAAACCCTAGGAAATACCAAACTTGACTTACGTGATGACTGATGAAACATGATAGGGGTCCGATATCAGCAAAAATTCCAACCTATATCACAGAAAATTACCGATTTTATAAATCGTTCTAGTGTTTTTTAAAATAATTATTCATTCTATTTTCTTACTTTATTCACTTGTGTTACAACTGCATCCAAAACTTCGCCTTTGAACGGACGAAACACAATTGCTTTATATTTAACTGGGTAAACGACGAAACCTTGTCCAGGTAAGACTAAACCACTGCCAATACTATCTATGGTGGTAACAGCAATCACAAAACCGTACCTAAAATTCAACGAGATTTGTATTATAGCTAATACAGCGTTAAAGAAAGCAGGGAAGTTGTTGAGTGTATTGAACATGAGAACATACTTTCCAGTACATGTGCCTTCTACTTCAGTGTAAAGTTTTTGTTTGACGGTTTCATAAAGCTGAGGACCGAAATAACGAGGATGTAATAATATCTCGTGTTCTAAAGCTATCTGCAATAATTTCAATGAATAAATGAATTGTGAATTCATTACTATGTTAGAAGTAATGATATTTTCATGTTACAAACAATGTTATTCCATCAACTTACATGGTAAAACATTATGGTGTTTTATTAATATTGGAATATGATGAGACATCTACGAGTTGCACGTAAAAGACATTTTATTAGGAATTAAATTATTGTGTTTGAAATTTCACTTCTCAAATTTCAACGCTAAATGTTATCAATTTTTGTTTATTCGCCGGACGAGCGGATCGCCGTCCCGTTTGATATCCAATCAGAATCGTTGTTATTATAACCAAAGTTATAAAGACTAGTTAGCTCACTCACATAAGAACAACGGTGTATAAAATCCGTCCACCCTCGATTAGTTACAAACGCGGCCACCGCAGCAGTGAGAAGGGCTATCTTTTTCGCAACGTGCATTTTAAATTACATGGGAAGCGCCAATTTTTATCAGAGATGTTAATCGTAACCATAACCATAACACATAACCTGAAAAAACCCGATCATTTCAGTAATTAACCATCATTAACCTACTCTTTTCTAAAATATATGTAACCCTAACCCAAACCCATAACTCAAACCACAACATTTCTTATTCTTAACCAGAACCCATAACCTGAATTTTTTTTTCATTTTTTCGGGTTTTTAAGGGTTTTCTCAACTTTACACTTTTAGTATTTTTTTGGTCATTGTGAGCCCTTCTGTGTGTAAATCACCAATAATAACTAATTTAATATTTCAATTATTTTCGATTCTTGTTATTATTAGCTGTTAGCTTATATTTCGTTTTTTGTATTCTTTGATTTTTTTTTTTTTGGGGGGGGGGGTAATCAGTACTGTTTCAGTAATTAAAATATAAAAGATGAACAAAAAGTTATAATTTTATTAATTATTTTACTGATTCATTATTGAATTGATTAAAGAATTATTTTCTACTCATAAATTATATTCAAAGCAAAATGCCATCTGCCATGCTGCGAACCCAGTAGATACCCACCACCCAGTACCCATTTCAAATTCAAAATGAAAAACTTATGAGAAATTGAAAAGAACAATAGTATTGATAGGTATATTGAATTGAGGAATGAGGATCAATGATTTATAATTTCTTTTTTTTTTTTTTAATTACAAATTTATAAAATATTTAAATTATAAAATTCAATTTTCACTTTTCAGTACCTATTTTTCATTTCCACCAATTGTAAGCTGAATAAAGATACAGCATACAGGCATACAGATCTCTTTGTTGAGGCAAATTGGTACAATAGTCAATAATTTTTCTGAATTTTCTTGCGATGCTAGTTACACTTACAGTTACTTTGACATTTGGCTTCCCTAAACATGGCCTGAAGGCTGAAAAAATAAAAAAAATCAGGAGGAGGACGTGTTGAAAATTGGAAAGAAAAGAAAACCCGAAACCATAACCCGTAACCCGAAAAATAATTTCCGTTTAATCATAACCCATAACTACCTGATCCGTGATAAAATAGTAACCGTAACCCGAACCCATAACCCGAAAAATAAAAAAGCATAACCCCAACCTGTAACCATAACCCGAAAAGAAAAAAAACCTGTTAAGGTTACATCTCTGATTCAAATTTTTACTGAAATCATTCGTTAAATGAGTATAAAATACTATAAGTATACATTGGGACCCGAACGCAAAGTGTAACTGCTCTAGCGAGGCTGTATGGGGCATGTTGTATAATGTAAACAAGCGTTCATTTTCTTTGTGTATTTAAAAAGTTTGCTAGCTACGTATTTAAAGTGATTTATAAACCTTGGTCTGATTGGTGGAAACCAAAGTGGAAACTACTGATAAAATGATAAATGCCCCATACACAGACCAATAGCTTATATGAGAATTATTTGATAAAATCGAAGCCTTGTATATGACAGTTAGTGTGCTCGTGTTGGTGTAATGTTTTTGTTATGCCCATCGATAATATGGCGATTAATGAATCACTACAATGACAATTTTTGCATTTTACATACAATACATACGCTATATTGGGAAATTTTCGGAAAAAATTCAATACAGCCAAGTAGGTATTATTGTGAATTTTCTCTTCTAAAATTGCGTTATCATAGTTTGTCACCTGATTTTTGTTTTTGTTATGACCATCGATTTAATGTGCTTACAGTATTAACTGGCATCATTTTTGAAGCACATAGCTATTGGTCTAGTATTAAAATATATGGAAGTCTGTGGCCTCATAGAGCCTCGCTAGAACACTAGCGCTCAAGCGATTATTCGGTTCCCAATACTGGGTAACTATTTGATTCGAGCACGCAAGCAAAAAAATTAGCTAAAAGGTGAAAAAATTCAAAACATACATACGCAAGATTCTACCAATGGAGGAGGAGGGGGAGTCACGTTCATTCGTTTCAAAGCTCGTTCATTAGCTGTTCCTCTGACAAACGCCGTTCATATTAGGGAACGCGTTCATATTTTGAGAATGCTACAAGTTTTTTTCATGAGTTTTTTTGTTTCAATTTTGTTATAATAATTTGTTTGTAATTTTCATCATTGATAAATAACAAAAAAAATTTAAAGAAATGGAAAGTCTCAATTATTTTTTAAAGTGAAAATTTTATTCAAAAAATTTGGTCAAAAACCTGTAACGTTTATTTTCATTTTTTCAATTTTTTATAATATAGGTAAATCAAAAATCATTCATATTAAAATAATCGATTTTCTTTGATTGTTTAATTAAATCAAGTTTGATCAGTGATCAGATCATTTAAAATTGACTTGTATTTTTGTTTTAGGAAAAACCCAAAAAAACAGCTGTACTGTAACTTATATTTCTTTGAATAAAAAGTCATTCAAACTTCCAACTTCAACTTGAACTTGTAAAAAATATTCCTTGAATGGTTATTTTTTTGTGTCAACATCAACAGATCTATTTGTAATTATTAAATGAATTGAAAGAAATAAAAAACGAACACAAAATTTTATTCTTTGGCATTAACATTTAGGAATAACAATATTGCTCAGTTCTATGGGGTGAGCATAGAGTTGAGCAATCGTTACTCCTAAATGTTAATGCAAAGAATAAAATGTTAATGAATGTAATTATTAGGGCTAGGATTTATATGCGCTTAAAATTCGATTATATGCGCATTAAATATGCGCTAAAAATGATGTAAATATGCGAATATATGCGCTATAAAAGTATAAATATGCAAGTATATGCGCTATAAAAGTGCAGCATGTGGCATATCAAAATAAAGGTATTTTCAATCTGTAACTGAAATTGAAGTGAATACGTTACGTTCGTTTTCACATTTTTCCAACGCGAACGCCGTTCATTCACATTCATGAAAAAAGGTAGTCCGTTCAGATCACGTTCGTGAACGTGAACATCATGAATTGAACTTCTGGCCAACTCTGTTGGAAAGGATAGGGTAGGGGTTTTCAGACTTGGTATTGGGTGTGTCGCGTCCAGCGCGATATGGCAACACTGTAAGCTTAGGAATTTTTACCTTTTTTTATTCTAGAAATGTAAGACACGTTAAATGTGAAAATGTGTAATGTGAAATGAATTATAGTTTCAAATAATCGTTTATTTAGTTCTTTCATTTTAATTATTTGCGAATCTTATCCGTTTCGTAACATGGTAGCAGACGCGCAATACGACTACAACCTCTATTTCTCGTAAATTCATCTCTTCAGCGACGATATTCTGTTTCAATGTGGCGTGCCGAGATCGGGCCAACAAAAGAGCGGTTGCTTGCTAAAATTGCAACTGCAAAACGTCAACTTGCCAACATCGACACTCCAACGCTTCAACTTGAGGTATCGTTAGCTGGAATAAATCAATTAGTAGCTCGACTAGAGGGAATTAAAGCAGAAGTCAGCGAAGATACCACCACTAAACGAAAAAGAAACTGCGACTTCGATCCCACCCTTTCTTTCTCTGAAATTATTGAACTCATTCTTGATGCTGAAGATATTACTGCCGAACTTTCTGTAAAAATTGAAAGTAAAAATTCAGCGGCGCGAGCATTGACAGCTGTTTCAGGCTCGGCAACAAACTCTAACTATCGAAGCTCAGGTACGAGTACTAAACTTCCTAAACTATCACTTAAAAAGTTTGATGGAGATATTACACAATTTATCGAGTTTTGGGAAACTTTCACACTAGCGGTAGACGAAACTGACCTTGACGAAATTCAAAAATACGTGTACTTGAAATCGCTCTTATCAGGTGAAGCGGAAAAACTCATCTCTGGTCTATCTACGACAAAACAAAACTACGTAATCGCCAAAAATTTATTAATGGAAAAATATGGTGATAAGAAAAGAGTCATCCAAAAACTCTATCAGCAACTTAACGCCATTCCAAAAGCAACGAAATCAACACTGCGTCAAACGTATGATAACTTAGAAGCAATTCTACGATCCTTGGAAACAGAAAAGGAAAACATCGAAGGCGGTGCGCTGTTATCTATAATTGCAGCAAAATATCCCGAAGATATTTTATCAAAGGTACTGGAAGCTAATAATGCGTTATCAGTGGCTGCATTACGAGAAACCGTCAAAACACTTACCCTTAGAAAAGAACAATTGGAGTCATTTACGAAACTAGATTCCTCTTCAGCAACTACTTCTTCGCCCAAATTCACGACTGAGGCTTTACTGACAAAGGCTCGAACTTCGTATCAACAAAAAAAGATATGCCGGTATTGTAGTGGTGCTCATTGGTCAGACGAATGTAACGAATATTCAACTATCAGCGCCCGCAAAGCAAAAATTAAAGGTTCGTGTTTCATTTGTCTTCGTGAAGGTCACAATTTAAAAAAGTGTAACATGAAAAAGAAATGTGTATACTGTAAACAAGAAGCAAACCACCACCGTAGCCTCTGTTCAAAAAAATTTCCACCTGAAAACTCCGAGCCTCTAGCAAGTATATCAGCTGAATCTACAACTGCGAACAAAACAGTTTCGTGTTTCTCAAATACAAATACGTCATTGGCGAAAAATAAAAGTGGTTTATTAATGACTGCAGTAGCAACGGTTTTCAACGCTAATCATCAATGTACTGTACGCGTAATATTTGATAATGGAAGCCAACGATCGTATATTACCAAGAAACTTGCGAACCAACTTCACCTCAAGGAAAATTATGCTGAAACGTTAAATATATCTACTTTTGGCTCATCTGGGCCATTAGAGGTCGATACTAGAGTCGTTGCCTTCCATCTGCAGTTGGATAATGGTAAACTTTTTGAAGTCTTTGCGAATACCGTTCCAAAAATTACGAATCATTTCTACGTAGAATTTCCTCCCGAAATTCAAACTACAGCATCACAACAGCAACTAAAACTAGCAGATGATTGCAGAGATGGTGAAATTGAAATACTTTTGGGAATGGACTACTATTTTCATCTTGTAAATGAAAAACGAATGCAAGTTGCAAAAGATTTATTCCTTGTTCAATCCGAATTAGGATGGCTAGTTGGAGGTAGCTGCGGTAACACGTGTTTACTAATCAAGGAAACACCGTGCCTTCTAACTATTGCAAATCCGCCAATCAAACAGCTGTGGGAACTCGATACTATTGGCATAAAAAACATCGAAGATGATCGAGCTGAAGAAGAGGCATTGAAGATATTTTATGAAAGTATCACTTATAAAAATCATGAGTATACAGTGGCTTGGCCATGGAGCGAATATCCGCCAAACCTCGAAACTAATTATGCTTTAGCTTTAGGCAGGCTAAAAACCTTGCTTAAGAAACTGCCACACAACCAACTCGTTGAATACGACAAAATTATCCAAAATCAACTTCAGCAGAAAATTGTTGAAAAGGTAGATAAAAACAAACCAGCGGAAATATGTCATTATCTACCGCACCACTCCGTGTTAACTCCTGAAAAATCAACTCCTCAGCGCATCGTGTATGATGGTTCAGCGAAAACGAAGAAAAGCAATAAAAGCCTCAATAACTGTCTTCTTAAAGGCAAAGTACTGTTAGAACATATTGCAGCTCTCTTACTTCGATTCCAATTTCACGAATTTGTAATCATAGCAGATATTGAAAAAGCTTTCCTTCGCATTGGCCTACATGAAAGAGATCGTGATACAACCAGATTTCTATGGTTGAAAAATATTAACAATCCTGCAACTGATGAAAATCTGGAAATTTTTCGCTTTACTAAAATTCCATTTGGTGTTGTTAGCAGCCCATTTTTATTGAGCGCTACGATCCATTATCATCTTACCAATAGCGATTCCGAATTAGCAGCTAAAATTTTATCGGATTTTTACGTCGATAATTTAATCACTGGTGTATCCCAAATAAATGAAGGAAAATGGTTATATAAAGAAACCAAGAAAATTTTTTCCGAAGCATCAATGAATTTACGCAACTATAAATCTAATTCCGTCAAATTGAATAAGTACTTTGGAGCAGATGAAGATTCTAACTCTACTTTATCTATCCTTGGCATTGTTTGGGATAGTAAAAGTGATACGCTACATATCAAGCCGTGCAAGATAAGTAAAGCGAAAACGAAACGAGAAGTTTTACAAATTACATCGTCGATCTTCGATCCCTTAGGTTGGTTTTCACCAATCGTATTACAAGCAAAAGAATTTATCAAACAACTTTGGTGTGAACAAATTGATTGGGACAAAATTTTAACTACCGAACAGCAAAACCAATGGGAAAATATCTACGCAGAGCTCTTGAAAATCAGCACATTTCAAATTTCAAGATTGAAGAAGACATCAGAAAGCCCAGCAATTCTACACGCGTTTGTAGATGCAAGTAAAGTTGCATATGCGGCAGTTATATACTTACAACAAGAGAACGATATAAACCTGCTCTTTGCTAAATCAAGAGTAACTCCGCAAAAACCAACCACACTCACTATACCTCGCCTGGAATTACTCGCTGTGTTAATTGGCGTACGTATCTTAAAATTTACAAAAGATAGCCTCTCATCAGTATTTAATATTGAGGAAACTTTTCTGTGGTCCGACTCAAAAGTAGCATTATCGTGGATACATTCAAAAAAAGTACTACCAGCGTTTGTGGAGCATAGAGCTCGTGAGATACGAAAAAACAAAGATATCCAAATGCGATATGTGCCGTCAGCCCACAATCCGGCTGATATCGCCTCACGAGGCTGTACATACGAACAATTACAACTATCAAACTGGTGGAAAGGTCCCAGCTTCCTAAAATTACATCGAAATGAATGGCCCATTCAGCAACAAAATTTCGACAATTTTGAATATAATCTTCAGGAAACTCCGCCATCATGCTTACTCACTACTGAAACAAATGAGCCACTTCCGCCTTATGAAATCAACGCAAAGAAATTTTATTGCTTTTCTCGGTTATTAAATACAACTTCAGCTTGTTTAAAAGCAGTTCAGATATTCCGCGCTCAAACTTACCCTGATAAAATACATCGCCGGGAACAAGCAAAAATTCTATGGCTTCAATATGAACAAAAAATGTATTTTGCAGATATATTCACCTCATTGAAGAAAAATAAGCCCCATAATTTACAAAAACGACTCGAACTTTGGATTGACCAAAATAATCTCCTGCGATGTAAAGGAAGACTACAAGAAGCTGCGCATTTATCATACGATGAAAAATATCCAATTTTACTCCCAACAAAAGGATATCTTTCAAAACTCATAGTTATGTATTTTCATCGCAAAATCATCATGTTGGAACTATGCAAACTCTCGCAGAGGTGAGGAAATTTTATTGGATACCTCAAGGGCGAGCTATGGTGTTCAATACAATTCGTACGACTTGCATGGTTTGCAAATATTTCCACGCTAAATTTTTCAAAGCCCCTCCGGTACCTCCATTATATCAGTTCCGTGTAACGCCAACACGTCCGTTCAAGTTTACTGGAGTCGACGTATTTGGTCCATTATTCGTTCAAAGTTTCACCAACGAAGATCGGAAAGAAAAGGTTTGGTGCATGTTATTTACTTGCCTTATAACACGGGCAATTCACTTAGAAATATTACCAACTATGACAACTGAAGATTTTTTACTCAGCATTCGGTGTTTTATGGCTCCTGGACGAACACCAACGCTTTTTTTATCAGATAACGCACCTCAATTTAAACTGCTCGCTGATATTTTTGAAAGTTCCACTAAATGCCAACTACAAAATTTCTTAGAAGAAAATGGAATAAGATGGAAATTTATCCCAGCGCTATCGCCATGGATGGGCGGCATATATGAGCGACTCGTCGGACTCGTCAAGCAATCTTTGAGAAAAAGCTTGTTCAAAATGCTGTTGACAAGTAGGCAGTTACAAGCAGTCTTAGCAGAAATCTCCGGAACGCTGAATCGGAGACCTTTAACTTATGTGGGATCAGAACAAGGTACTGTGATTTTAACGCCTGAAAAACTCATTTACGCATACGTCGAAGATGACCTACCCGAATTCAATCTTGATCGCATTTCCCAACACACTACCCCTACCTGCCAACAACTTGTTTCATCATGGAAAAAGTCTCAGGCAGCAGTTTCCCACTTTTGGAATATATGGAAAAGTTCGTATCTTCTCAGTTTGCGAGAACGTTACATTACGCTTCAACAGCCAAATCGCGTTTCTGAAACTAGCCCGCAAATCGGTCAAACAGTCATTGTCGCTGATGAAAACCTGCCGCGTTCCATGTGGAAATTAGCTGAAATTGTGAGCTTGATCGAAAGCCAAGATGGTAATATTCGCTCAGCTCAAATTAAATATGGAAACGGCCTTACTCTAATACGACCTATTACCAAACTTTGCCCCTTGGAATTAAGAAACGAAGAAGTAGAGTTAACTTCTACAACAGCTGATTCACATGTGCAAGATACAAGGGAAGAATTTGACTTGGAGGAAATCGAAGTTGAAGAAGTTTATTGAAAATTTGTCAAGTTTATTATAATATAATTTTACTCTATTTTATGTTTTTAATTTTTATTTGTTTTTATTTTAAATTTAGAATTTCTTTTTCTCTTTTTTTTTCTCCTCCGGGAATGTCGCGTCCAGCGCGATATGGCAACACTGTAAGCTTAGGAATTTTTACCTTTTTTATTCTAGAAATGTAAGACACGTTAAATGTGAAAATGTGTAATGTGAAATGAATTATAGTTTCAAATAATCGTTTATTTAGTTCTTTCATTTTAATTATTTGCGAATCTTATCCGTTTCGTAACAGGGTGTGCCCTGTAGTCATGAAGGGTTAAGCAAGGTTATTACCAAATCAAAACAAGCTTTACTTAAAAACTCAGGCCAGTAATATGGTATGGCTGCTTACTTTTTTTTTAGAGTTTGCTAGCCGGGGCAAGCAGCCTTTCTAGCTGGGGCTTTGCTCCTGGGCCCTGACTACGGGCCTGGTTAGAGTTGGGGACATATATATATATTTCAATTTAGAATTTCTCAAGTTTATTTTCATATCTACTGTTGGAAATGTTATTTTCGTGTGTAGAATTATGATTCATAAATACAAGCCGGTCATCCAGGCCGCTGGTATTTTACTGATTAGTTACTGATTAGTTTTAGCAGATATTATTGTCGCAGTAGATTATAAATGTAGATCAAATAAACACGTAGTATACTGTAGCTTGTCGTCAGGGTTCTTCATTGTAAGAATTACTCTTCTGCTCCTTCCCGAAATTTACACTGAACGGATTTTGGCCGCAAAAAGTAGACTATTTAAAAGATGAAGTAAAAAAATAAAAATATATCGCAATAATAAATTGTCAAAAAAATTTAATTTATAAACGCAAACACTTTTACAAAATTGCTTTTATTTTACTTATCTAATGAGAAATATATATATGTATGAGTTACATTATGAAGGTAAAAAAATACCTTATATCAACTTAAAATTAAAAAAACAAAAGCAGTGTGAAATTAATCAACAAAGGAACAAAACAAATTCACATGTAATTATACTTATTAAATTATAATAGTTCTTCATATAAAAATAATTACCTAATTAAATTTGGTTTCTTGTTTTTTTTTGTTTTTTTTGGGGTACAAAAAAATATATGTAGTAAAAAAGCGATGGCAATTTTTTGTATTCGAATAAAGCCCCCTACTCCCTACCACCCTAAAGATGTATCCAAATTAGATAATTATTTCTATTCCTCGTTCAAAAGGCTGGTTTTAATTATGCTTAGAATTATCAGTCGATATCTTATACTTATTAAATTGACTTATAAATTTTTATACTTTGTCGATAGGATTACAAATTAACTAAATCTAAAAAAAATCACAAGTCAGTCGAAATAAACATAAATAATATAAATAGGAACAGTATCGTGCAAGCGACGACGCATACTTTTAAACCATAACAAATGAATTTTAAAAATTTTAATTTTATCACATTCACTTTTATCAAAAAAATAAATAAATAAATAAAATACATTTGCATACTTCTCGCAAAATATACCTCTCTTCAGTTCCATATCTTAGATATGAATTACGTTCGTACGTCATCGCTAACGAATTTAAATTCATAACTTTTGAATGGTAATGCTAAATCGCCGATAGGTACTTCGTACGAATGCCCTTCAACTGGATGTATTTGGTAGCGTTGTAGAATCAGTGCAGTTATGGAAAATGATAAATATTGCACCATTTTATACCCCATACATGATCTTCTTCCGGTACTAAATGGGAAGAAATGGTCTGGTTTGAATAAGGTACCATCTTCATTGAGAAATCGTTCAGGTTGGAATTTCTCTGGGTTTGACCATAAATTTTGACCGTAGTTGAGGTCATAGTTGTTTAAAAATATCATAGTTCCTTTTTTCACTTTATAACCTGAACAGAAGAAAAATTTATTTGATTATTAGAAGGTTGAATTTCTTCTAAGATTATTAATGTAAGTAATAGAGTGTGGTTAGTTGTTAAAATTCTGAAATCAATAAAATTGATTTTTTTTTTAATTAGCAAAAAAGTCGATTTTATCACAATTAATTATCCATCAATGAATTTTTTTTTTTTTGTTAAATCATAAAATTAATTTCATCGTAATTCTCATTCACTCAAATTGGGGTTTTTTATCCTTCAAAAGTAAGTACTTAACAAAGTTAGTATTGTAATGAAAATTCTAAACCATCAAAATAAGATTTTTTCAAGGTAAGAAAAAAAATTGGATAAAAATTCTTAATCTTAATTTCAAAGAAAAATACATAATTTTTGCATTTTTGTATTATAAAGTAAACTAACTAAAAAATATATAAATATAATAATTAATGTACCAACCTGCAATAGAACTATCTTGACTAGCTACATGTGGAACAATTGGCGACGCTATCAGTCTTATGGTTTCCAATAGTACAGCTTCCGTGTAAGGCATACGTCTTCTATCAGTCAGGCCCACGTCTCGTTTTCCTTTGGTAATGGAATAAATTTCGGCTCTAATTTTAGCCTGTACGTCTGGTTTGACCGCTATATAGGCCAAAACTTTCATCAAAAAATTTGCTATAGCTGCATGACCACCTATGATGTCCTCTAACGAGAACATGGCTATTTCCAAGTCAATTTCTTTATCATCTTCTTTCCTAATTGTTTCAATTAATGTATCGATGTAGTCACTGCTTTCGCGTCCGGGTTGCCAAGTTGCGTATCTTTCGTTGACGATTTGCGTGGTGAATTTGCGAATATGTTTGGTCCATTTCTGTATATTATTGAAATGTTTACGGTATAAAGGTAACATCCAAGGCATGAAATCTCCGGCGTAGCCTTGATTCACTTCGTAGAAAATTTGATCGAAGTAGAATGTCATCTTGGTGAACGATTCATCCGAATAGGTGTATCGTGTGCCGCAGAAATGTAGTAAAAATATATTGGCGCAGGTGTGCAGCAGTAGAGGCTTAAATTCTATCGGATTTCCGGAGTAAGTTAGTAGGTGGTCTAACATTATGTTTGCTTCGGAGTTGATGAAGCTGTCGAGTTGTTGGTATTTAGCTGAAAATGATTGCGGGAAGGTGTGCACTCGTAGTAGTTCTCTTCGGGTTTTTTGCAGCTCTGACCAGTCGCAAAATGCCAATGCTGTAAAAAATATCAAATTTAAATTTAAAAAAAATTATTGAGGAAATCATGATACTTTTATTATTTAATTTTTTTTTTAATGATAATTGTTTTATCAAGGGATAGTACCTTTTTTTGATGGTCATTATTTAATAATAAATTTTTTTTAATAATCATATTCACATAAATCGATATTTAATCTATAAATTAGCCTTATAGGTAAAGGAACTCCAAAAAATTTTTCAGTAACACGAATTGAAAAAAAAAATCATATTAGAGAAAAAATCACATTCTTGTAATATTTTTGAATTTCTAAATTGTGAAAGAATTGTTTAAGAAGTTAAGACAACCTCAGATGCAGCTGAATACCTCAATAAAAAATAAATAAAATCGTAGGAAGGGAAAGCTTGCAAATTATTACAGGAAATAAATAAAAAAAACTCATTTCAAGTATAAAGCAGATTTACCTCCCCCCACTGATTTTATTTCCCGAATAAAAATTGAAATAAACAACATAGCTGGTATATTTATGAAGGTAAATACTCACAATTCCTTTTATCTCCATTGAAGATCAAATTGTATCTCATGAAATTAGGTCTGCCATCGAAATGATCACCTTTGGCCATCAGCACTTCTCTAATATTATCCAATCCATTGACCACAACGCACGGCACAGATCCCAACTTGATACGAAAAACATCCCCATAAATGTCACCCAATCTTCGAAAAGCTTCGTAAGGTACACGATATCCAGCCAACAAATGTAACGAGCCAATCACCGGTAACGGAACTGGTCCATCGGGTTCTTTGGCATCGTAAAGTTCATCATTAACGTGACGACTTTCCGTTAAAACAAATAAACCGATTAGCACGCATAATATAATAATTAAAAACCAAGTAGCCGATGTAAACGCTAATAAACACATATTTCTGCCGATTGAAATGAATAGACACTTTATACGAATTATGAATGAAAGGGCTACGGTGTAACACTCCCGGATATATTTACGAAATGCCATCGCCAGCGTGTTTCAACATATATTTATATTGTTCTGATCGTGATATCAAGAAAATCGCTTGCAATTTCACTACCAAATAAGATGCTCTTGCGTTTCGTCATCTTTCATCGTTTACATTTATAATATAGAGCATGAAGACTATTTTCGAGTAACCTCTTTGTATATATAAATTCTGAGAAACGGATTTATTTATTAGGAAGTACGGTCGTGCGTCAAATGGATGTGGTAGTCAGCTGCGGTATCTTCGAATTATCAAGAGGTAAAGGTTTAATTAAAGGGGAAAATCTCTTTTTTGGCGAATGCAATTTGTCAGTGGAGATGGACAAACTGAGAATACCCATTCAGTCATTTATGTTCACTTTTAATTGATTAGCAAAATATTTCTCAGGTTTGTGATCGATTTTTGACCTTTTCTATTCTAATGATGTTATCGATTACATGGAAAGCAAGCATTCGATTTGGAAGGATAAGAAAAAAATTCCTATCCAAATGAGAAAAAGTTTGATCTTGAAGTTCATTTGAAAAATACATTTAATTCGAATTATTTAATAGACAGTTATTAATTTATCTAATCTGCGTGTTCTCACTTTATTTTTCCCCAATTTTTCTTCCTTATCATCGCAAAAAAATTAACGAAATTTTTTTCCATTATAAAATAATTTATGAAGGAGTTTTATATGTATTGTTGGTTGCATTAGGTACTATATTGTAGGCATTATTGAGACTTAATTTTGAATTGAATTTGCCAATGAGTAATAATTATAGTAAGTGGTTTGCTTTCTGATTGGTCGTACATCACACGTGTAACAACCAGTCAGTAAGTTGGAAAGTAATGAGTAAATCATATCGACTCGACTTGCTTCGTAAAATGAAAATATGAATTCGCTGATGATTCAAATCTCGAACAAATTTTAGTCATTCCCTGAAAACTGAATATTATTTATGAAGATAGGAATGAAAGAACCTAGATTTAATCACATTCTAGCCTTATGATTAGTCGTTACGAGCGTGACGCATGGCCAATCACAAAGCGGAACAGTTACTATAGTTACCGTATATCTATCTTGGAAACAATTGAAGAAAGAGGTTTCGCAAATGGCTCATTCGAAAGAGATAGAAGTTCAAAATGATTTAATTTCTCTAAAAGTTACCGTCGTTGATTTACTTTTGGAATTAAAGAGATTTTTTACTTCACTATGAATTATTTCAAAAATAAATCAATGACAATTGTTTTTTAATAGTGAAATAGTACCAATAAAGACCAGTCCCCAGTAGTCACGCAAAAATTTGACTCCGACTCAGATCTCTGACTCCGGAGTCACTTCAGTTTCAGAGTCTGAGGAGGGGTGGTATTTTTTTTTTTTTTTTTTTTATTACCATAATTACCATGGACTAGGAGTCATCCAAAAATTTGACTTCGACTCCGACCCTTAACTCCGGAGTTGGTTTAATTTTTGAATCCAACTTCCTGCACCTGACTTCGGAGCATTTCTTCAAAGATAACTCTGACTCCCCTTTGACTCCAGAGCAAATCTGAAAACCCAATCCAATCCAACCCTGACTCCGGAGCATTTATCCAAACATAACTCCGACTCCATTTTGACTCTGCAGCAAATCTGAAAACCCAATTCCAATTCCAACCCCTGACTCCGGAGCATTTCTCCAAACATACTCCGACTCCACTTTGACTCCAGGGCAAATCTGAAAACCCAACCCAGACTCCAGCTTAACTCCGGAGTCACTGCAGTTTTGGAGTCACCACTACAAAAGTAAAGAAAAAATGATCCTATATGGTAGAGAATATTTTAGAATAAATATATTTAATGTCATTTTAGATGCACTTGACAGTGAATTAAGTCGAAGAAAAAATGCATACATAAAAATCTGTGGATAATTTTCTTGCTTGATCGATTTTGGCAATTTAAATAAAAAAGATTTAAAAGAAAAAGTAAAATATTTGTAAGAAATCGTACTCAAATGATTTAGAAGATGATTTCGATCAGTGCTGTAGGAACAAACCCAAGAACGAGAAAGAAGAACAACAAGAACGGAGAATTTTCATTGTTCCTGAAGAACAGGACCAAGAATGAGAACATAAAACTGATATATTTGAAGACCAAAGAACGGAACGAGAACAGAATATTTTCAAACTGAATGATCGAAGAACGAAACAAGAACCAACCAATGTGCAATGTTGAGGTACGAGAACAAGAACAAGAACAATGTAATTTTGGTTTTTCTTCATACCATTATCGTTCTTTTGAAAGTTCATGATTTATCATAAAATTAATAGAATCATGAGGGGAAAGAGAAAATAAAAAAATTATAAAAGCGGGCAAGTGCTACATATACCCATATAAGTCATTTTTTTAAATTAATTAGCTTCAATTAATTAATTTTCAATTTTAACAACATAAACTGTGAACAGGTCATCAAAAAAAAAAAAAAAAAAGAAAGAAAAAGTTGAAGAACGAGAACAGAACGAAGAACGAACAAGAACGAGACCATAAAGGATTGAAAGAATGAAGAACGAAACGAGAACAGTTGAAACATTGAGAATAAGAACGAGTGAGGAACAGGATCAAATGACTGGGCCTTTCCAGGAACAAAGGCAAGAACAAGAACAGACATATGTTCGTTCCTACAACACTGATTTCGATGAAGAACTTCACCATTTTAAAACTTATTGTGAGCATAAAAAAAATTGAAAATGAATCAGTTGCATATTTACTAGCTACAATTTATTCGACAGAACGATCTTCGCATGTTATATCCAAATACCTGCAGAGATTGCACTTCGAATTTTTGTAACAAACCACTTATAAATTGCTGTGCAGAACGATCATTTTCCATCCTGAAAAAGATCAAAACTGCTCACGGAGCAATCATGACTCAATGTAGGTTGAACAGTCTTTTCCCACTCGCAATTGAATCGGATCTGTGCATGTCTTTAGAATACGACATATAATAATACAACAGTTCACGAGTCAAAAAAGTCGAAAGAAGAACTTGCATAATTTTTTTTACCTATAACATCTGGGTGGGTAAAAAAATCATTGGAAGGGCGGTTTTTTTTAGGTGCCTATGCAGTCAAAATACTTATCGTCTTCAGAGGCGGACTTTGAATTTTGCCGCTGTGGGCAGTGAATTTTTACCGCCGCCCCTTCCCCGATAAAAAAATTATGGAAAATTTTCATGCAGAATATTTTTTTTAACGTTCATTTTGGCACATAACCCAAACTTTTAAGTTTGATTAAAAATTTAAAAAAAATGTAAGCAGCCATGCCACATTACTAGAGCTGAGTTTTTAACTAAGGCTTGATCAGGATTGAAAATAATGTTGCTGAGTCCTTCATGTCTACAGGCCACAACCAATACCAAGTTTGAAAACCTCTGCCCTATCTTTTCCAAAAACCACTTAAGAACTTTAATTTAGAACAAATTTAGTATTTGTTGCTATGCAACAAGTATATGAACACATATTTTTATAATTTTTTTTTCAAGTCGTCATAATATATTTCACATTTAAAAAACAGCTGGAAAAACCAAAATTTGCCCCCCCTGATATTTTGCCGCCATGGGCAGCTGCCCTCTCCGCCCATGCCTAAATACGCCTCTGTCCGCCCTCGAATAGACAATATATATTTCACAAAATAACCAATACAAAATTCTACGATACTGAATTGGAGGAAATGTAATCATTAAGTTGATTCACCACTTTTAATCTCTCCCTCTGACGTTCTGAGTTATCAATTTTTCCTCTATGTTAAAACCCCTATCAAAGGATATTTATTTGCGTACGTAAAAAATTGTAATGAAGAATGCGCCAAGAATAGATATCGGTTATGGTGACGTTTGCGCACGTAAACGTAAATAAACATTCATCAATTCCGAAAGATTCACATCCATATAATATCCGGTCATTCATGACGTATCAATCATATCACTTTTTTGTGCAGCGAAGTGCTCAGTGAAGTGCAGACGATGCATGCAGTTGTATAAAATATGCGCGCGAGAATATATAAACAATTCAAAATAGTCATGACCTTTGAACTTGATCAGACATTGAAATTCGGATCGTGAATAATTAGAAAAAAAAAAATATTTACCTTGACGAACTTTTGCCGCATCAATGAAAAATTATCGCTTGCAGCTTAATAACTTTCCAACCTGAGGGAATTAGCATATTTGACGTCAATTATTAGCATTTGTAGGAATGCTGTATGCAACATATACCTATATATGATGCATATGCGTACTTATGTTCAACAGCAAATTTTTAAATCAACGGTTCTGACTTTTGCTGCGTCTCATTTCAATGGCAGATCGAAAGTGAGATGCTTTTCAATTTCATTTAGAAGTTGAATGTTACGGCCACCTTAAGACGAACGTTTAGGCTCTTCAATATATCGTACTTAAACTGAATTAAGTTGTTGATAGGAAGCTATTATAATATCAACTTAGAATCATCAGAAAATAAAAATAAAAATTCGAAAGCAAAAGCATTGTATGCATAGGTACATATAGATACATTGTCTGTTGGAGCATTACATGATACGTCTGTGGAGATGGGCATTTGCGTAATATTCGAGAACCAAATTTTTATAGATCTTGTCTCATGTTAATTCTCTCTTGACTACTTTTTTGAATGGCAAGCTGCCACCACATTATAATTCTATCTGATAGTATCAAGTCGCCAAAAAGTATATTTTACGTAAGCGACTGAGTGGTCTATTGGTGTTTAAAAACGGATATTATTAAAAATGGAAAACCACTTTTTTTTTTTTAGTGGGTATATATGTGCGTAAGTAAAATCGTTTTGATTATTTAAATTTGAATTTGAATAACTACATTGAAAAATAATAAAAATGGTACTTGTTATAGTAGTATTATCAAATGAAAAATTATTGTCACCATTAACCAGCATTTTGTTTTCAATCAGATTTTTTTTTTCTATAAACATTTTTCATTTTAGCTAGATATAAAAACCAAAAAGCTATTGGAATTATTTTGTCAAGTATTTTTATTTATTTTTAAGCTCCTTCAAATAATACATGATTCTCAAAGATATTATAAAAAAAAAAATTATCTGATGGGACGACACTATTAAATTTGGGAAGAGAGGGAAAGGGTAAAATCAGCTGTGCTTAGCGCAGCGAAAAAATTCTGCCTAAGACAGGAAAAACCTTGAATTTGGCCATAGCACAGATGTATGAAGTACAAAATGTTGCAAATCTCTTTTTACTGAATCGTTAGTGAACGATTGTTTCGATGAAGTATGAGGTCTACCTCAACAATTTATGCCAAAATGGCCCAACTTTCAAAAATGTTCTTGAAAACTTAATTTCTTTTTGGTAGTACCTATCACGTGTTCCGCTGCGGCACCAAAATACCTGTGTATCACGCGAATTGCACAATACTTTGAAAATTGGTTAGATGAGTGAAATATAGTTTAAATAAAAGGTCTAGGAAGTTGTATCTGCCAAAGTTGATATCCTCCGGAGCTATAATAACCCTATTGGCAAGGAATCCGCGTTAAAAACCGCAGCGCGGCAAAATGGGACTAGGTGCGACTTTAAAATCGCCAACGCGTTAATATGCGCGTATTTATTTACCGCATGCGAGATCGCTTGAAAAACCGTACCGCGTTGATGCACGGCTTTCAAGCCGCATAAAAAGTCGCGTATACGTTTAAAAACCGCATATAAAGTCGCACATACGTGTTCCTTATTGACAAAAATTCATCAAAGGTCGCGCAATAAAACGCTCATCACCTCCAACGAACTTTCTTTTTACCATGGTGGTGTTACGCGCATCATTGTTACCTATGTTACACTGAGTACGCTTCTAATTCCGCTTCAAAATCCGCTTCTGAACCTTTCCTGATGCAGATGTGTACTTGATCCGTGAATTAGTGGAGTGCGCCATCCTGGAAGATAGCAAATTAGGGAAATAAAGCCTATTTATGCGTGAGGCAGCCAATCGAGCCCCGTTGCCATTCAAATTTTTTTTTTTTTTTTTTTTTTTCAATAAATATTTTCTGTAATATTTCATAAGAATATTGTATTGCGGCTCATATTATTTAAATTTTTCACAATAATAATAATAATAATAATAATTTTTTTTTGAACAATTATTGTAATCAAATGTTGCATAGACACCAGACTGTGGTTTACATTATATTCACAGTTTTCAACAATTTTGAAATTTTTTAATAAAAAATCGTAGAAAATGATGAAAACCTAATGCACTCAATAAATTTGAAAAACCTTATTACGTACATGAATATTTATGTATACAAAATTATAATATATTGATGTAGCATAATCTTTAAACTTTTTTTATACAAAAAAATTGTAAATGTTATTTTTTCTTGAAATGATTTAAAACAATTTTTAAACTCCTAATTTATTATGCAAAGACCATGAAAAGTTCATTGAATGTATCCGTTTCATCATTTTCTATAATTTTTTTTTATTAAAAATACTAAACTTTTTTTTAAACATGAATGAATGACATGCTACTTTTTTGGAATTAAATATTTAAATTTATTTTCGTATTGAGTGTTCTTATACTGTGCGTCCAAGTGATTCGGGTACAATCAGCGCAAAAATCTCAGTAATCTTAGTTTGTTGATAACATAATAAGAGTTAAACTACAAATTTCTAAAGTAGAAATTATTTTAAAAATTACTTTAATGAATTTCAAGGCTGATAAATTCATTTTAACTGCATTACAATTTCTTTGCATTTAAAAAAAGTAATTCCAAATAATTGGAAAAGAGATTTTTTTGCTGATTGTACCCGACGAATCACTTGGACGCATGGTATAAGTAGGTATAGCATTCAAATTTCCTTTTATTTCATCTTATAAATAATAAAAATTATCAAATCATTTCATATGTTTCACTTCACTACAATAATAAATTATTAAAATCAAAAAGCAAGTATTTCCTAAAATGGATGAAAATGGTAAAAGTTTAGTTTTTGCATAAAAAATTCATACAAAAAGACATTCTGAATTTTAATATTGATAGCTTTTTTTTATTTTTTTACTGTTTGAGAGTCGTAATTTTAGAATTCTTTTTGAACCCTCAAACAAAATTTTAGAGGGAAATGGGAAACATTTATCAATAAAATTTTGTTAAGTGAGGCTTCATATTTTTTGGCAGTGATTATAATTAATTATAATTAAATTAAAAATCATTTAATTAAAATTATATTAAAATTTAAAACAGATTTTATCATTTAATAAAATTAATTAATTTAACTTTTATATACATATTTCCCGTCACTTTTATTTATAAATTAAGTTGTACAATTCTCCCTAAAACTTCACAAGTATCAAAATCCGCGTTTATTTTTGCACTGCTGCGGATTTTGAAGCGTTATTTACCGCGACATACGGTTTTATACGAGGAATTTTAAACGATATGCGGAATTATGTGCGGATCCTTGCCAATAGGCTAGCGTATTCAGGTACATGCTTTCAAAATCGCGGCAAATACCGCACTCTTTCTATCCGCACTTTTTTCCGCACAAAATAACGCTGCGGGAACGCGGTTAAAACCGCGCAAAAAACTGCTGCGTAGTCGTACAGCAGTTTTTTGCGCGGTTTTAACCGCGTTCCCGCAGCGTTATTTTGTGCGGAAAAAAGTGCGGATAGAAAGAGTGCGGTATTTGCCGCGATTTTGAAAGCATTAACGTATCAAAATCCGCGTTTATTTTTTTACTGCTGCGGATTTTGAGGCGTTATTTACCACGATATGCGGTTTTATATGAGGATTTTTAAGCGATATACGGAATTATGTGCGGATTCCTTGCCAATAGGGAATGATGTTTTTCAGAACTGAACCCCTCTTCCCTGTGGTGTCGTTTTCGTGGCATCTATCGTTTGTACTTATTAGTGGGTTCTCTCATGAGAATATTTTGTTTTTCATCACATTGCACTATATTTCGTTTTTTCATAATTTTCACGATTTTACCAGTTTTCAAAATTTTGAATCCCTTACCGCTCTTGCGTATTAACTTTGATAACTGAAATTTTTATGGTGAGGTTACAGGTGATGTGCATTCCATCAAGTTTTGTCCGGTCGGAATCCATAATGCAGGGATCACAAGATTCCCTTGTCATGGTGATTGTATCAACTACAAAATCCATCTACTCTGAAGCTCTATTTACTCTATCTATGCTTTAAATTTCGAGTCGATTCCTTCACTTTCACTCAAATTATCGTCGAAGAAGGAAACATCGTAATAAGCATGTGCATATGTACCAGGCAAAAAAACTGCAGTGAATCTATAAGTTGATTTTACTTTTTAGTTAAGTCCACTAAGAAGAATGCGAGAATAAAATTTGAAAATGCGAGTGAATTAAATTTTTCAGACATCTGCCCAATCCCTAAGAACGATACAACGGCATACTAGGCGTAATAAATCGTACTAACGGAACAGACATCTCCGACGTCATCTTCCATTGAGCATTAGTTTTAAAAGAGTTGATAGATTCCGCACGTGTATTCATTGCGATACCCACATTTAACGGATTCGCCTACACTTTCGTAAAAAGAGAGAACAAAATGAATAAAGCGATCAATGAAAAATCGGCGTTTGATGATAACACGATAAAAGAACGTTTTGAAGTGTATTAAAGGTCACCTTTATGTATATGCTTGAGACACGCAACGTCGTATACGTATCAGCGATGTCACCTAACGCTTCCTGCTTCCACTTCATTTTCTTTAAAGAAAAAAAAAGAACAGAATGACACCCTATTATGTATGCGTCTACACACGAGTCCATCATTCAATATTTCATGAAACCGTAGGTATTGTTACAAGGTGCTCGAAAAACTTGTTTTATTAATTTATTTACAAATTGAGAATGTACAAAATGTATTTACAGCTTATTCACTGAAATGTCTGAACTTAAACAAAATCAATATAATTAGATATCATTGGTCTCTCGCGAAAGGAAGAAAGCGCATAAAACGTAACAAATTTTCATTCGAATAACTCATCTGCTATTCCGTTTCGAATGAATAAAATTATCAGTATTGTGGAAAAGCATACATTATTTTTATACGGTAACTCACACACTTTAACAAACGAAATTCATAGGATTAGCGATTAAAACCGTACAAAATGTAAAATTAGTCAGACTATGGGGGCTAAGGAACATCCGCGGTATTTTTCTGTTTCTGGATCATTCAACGATGATGATTTACCGGTGCAAGGTCCTCCGATGAGAGTACTATTCAAAAGATTAGATTTGGTGCCAATGAATTCGGGTGATTTTTGAGTTTGATTTATAATCTGGATTACAAATGAAGAAGAATATTAATACATTTTGCATTTTCTAGAAGAAATAATTTAAAATTAAATGCACATACGTTTCTGAAATCATTCAAACAAATATCGTAGTATTTTTCTTGCAGAAATTGAGCGGTTAAAGGATCTTTCTGAATGTTATAGTTGAATTCATCGGATGAAGTGAAAATTATCACGTTCTGGAGGTTGATGAATCGAGCTTCAGCTGCAGTAACCAGAGCACCGCCGTAACTTTGATCGGCTAATACTACGACGCGATTTGCTTTACAGCGAGCTATATCGCGTAATAATTCCTTGGGCGAGTACAGCTCTTCTTCGTCGTACTGGAAAAACACCGTAAGCGTGAGATTAATTCGAGGAATTTTAAAGTATTTATTTGAAGCGTAGCAAGAATAATTTGTGAGGCGAATACGTTATTTTGACAATGAAGGAAATAATTTACCATTCCGTTATCGAAAATATCCCATAATAAAGAGGAGCCATCTGGTCTTGTAGGACTGTTCATGTAAATCAGCAAGGTGTCGGCGCAGTAATCGCTATCACATACGGTTCTGATGTGATTCCTCATCGTAAGTTTCAAAGAAGATGAATAATACGGGGAGTAAGAATTTTCAACTTCTTCTTCACTTCCTATTGAAGAAAATAATAATAAAGTCAATTATAGCAAGTTATTTTATTTCAAAATTAAAAGTGAAAATTGATTGGTAAATGCTATGTGGATAGGTACATAGAATAACACGGAAATTGAATAAAACACACTGATTGGCTGATAAATTTAACTCCTTGCCATGCTAAGGAATGACCTTGAGCTTATCACATTTTCTGTTGTTTTAGATTATAAAAATAAAATTTGTTGCGCCCACCTGTTGGATAGGCTGGTGAAATGAAACAAAATTTAGTTCTTTTTTGCACGCGGGAAAAATTTTTCAGTTAAAAGCAATATGTTTGAAATGCTTGAAATACATACTTTCAAACTATTAACGGAGCAGACTAACAGAGTTACCTATATCTTGATATAAATCAGAAAATATGTAAAGCTAACTTTCAGCGGTGAAACGTGATCTAAAAATACATTGCTGTAGATGTGATCTTTAACACGTTTGTTTTCGCATTAAAAATGAAACAGTTGATGAAATGACGTCATTGAAGAAAAAGTATTCGAAACCGGTAAGTACCTACATTTGAATAATTCGTAAAAAAACTTAATACTTATTTACCTTCGCTTTCATCTTGACTACTGTCAGATTTCCCAGAATCATCGTTATTGGCTTTTTTGCTGGTATCTTCGGGTCCATTTGCGTAAAACATTTCGATATTACTTTCGGAAAATCCGTGAACCATAAGTAATCGTTTAACATTCATAATATTGTCAAAAGTCGATACGTCACTGAGCTGACGATTCCAACCACCGGACAATAGTACAGCCTTCAGTAGTATACATTAATTAATGACAATTTCGTTATTTATTAGACTTTAAGTTTGAAACACTTCATAAACTTACTTGATCGCAAGTTTGCGACGTAGAGCATCTGCCACCCAATCTGTTCTCGAAAAATCCGCAATTTCTGTTCGTCAATAGCGGATCACAAGACACCCTGTTGGTTTCAGCTTTAGAACGTAAATTCGGGCACGATTTATTGAATCCTTCGATGTTGGAAAAACATTTCAATCTATCATTAGCTTGAACAGCTGGTTCTGTTTGCAAATGAATCAAAGGAAGGAATACAATTTCTCCGCAATTCGGACCAATTACTGAAGACGGTCTAGTATTCCGATGCCCATGCTTGAATCCGCGACGATTACAATAACTTCTACTGACCGGTTGCAAACAGTATTGATTATCTGTGTATGTAACGAAAACAAACATTAAAATTGAATTACCGCTCCTCCAAAACATGGATGTCGTATAAATGTAAATCTTTCATCGCCTTTACTAAAATACCGAAAACTACCACCTACCACCTTCGCAACCCATTATACCTAAACGACCGTTACACCTTTTGTCCGAAGAAGGTTTTCTCTTAAAAAATGAATAAAAAGAAAAAGGGTTGGTTCTCGCGTACACATCAGAAAACAGGAGCTGTCATTTCAAATAAGATTAGCTACTGGACGATATGTGCGGCAGACATCAAAGGGAACAGTGTCGGCGAACATCAAAGAATCGATTACAGGTTTAACAATTAAGGAATCTCCTCCCACCCAAAGGCGCTGTGTAATTTATTCGCCCGTGAATGGTAAGCGGCCACTCTGACACCATCCGATATAATTATTCACAGTAATTTTACTCGAAAATGGAAAACTACACGTTTATTTTGTTCCGCGTCGTGCTTTGTTTTTCGTTTCAAAATATCCTCTTATGTTGCGATTTGCGTCGAAGTAGGATAATAGGATTGAGAACATTGCCGATTGTAATAAAAATAAGATGTTTAAAATTAACAATTCAAGAATAGGTAGTGCAATGGTATTCTGGAGGAAAAACCCAATATTCAGCCATATATTCAATTTATTGTTCCTAAAATATGTATATAATAGAAATTTGTTTGGTTATAAAATGCACAACACTTTTTTTTTTGTCGATTCTTCAGTAGTGAAAGAATTCTATTCGTTTTATGTTTTTGTAATTTTATGTATTTTGAATAAGAAATTATAGTTCAACACGTCTACTTCTGTATTTATATCTTAGATGAATTATAGTCTGTTTATTTAATAAGAAAGCTGATAGTATATTGCCACTATTTCCATTTGTAAAGGATTGATAAGATACATATCTAATTTTGGTAACCATAACTTCACTATTACTTTTGACAACATCATGGAGCAATGCAGCAAGTTTGAGTCATTCTTGTATAATTAATAGAAATGGGCATTTCTTTACATTTTAGTTAGGACTAAAATTAAATACGATGGAGTCACAGGCATAGAACAAAATCTCATATTAATGATATCATAGTGATATTCATAATGCTATATTTTGTCAATTGGAGTTGACTTGACCTCAAGGATGAGCATCATATTTTGTAAGACACCATTTTTAAAGCATGCCGCAATACTGGAGCTGAGTTTCCAATAGAAATATGTTCAGATTTGCAGATTATGCGGTTGACTTTTTACTCCCACTGCAGTAATAAAACTGAAGGCCCTAACTATCCCCTCCAAAATCACTTCAGAAGTGGAATTCAAAAAATGTCATACTTCTCACTCGCTAGAATCATTTGCGGTGACAATTACTGAATTTCAGGAATTCAAGTTGGATCAGATACTCCCTAAATATTGGTTCATCCGCTATTTTGCCTATACTTTGATCTGCTCTTAGAACCATGTTGTTTTTGACTATATAGTATGGACCGAGCTACCAATGTTAAACGAGTGGTTTAATATCACCGAAATAATAAACTGGTAGGGTAGCTTCTCTCATTTTTACCCTGTGCAACGTGCAATATTGTCAAGCTATTCACACTAGCGCAGTACGCCCATACCGGCTTATTTTTCGATGTTTTTCTCTAATAATGTTGAGTCATTCCATTTATACAAGGGCGAATGGGAATAGCTTAGTCGATATTTGTACTCTTAAAATAACTCAACACACAGAACACACTAAGCTAGAGCTTTCTACATACATTTAGTGAGAAGAAATGATCGATTTAAAAAATTTTCTGCTTCCTCTGTAAAACTGTTTTACATTAATTTGAGAAGATGAAATTTAAATATGTTGATAACTTGAACTCCCTATTATTTTCCCGAAAACAGTTCCTCGAATGACATTTTCCCGAGTACAATTTTCCCGAAATCGGAATCGAATATCGTAGACCTCTGGTTTACGCACACCACATTTTGAAGACCAATTAAAAATCTTTCATGTTTCAAAATTTCCTCAAGAAGCTATTTTTGTTTCCACTCACCTCGAACTTCGAACTGAAATTTCATTCTGTTAGTGCTCTTACGTCCTCCATCATATTTCATCGAAGTGAAAAATTTTGAATCAAAATCAAAGATCTAAGAAAATACCTATTCATTTCCGCATGAAGAATCTCTCAACCAAATTTTGAATGATTTCACACTAACATATTTGGGCTATGAGTGTGGGAAAAAATAAACCAATCAAAGTTTGACATTCTCTGAATGACTATAAATAGTCTGAAACCATGTACATAATGAAAAGTAGCTAGGAGAGGCTACGGGCACTCGTGATTGTTAGATATACGGATACTCCTCTCACTTCAGTCATACAAAGACAAGCTCATTGCTATTTTTCCTCTCGCACAGATGCTGCTACTCGTTGATCACGTTTTTCTCATTTCAGTCATATGGATTGTTGGACATTGAGTAATACAAAATATGTTGATATGATAATTATTAATCTATTAATATTTCGTTTTCTTTTTCTCTCGTTTGTTGTTTTTTTCTATTTACAAAATGAACGTTAAATAAATAATGCAAGTAGGAGGATTGGATGATTTTGAGAAGAAATGAGCAATTTTAGTTTTTTTTTTTATTCTCGTGGTAGCAAAGGAAACCTTCGTCTGTCCATGGGGTTCGATGGTGGTCAGACATCGATTTTATGCAACTACACAAAAGCTCGTCACAGGGCGCTGAACCAAACATGAATTAAGGCCTCGGCACGTTTTTCAACGCGCATGAGCACAACTTGTTCATATGTTGTGGTAATTATGTAATAATAACCACTACATACGGCTCTTCTATTTATAACAAGGTTTACAATAAAATTGGGGTATTTGACAATTGTACCATGAGCTTTAATGTAGGTTTGCTTCATTACAACATCGTTAGACTAGCTGTTCATATTTAATATCTCCGTGTCCTACCTAAGCATCCAAAATGTCTTGAGAATGGAAGAGTGGTGCAAAATGTAGAGAGGATGTTGACTCAAAATAGCTATGGATTTTGGCGTTTAGTGAAACGTTGCGCAGCTTAGACAGATTAGAAAATTTGAAGTTGATTTGAGAATGCTGGTAAAAAATAAACAGGAATAACTCTCCACTACACAAAAAATCAGAAAGTGAAGAGTACTTTTCTAGACCATCTTTACCACCACCCAAACAAAGTCCTAGTTACTCTACTATTTGAATTCTGAAACACAATTGTATACAAAATGTAACTAACACTTCCTCTGCTTTCCATTTCAAATTGGTAGTAATAACTATCAATTTTATCGAAAATTTAGGTAATTATGTTTTCAAGTACAAAACAATGATTTAAAAAAGTACCAAGAAATCATCGTTCTATGCGTGACTCTCTTCCATCAACTGCAAAAATGCAACAACACTTGGAACCAAATAATTTTATACCATTGCTCTAATTTCGTCATTACATAAAGAAGACATGATTTTCAGTAAATTATATTAGTTATCCCATCATCACGGTGGAAACTACGCACGCAACTTCAATCTGCTCGCATCCATTTATTTTCGGCATTTCACATATGCAACCTTTTCAACACGTCAACTATTCTACCCTGTGGTAACTGCTAATCGCGGTCAGGCGCCATCCAAATGAACTCACTTTTAAAATGCTCGATCCAAATTTTACAACTCGTATTCATCCGAAAACCTCCAACCCCCTATTTTCTCGATGCACCACTCTTCATAAGTTGGTAAAAAAAATACCGAAAACAGGAAATATTTTCCATTTGCCGGCATTTTATCTTTTACGCGTTTTTTTCCTCTTCTTTTTGTAACCCACCGCCAAAGAGACCGGCACTTTCTTTTCCTTTTCAAACTTTTTAATGTTTACCTGTCCCCCACAGCCACGACCTAATATTCTCACAAAGTAAAACGAACGCAAGACTTTATAATGACGTCTCAATCGCGAGCGGCGAAGGGAAGGTATACCAGTTGTCGTTGGTCGGCATCGCATCAAACACCGTCGGCGAACATCAAAGTAACTTGGCTCGTGGCACCTTCGGGCTCCTCGCTCGTCTCACTAACACCTGTACCGAGACAAATCGGCGGCGAACTTGAAAGAGAACCGGAGAGTAATTTGAAATCGTTAGATGCGCTACTAATGTTACAGATATGATTGCTCGAAAATTGTATACAGAAGCTGTACCTCTACGCGTACTCCTTCCTTGGCGTGTTACGACTTACGAGGTGATATTTTTCCAAAGGGAAGGTGTCGTGTGAGAGAAGTTGAGAGATGAACAGGGCTTGAAAGAGGACTTTTGAATTTTACCGATGATTTGGAAATCGAAATGGTAAGTATTTTTTTATTAAATAAAGTAAATACGCTGAGCTCAGTAAAATGACAGCGAATTTATTGAAAAGTATTGATTAATATCGGGGAATTATGCAAGTAAGTGAATACATTAATTTATACATAACAAATAAAAAAACTATTATTGGCACTTTCGTAGCCAGCTTATGAAGACTGTAGTATGTGTGAAAATCTATATAACTTATTTTTTCTCCATATCACAAATTCAAATAACTGTTGTAAGATTGCTGGCACCTTATCACTCAAGAACCGACCAATTACCCATCAGAATCATATAAGAAAATTAAATTCGCACTAGGCATAATTGCTCTTTTAGCTTTACTTTCAAGCGGTATTCATTTGCGAATAAAACATTGTTTAAGGTCCCCTTTTCTTCTGGTATAAAACAATTCTTTCGCGAACCAAACATGCTCATTTCATATTCAAAGCTATGAGTGAAAGACTCCCAAAGTGGCGATTCATTTCAACACATAAGGAAACTAGTTGTGTTGGTTATCTACCAGTTGCCTACTTGTGTTCTATTGTGCATCCAAAATAGCATGAGTTAAATTGTGTTGGTTGCGCAAGACAAAAGCCAAAAAAAAATTCAATTTTTTTGGTTTCCCAAAACAGTATTAAACCAAAATAATAAGATGATAATAATAAGATGATTGTATTGAGAATAAATAAAATAACGAATAGATTTTAATTTTGCGAGTTAACTAGGATTAATATTTTATCATTATAACATAATCCGATAACATGTTTAGACATGTTTGTTTTTGTAAATCAAAAAAGAATGAAAGTAAACAAAATCTAGTTTGGCAAACCCTGGTGATATTTCGTTTTGGCTTTCGACGATGAATTTCTTACAATTTAGCTCATGCTATTTTGGACGGACAGTACTGCATTATTAGTATGTAACTATACGACAAATTTTTATTAATTTTTTTAAATTTTTGATAGGATCACTAATCAGACTTATCATTTCCCCCTTCCCAAATTTGTAAAAAAATACCTCATGTAAGTGTGACTTCAAAATGTATTATTTTTATGAAAAACATCTTTACAATAAATTGTTCTCCATTATTCACATTGCACTTTACTGAATACCATCAAGTTGTACTGTCGACCCGATTGCATGGGCAGAAAGACTCTTTTCAGTGAATTGATTTCAAGCATTTGGTTCGCGAAAGAATCGTGCCATAGAGTTGGTTCGCAAAGGAGTCACGCCCTTTACTTTCATACTTTTATCTCAATTAATGAGATCGAATCAATGACAGATTTATTGGCAATCATTTTCTAAATTTATTACCTAGTTTTTATGTCAGCATTGGTTCTGGTCTCTCGGTTTTCCTTTAAGTATGAATATTATTTTGACTTTGCAAAGTTAAGTAAAAAATTTTGTTTGGAATATTTTTTCGTATAAGTAAACAATAAGCAGTAAAATCACTTCGAACGTGATATCATCAAGTTCAAAATTTTAAATCCTTAGAAGGGGTGAGGGAAAAGAAATACAAATTTTGGGGTATTCAAGGTAAAGCATATTTTACGAAGAGTAATGTAAGCACTCATAAACTCTAACGTATGCTCCTCGGGGTCCAATGGGCTATAAAGTGCGAAAACGCATGTTGCTTGATCCACTTAGTTAAATCTGAACCTGATGCTCCTCAAGAAGAATCATGACTCAAGGGAGCTAAATTTTTTTGAATTGTAAAGGGCGAGGAAGAAATTAATGGTCAAATGACCACCAAATCATAAAAAAATTTATAAGCATTCCAAATGAAATCAAAATTTTCGACAATTTGAAATTTCAGAAAAATTAATTTTTCGGTAATTGAAAATTTTTTTTGGATCAAAAATTGTGTTAAAATACGAAATTTTTTGTAATCGTATTTTTAAAATGAATAATACATAAATCAGTAATTCATGTTTCTTACTCAATGTGTATCTTATGAGATCTTCAGAACTTAGGAGACGAAATATTCTCGACTTTTATTTCTCAGGATGTTCCCAAAGCATGAGATATTACGTGGTAAAACATCTAAATGATGTAATTTTCAATTAATGTGGTGATACTTAACCCCTGTCAGGAAGAATTGAGGATATTTATTCATAAGTTCAATTAATCTCGTATTACTCATTTAACTTTCTAGTGCATAGTGCCTTGTTCGAAAAATTAAATAAAATTAGATGTTAAACTAAATTTAAACAAATTGGCGGCTAAAATTTTTTTCTGTCTGCAAATAAAATAATAATGTGTAACTTTTAAACGTACAAAATCTAAAATTTCTCAAAAATCCATTTCTTTGAAATTTTCAAATTTTTGAAAATTTTGGCCTTATTGGGATAATGTTCCCATTGACTTTGAAGGCTGAAATTTTTTCAAGTCTTTTAAGCGTCATTTCTCAAGTTCTTATTCTTCGAGAAAACCCAAAATTCGGCCCATTCTAGTCGTGGGCGATGCCACAACGCATATAAAATTGTTATAAAATACTTTGGTACAGATTTCCACAACTTTGAGAACCTTTGAATTTATTTATGCATTCATTTTTATCGTGTATTTACATTTATCTCTATACTGGCATGCGTAAAAGGGATGTATATTTTATTTCTCAAAAACGAAGTATGAAGTCTATTGCCTCTAAAGATTTTATCATAATGTTATAAATAAATGATAATTAATTATTTTTTAATTACTGATTAATTAAGTTGATAATAATTATGCATTTACCGTGCAATTTGTCATTTAAACCTCTAATATGTTTGGAAAAATTGTTCAATAGATAGATCCTAATCCCTCTCCCCGTTCAAAATAAAATAGTTCTCTTATCTCCTCCTATGCTCTCCAATCCCATGAATAATTAGGTCTCAATTTTGAAACCCTTGAAAGAAAATCAGAATTAATTTTTCAGAAATGATTATGAACTAATTCAATTCAATTTGATCTTCATTTTCAATAAGCTAATCAAATCGATGTCAGTATGAGGAAATATTTCAAAAGCAACTAAAACAAGGATAAATTTAGATTATCATCGAATTTATTTGAAATTCTTCCCTTCTTAACATGAAAAATTATTCAGCATTGATACTCAATTGATGATGCGATTTGAAACTTATGAATATTTTCCCACTATCTGATACAGAGTATTAAATATATCAAGCGTGCAAATAAAAGTAACGGATTAACTCACCAATCAAAAATCCTTTCAATTCATCGCATTCGGATTTCTGGACGTAAAGGTTGATGTGAAATACGAGTATCGGATGTCCAAATCTAGCCACCGGAAACGGATCAAGGATCACAATACCATCGTGGAAAACCTTATGTTTAGTATCGCCTTCGGGGAAAACAGCTCCAATCTTCTTGCCATCGATCGGCTCGGTACCATAAATCCTGTAATTAATTTTCTCCGTTGACTTCATCATCAAGCAGGTTTCCTCGACGACGGTGGTCATTTCGCTGCAGTTCTGCCTCATAAACCATTTATACGCGTGTTCGGCCCAAAGAGCCATTAAATTTTCAGTCTCATTTGCCACAGAAGAAGAAGCCGCGTTAACCAAGAATCCAGCGACGAGTAGTAAAATGCACATGGAAGACATCGTAAAGATTTTTCGAAATGAGAAACTCGAATATTCAAAAATGCTTGTTACTGTTCGAAAGACGAAACTGAAGTGATCGTTGGATTTTCTAGTGGTTCACATTTCGATTTGCACTCCAGCAGAATTCCCTCTCCCCTTTTTGGTACAACCCTCCGATTGAGACGATCTACCAATGTAAATGCTTTTGTGAGTGGCGAGAAAATCGAAACGCCGCGTGTCAAAAGAAACACGTCCGCAACACGAGGTGGAGCCAAATCTGGAAACTTGTCTGGAACTGTGTCGGGAAGCCGCCTTCGATGAAATTTTTACCGACGTTGATCTTTAATGGGTAGCTGTTGGATTTTGGGATGATGCGAATTTAAATGTTACGGTTAGCGAGGATCTTTGGACTGCTCAAGATTATAAGAGTGGGTTTTTAGAGGAGCAATAATTTCCTGTTGGTGATTTTAGAAATATAAGTTGTAAGCTTGAAGTCTCATAATCAAATACTGAAGACAGGTTAAACATTAATTTTTCTAGTTTATTCACTGAAAGTAAATGAGTTGAAGATTGCATGTTAAAGTCTCTGCATGACTCCATAATCATGATAGTTGGACTGTGGACTTATTCACCCGGGGATTTTTCTTTTAAGCAGATACGTACCTATATGGAGATTTTTTTCTCATTAATGATCAACGTGGTCCCGCAAATAGTAGAATAGATCAATGTACAATACGTATAGGAACTCAGTACTAGCCGATGTATTAATTCAAAAAACACCCAGAATTATTCTCCCAATAAAAATTGCGAACTAATTTAGAATTTCTAAAATTTCAAGATGAATGCTAATTGAAAACTCATTTCCATTCTAAATATCACGAAACCCTTTGAACAGTTGTAATCAATGATCATTGACAATGATAACACAATATTATTGAATTTTAGATTTTTTTCATTTACGCGTCCATTTTGGAGTATTTTTTTTTTCAGATATTTATATCAGCCTTTTTTTTTCTTCAAGTAGATGGATGGGCCATTTAAGTACAGTGAGATTTTCAAAAAAATTGATTTAATTTTTCATATGTATTGGACTTGAATCCAACGCTTTGTGATAAGGTACCTTTTCAAAAAGATCGCTAATAGTCGAAATAAAAAATAAAATGTAATTATACCCTCAGTGACAATTAAAATTGTAGCTTGCCATTCAACTAAACGAAAATCGGAATTTAACATATGTTTTTCCTCTAACCCCAACCCCCCTTGGTAGCACGAATTAGTGCGCATAAAAATCACTGTAAAGGGCATTATGGGATAAGATAGTCGAAAATGCCCCCGAGAGCTTTTCGAACGGTTTCTAGGGCAAAAGGTGGCCCACATCGAATAAAAATTTTGACAAAAATTTCAGGCTCCAGATCTTTTTCAGAATTGATAGTTTTTTAAATGTCGATATTTTTTTTTTTTTTTAAATAAATTACATCTAATACACTTTTCATTATGCGACATTTTCGAAATTAATTATTTGAATTTAGAATTTATCACAATATATAAAAGTCAAAAAATTTTGGTTAGTGTTCTTATAGTGAAGGGGTAACATAACAATTATAATATTACATGCAAACAGAAGCATGATATGTAACGATTGTTTTGCAAACTGAAGTGGTCTTCCTCTTTATTATAATAAGGAGGAGAAAAATATTAATAAGAATATAATTATTTTTATTATAATTTTTTAATATTTGTTATTTTTATGGTGAAAAAATTTTTTTCTTCAAATAAACAGACGGAATAGGCCTATTGATTGATTTAATCAGTTGTAGGAGTTCACTTATAAGTAAACCAAAAAGGAAAAAATATAAGCCTAAGTAATGTTTTAAGCGCGAGAAGATCAGTTAAGCTGTTAGGCACCCGTTAAGGCGGCGACGCAGCGTCGTGTAACGTTCGTTCGGCCTACCGCACGCATAGTACCGAACCGCTTGGTTTATAGCGCGCTGCAATAGTTTTTATTTTTTTTGATTATGTTGCACCACTCCAAAAATTCTGAAATTTTTATGGCATGTTTGGTGGTAAAAGATACATTTTATGGAATTTTTTCATAATTGCACCTCGAAAACTTGCCATAGAAATGGAGGTTTAAAATTTTAAAAATTGCATAACTCTTTTAAAATTAATCGAAAAAAATTGAAAAAATTACTGAAAAAACCTTTTATTATCAAGATACTATAAATAAAATTTCAACTTTCCACCTTGAAATTTTTGTCAAAATTTTGTTTCGATGTGGGCAACCTTTTGCCCTAGAAACCGTTCGAAAAGCTCTCGGGGGCATTTTCGACTATCTTATCCCATCATGCCCTTTGGTCGAAGATTCTTCATAATATGAATACAAAGGGGTATTTTTTAATGCATTTATGTAGCTGACGTATAGAATGATGGATAAATAGTAAATTTTCTGAAGTGGATTGAAAAGAATAATGAATCAATATTTTTTATTCCTTCGATATGTAGACTAGCGTGCGTTGATTTTGTTTTATTTTTTCGAAAATTGATATCGGTGGCATGAGAAAAGTTGTCAAAAGACACTAATTGTATGCTAAAAAAATACTAACCCTCTAGGTTAGTATTAAGTATTTTCATAATGCGCTCAAAGTTTGAAAAACATAAGCTGCTGTGCTGCATTACTGGGGCTGTTTTAGGCTTGCATATGACGTTGTTGAACCCTTCATGCTTACAGACCACACCCAACTAAGTCTGGAAACCCCTACTGTATGTTTTATGAAAACCACTTAAGAAGTCAAATTTAGAACAAATGTAGTATTTCTTGCCATGTCATAATATATGAACGCATATTTTTCTAATAACAGCTACTTGAGGCTCCTCAAATTTTTCTCAAATTTTTACGATCCGTTATTTTGGATCCATTTTGACCCAAATTCAAGAGGTCATATTCTGGTCATCAACTGATCCCACGTACAAATTTTGACCATTGTAGATTGATTTAGTGGTGATATATGAAAGATTCATGTAACGATTTACCCTCCAAAAGCCGTTTTTTGCTTCAACTCCTTTTCAAATACACTTGGGGAGCTAAAATCAGAATAAGTTAGTCACGTGGGCTCATTTTATCATTTCAACTTCAAGTTAAATAAAACAGAATTAATATCTTCACTATCAAACGATGCGTATTGATAACATTACTGCAACATTGATGAAACATTGCGCGAATTATAGTTTAGGTGAACCTCGCTCGAAGCGTGTTAATTTGTGCAACGCGCTTTTCATTAAATCTGGTTCATGAGTTAACTCGAGTTTACGTGATTCTGGGTTAAATTAAGAATTGTGCAACTGGCGCTTAGGAAATTAAAATTTTGATTGACTTTTTTGATCTTGCTTTTATAAATTTTCCAAAAAAGAAAAACAAAATCGATCCATTTTAATGTACACTGTAGAGTTGTAGGCTAGAAGTGTAACATGAAGATTTACTCGTAGCAGAGGGTAGAAAGAGCTAAGTGAATTTTCTATTTGTTTGAGATTATTTATCAAAATATACTTTAATTGCATTCGGAAAAAGGATGAATTTTTATGGGCAAAATGTTTAATACATTTAATCAAAATATTCATTGAGTTCGGCTCTTGATTCTAATAATCTTATATATCAGATAGATCTTCAAGTTGAATTTTTATGTCTCTTAGTGGAATGGGAGTGTTAAAGTTTAGGAAAAGTAGGTAGTGTATTTTTTGCGAAAGAGCTTGTTTCTTCATTTTGGGTGATATTTTGATGTAAAAGAGTCCAGCATGAGGCTACAGATTTTTTAGTACAAAATATTTCTTTGAAGAGTCACAAATGGTAAGAATTTTATTGAGATGTAATTCAAGAGGGTAAATGAGAGAGATTGATGGCGAACAGTTCGGCCGATTAGACAGAGATATTTTTGCGTAGTTGGTATAGGACCTTGTGTGCACCGTAAACAATAGAGCAAGCTGTTTTGTCTTGGTGGTTCAAGGCATCTGTATATATGCGCTGGTAGTATTTTTCTTTCGTTCTGAAAAATACCGCCCTTAGATACTCGAACTAATTTCTAAAGCTTTTGTATGTTTATTGCGCGCGATTCCAGTGTTATACATAAAAAAATATATAGGAACCATTTTTTATAGAAAATTCGAAATCCTTGGATTTTTGTGTGGAACTACTTTTCATACAAATGCCGCTGGAGCCAATTGAAGGACAAAAATAATTTTCGAGAGATCATATTCATTTTGGTCAGTTTTTGAATTTTGTAACAGTTGAAATATATGCCAAATATTAGAGTTGATTTTTTATATTATATTATTTTTTTCCAAAATCTCTTTTTTTGACATAAAAAATTCATGTAGAAATATCCATTGCAAATTCTATTATTTTATCTTCTTTTATATTAAAAATTGGTATTTTTACATTAATTCGATCAATTAAATTTACAATTTTAATTTTTTAATTTTAATTATATTTTTATAACTTTAACATTTTTTGGAATATTAAATTTTAGATCATCACTTTGGAAACCCTTAGCTAACCTTTAAGTAGTAATCTGGAACACGAAATTTAGTCTAGGCATTTTCATACCAAAGTGAACATTGTATTGCAGGTCGCATTCGTTTTTTTACGCGTAACATGGATTAGGACTAATATACAGGAATCAAGTACAGTCATTTTGTATGTAACTTTTTATCTCTTGAATGGCATATTTATCAAGATGAATATGAAAACGTATACCCAAATGAACAAGTTAAATGACCAAATTCAAAAAATGAAGAAATTATAGGTTTTTTGGCTTTGTTAAGCATTTTTCTTAAAAAAATTGGACATTTTTTTGTGCAAAATTAAAAATTTACTAATTTTATTCATCATCATAAAATGATAGATAGCTGTTCAGTGTAGACTACCTGATTTGAAAAGGGATGTCGGCGGAGTGAAGGGATCTTTAAATCTTTGCGTTTCAGACCATTTGTAATCATTTGCTAAATACCAACTTTTGGCATTCATATATATTTTTTCCTCCACTTGTAGCGCCAGCGAGTATTCATGAAATTCACTCAAAATAAGGTGAGAGACTTTTCTTAAAAACATAAAAAAGGTGATTTTTTATTTTTTCGATACATCTCAAAATGGAGGATCACTCAAATTTTGAGGGTAGCTGGAGAGAGGTAAATAGCTCCATTTTTTTGTTTTTGATTTCATATGAAAGAGTAAATAATGGACACCAACATATCCAAATTTCAGTTCCTTAAGTGCATTTGGAGAGGAGTTAGAGCAAAAACAGCTTTTGGAGGGGAAATTGTTGGAGGAAATTTCACGAATGTTTCACATCTCGTCACGAAATCTACCTAGAAAGGTCATACTTCGTCTGTAGGATTAGTTAATGATCAGAATACGACCTCTTCAATTTGAGTCAAAATGGTGTAAGAATTTTTTAAATAATTTGAGCAGCCTCTAGTACTTATAATTTTATAAATATGTTTTCATACCTATTCAATACCCCCAATTCATATCATAATGCTGTTGTAGGGGAGAAGGAGGGGTTATGGGTTATCGAAATGAAAATGTGGTGGGAAGTACACGAAAGGTCGGACATTTTTTATTGCGGTGCCATATGATAAAATGAGCCCAATGACAAACTTATTTTGAATTTCGCTTTTCAAGTGAATTTTGTGAGGGAAATTACTGCAAAAAATTTGATGAATCTTCCATAATATTTTGTTACCAAATCGACGTAGAAAAGTCAAACTTCATGTTTAGTGTTAGTTGATGACCAGCAGAGGCGGACTTAGGATTTCGACGCCTGTAGGCAGTAAATTTTTGCCGTCTCCTCCCCCCCCCCCTTCGAAAAAAATATGAAAAATTTTCGTGCAGCATATTTTTTTAAATCGTTCATTTTGGTTCATAACCCAAAATTTTAAGTTTGATTTAAATTTTTAAAAAATGTAAACAGCTATATCGCATTACTGAAGCTGAGTTTTTAACTAAAGCTTGATCAGGTTTGGAAATAACGTTGCTAAACCCTTCATGTCTACAGGATTGTTCTAAATTTAACTTCTTACATGATTATGGATAGGATAGGGTGAAGATTTTTAGGCTTGGTATTGGTTGTGGCTTGTAGACATGAAGGGGTTAGCGACATTATTTGCAAACCTGAAAAAGCCTCAATTAAAAACTCAGCTCTAGTAGCGCGGCATGGCTGCTTACATTTTTTTTCTGCACGTGCCATTTTTACTGAAATTTATAGGCAAACCTCATTTTGGAAGGAGTATGAAATGCTAGTCAGTATCTATACTGTGATACATTTTATTTAATGGACATTTTTATCCATATATATTTTTTCATGCTTGAAAAACAATGTAATGAATGACAACGATTTAGAATCGGAATAATACCATCCATGAATTGCGTAATGGCACGTGCGGTTTGCTCAAAAAAATAAACTCGTAATTTGGTTATTGCATGCTGTGAATTTCATAGCATCTGTTTTATGAATAAAAAGTATAAATCGATCGTATAATTTGTATTCAATGAATTATGAAATACCTGAATAACATGAAGATCCATTTTTCATACTCTGTACATAGTTAGGCTCGAATATCGATTCGAATTAAAGTACGAAATTATAATTCTTCATTTAAAATGCTTCAGGTTGGTTTCATTTAAATTAAGTTCTTAAACAGCTGTTCGATCAGTGCTGGGAAAAATAGGCAGAATTTTGAAAAAAAAAAGTTATAATCAAGATACGTTTCCCTATAAAATGTAAAAATACGCCGGAAACTGCAAGTCCATTCACCTTTGCACACAGACGGAAGTAGTAAAAAAAATATATCGAATAAAAAGACGCGATATTTTCAACATTAATGCAACTACGACCCTCTAAAAGGCGCCTAGCTATTCGAAATTAATAAAATAATATCCACACCGCATGACGTTGCATAGCGGCGCGGTGTTCACAAAAGCCTGTTATTTTTTACTTTTAAATTAGTTTATCTTTGTCATTAACATCGACAATGGATCCGCATCGGCAGACAGACGTCCAAATGTCGTGCCAAGCGTAGGTTAAAAATTGCCAACAATTCTTTCTACCTGTGAACGATGGTTGGCGAAAAGGCGCGTAAAATTCGGCCACTTCAAAGTCGCTGGTAAAAAATTACTTAGCAGCTTGTGTACGTTTATTATGAACGTGGCGACGTCGGCAACGACAAAGTTCCATTGGCTAGGGCTCTTCAAAAAACTACACGACCGCTGCCTTTGAATTTAATAAAAGGTTCGCTGACAAAGCGACCACGTACGTTAACCTATAATACGGTGTACCTGGATCGAAGTCAACGTCCTGCCGAATCCTTAAGTCGCCTCGATCAAGGACTATAGGAAATACCGAAGAGCGATCCTAGCCGTATTTTAGGAAATAGAAAATTTTATATTGGCAACCAGACCGGTTTCTTTTTGCGGGTTTTCTATACAGATAAATATCGGTTAAGTATATAAAGCGAAACATTTTAACAAATTTAATTAATTGTCCAATTAACATTTCGAGCGGTATTAAAACTCTACTTGGCTGGAACCCGTTAGTGGGACCTTAATGGAAGATGATCTGCTCGGTAACACTAAAGGAGCAAATGGATATTAAAAAATTATTACCAGTTTATTTTTCTACTAAAATGAATTGTCGGTCAGGCTTTGATCTCGAGCCGCATTACAAAATGAATATGTGCGACATAAGTCTAGCGATGATTTTTTACCTGTTTAAGTTCCGGAGCCGGTTTTATGTAATCTAAATGGATTTTTTTTTCACTTATTTACCTACGCCGTCCAGATTTATATTTTTGCGCGTAAAAGGTACTGCATTATTGGATCGTAGAAATTTGTGTGTATTTCGGAATTAGGTATTCGAGGCAGTTTTCATGGCAGTAGGCCAGAATTACGCATGTCTTAATCGTTTTATAGATGATGAATGATTCTAAGAAATAATTTTAGTCCTTGTTCTTCATATCCTTTGATTTTAAAACACACTCGTATTATCCCACTGAAACGGATAAAAATTTCATTTAAAGCTCAGTGATGAAATTTAGCTAAGTTACGAATTTAATTGGAACGTCTCGAGGTCCGAGTTCAGAAGAATGATTTTGCTAATATTATTTATTAGTAGACTTAAATTTTCAAGTAAGTTCGCTATTGCGTTCACTCCAGTTCTTTTTCATTTTTTTTATTTAATAAATTGATCTTTTATCGGATTGTATGCAGTATTCCCATAAGCACCTATGTGTATGTATATACAGTAGGTTCCGCACACTGTGCACGCAGTTAATAGAATAATTTGCAATAGAATTGAAATAAGTTGGAACCGAACGTTTGCATCTTCTTACATGCAATCTTTATCGCTTATTGTGGCGAAAAAGAGCGTTGCACTAGTTAATAGAATTGACTATTGTTTACAAGTTTTAGCAAAACCATGAAATTTATCTATGAACTTTTCAAGAAATGTTAAAAGCGATTAAAGTTCTATCAAATGCCGTTCAATACTACAGCGAATCGTTCGCAGTGATGGAAACTGAAAACTGAAACTTTCATGTCATTTTTGATGAAAATGGAAAACTTAAACTTAAACTAAAAAAATTAAGAGCTAAAACTGAAACTGAAACGTAATTTAATCAGTTTCAGTTTTTTGAGAACCTTTTCCCTTTCGCTCTTTCATTCTGTATATTATTGCTGTATAATGCCAACAAAAATGAAACTTTTATTAGTACAGGGAAATAAGGATTGGACCTGGAAAAAATGGTAGTGAGCTGAATTTCACATTATATGTGCAGAATGGTATCCTTAACAATGTATAAGAAGTTGTCACCGCTAGGAGGTGAGCTAACCCCAGAAGAGGGCTAAAATCTCGCAAAAAACAGTTTTTCAAGTGTGTTTGGCTAATATCTTCGAAAAAAGGGGTTCTACGTCAAAATAAGTTATATCAAAAAATGTTCCTCATTAAATTTTCTACAGAATGAGTGAAACAGTTTTCTTAAAACGTCATTAGTAAGCCTAAAATGGGAGGTCAAAATATACCAATTTTTAGAATTCCCTTTCGAAAATCAGTTCTTTGTTTATATCTTCTATATGGTGCGTCCGACGTAAAAATTGTTAAAAATGAAAAATATTCCCGTTCAGTTTTCTATAACGTACATGAAAAACTTTTCCCAAAAAGTCATAAAAGGGCCCAAAATGTGGAGCCCAAAATACATTAATTTTGGAAAAATTTTTCATGTGTTCATATCTATTAGGGTAGCAATGAAATACATGAGAAAATTTTTTTTCTCCTGATCAGATAAGGAACCCCTAAAAAGTTTCATTTTACTATAAAATTATGATTCCCAAAATTTCAAGTCGATAGGTTAATATTAACACGTGGCGCAGAGTCGTTGAAGTTGAGTACTACATAATATCTTTACTATGGTTGTCCAGCCTTATAGAAGCGAAATTTTTTGTTTTTTGATTTTTTAGGAGTTCTCATCCCCTACATTTCTTTCTTTATGCTTCTACATTACCCAGAAAAAATTTCAGCTCTCTCGGATGAAGGGAACACGTGCCACAGGGGGGCTAAAGTTTCCCCCTTTTCATGAAAAATCATCTGAACGCCTTCCAGCTCCTTACCTATGGGAAAAAGAGGTGGTATGAAGAGGACCAAAAGTGTTAGTCGTGTCTTGAGGATTCCGTACATGTCATTGATACCTTTAAACCTTAATTAAGGGCCGAGTTAGACAAAAAAACGAAGCAAAGTATCGAAATATAGGTAGGTAAAATACACCAACAAAAAAAATATTATTTTCTTTCATTTTCGCGAACTTTTCATGAAGATAATTATATTTAGCCCCCCAAGAAGACCTCGAGAGTCAATTACACCCCTCATAAGATTGAAAAATATTAATGTGCCTAAATTATAATTTCTAAAATATTTGCATTTTTTTTTTTTTTTGTTTCTTAAAATCCAGAAAAATATGAATCTAAAACCTCAACATTTGTAATATTTATAAACAGATCGATGTTTTTCAACACTTTTCAACAAGTGTTGTTTTTGTGATAAAGATGAACGAATAATTTCCCCTTCCCTTCATCCTCCACCCTTTAGAAATTCTTCTTCAGATTCACATTATGAAACAAAAAAAACTACACTCGGTTCGAGATCATCTATTCCCTCTTCATCACTCATTTCCACCTCCATATTATTCGTGCAATCAGCTCCGCAACAATGACCACACAGCTTCGAACATTTCAGTCTTGAAATAACAGAAAATTAGGTCGTGCAAAATGTTTGTGTAATGCTCCTCCGAAAATAATAGAAAATTGTTAAATTTGCGATTCTGTAGTTGATACTTTTAGGTAATAAAAAATAACAATATGACTTCAAGGATATTATTTTTTCAATGCAAAATGCAAACAAACGTGATTTAAAAATAAGTATTAAGTAGCTTATGTAATTTAAAAACAATGCTAAATGGTAAAATGAGAATATATTGATATTTCTTTTTGAGTAAAAATTTTAGGCGATTTTGCGAGATTTTTCAGTATTTTTAGAATTACACTTGGTATATATAATTATGGTGTCACGGCACCTACAACGAATACCAGTGGCCGGCCCACCGGGTTTCCCCGGTTCCCCGATGGGTTCCGCCAAGCCTGGCGACGAGATATGGAAGACACAAATTTCTTGCAGTAATTTCCCCTTTAAATTCACCTGGGAAGCTAAATTCAGAACAAGTTTGCCACATGAGCTCTTTTTCATATGACACCAGAATAAAAAAATTTCGACCTTTCGTGCACTCCATCACTTTCTCCATGTATGAGATGAATTGGGGATATTGTATACATCTCATCCTCAATAATCCTATGAGTTTATGATAGTTACATTTTTACTAATTTGAGGCTCCTCGAGCTCTACTCAAATTTTGATAATCCGCCATTTTGTATCCATTTTGATCCAAATTCAAGAGGTCATGTTTTGGTTATCAACTAACCCCACATACAAAGTTTGACTTTTGTAAATCGATTTGGTGAGGCTTTATGGAAGATTCTAGAAATTTCATGACTCAAAATTTCCTCAAAAAGCGTTTTTTGCTCTAACTCTTCTCTAAATGCACTCAAGAAACTGAAATTTAGATATGTTGGTGTCCATTATTTACTCTTTTATTTGAGATCAAAAACAAAAAAATGGTGTAATTTATCTCTTGTCCAGCCACCCTCAAAATTTGAGTGATCCGTCATTTCGAGATGTATCGAAAAAATAAAAAAAGTTCCTTTTTTATATTTTTAAGAAAAGTCTCTCACTAAATTTTGAGCGAATTTCATGAATACCCTCTGGCGCTACTCGTGGATGAAAAAAATATGCGTTTGGCAGATGGTTACAAAAGGTGTGAAACGCAAAGATGTTTAGTAAACAACTAAACATGGCGTGTTCATTTGAATATTTGTAGTTCTGCTTGCTTTTGTTGTGTTGTAGGTAGCCCTAAGCCCTTTTTCGTAACATATCTCAAGTTGGAATTTTTAATTTGGTCTTAATCGCTTCGTGGAAATTATAATTTTCCGCTACCTTGTTCATTTCTTTGTATCAATAAACAAAATTAAAATTATGACGTTTTGTGTAGGTATTAAAAAAAGTTAGAACATAGTCTCAAAACAGATGAGAATATGATTAGGGAACGAATGATAGTGTGGTTATTATTGAGGATGTTCCATAGGTTAGCAGTTGCTGAAAGTGGCTCAAATATTTGCATTAAGAAAACTTTGAAGCAAGATTTGCAGAGTCGAGGGGACAGTGAATTTATCGATTTCAGATAATCATCACTATCACGATTAATTTTTCAAAAATTAGTTACCATCATTTGGTAATGTTCCTGACTATATTATTCAATAGTAATGGAAATAGGCTCAAATTTGATAAATAATTATATCATTAACTTTCAAATCACCTTGATTGGTTTTTGCTGCAGGACACCTATTTCTAAAAATTTAGTATTTCGAATTTCAACAATGGAGCCAGTTCACAACAGTGTCGGTCTATTTACGAAATATTTGAAACAAATAAAGAATGGAATTTTATTCGAGGTTTACGAATGTCGCGATTATTTTAAAATTTATAAAAATCACGATGTTAACGAATTCTTTTGGTTGTTGTGTATAATGGGTGGAATATTACGCTTCAAGAAGGTAGGCAAGAAATTTAAAATATTTTGGCTGACTTACCATATTATATCAGCTTCTTTATTGATAGGTTATAATACCTATGTTTTTGTACATAACAAAGACAAAAGTTTGACAGCTACATTAATGCTGCTTCGACCCATATCTCTTGTATGGCTTATGATTGGCTCGCATGTACTTTCCCTCTATTTTTACAAGAGCCTAAAAAAATATACCGATGAGCTCGAGGAATACCTCAGCACCTCGTCCATACCAGAGCATGATCAATATGTAGCTGAAAGTCAGTTCCTCGATACGTTAGTGTTTTCACTTCTATTCGCGATACTTTTCATTCTCGGAATTCAGTTTTTTTTTCCATTCGCCATTATTGAATTGGAAGCCCATTCAAAAGCTATTTATTTAATACTCTTAGTGGCGAAATTCGTTTCTTTATTACCCGCCATGATAATTTCATATTGCGGATCAAGAATGACGGCCATATACATAAAAAAGTTTCTCCACATGGGTAATGAATTAATGGATCAAATAAAAAGTTTTTCAATCGCAACGTTGCAAAATTTGGAATTGACTCATGACCGAGAAATGATAATCGAAAGCGATGCGAGTATTCTAGAGGAACGAGAATACCACTTGAATTTACTAAACCGAAGAAAAAATGCCATTTATGAAAACGTAGATAAAAACATCGCTTATTTTGCAAAACAACGCATGAAAATGCATAAGTACGTAAGCTTACATTATAAACGTTTTTTATCCTCTTTCATTCTTGAATACTTTCGAAATCATGACTTGTTTTTAGGATCAATAAATATTTGAAAACATATTATGAGGCTGTATGCTCCGTTGTATTTTCGTGTATATGCTCTCTTCAAGTTGTTCTCGGCATCCATATACTTCAGGTATGAGTTATATTTCATTATACGTACGCTAGTACATACCCACTCAATAGAAATTAAAAATATTATCACTAGGAATCGATATTAGAATAATGTTCTCGAAATTACTCTTCCTTTTTTTTCCTAGCATAATATCCAAACACCTTTAAATTACCTAAAACAGGCGCTGTTCATTAAATGTGATAACTGAAGTAAATAAATTGAGGTGGTAATAATATTGGTAAGAATACGCAGTAACGCGCTGCCTTTAATATTCCATACCGAGGGACAACCAACCGGAGGTAATGGGTCCTCCCATCGATTTTGAAAACTTGTCAAATTGACGATTTTAGTTAATAGTTGGCAAATCGGTGATTTCACATTATTAACCCTGAAAGTACTATGTTAGAACATATAACATTAAGTACCAGGTGGGGTATTATGCGACCCCGCATCATATTGGAACATAAAGTACCAGGTGGGGTATTATACAACCCCAAAACACAGTATGTGCAGTGGGGTCATATAATACCCCACCTGGTACTTTATGTTCTAATATGAAGCAAAGTCGTATAATACCCCATCTGGTACTTTATACTTTAATAAGAAGCAGGTCGTATAATACCCCACCTAGTACTTAATGTTATAAGATGTTCTAACATAATACTTTCACGGTTAGAAGAAATAGTATGTGATTTAATGAACACCTTGTATGGTTGGGGTACTACCTAACCCCACCTGGTACTTAACATCGTGTATATTACTGGGGTTATATACTACCCCGCCTGGTACTTACAGGGTTAATAGTTGACTAATTCTTAAATCAGTTGTTGGTAATTAATAATTCATCATACATTGAAATTGACTAACTTAAAGATCAAAATGAATTCCTACATGACCATAGGCTATCTAATTGTAAAATGAAAACGCAAGACTTACTACTCAACTGATACTTGGTGTAGGAGGAAGTAAGCCGCAGACGAATAGCCAAAGACGTACCCATAGGGGGAGGCGGGAGCTTTCCTTTTTAGCTCGTGGAAATTGGTAAATTTGGAGTTTTAGCGTAAAAGTAGTTAACTTGACAAATCGTGGTGATAAGCAATATTAAAAATAAGACAGATGAGTTTTCTTAAATAAAATTTTCCAGCTTTTGCAATTGGCAAGTTTTGGAATTTACCAACTTGACAACTTATATAAAAGTTGAAAAAATTTCCTTCGCGCGTTATCTTACGAATTAAAAAAAATTTGGGACGGGTAAAAAATAACAAAGTAGCGTAAAATACTAATGTTTATCAACATTAACCAAGTGTGGAAGAAAATTTACCAACTTATTATCTTGTACAGAAGATTAAAAAGTTTCATTCGCTCTTCGCGCATTGTTTTTGTTACAAATTTCAAACATTTTAATCCATGATTCCTTATATCATAGCTTAACCATACATAGATTGCTCACCGGTATGTATGAATTTATCACTCATGTCATAAATTTTGAAAAAGTAGTCAGAAAATTCTTTACTAAAGCGTCGGTTATAATGGCACTGAATTTTTCACAGAAAAAGTTGAACCTGTGTTTTTTTATGGAACCGTTTATAATAGTCAGTGAATCAGGCAATAAAAGATTCTCTAGGTTTCAGTGAAAAGTTGAAATATTTTAACTTTTCAGTGAATTTCTACGGTGTCAAACATTTGTTTGTTCATGTTACTCTGTTATCACTTCAAAGTAATGGGGATTTTTGGATAGTTCTAGCCATTCCGTGAAAATTTCATTGACACAGTCAGTGCCATTATAACCGACGCTTAATTCAGGGTACAAGTAGACATGGCGCGCTAGTGTCGATGTAGGTAAAATGTTGGACGATTGATAATGAAAACATGATACAGTACATTGTATCTTATGAGGGATTTTATGTTTTTTGGAAATATCGTGAAAGCGGCAGGGTTTTAGAAAAAAATTGGTAAAACTCAACTTATAGAGCGTAAAATTTCCTATTAAATGGTGCCAAAAGTTTTCATTTAGCTACGTTGCATCTGTCAGGAGTAAACGCCATAATGAATTTACCTGTACGAGTAAATAACAACTCACCTATTACTACACTGTGGAACAGAGCAAATAGAATTGCTCTTAATGAAAAATTACCAATTTGCTGAAATTAAAACATTGAAGAATGAACATTTTTTTCTACGTTATAAGTACACCGTGCGTCCAAGCGATTCGGGTACAATCAGCAAAAAAACCTCTTCTCCAATTAGTTAAAATTGATTTTTTCAAATTTAAAAAAATCGTAATGCAGTTGAAATTAATTTATGAGCCTTAAAATTTATTAAAGTAATTTTAAAAATAATTTCTAATTTAGAAATTGAAGTTCAACTCTTACTATGTTGTCAACAAACTGAGATTTTTGCACTGATTTTACCCGATCACTTGGACGCACGGTATAGTTTTGCTGCAGTTATTTTTAAAGACTAGCAAGACTGTAGAATCTTATTTTTTTTTAGAGCAAAACAAAAAAAAAGGTAAAAAGTTGGAAAATTTCATGATATTAGTTGGCAATTTTCGGTTTTCTACCCTCCACCCCCTCCCCCGAAACATATCCTTGGCACGTCCCCGTTCATACCAACATGAAATGTGAACTTTCATCAATTCGTTTCACCTAAAATTGAAGAAATATTATTCAAGCCATGATTGTATACTCAGGTTATAGATGGGCGCGCCCTAGTTGACATTTGGTCGACAACGCTATTAATATTGTTACTATGTGTTGTGACTTACATCGTCAATGAAGATTGTCAAGTCATTGCTGTGATTGAAGATCACGTAAGTGACAATATGAGTATTCTTATATTCTTTCAGTGTACTTATTCTTTGGAAGAGAAATCAACCTCTACTTATTTTCTTCCATATTTAATTTTATATTGTATTTAATGTCGTAAACGTTCTTCCGATGAGAAAAATTAAATCATAATTTAATGGTAACATTATTCAAAAAATCTTGTGAAATGCATAATGTTCAAATTTCTAAAACATTAAACTTGATTGTGGCTTATTTTTGTTGCATAATTTCATACCTGTTGAAAGGCATCACTAAATTACACATTTTTTGCCCAAATTCATGAAATCGCGAGAAAACGACCTTGAAACGCGCTACTTCCATACATAGGACCACATCTTATTAATTTCAGTAATGGAACGAAATTTTTGAGAACTGAACGTAGTGGAACGTAACGGATCAATTTTGTTAGTGTTCCGTTATTTTACATTGTTTTCATTTTTTGAAATTTGAATGCTGGAAAAATTGTTCCTAAAACCCTGCAACTCCAGTGCAATGTGCCTTTTTTGATGTGAAATTGAAATTTGATTATTCGTCTCTCATCAATAAAATAAAAAAAATAAAAAAGATGAAACTCAAACTCATAACTTTATCAACTCGAACTGAAAAAGCGTTAAAGAACAGAATCGAATATAAAGGAAGGGAACGGGAATGTAACAGAACATAACGTAATCTCCCAAGTTCGAACGTAACGTAATGGAAACGTAACGGAATGACCCAGGAACGGATACTAGAATGGGAACGGAACGTAACACGATCCGTTATTACAGCCTTGCACAGCGCGACGTTTGATATACTACACCACGATACGATAATGTTGTATGTTCCCATCATGCTAATGACTATTACAGCAGAATAATTTTTGGTTTTTCTCTAAAATCGATATAATTTGGCTAGACTACACGGAGTGATGGTTTTCTCGCACCTGTATCACAAAATGCAGAATAAAGTTAACGTTTCTGAAAAATAAGACTTATTGATATGAGATTTGCCAAGCAGTGTGATACTTGTTTATTTGAGTACCTTTTTTTGAGGCTTGTAAGTACTTCGTATTCACACTTTTTTTTTTTGTTTTAGGTGCAAAACCTATGTAATGAAGTTTATTCGATTCCTTGGTATCTACTTCCAAAGAAGAATCGTAAAATGATTACTTTATTATTGATTCAATGTCAGCAAATACCACAATGTCGAATTTTTGGAATGTATCCATTTGGCCCACCTCTGGTACCACTGGTTCTTAACTTGGGTTACTCCTATATTTCTGTTTTACGAGTCATTATGTTGAAAAAATCTAAATAAAACTGCTTCTAAACGAACTTAATTTTTAAGAAATGTTGCTTAATCCATCCACCCAATTTAGCTATTTAAAGTATTCTATAAGTTATATTACTTACCTTTATGCATCAATCTCACTTATCTAATGTATTCTAGTTTATTATATAACTTTTCGAATCACCTTATTAAAATATGTAACCTAATTCATGTTGAGAAAAATATGCACATGATCAACATTAACTAAAAGTATTGTTCTTTTGTTATTTTACTCCTAATATTGTGTACTTGAGATCTACGATTTACATAAGTAATTGAAAAAACGTTAGCAGCATGCCGCATATTGCAGGAACTGAGTTCTTAACTGGTGCTTTGTTCAGTTATTTCCAAACTTGAACAAGCCCTAGTTAAAAACTCGGTTACAGTAATGTGGCATGACCACTTGCATTTTCTTTCCTTAGTTACGAAGAAATTTATTTTTCTTTATACACATTACGAAAATGCAATATTACTCCCGCTCGACTATCTACGAAAATGAACGATTTCAAACAAGTTTTTCATCACAGTATGGCGAAAAGTTATTACTTTTCATCACAGTGTGACGAAAAGTACGATTCTTTAGTTCTTTACATGACATCATCTCTTTATCATACCTTACCACCACACTCGTTACCAATTCTACCTGCAAGTTCATGAGATTAGGTTTAATTGATGAAGTAAAAATTAGTTATGATTATACCTCATTTGGTATTTAATTTCATATTCTGCTGTTTCATAGTGTGTATAAAAAAAAATATCTTACAATATAGGAGACGAAGTGAATATTTTTGTCTTGTGCGATTGGCTTCACCCACGTTCGGCTCGTTCCGCCAACATTTGCCCTCGACAAAAAAACATCACTTTCGCCTCCTGTATAGTAATATACAGGGATGGAAAGCCGAAAAATAAAGCTTGCGCTTTTGGCTTTCAGCTAGGTTTTTGAGAAATAAAACTTTTAGATTTAGCTTTAAACTTCTCAGGTTTTATAGCTAGCTTTTAGCTAGCTTTCAGCTTTTAAAACTTTTGGCTTGAATCTTTGAATTTTCTTAATAAACAACACAAGTTGGCAACGCTGACATGAGTTTATTACGATGTTGCCATTGGCAACTTGCCAATAGTTCAAAACCAAAAAGCTAAAAAAAAGCTGTATTTGTGAAGGCTTTTGGCTAGCTTTTAGCTGAACATCCTAAAACTTTTGAACTTTTAGTTTTTGGCTATCTGCTTAAATTTGGCCAACTTTCAGCTTTCGGCTTTCAGCTTTCGGCTAGCTTTCTATCCTTTTTAATATATTATTTCTTCAAACAAAATATACTAAATCATTTGTAAAGAACAGCAATCATTGAAAATCCCTACCTTATCTTGAGGTACCGTTTAGTACTTTGTGATGAAACATCCGAAAACCGAGTGATTTCATTTTGAAATAAAGTTATAGTGATAAATCGTAACATTTAGTTATTAAATTTATTTACTAAAGTAATAATATTTATATAAATAATAAAAATCATAATGAATATTATTATACTGGGCAATTAAATTATTTAATTTGTTTAATAAAATTATATTAAAAGAATCTCTATTTTGCAAATTTATTATTATAGATTAGCTTCTTTAAAGTTCTGAAAACTTTCAACTTTGACCTCATTTTGGCAGTTGTTAGCATCAACTTTAACAATAAGATTTTTTTCATGTTTTCTTAAGGTCCTTTCTCAATTAGGAACTTATCTTCGTCCACTCCACTTTTTGAAAAAAATACGATATTCGGCCACCCTATAATCTTGTCTTGCTTTACCGTATCACATAAAGATAGAAAATTCTGAAGCTTTGGTAATCTCTTTAGCCTCCCTCAAACTTTGAATAAACCATCAGCTTGACGAATTAAAGGCAAAAAGCCCAGTCGCCAATTGGGCTACAAAGACCGAGCCCAACAAACAAACGACATTTGTCGACCATTCAATACGCCACTGTAAACCATCATTGTAAGCTGCATCGAAAATCTGAGAAAATCACACAGATAAACAGATTTGTATTAACTTCTCGGTACATTTTGAGCGACTCTCATTTGACTAATCAAATACAAATAGTCTATGAGACCTCTCTGAACACTCCTTCACAAAGTAAAAATATAGAAAATTCTTGAATGCAATGCTTAAAAAAAGTTCCAAAAATGGGAACATGGTAGAATGAGTGAAATTGCTAGTCGATGAAAAAAAAATTAATTTTATAGCGAAGATTTAAAGAAAAAAAAAAAGTAAAATTTGTGACATTTTTGTCAAAAAAAAATTAAAAAATTAGGGTTCGGAGCAAAACACCGATTTAGGCCAGCAAAGATCCTCTAAAAATTTTTGATTATATTTAAGGTGGTGCTTCGGAAAATAAGTAGGTAATTTCGAAAAAGTTGATTTTAAAATAAAGAAATGAAAAAATAGAAAAAATAAATGCTAAATGCCCTCAAACAAAGTCTCTAAAACAATATATTATAATTTCAAATCATTTCGTTGCGTTATTTTTGAGAAAAACACTGCTAATGAAAATTATATCCTATTTTCATTGGCAGTGTTTTTCTCAGAAATAACGCAACGAAATAATTTGAAATTATAATATATTGTTTTAGAGACTTTGTTTGAAGGCATTTAGCATTTATTTTTACAATTTTTTCATTTTTTTACTAAAAAAACAACTTTTTCGCATTCACCAACTTATTTTCCGAAGCACCGCCTTAAGAAATGTGAACTGTTGGCAAAACTTCGTTCTCTCTCAATTTATCCAGTACTCTTCCCCATATTGTATTGAAGCTGTTTTTCTTTCTCATGGTTTCATATACGATACGTACCGTACTCTTTCTTTTTATTGCTACGTCTCTGAAGATAGATTCGAATCTGTTATTACATTTTAGCGGTCGATTTGCTTCCTCTGGTGAGGAAAGAAGAAATGATTTATTTTTCCTGTTATTGCGTGAGATGCAACCATACCAGCATGTTTTGAAAATATCGATTTTTTTAATATTTTTATTTGGCTTCATATTCATAATGCCACAAAAGTAGCATTGATTCTCGGAACTTATGCTTCTGTGATTTTTTTTTTGTAAATATTTGTAATAAAGATCTTTAATATTTCGCATCCATGTATCTGCATATTTTCAATTTTTGATTTTTTTTCATTTTCTACTTACTCTGCGTTGAAGTAAGTTTTAGATATTTTCTCAATTTTGGATTTTTTCCATTTTTATATTTTTAGTCAATTTTTTCATTTTGCAAAATTTTTTCTATATTAAATTTAAAATTTAAAACTTCTCGCTCCATTCAGATTATCCGGAACTGAGTCAGTTTACCCTTTTTCGTATTTCCTCTCGATAGCCTTGATATTTCATACATCTGAAATAATTTAAAATACACACGAAATTTCGATAATGGACAATTTCAGATCATCGAATTTACATCGCATTTCCAATTTTCAACATTTTCTTCATCCTTCACAATGCAATCTTCGCATAAAAAATCGCTTCATTTATTTCGTAATATTTTTTATTTACTCCCACGTCACCGCCTCTTCATTTCCATACCAGCTACCTTGAAAACTGCCTTGATTTCGTTGAAAATAAAATGAAAAAATGAAAAAACACCATAATCGTCCACATTTATACCGTATATTTAAATAAATCACAAATTATTTTCAAGGTTTACGTAAATACATTCACCGAGTAAGTACATGAGAAGGTGATGCTGAAAAAGAGGCAAAAAAATACGTAAACGTCGATAAATAAAAGAAAACGAAAAAAGACCTATTATATAAATTAGAATAAATTCATTTTTTCACCATATTGAATTCACTATAGGTACGAACATGATGAAGATGAATGAAAAATACCTAGATAATTTAAATTAAAGAAGACTCGTAATATATAATTGGTGCGGGAGGTAAATTAAAAGAAAACAATTTCGTTTCCCCTTTTTATTTTGACACGGCGTATTGATTATATAAAGAAGTTCCTTTAAAGAATCAATAAGCCGAGTCAAAGATAAGAAGTGGTTAAGGCGAATGGATCGATTTGTAGTTTTTATCATTAGGCTTAACAACTTAATACAACTACGATGAAATGTTAAGCAACAAAAACTCATAAATACAACCTCTATATCACCTATGTCACCAACACCACTAATGAAACCTTTACATCAAAGTATCCCAAAACTTATAACTAGGAAAAAAAAAACACGAAAGAACTGAAAGAAGACCTCAAGTATAATACACATAGTCGATGGCACACGAGTGCAATATTACGAAAATATAAATACCGTGCATATCCCTTCAAAAAGAACCCTGTCGATAAAAAAAAATGTATATGTAACTTATTTCACTACACACTCAAATGTCACAAAACGTATACTTGGTAACCCTTAATATACCAACTCGTAACAACGTTATATCGAACATTTATCACAAACTGTATACAGTATATATTTCCACGTAGACTAGATAAAACAAATACTAATCTATAGGCGAAATAAAGAAATAAAATTCATCGTTTAAGCTATCACAGGCCCATGACCATGGCCGGCGACTGATTGAGTGGGTACATCGACAACATCTGTAGTTGTTTCCGAAGCTGATGGTTTAACTGCCGAATCGTTCTCCAATTGTTGTTGCCACATTGTGGCGTACAAACCATTCATATTGATTAAATCTTGATGCCTATAAAAACGTCGAAATATTTAACATTCGTTTCGTAGTTTCTTTCGATTAATTATCAAATATGANAAAATATGTAACCTAATTCATGTTGAGAAAATATGCACATGATCAACATTAAACTAAAAGTATTGTTCTTTTGTTATTTTACTCCTAATATTGTGTACTTGAGATCTACGATTTACATAAGTAATTGAAAAAACGTTAGCAGCATGCCGCATATTGCAGGAACTGAGTTCTTAACTGGTGCTTTGTTCAGTTATTTCCAAACTTGAACAAGCCCTAGTTAAAAAGGTTACAGTAATGTGGCATGACCACTTGCATTTTCTTTCCTTAGTTACGAAGAAATTTATTTTTCTTTATACACATTACGAAAATGCAATATTACTCCCGCTCGACTATCTACGAAAATGAACGATTTCAAACAAGTTTTTCATCACAGTATGGCGAAAGTTATTACTTTTCATCACAGTGTGACGAAAAGTACGATTCTTTAGTTCTTTACATGACATCATCTCTTTATCATACCTTACACCACACTCGTTACCAATTCTACCTGCAAGTTCATGAGATTAGGTTTAATTGATGAAGTAAAAATTAGTTATGATTATACCTCATTTGGTATTTAATTTCATATTCTGCTGTTTCATAGTGTGTATAAAAAAAATATCTTACAATATAGGAGACGAAGTGAATATTTTTGTCTTGTGCGATTGGCTTCACCCACGTTCGGCTCGTTCCGCCAACATTTGCCCTCGACAAAAAACATCACTTTCGCCTCCTGTATAGTAATATACAGGGATGGAAAGCCGAAAAATAAAGCTTGCGCTTTTGGCTTTCAGCTAGGTTTTTGAGAAATAAAACTTTTAGATTTAGCTTTAAACTTCTCAGGTTTTATAGCTAGCTTTTAGCTAGCTTTCAGCTTTTAAAAACTTTTGGCTTGAATCTTTGAATTTTCTTAATAAACAACACAAGTTGGCAACGCTGACATGAGTTTATTACGATGTTGCCATTGGCAACTTGCCAATAGTTCAAAACCAAAAAGCTAAAAAAAAGCTGTATTTGTGAAGGCTTTTGGCTAGCTTTTAGCTGAACATCCTAAAAACTTTTGAACTTTTAGTTTTTGGCTATCTGCCTAAATTTGGCCAACTTTCAGCTTTCGGCTTTCAGCTTTCGGCTAGCTTTCCATCCCTTTTAATATATTATTTCTTCAAACAAAATATACTAAATCATTTGTAAAGAACAGCAATCATTGAAAATCCCTACCTTATCTTGAGGTACCGTTTAGTACTTTGTGATGAAACATCCGAAAACCGAGTGATTTCATTTTGAAATAAGTTATAGTGATAAATCGTAACATTTAGTTATTAAATTTATTTACTAAAGTAATAATATTTATATAAATAATAAAAATCATAATGAATATTATTATACTGGCAATTAAATTATTTAATTTGTTTAATAAAATTATATTAAAAGAATCTCTATTTTGCAAATTTATTATTATAGATTAGCTTCTTTAAAGTTCTGAAAACTTTCAACTTTGACCTCATTTTGGCAGTTGTTAGCATCAACTTTAACAATAAGATTTTTTTCATGTTTTCTTAAGGTCCTTTCTCAATTAGGAACTTATCTTCGTCCACTCCACTTTTTGAAAAAAATACGATATTCGGCCACCCTATAATCTTGTCTTGCTTTACCGTATCACATAAAGATAGAAAATTCTGAAGCTTTGGTAATCTCTTTAGCCTCCCTCAAACTTTGAATAAACCATCAGCTTGACGAATTAAAGGCAAAAAGCCCAGTCGCCAATTGGGCTACAAAGACGAGCCCAACAAACAAACGACATTTGTCGACCATTCAATACGCCACTGTAAACCATCATTGTAAGCTGCATCGAAAATCTGAGAAAATCACACAGATAAACAGATTTGTATTAACTTCTCGGTACATTTTGAGCGACTCTCATTTGCTAATCAAATACAAATAGTCTATGAGACCTCTCTGAACACTCCTTCACAAAGTAAAAATATAGAAAATTCTTGAATGCAATGCTTAAAAAAAGTTCCAAAAATGGGAACATGGTAGAATGAGTGAAATTGCTAGTCGATGAAAAAAAAATTAATTTTATAGCGAAGATTTAAAGAAAAAAAAAAAGTAAAATTTGTGACATTTTTGTCAAAAAAAAATTAAAAAATTAGGGTTCGGAGCAAAACACCGATTTAGGCCAGCAAAGATCCTCTAAAAATTTTTGATTATATTTAAGGTGGTGCTTCGGAAAATAAGTAGGTAATTTCGAAAAAGTTGATTTTAAAATAAAGAAATGAAAAAATAGAAAAAATAAATGCTAAATGCCCTCAAACAAAGTCTCTAAAACAATATATTATAATTTCAAATCATTTCGTTGCGTTATTTTTGAGAAAAACACTGCTAATGAAAATTATATCCTATTTTCATTGGCAGTGTTTTTCTCAGAAATAACGCAACGAAATAATTTGAAATTATAATATATTGTTTTAGAGACTTTGTTTGAAGGCATTTAGCATTTATTTTTACAATTTTTTCATTTTTTTACTAAAAAAACAACTTTTTCGCATTCACCAACTTATTTTCCGAAGCACCGCCTTAAGAAATGTGAACTGTTGGCAAAACTTCGTTCTCTCTCAATTTATCCAGTACTCTTCCCCATATTGTATTGAAGCTGTTTTTCTTTCTCATGGTTTCATATACGATACGTACCGTACTCTTTCTTTTTATTGCTACGTCTCTGAAGATAGATTCGAATCTGTTATTACATTTTAGCGGTCGATTTGCTTCCTCTGGTGAGGAAAGAAGAAATGATTTATTTTTCCTGTTATTGCGTGAGATGCAACCATACCAGCATGTTTTGAAAATATCGATTTTTTTAATATTTTTATTTGGCTTCATATTCATAATGCCACAAAAGTAGCATTGATTCTCGGAACTTATGCTTCTGTGATTTTTTTTTTGTAAATATTTGTAATAAAGATCTTTAATATTTCGCATCCATGTATCTGCATATTTTTCAATTTTTGATTTTTTTTCATTTTCTACTTACTCTGCGTTGAAGTAAGTTTTAGATATTTTCTCAATTTTGGATTTTTTCCATTTTTATATTTTTAGTCAATTTTTTCATTTTGCAAAATTTTTTTCTATATTAAATTTAAAATTTAAAACTTCTCGCTCCATTCAGATTATCCGGAACTGAGTCAGTTTACCCTTTTTCGTATTTCCTCTCGATAGCCTTGATATTTCATACATCTGAAATAATTTAAAATACACACGAAATTTCGATAATGGACAATTTCAGATCATCGAATTTACATCGCATTTCCAATTTTCAACATTTTCTTCATCCTTCACAATGCAATCTTCGCATAAAAAATCGCTTCATTTATTTCGTAATATTTTTTATTTACTCCCACGTCACCGCCTCTTCATTTCCATACCAGCTACCTTGAAAACTGCCTTGATTTCGTTGAAAATAAAATGAAAAAATGAAAAAACACCATAATCGTCCACATTTATACCGTATATTTAAATAAATCACAAATTATTTTCAAGGTTTACGTAAATACATTCACCGAGTAAGTACATGAGAAGGTGATGCTTGAAAAAGAGGCAAAAAAATACGTAAACGTCGATAAATAAAAAAGAAAACGAAAAAAGACCTATTATATAAATTAGAATAAAATTCATTTTTTCACCATATTGAATTCACTATAGGTACGAACATGATGAAGATGAATGAAAAATACCTAGATAATTTAAATTAAAGAAGACTCGTAATATATAATTGGTGCGGGAGGTAAATTAAAAGAAAACAATTTCGTTTCCCCTTTTTATTTTTGACACGGCGTATTGATTATATAAAGAAGTTCCTTTAAAGAATCAATAAGCCGAGTCAAAGATAAGAAGTGGTTAAGGCGAATGGATCGATTTGTAGTTTTTATCATTAGGCTTAACAACTTAATACAACTACGATGAAATGTTAAGCAACAAAAACTCATAAATACAACCTCTATATCACCTATGTCACCACACACCACTAATGAACGCCTTTACATCAAAGTATCCCAAAACTTATAACTAGGAAAAAAAAAACACGAAAGAACTGAAAGAAGACCTCAAGTATAATACACATAGTCGATGGCACACGAGTGCAATATTACGAAAATATAAATACCGTGCATATCCCTTCAAAAAGAACCCTGTCGATAAAAAAAAAATGTATATGTAACTTATTTCACCACACACTCAAATGTCACAAAACGTATACTTGGTAACCCTTAATATACCAACTCGTAACAACATTATATCGAACATTTATCACAAACTGTATACAGTATATATTTCCACGTAGACTAGATAAAACAAATACTAATCTATAGGCGAAATAAAGAAATAAAATTCATCGTTTAAGCTATCACAGGCCCATGACCATGGCCGGCGACTGATTGAGTGGGTACATCGACGGGATCTGTAGTTGTTTCCGAAGCTGATGGTTTAACTGCCGAATCGTTCTCCAATTGTTGTTGCCACATTGTGGCGTACAAACCATTCATATTGATTAAATCTTGATGCCTATAAAAACGTCGAAATATTTAACATTCGTTTCGTAGTTTCTTTCGATTAATTATCAAATATGAATTTTATGTACCTTCCACGTTCGCAAATTTCGCCATTTTTCAATACCATAATTTCATCCGCGTGAATAATAGTCGACAATCTATGAGCTACAATTATCGTCGTCCTGTTGCTGCATATTTTCGCCAATGATGCCTTTAAAAAAAAAAAGAAAACTCCGGTATATTATTCGTACGCATAAGCTAACTGCATTGTTTAACATTTCACATAAAGTGGGAAAAAAATTTCAATAAAACCGGTAAAAAGTGCCGAAGGTTCTTGGCATAAATTTGAATCAAGTTAAAACGCGAATTTATTACCTGAATGTTGCGCTCCGATAACGTATCCAAAGAGCTGGTCGCTTCGTCCAGCAGCACGATCATCGGAGATTTCAAAAACGTTCGAGCGATAGCGACCCGTTGTTTTTCACCGCCGCTTAGTTTCAATCCTCTTTCACCGACCTGCGTGAAATAAACGAAATATTTTCAGCAATTTAAATGGCGCCAAAAATCGTTTCAAGTTATTTCAGTTTTTTTTTTTTTTCTAAATTCTCATTTCAATAGAATGTCGCTTTTCGCCATTCATTCTCGTTTTATCGAGACTACGACATGTATGATATCATTGAGATACTTCGAACGATTTGAATAATGGAGGGAACACAGAGTTGAATTATTATTTCATATTTTCACAAATCATATCTTTGAACATAAAAAGTTTCCATTCATTTTTATTCATACGTTATACCGAGAAATCTACTTCCCTTTATAGAAGAGTTTTTGATGAAAAAATGAGCTATTCCAGTTCGTCGAATTTTGCAAGACATGCTCAAGAGGAGGTAAAAGCAGATTTTTAACGCCAATGTGTCAAGTCGCGAGCCCTCAATGGGCCCTGAAAAAAAAACTCGGGCCCGGGAGAAATCCCCCTCCTCTTTCTGCTCAGGTCTGATTTAAAATTTACTAATCAACGTCCAAATTTTCACACGCTAAAAGAACATTAAGTGGGCACTCATTCAAATTGATATTAATTATTCATTCTGTAGTATTTTTATTTATGTGAATAAAATGGCCTCACTGGGTGAATCCGGACTGAGTCATCACATGAAAAAAAAGGCCAAATTTATAAGGCAAATAATATGTCCAAGTAATTCAGTAATGACCAGCACGACATGTTTCTCAATAATTTAATGAAGATGAAATTACGTTTTTTTTTTTTTTTTTTTAATAATCATTAAATTTGCTCACGTAATATATATTAAAAAATCGACATGACGTGTATTAGAATTATACTTCAAATTTTTTTTTTTTATCGGTTACAGTCAGTGAAGTAACTAAGGGAAACCTGAGGACACCCGAGCCCTCCTTCAGTACGATTTCTTTTTACTTTAAAAAGAATGATAATCGCAAAATGAAAGGTTATGGGGCTGTTGTCGTTATTTTGTGTAAAAATTTTAAAATTTACAATACTTATTTTTGAAATGAATGTTCATTTAGTCGCCTAGAACAGTCAAACATTTAATCTTAATACCTGTACACAAACAGTTACACAATTGTCCAATCCTACCTAAATGAGTAGGTGAATAAATACGTACCTATCAAAAAATTTACAATAAAGAGAACAGGTTGTCGCTCTTTTGGCTCCGGTACTACATAGTTCGAGTGGTAACACTTGGTTGTATGTTTGATGTTTTGGGAAGTGGTGTAAGGGGGGGAGGGAAGTTATGCTATAGCTTCTAAAAATGTTTGAAAAAATATCGGAAAAGTGGAATTTCCATTTGCTACATTTTTAGATTTTTCAACTACCACTCGAAACGATAACACTTATAAAAATACACGTTTTTATTCAAACTCAATTTTTTTCAGCACTTTGCATCCCCTAAAGAGACTTTGAAAAAATTATATGTTGTACCTAAAGATAGGACGAAGTTATGAAAAAAATTCAACGATGGCACTCCAAATTTTTTTTTATTTTTTTTTGAAATTCCTCACCCCCCCCCTTTCTAAAATGAAGAAAAAATTTCAAAGAAAAATTAAAAAAAATTATCGTACGAACATACATGTACTACGTATAATCTGTGAAAATTTTAAAAATTTCCCCTCCTTTCTAAAAATATCGCGAATTGAAATTTATAAACTGCGATAATTCTGAAAATGGTGGGGTAGGGGGTCAAAAATTCAGGTCGAATGTTTTTAGGTTCCAAGTAATATTTGGAACCACTAATAAAATCAATTTTTAATAAAGATTTAATATTTTTTAATTTTGAAAATTAATAGTTTTATTTAACTTAGAATCTTAATTAATAAAAGTGAAGAAAAAATAATATTTCATAATGAAAAATTAGTATAACAATTTCATATCTAAAATTTTGAATTATTAAAGAATAATTCTCATAGAACTAAAAATTGAATTTAATGATCAAATTAAATTCATTATTAATAATATTTTATTAATAAAAAATATTAAAATTAAAAGTATTAAAAATTAAAGATTTATTATATTTAATACTAAAGGAATAAATATTCATAATTTTCTTTTTATTTTATTAATTAATTAATTAATTTTATTAATATATATCTATATATTTTAATTTCCAATTTAAAAAATTTTTTCTAAAATATAAAATAATTTCATATACATATTTTTTTTCTTTATAATTATATAAATTTTGAACCTAATTTTCATTCTATTAAATTTAATTATTAATAAAAATTTAAACATAAATTTTCTTAATTCAATTGAATGTGGATTCAATGGCCAAATTTGCATCAAGGTCCAATTTCAACTACTTAATGAGGAAGGCATTTCACTTGATGATTTAATCACAATTTTGATTCGAAAAGCAAATTTTGATTTTTTTCGTGAGTAAAAATGGTAGAAATGATTCTTAGACGCTCATAAATCCAACATTAATGATTAAAAAAATCGAAAAAATTTTTCAGTACATGGTTCTTGAAATTTTTTTTCAGTTTTTCAATCTTTGTCTCAAGTCTCAATCCGAGAAGAATTAGGTTTTTTTTTTTTTGAAAAATACAGACCATAACTTCATCCTTCTATTACCCTATATCTATCCCTGGAATCGACAAGTTGGCCGGTTTAACTATGGAAGCCTGGTTTTCTAGTACCAATCAATAAAAATTTGAATTATTATAAAAATAGAAAATAATGGACCAAAATTTCATTATAAATAAATATTTGAAGGTGTTTCGATGTTGAATATTTTCATTTACATAAAAAAATTGCTTTGAAAAGGATAATAAGTTTTTAATTTAAATATTTATTACCTCTATCACATCATAAACATAATTGTTCAGAAACAAGACATGACCTGGAGTTTGTCAGGCAGTGTAATCAATAATGTATCAAATTTAATGGCTGTTGAGTTTTTTTTTTACTTATTTTAATTTTTTTTTAAATATATATTTTTATTTATTTATTTATTTATTTAAGGCAAAAAATAGGATACAATAATCAATATGAGATAAACATACCTCTAACATTTCCAACAATCAGTACCGTATACTGGCCCTTTAAAGGCAAAAGCCTTCGTAAACCTACCACACTCCCGTCTGAATAGGGCAACCCTTTGAAAATTTTTGTTTTAGTAGATCGTACAGGTCGTCGTTCCATCTAGACCTTTGTTTTTTTTTTCTATTACATGCCAAACAGTTAGTCTGTAGCCCAATTCCATTTGTTATTCTTTATTATGATTATAAATATATTCAAATTGTTCCTAGAAGTAACTTAAAATTGTTCAGATAAAAATATATTTATTCTGAGTTTTTTTATATGTCATCACAACTATTAAGCTTTTAACTGAGATCACTATCCTCAGATCTGAACCTACACAACAACTCAGCTTCACTAACGCAACATAGCTGCTTATGTTTTTCCATCATTGAATACCCATTTCATTTCGATCACCGAGATAACTCGTAGCTACCCATAAATATAAATTCTATAAAAATTTAATCCCCGATACAAATCGATTCGTTCCACCAATGTCAAGGTCGCGGCTAAAAAATCTAGGTCATTTAAATGGCAGACATCGCGTAGAATTTCTCGACGACGCGATCAAATTGGCCGATAATACGAGAAATTTACCATACGCCTAAACCACTCACCAAATCTTTCCAACTTATTCGCCGTTTTACGTACCTGCGTATTATATAAATCGGGAAATGTAAGTATGCGTTCGTGAATATCAGCGTTCTTAGCCGCCTCTATGATTTCGCTTTCAGCAGCGTCCGTTTTACCATATTGTATATTATACCTGCGCACAAAGAAGAGAAAAAAGTCACCCAACATATAATGAACCGCCACTGACGCCACCGCTTAAAATCACCTTGTCGGGCGGGGCGCATGAAAAGAAGAACAAATACAAAAAAACCACGAACGCCGACAGACGTCTATAAAACAAGGTGAAACGCGCGCCGCCCGATTTCCTATGAGGAAGAAATTTTTTCGAGTTCATTTACTTTATGCTATTGTTGAACAGTACAGTGTCCTGTGGGACGACGCCAATCGCTTTCCTTAGGCTTTCTTGAGTTACCAATTGTATGTTCTGGCCGTCGATCAATATGAAGCCGGAATTCACGTCGTAGAAGCGAAACAGTAGCCTTATAATGGTGGTTTTTCCACTACCCGATGGTCCGACCTGCAAATGTTGAGGTTATTGAAGGCGTCGCTAACAAATAAACGCGGTAAATGGTTGAGGGAATTAGACCTAATTGAGTTTACATTACTATGAATTTCTATTTGTTTGATCTTTGATGTTTATCGGTGTACTGAGTACTGGCCTAGCGGTAATACTTCCATTACTACTAATAATGATAGGTATAACTGTACGAAACGTTGGAGAAAAATTTTTATAAATAAATGCATATTCGAATTTTCGGTTGATTCGTCATTTTTTCATAATTTATTTATAAATTGATTTAATATAAAAATAATAATATTTATATTAATTAATTTTATTTATTTTAAATAAAAATAAAGAAAAAATTTTTACGCATTTAATTTTTAATTCTTTATTATCTCTATTAATTTTATTTATTTTAATTTTAATAAATTCAATATTAATATTAAAATAAATATTTTTCTTAAACATTCTTGTAGCCGATAGCTTAAACATAATTCGAGTAAAAAGCTGAGCGTTTTATAATTTGAATATTTAAAATAAAAATTAACTCATTTTTAGATGAGTTATCAACTTAAAAACAATAGCTAATACGGCCTACCTGGTTCGCGAAGGAGTAGCGCCGTCGGATATTCATGAAATTCGTTCAAAATTTGAAGAAAACTTCTCTTAAAAATGCAAAAAAAATACATTTTTATTTTTTCTGTATGCCTCAAAATGACCGATCACTCAAATTTTGAGGGAGACTGCAGAAGGAGCGAATGACTCAAATTTTTATTTTTTGATCTCATATGAAAGAGTAAGTAATGGACACCAACATACCTGAATTTCAGCTTCTTAAATGCATTTGAAGGGGAGTTGAATTAAAAAACGGATTTTTGAGGAAAATGTACGAAATTCATAAAATCTTTTTCCTTATGCTTAACGCCGGTGGTTATTTAAGAAATTCGCTTAAAAGTTGGTGAGAGACTCTTGTTAAAAATGCGAAAAAGGAACTTTTTTGTTTTTTCGATACAACTCAAAATAGCAGGTCACTCAAATTTTGAGGGGGGCTAATGAAGGGACAAATAGCTCGGAGTTTTAGTTTTTGATGTCATATGAAAAAATGAGTCACAGACACTAACATACTCAAATTTCACTTTTTCAAGTGCATTAGATGGGGAGTTGGAGCGAAAAATAGTTTTTTAAGGAAGTGTTGAGTCACGAAATTTTTTTGAATTTTTCATATCTCCTCACCAAATGAACTTAGAAAAGTCAAATTTTGGAGGTGGGGTTTTTTGTTGACAAAAATAAAATCTCTTGAATTTGGGTCAAAATGGATACAAAATGGCGGATTATCAAAATTTGAGTAGAGCCTGAGGAGCCTCAGATTAGTTTAAGTGAGATTAATATGAACTCATACGAATATTGGGAATGAGAAGTATACAATATCCCCAATTCACTTCCATACATGATGTTGGAAGGGGGAAGGAGGGTATCGACCTGAAAACGTGATGAGGGGTACACGAAAGGTTGAAAATTTTTTATTACTGTCATACGATAAAATGAGCCCAAGTCACTCACTTATTCTAAGTTTAGCTTTTCAAATGAATGTGGAGAGGGGTTAGAGCAAAAAACCGCTTTCGGAGGGGAAAAAGCTGCAGAAAATTTCATGAAACTTCCATATCTCTTCACCAAATCGACCTAGAAAAGTCAAACTTCGTGTGCAGTCTTAGTTGATGACCAGAATATCACCTCTTCAATTTGCGTCCAAATGGATGCAAAATGACGGATTGCAAAAAATGATTTGAGGAGCCTCAAGTAGTTATAATTTGAGAAATATGTGTTCATATGATTGTTACGTGGCAAGAAATACCACATTTGTTCCACTTCTTAAGTGGTTTTAGAATGGATAGGGATGGGGTTGTGGTTTTTAGACTTTGTATTGGGTGTGGTCTGTAGTTATGAAGGGGTTAACAACGTTATTCGAAAACTTGAGCGAACCTCAGTTGAAAACTCAGCTCTAGTAATGTTTCATGGCTGCTTACGTTTTTAAAAAAAATTTATTTATATATATTTTTAAAATTTTTGTATAATAAAAATTGATGTATTAGTTCAATTAAACATTCTACAATTTCATCTTTTACTAACCGTAAGAGACTGAGTTTGCTTTTTAGGTTACTTTTTTGCTCTTGTTCACTTCTTGTTACTATTCCCACCCCTCCCATCCCCTTAAAGAAACTAAAATTTTAATTTTTTTATGAATTTTTTTTTTTTTAATCTTAAAATTTTTGCAATTTTGACAGGCTGCCCACAAAGTTACTTTTCGACACTTTCTTTATGAATTTTTTGTTAAAAATTAGATAATTCCTGCAAATTCTTACTAAATACATAAAAAAATTGGCATTGCAAGGGAGGAGTCCAAGGTGTGACACTCCGATTTCTACCGAACAAATTTCATTCGAATGTGTATGTCCAGGGTATTTCATTTCCAATGACAAAGATTTTACAAATTAGAAGCTGAAGTTAAACTGAACCCATAATTTTTGTTAAAGAGTTTTGTCATCAGTCATTTAAAAATGTTAAAAATTTCTTCGCGAAAGATACCTCATGCGTCATGCCTAAAACGTATTGCCTAATGTCATTTGATTAGCTCTGCTAATCAGGTATAAAAACTTGTGTTAACTAGGTGGCCTAACATTACTTCAAAAGGTGAACTTCCGACACATTATTCGAACAAAGAAGTGTGGGTGGCCTATGGGGTCTTTTGTAGGGAATAAGGCAATACTCATTTTTTGAATTTAAATTTTAGATAGTGCTTCTACATAAAAAAGTTATTTTTAAAATCAGCTCAAAAAAATAATCATAATTTGTTTATTTGGTTGTTTATTTGCTTGCTTGCTTGCTTGTTTGTTTGTGTATTCATTCATATGTTTATTTATTTATTTACTTACTTATTTATTCGTTTGTATTAGTTGGTTGGTGTATTTACTCGTTTGTTTGTTTATTAGTTTGTTTGCTTATTTGTTTGTTTATTTATTTATTCAATTATTCGTTTGTTTGTTTGTTTGTTTATTTATTTTTTAATTTATTTATTTACTTACTTATTTATTTATTATTTATTCTTTTGTTTGTTCATTTATTTATTTATTCATTCGTTTATTAGTTTGTTTGTTTGTTTATTTATTTTTAGAGGAAGTTTTGTACAGGTTGCTCGTCATCTCTTGGAATATAAGGGAGAGAAGGATTAACGAATTAGGATTTTGAGAACTAAATGTGCAATACAGACTAAATTCCAACACAGTGATATCTAAAAGACAACTTTTAGCCTATTTTCATTTTTGAGGTTTTCTCAAAATATGAATATGTCTACCAAAGAATTGCAGTGTTTGAAGAAAAGAAAAAAAAAAAAAAAAAAACAGTAACAAGCAGCAAAAAAGTTTTAATTTCATTTTTACTTTTTAAATACGTTTTCTATGCAACACTGTAAATAATACATAATAGTGAATTAATTACTCTGAATCAGCGATATTTTTACTTCGTAGTTTGCACTGTTGTAAAACAGTGAATACTAATTCGATAAATTTCTTTTATACTCAAAAAAAATTCACATCGATTCACAAATCTGACAGCTGCGAGCACACATGCGCTTAAAATCACAACATTCTCCTTTGAGATATGATAACAAATCCGCAACCTTGTACCAGCTTATACACCGATAATTTCTCTTATCGTCATCACTCGTTAAAATGAGATTAAACGAGCGAGAATTAGATTTTCAATAAATCCCCTAACCCATATCTATATAGAGCACATAAACACACGCGTCAATAGAAATAAGTCACTAGAGTAAACATTAATCACTCACCAAAGCCACCGTTTTACCGGGTTCCACTAATAGCGATAAATTGTTCAAGACTACTCTTCCAGGAACATAGGAGAAAGTGACGTTTCTAAATTCTACTTGACCTTTGGTAACCTCTATAGGTAAAGCTCCGCGAACATCTCGTACTCGGGTTCTTCGCCTAATAAATCGAACATGCATTCCATGTCGACGAAGCTATTTTGAATTTGTCTACATAAAGCAATTAAGGGATATTGAAATATACATCTATATAGTAATCTCAATCAATTTAAAATCGTATGTCATTTACCGATAGAACGTGCCGAACCAATTCAACGGCATGTAAAGTTGCGTTAAATAAGATGCATATAGTACATAGTCTCCGGCGGTCAAGCTCTTTTGCTCTACTACTTGATACACGCAGAGTAAAGAACCTGCCAATAGTCCACCGCTGATGATGATGTTTTGAACGGAATTCAAGATATTTAGGGTGAACGAATTTTTCCATTGCTCGTCCTTGAAAAATAGTAATTTATTTAATCTCCTGCGTTTCTTTTTGGCGAATGAAAATAAACATTTAGTCGTGATAACAACCTGAAAAGCTAAAATAGCTTTGCCGTATTGCGACACTTCGTATTCTTCGGCACCGTAGTATTTGACCGTTTCGAAATTCAATAGCGAATCTACGCTTTTCGCTTTCGCTTTGTTATCTGCCAAGTTCATCTGTCTTTGGTATTTGGTACGCATTTCCGTGATAATCACCGTAAGTGCTGTAAAATAAATTTAAAATTAAAGTCAACTTCCCAGAAAATAGGCAGGAATGAGATTAAAAAATTATCAACTTTCACTCATTTTCCAAAATTTTCGAACTGTATCTAAACAAAATTTTAGAATCGTTGTTGCAAGAAAAATAGAAAAAAAAACAGTCCGTAATAATCCAGGTAAATAAAAGCTGATGTTGAACCTCGACATAATCTTCATCAAATTATAAAAAATATATAACATTTAATTATGCATTCAAATTGTTACTCATCGATCTCTCCAATGTTAATTCATCTCAGAGGGTTTAGTCTCTTAATCTTCTTAAACATGATAGCTATTACAGCTTTTCTAATTTGGGAAGGAGGTGAGGGGAGGTTGGAGTCTATACGTAATCATACGGCGAATGTCCAACTTTTCGGTATATATATATTATCATTTCCTCACACGCGAAGTACCAGCGTGTATTCATGAAATTCGCACAAACCTTGAATTTCACGTAAAAAAGATTATAATTATTCATTTTTTGGATGCGGTTGATTGGTACGGTATAATCACTTTCAAAAATGAGGCACTTTCAACATAACAAAAATCTACCCTACAGCATCGCTTCTTCAAAGATCATTTTTCCTCATACTTACTCTAATTTTCTACATATGTACTCTGAACCCCTCCTCCCTCCCCTTGCCTGTTCTACAATGTGTTCCGCTTCGAGTTCGAATACACTACCCGTATATGGCGAAGAGAACAATTCAAGTTCTACATATGCATGGTGGTTTGCCTACCCAAAATTCGAAAGACTTGAGGTACAGAGGGTGTTCCAGTTATGTTGACAATATTTTGTGAATGAGTGGTACTCGCCAAGTACAATAAAAAATATCCTCTATATATGTGTCGATATCTCCAATGAAAGGAAATTAGAGGCGCATGAAGAGCAACGATTTGTCTATAGCATGTAGTTTGAAAAAAAAAAAATGGATACTTGAAAAAATTTTTCACGAATTGGATTGTATTCAATGGTCAATGCGTATAACAAAAATGTGAAATAACATTTTTGTGTATCTGCAAACTTGAAGGAGCTATAGTATAAATTGAAAATTTTAACATTTTGTATTTTCCTAAATTTTGCAAACAAGCAAAAATTTTATCTGACTTTTTTCTTCTAATCACTGAGCATTTCATAAAAAAAAAGCATCGAGAAACTTTTTGTTGTAATCAGAGAGCACTACATTTTGGCCAAAACATTGTCCATCATAAATGAACACCTGTATACTTAAACAAATTAAGAAATCATCTGGTTAATGATCAACTGCAAATATTTTTTTCTCGAGACTGTATGGTATGAGAATAGCATGCTTGTACACAAGCATGTAAAGTTTTTTTACTCCCCCCCCCCTCCCCACCAACTGACAATTTTCTACCGATAATACTTCCTTATATTTCTCGTATTTTAACATTAATGGCGTATTCTTGAAGCTAATATTTCATAGAACAAAAATTTTCAAATTTCATTTTTACGAAAAACTGAGGGAAAAATAATACACTTTATTTATTTATTTATTTATATATCACACTTTGAATGCAACAGTGACATAACTAAAAAAAAAATTTCTTTGAATAGGACATTTTTAGAGAACAATTTTGGAGACAGTTTTCAAGTTTCAAATGGTATAACACTGCATCTGAACACTTGTAATTTATAAGCATACATATTCATCGCTATACATTTGAAATTTGAAAACTGTCTCCAAAATTGTTTTCTAAAAATGTCCAACTCAAAAAATTTTTTTTTTGAGTTATGTTACTGTTGCACTCAAAATGCGATATATATATGTATGCTACTATCCTTGTCAGGCCCTGGACCGTAGATACCAAACAGACGTTACGAGACCCAGTCTTATTTAAAGAGTTAGGGTTACGGGCGTGAGCTTTTTGGAAACCACATGAACGCAGCATATTAAGAACCTTTAGAGGGGTAAGAAAAATTCAAAATGCATGTATACGAGTGATATGCAACGGTTGTTATGAGACACGCTTCAGATTTATTACTATCCTTGTCAGGCCCAGGTGGGTCTCCCCAATACAGCACCATATCCAGGGCTTCCCAACGTTTGTATAAAACTGAAAGCTATATACGTTCAAATATACACGCAAAACGTTCCGAGACCCAAGTAGAATCGGGTCTCGGAAGGATAACAGCATTTCCAAGATCGGGCCTAACTTTACCGTACCATACCAAGGATAAAGTCAGGCCGATCTTGGAAATCCTGCTATCCTTCCGAGACCTGATCTTACGTTGCGAGACCCCTTTTGGGTGGTATTTCTTCCAGTGACCCCAAATTTTCATCAGTGATACTGCAATGAATTCTACAAATTTCGGCTGAAACATCATTTTTTTTTTTATATATATAAATTGAAGCCATGTACAGCACTGGGCTAGAGGCGTGCTCAAGTAGGATTACGGTAGTGGGTACAAGGCGGCTGAGTGGAAGAAATTCAGTAAGTGGAGTATACGAGTGGGATTATTTTCTAAAATATATTGGATTTAGGGTTTGGAAAAGTTGGAGTTTCTATGAATGGTGTATTTTGAGCATTCTTGGAGGATATGGGTTACTGTAATAGGAACATTACACGTTTCACAGATGGGAATAGGCATTTTATTGAGGAGGTAGCTGTGGGTGAGGAGAGTATGTCCAGTGTGGAATCGGGTAAGAATGACTTGGTCTCTGGGAGATATGTGAGTAGGATATTTCCAGGGCTCTATATAGTATGGATTGCTTATAGTTTGTTGAATGAAGAATTTGTCTCCAAAAACCTGAGAATAGGTGATTTGAGTATATTTTAATTGCGGATTTAATATCTTTCAATGGTATCACATTTTTATCCTTCTTAGATGTTGAAATAAAATTTACAAAAAAATTTCAAATTCCTGTATATCAGCCCCTCCAGCCTTAAAGTAGGCAAACCATTATGCGTGAGTGTTATAGAAGTACCTGCGATATAGAGGTGCTCGGGTTGAGCTGAACCACGCTGTATAGTAACTTACTATGCTACATTCCTAACTAACAAATTATGAAGGTAATAATGTGAGTCATAACTCATATGCTATAATATAATGGGAATTTTTCGGCATATAGAGAGAGGGGGGAGAAGGGATGAAAAATGTTAACACAGCTTCGCAACAAATATTTTGTAAAAAAAATGTAAATTTTATTCTTGAAATTATGACCTGGAGGGGAAGGGCAAGGAGGGCATAAAATACATAATGTCTATACTACTTTGAGAAGTAAAAATTATGTAAAAAATAAATGATATTTATTACCATATACATGATATGTGAATCATGAGAAAGGAGGGAGAAGAGAAAAGGAGAGAAAGAGAGAAGAGATACATTGAGATTGTTTTGTGAAAAAAAATTCTGCAAAACAATAAGTATGATAGAAATACCCTTTTTTTCTTAAACGGTGATGCCACGATGTTGACCTTCTTATGTGGAATTTAAAAAAAGACATTTTTTATCGGGTATTTTGATCTTGATACTCATGGTTTTCGTAATCAATGAAAAAAGTCATGGTTACTTCAGCTCCCAAGAAATCAGCAGGAAAATGATCGATGAGACTTTTAATGCATTTTTTTTTTTATGTATTTACGCGCCATGCTCAGCTACTATGGATAGAGGTGCATCGATGTGTTGATCTTAGATAAGTGCGTAAATCTGGATACTATGTAGTGTAGGGGCAACAAAAATAAAATAAAGAAGATTGTGTAAAGTTTTGGCTCTTTCATCATCTTAGTTACCTAAGTCACGAATTTTAAGATAAAAATGATGAAAAATAATCCTAAACCTCTAAAAAACTACTTCCTCAGTCATGATTTAACAACAACCTCTGAAGAAAACCCATTCTGGAGCAAACCAACTTACTCAAATATAAAACCATCGTGATAAACACAATCAAACCGAACCACCCGTTAAATGCAGAAATGAAATAAACAATGGCAATGGTAATATCGGCGAATGTTGGAAAAATCTGAAACAAAAATAAACTCAACAATCCATTGATGGAATCTGTGCCTCGATCCATGACACGTAAAACTTCTCCGGTTTTCCTGCTCAAGTGCCATCTCAAGCTGAGACTATGTAAGTGTCGAAATAGTTCCAGCTGCAAAAATTTAATTAGTTGAGTTCAAATCAGAATAATCGCTAAAACGCATGCTCAAAATAATGACAAGCCAACCTTCACTTCTCGAGAGGTATATTGTTGAACTCTAATCCAGAAAAATGATCTAAGGTTGTTTAACAACCCCATACTTCCGCTTCCGCCTCCTTGAAGGAACTTAAATGCAACGAAAATTAACACTAAGTCCCAACGAAACACTAATGGAGTTGAGGTCAAACTTTCCACTGAAATTTTACACGAATTATTAGATGAATGGAAACAACGAGAAATTTTTAATAGGTAAAAGATACCAACCAATCAATTTCAAATATATAGGTGTGAAAATATTGACTATACGACCGCCAACTAGGAGCACGAAGCATATGACAACCCTCAACTGTAAATTAAGGCTTTTCTTTGGCCATAAAAATGGCGCCAAAATTTTCACTTTGCGCCATGCGTTTGCCCAAGGTGATGTTCCTGTTAATGGAGTACGTTCGCTCTAAAAAAAAATTAATAAATTAAAATTAGTACACCAAAAAAAAAAATTGTAATAGAAGATACTCACTTCAGGAATAGAATTTATATTGGCATGATTCATGGTGAAATAATCTTGGAAAGTCAATATTCCTGGGGCCTTTAAACCCAATGCAAAGATAAACAAACAGCTAGCATATCGTCCCACAAATAAGGCCATTTCGACCTTCGACTGCATCCTACAGAATGGAAACGCGTTTGAAAATTTCCCACGAAAGCAAAATTGAAAGACAACGATCGCTTTTTGCAATCGATACTCACGTATTCAAGTGGAACCACCAATCATCTCGTTGTAAGTTTACAAATGTCAAATTCTCATCGATAAATAATAAAGTCCAGAATACCAACAACGTCAAGCTGTGTCCACGATTCGGCGAATTATGAATTACATAATGGCGCTCCAATTTAATCAAATACACAGAAAATGGAAACATAAGCACCGTCAGAATAGTCCATTGAATCTACGATTAAAGAAATATTACTGAATATACAATTATAAAAATTTTATTGAATCAGTTATGGTATTTTTCTCACCATGTATCCATACACTATACCAGGATGGATAAGAGTAACTTGCACGATAAACTTGACGATGGCCAAAAGACTCAAAAAATATGAGAAAAATAACTGGGCCAAGTAAAACTTATTCCTCGGTAGATTATCATAGGGTTGCCGAGTCCCGTATTTTTTATATGTCCAACATTCCAATAATCCAAATACCAACAAATATACCGATAAAGTGGTCGCCGTCGCTGTATCCATGAAACATTGCGAAGTCCCATTGTTGACCCAAATATCGAACACACTTTCATTAGCCGGGCAAAACGGCATTTTGGAGGGACCAAATTTCAAACTCTGTAAGTACATCGTGAATAAGTCTGATGAAAAATATTACACGCATGAACCTTACTGATGGTGGCGATTAAATGAAAACCTACAAATTTAATTCACCAATGATATATAAACACTACAGCTCATTCAACGGGAAGTTTTTTCAATCATTATCGATTCGAATGATAATAAACTCACGAGAGATTTACACCGATAACTGATTGCCCTATCAAGGCGAATAGCTCGGCACGTTCAAAACAACACTGTCATTCTTCTTGCCTTGCATAACGTAATCGTTAATCATCGCATTACGATGTTTTATCAGCTTGAAAATTCATTATCAATTCAAAAGTGGAAAAAATTTGGTTGTAAATATAGGTGAAAATAGAATGCATTCCTGGAAAAAGAAAAACATTTACGAGAAAATAAATATTGTTCATACTTTTAGACATAGTTGAGCAATAATTAGATGTGTTGCTCAGTTGCTCGCAAATTCGAAATATTATGAATTTACATAGTTTTGTCATCTGGCGGATATTTTCGTAAGTATTTTTTTCAGAATGGAGTCTTTTTAAATCAAATAGATGGCGTAGGTTGTAACTTCAGGTTCAAAATGCAAGCGAAAGACATGAATTTACATAATCCTGCTATCTAGCAGATATTTTTGTAAGCATTATCATTAGAATAATGTCTTTTTAAGTCTAATAGATGTCGTAGGCTGTTACTTAAACTCGAAAATCAATGATGTCCTTCGCTGCGAGAAAGCGACTGCGCCTTATCGTTGACTAGCCTAACGTTATGAAATATTTGTACCGAAAGTATTATAGCCTGTAACTCGAATGAATGCTTTATGAAATGAAGGTACCTACTTTTACTACGAATGAATCCCTTTATTTGGTTGTTTTTCCATAATACTTACGAAATATATTCGTGTAATATTATTTCAATAAACAGAGTAAAGTACAAATTGAATTATGAAGGATTTTTATTTATTGATAAATAGGTATATCTGGTATTCTTGTTTAATGCTGTTCTATTTAAGAATTGATATCAGGAGTTGCGACAGGCATATAGGAATTCTTCATCATTAATTTTTAGTTTATCTATTAATTTGAAACTATATTTAGTTTGTTCTTCTCTTCAATTCATTATAAAGAGTAGGTATGTAATGGATATTGAATACTTAGTTCATAATTAATTCATAAATGAACCTTGTTGATGCGGCTTCATGAATCTCAAGATTACCGATATCATTTGTGCCTCTACATATAAAAATACAATAAATAAATACCACGCGCTTATATACTTAGTAAAAATTAGATGATTTTCTTTGTTTTGCAGATTCCACCGTGAATTGATGCCCTTATCCTTATAAATTTGAATTTTGAATCATCGTTAATTGCTCTATATATTAGAGTAAAGTTAAAGCTAATTACTTTAGATTTTCATCAAGATGTATTCACAAATTACAGGTGAGTTAGAAGCAGAAAACATTTCCTTCGTAACTAGCATAGTATCAAGGTACCTATTATGAATTCAAAAAATTACTGATGAAGTAATTTCTGTAGCTAATACGATGCGAATGAAATATGTAGATACGTATTTATCTTTGCTGTTCAATAGTATAAAGGTCATTACTAAATTAAGCAATGAATGCCTATAAAGAATAAAAAAAAAAAAATTATTCCCATCATCTCATGTAGGTATCTTTTCCCATTTTCATCATAGGCCTATTAGGCTAAACAACGTTCAGTTAACATTAACTCGACTGGCCTGAATACTAACGCGATGAATGTGTTCATTCGAAACGAAAGATCGCAACCATAGCAGATGTCTCGCGATCACCATTTCAATATTAAACTCATCGATCAGTGGAAAGCATCGAGAATCGTCGAAAAAGGAACCAGGAGCATGTGTACGACGTTATCCCTTAAGCGGTTGAAGGAATTTCACCAATTATTCGATAGCGACACGCCCATTCATCTATCGTTGGCCTCTTTTCTCCACAGTGGCGAAGTTACGCCGTACGCTGTAGGAGGAGCTCGTTATCCGCTCGAATACGTCGACGGGCGAACAAACTAGTTTGCCTTTCTTATTAGCATATTGTTTGAAAAGAGTTCTTATCGTGATTACTACGTCGAATAATTATGAAATGGACGAAGAGGGCATATTATCTCCGTTACGCTATTACATGGTGTAATTTTTTTATGACAGTGATGTATTAGGAGTTTTTATCCATGTTGCACTTCTTATACTTCTTTGTTAATAACATTATCCATTCGTCTGTACGGTATTTTCACAACAACTTTTTCGTTAAATTTTCATTACAAGGTTTAAATTGGGGTAACTTATGCCTATACTGGCTCATCACTATAGGATAAGAGCAATGAAGGAATAAATGATATGATTAAAAGATACACCATAACTTGTTGTTTGTTGGGCACTCACAAATTGTAGCATTTTAAGAAATTTCATCTTAGCAAGTGTAATAAATAATTCAAGACTTTCTATATTCCTAAATTTTTCAGGCCTAAAATGCTAATTTCAAATATTGGCCAAAGTATATTCGGTTTTATCGATGTGAGAACTGAAGTGTGTGCGCCTACACTTACAGATATTCACAGTTGCCTCGTTTAAACATTAGGCCTATGACTTAGGCATTCCTATCGCTTAAATGTTGGACATGCTCGATTAAAAATATCGATTTTGTTGATTTTTCATAACAAACAATTTTCCTCATCTAACAAATAAGTCATTAGGGTGCCAGAGAAGTATAGGTGTATACTACTCGCATGTTTTAGTCAGTAACGCGAATCCATAAAATGTTTCTCCGACGCCATTTCAAATATGCAAAAAAAATATTTCTTCATAAAATCGTTCATAAAAGGTTAACGAATTGATCGTATATTAAAACAAAAAAATTAAATCACAATAGCCATTAAAATTCCCTAAAACCATCAGTTTAAAATAATTTCCAAATCACGCTTTCATTCGCTTCAAAACTTAATTTCAATTTTTCTCCCCACCTATATACGTCACCTCTAAGAAATTTATGCCAAAATACTCAGTAAGTTAGAGTGAATAAGGATTTAAAAAATTAATTCGATATCGCCAGTAGTTTTTTAAATTTCGTAAAATCTCCATCAGCATTGTACCGAATTGAAATATCGCAGCGTATGCCGAGTTCAACGTAAGGTGCTGCGCTCATTTTCATATTGCGGAGAATGCTGGTAACAGTTATCGTCTAGAACGTCGAATACGCTCGAACGTTCGTGCGCGTACTCGTTGAATGTATTTTTCCGAAACACTCGGTGCGGCGGTGTTGCCATATGTTACTTTAAATAGAATATTCGTTCGCTTCGATTTATAGTTGAACGCTAACGCAATATTATGTTATTTTATACTCGAAATGCGTGGCCGCGTGGGTTACGCTGTACTTGAACGGAATTATTTACGAATGAAGTGAGCACGTTTGGAATATGATTTTATGGGGTTATTCAATAATATTTGTTGATGAAAAAAATAATTTCTTAAGCGTAAAATCGCATGAATATCTTATACCGCGCGTCATGTAATTCGGCTACAATCAACGCTGAAATCTCAATTTGTTCATAACATAATAAGAGTTAAACTACAATTTCTATACTAGAAATTATTTTTAAAATTACTTTAATGCATTGCAAGGCTGATAAATTCATTTCAACTGCATTACAATTTCTTTGCGTATGAAAAAATCAATTTTAGTAATTTGAAAAAAGATTTTTTCGTTGATTGTACCCGAATCACTTGGCTTACTGAACTCACAGTTGCGTGTGCGAAATTGAGAAACTTTGAGTTAACCATGTTGAAAGAGTGTGTTTGTAGGATATTTACTGATTATAAATATAGTTTTTCATGTTCTGTGACGAATTTATTTTAATCCGTTAATATTAGGTATTAGATATTAGGTAGAGATATTTAAACTTGAAAATCAGAAAGTAAGTATTATTATGTACTATCAATATTAAACATATTTCCGTCTTAGTAGACAAGTCGGAAAGTTCTGCTCTTAGTATTTTTGCTGCCTTAAATCTATAATACCTACCTTAAATGCAAATGGCTTCTCATTAACTAATGATATGGCAGTTTTTTGAGAGATGATAGTCGTAATTATTTGAATTTTGAATTACCCATATACTACTCAATTTAACATTGTCGTTTGTAGTATGTAAAGTACAGATAATTCAAGTATTAGGCAAGCAAGTACCTATATAAGTTTTTTAGTATTTCTATTCCCACCAGTATATCTGGTGCAAGGATACCTATGTATGAGAGTGATTGGGATCAGTTCGCTCTTATTCGTTATTCAAAACAGATGTAATTTTTGGTGATTATTTCAATCAAAATGATTTTCTCCACAAAAAATGATTCATAAGTTGACCAGTAAATTATGATTTTAATATCAGTCAGGCGTCAGGCCCAAGCGCCAATGATATCGGTTACATCTACGAGTCTTGATGATATAATTCACTTGACAAATTCCATCCTGTATTGATAAACAACGACGATTGATTTGCTACCGTGTTACCAAACACAAAACTAAATTATACATGTCAATGAAGTACCATTTTTTACTCGAACTTTAACCTTGGGCTGACAAACAGTGAAAACAACCGGATGCCAATCATACTTTTTCTATAATTATTTAGAAGATTTGAAACCTATGATGTACTAATAATTTCGTCAAGAATGATAGCCAATAACTTAAATACCTATTTGAATCCACTAGAAGAAAAATATGATTACGGGTATTTTGCTTTTTTACATTAGAATAAATAGGTACACTGTGTCTAATTGATTTCAAACACCCCTAAGCGACAAACTCTCTTCATCCGCAAAAAGTATTCGTTATTTCATTTCTTTTCATTTATTTTTACGGAATTAAGAAATCAACGCATGAATAATTGTTTATCTATGATTTCAATGCATAATTCACTAGATTATGAATGTGTTTTAACTTTCAACGTTTCATTCCAGTTAATTTTGCAACACTGATTTTGGAAGAAATGAATTTAAATCAATCAAATAACGGGTACCTAACAAATTATTTAAATCATAGAATTTGAGTTATCGAAATCTTAAATTATTCATTACGCCATAATAAAGTGAAATAAAATGAAATGTGTGATTTTTTTTCATGAAAAAGAATTTTGCGTTCGGGATAATCAGTTAAACAACGTGTTTCAAAAAAACTTCAAAATTTAATCATTTTACTGCGTAGTTTTTGAGAAGAATGTGAAACATGAAAACACGATAGGGAAGTATTATAATTTCAATGTTTTTTTTTTTTTCAAAAAAAAAACAATGATTTGAAATTTTTAATTTTTAATATCGTTGTTATTTTAAAGACTTTTTGCAGGTCACATGGCATTTATTTTCTCAATTTTTCCATTTCGCCAGGCCTTAAACTATAATTATTAAACTTTAGAGACAGCACTCAAGCTCTTACATCAATACATCATACGCCTAGATGGCGCCCAAGTGATGTGGCAAAACCTGAAAATATAAACAAACAAAAAAATGTTGAAAAAGAGAATGTTAAGCGTTGGTTATAATGGCACTGACTATGTCAATGAAATTTTCACGGAATGGCTAGAACTATCCAAAAAATCCCCATTACTTTGAAGTGATAACAGAGTAACATGAACAAACAAATGTTTGACACCGTAGAAATTCACTGAAAAGTTAAAATATTTCAACTTTTCACTGAAACCCAGAGAATCTTTCATTGCCTGATTCACTGACTATTATAAACGGTTCCATAAAAAAAAAACGTAAGCAGCCATGCCGCATTACTGGAGCTGAGTTTTTAACTGTGGCTTGTTTTGATTTAGTAATAACCTTGCTTAACCGCTCATCACTACAGGCCACACCCAATACCAAGTCTGAAAACCCCTACCCTATCCTTTCCAAAAACACTTAAGAAATTCAATTTGGCACAAATGTAGTATTTCTTGCCATGAAATAATCATGCGAACACATATTTCTCAAATTATAACTATTTGAGGGTCCTCAAATTATCTTCAAATTTTGTAAATCCGCCATTTTGGATCCATTTTGACTCAAATTTAAGTGGTTATATTCTGGTCACAAACTAATCCTACACACAAAGTTTGACCATTCTAGGCCGATTTGGTGATGAGATATGGAAGATTCATGAAATTTCCTGCAGCAATTTCCCCTCCAAAAGCCGTTTTTTGCTCTAACTCCCCTCCAAAATCACTGAGGAAGCTAAAATCAAAATACGTTTGTCACTTGGGCTCATTTTATCATATGACACAGCAATAAAAAATTTTCGACCCCTCCTGTACCCCCACCACTATTTTAGGTTGGTAACCCCGCCTTCCCCCCTCCAACATCATGTATGGAAGTGAATTCGGGATATAGTATACAACTTATCCCCAATAACCATATGAATTCATATTAATTACATTTTTACCAACTTGAGGCTCCTCAAGCTCTACTCAAAATTTTGATAATCCGCCATTTTGAATCCATTTTGATCCAAATTCAAGAGGTCATATTGTGGTCACCAACTAACCTCACACACAAAATTTGACCTCTTTAACTTGATTTGGTGGGGAGATATGGAAGATTCAAGAAATTTCATGACTCAAAACTTCCTCAAAAAGCCGTTTTTTGATCTAACTCCTCTCAATATGCACTCAAGAAGCTGAAATTTGGATATGTTAGTATCCGTGACTCACTCTTTCATATGAAATCAAAAACGAAAAATTTGAGCTATTTGCCCCTTCTCCAGCCCCCCTCAAAATTTGAGTGATCCGCCATTTTGAAATTTATCGAAAAAACAAAAAAACTATTTTTGCGCATTTTCAAGAAGAGTCTCTCACCAAATTTTGAGCGAATTTTATGAATACTCGCCGGCGCTACGCGTGGGGGAAAAAAAAATATATATATATATATATAGTGATCTATGGTCAAAGTGGCATCAGTTTGCACATTCCTCAGAAGTGCATCTAATGTCACATTAACGACACCACAATGGCGAACGGAATGTATAATATCATAGGTTTTCTTAGAAACAAATTTTTAAAATGATGCCACTTTACCTGTAAACATCAAAAAAATGAGGCTACTACGACCGTAGACCGAAAAAAATTTTTTTGTATGAAAAATAGAATATTAGTGGTAAAGTGGCATCACCCAAATAACCACACCAGTGACATCATGACAGAAAGCTGAATCGATGAGCAATGTGATGGTAAAGTGGCATCAAAAAAAAGATGTCACTTTGTAAAAAAGATGCCACTTTACCTGTAGACGACAAAAAAATGATGCCACTTTATCCATAGATAAATCTATATATATATATACCAAAAAGTTGGACATTTGCCAGATGATTACAAATGGTCTGAAACGCAAAGATTTGAAGACCCCACCCTCCCCCGACCTTCCCTTCCCAAATCAGGTAGGCTGTAATAGCTATCGTTTTGTTAAAAACTCAGCTAAAAACACAGGTTCAACTTTTTCTGTAAAAATTCAGTGCCATTATAACCGACGCTTTATTTTCTTATATCAATTAATACAATTTTCTCAGTTTTATGTTCGATTTGGATTTAATTTGAAATATCATGTATAGGAAATTAATAATTATGTAAAACAACAATTATATATCGTAAAAAAGTGATTGATCTGTTGTTGATTGATTGATTTTAATGATAAAAACAATGATAAAACTGCGTTTGTTTACATTTTTGGGGTTTGCCACTTTCATGTTGGAGGCAAACATTTAACATTAGGCTTATGGAACATGCTTCATCTAGCAGCATATGATCCAAGAGCTGTAAATGTATTGGAAGTCCTTCATAAATTTTCATTCTCACATTATTTCATTTTGTTTCATGTTAGCGTATTTTTGCATAGGCCTAGCCATGTAAATATGTTATTTTTGTTATTATTTCATTTTATTTGTACAACTGAGAATCTGTAAATATGCTTTTGCTTGTTGATGATATTTTTCTTTTTCCTCCTGTTTCTTTTTTTTAAATATATAAGTGTGATAATAATTCCTTACTCCGTTTGTACTACTATGCGCACAGCAGAGAGGGTAACCTCCATGTCAGAATTATTATTTGATATGCTATATTAATTGAATAAATTTCAAATAATCAACTTGGCTACATTTACCTTGAGCGAAAAAAACCTTAATACATCTCTGGCTAAAACCATAAGCACTTGACTTATAATTTTTTGATTTTGTTTTTTATGGTTTTTATAGTTTTAGGCACACACTATGTATTATATGAGTGAAAAATATACGTATTGCGATCTAACAATCAATAATTTCATAACAAAAATATCCTTCTTCTAAGCACGTAATCTATTATTATGTAGTGATTATCAGTAATTAATGTTGTTGTCTTCCTTCAGAAGTACTCATTTTTTGGTTTTGAGAGATTTTGGTTTTAGTACCTCAGTAGGCTGCTTATATCACTACAAAAACTTTTACATGAAGAAACCTATATCTTGAGGCCTAGATGATTCCCTTATGAAATGTGTGTTGAGTGCGTCTCTATTTAGGTATAAAAGTAGCAATTTACCCTACTTAGAAAAATTTATTTAATTTGAATTTTAAATCTTACAAACCAATATAATTTTTGTTCCAATTCTATAGAATTTAGAAAGTGTAGGTACCAAATTTTCAGATTTTATCAGGGAAAAACATTATTTTCCCCAAGTTGAACGCATCTTTTTTTTTATTATTTCTTTATTTTTTATTTGAATTAATGTGTCATTTACAGCATCTTGGTTAAAGGTACGTGATCGGTTGAGGTTAGAGAAGTGGAAATAGGCTGACAGAGAGACAGTGACTTCATTAACTTGAATCATTTTCTAAGCATGTATGTATTTACTTCCCTTGAAAAAATATTCACTTTATGGAAATACTTAGTTGGTTAAAGAATTATTAAAATTATGGTAATCTTTCCAATATACCAACTTGTAATTATTATCTCCGGTTTTAATTTTTGGAATCCCCTGAGATAGTCAGCGAATTAAATAAGAACTTATCCTTAATGAAACTTTTCTCCAAGTTTTTAATGAGCTAAGCTATAGGCTATTCGTATTGTTCTTTAAAATTATATTTTAAAATTTATTTTATGAGTCAAGTTTTACCTACATTACCTGAGTCATTTACAAAAGACTAGTAGTATCACGTGATATTGTTCTAAAAAACTATCCAAATTAAGCTTAGTGAAATTTTGTGATAAGACAGAAAAATTTTTGGTATACGCAATACATGCTTGAAAATTATTTTCCTTATCATATTTTTATAAGTTTTTTATTTTAATTTTTTCATAACCAATTTTTAATAACATTTTTAATTACTTTTCAAAACTAATGGTTTATAAATTTTTATAAAATGTTGTCTCTTAACCAATATGGAGTGTTCTACCCTTTTTATATTTACTCTAGGCTTACTTATTCATCGAATGATTTTGTATTTAATTACTTTTTCATTGTATTTTGATAAAATTCTAATTTCGTCATCACCTCGAGGCACTCATGGCTGTTAGAATAACAACCTTGCCATTTGAATGAGTAATTTGTTTTTCATTACCCATTAAACATTTCAAAATTCAGTCACCCTCTATAAACGAATGCCTTTCGGCTTCAATCGAGCACTCGAAATTATCCTAGGCCTGCATTACCTCCTCACTCGCCATAAGTATCAAATACTCGTTAATGCGTCCAACGTATTCGCTAAAAAAGGAAAACTCAAACGGGTACGAAAGGAATAGAGAAAACTAGCGAAGAAAAAAGCACGTACGCGTCAACATATTTATGACCTTGAACAACCGCCTATAAAAAGAACGAACGTCGAGTTCTTTTGTCTCCGCGAAAAGGTTCACAACGAAACACGACTCCACCCAGCGTCTCCTTTGGAAATCCCTCCTTGCCGCGCCTTCGTTTGCATCGAACACTTGGCAACGTAGCTTGACCTCACACAGCAGCTGTCAACGTGACACTTTAATTTACTGCGTTCGTTTCCCCTTATTGAAGGAAACCGGAATGAGGCTAGCGTGGCCTGACATATGGTTCCTTTCTTTTCAGGCCTCAGCGACAGCTATTATATTTACACAGTTTGTTTCAGGCCGAAGCGGCCATTATTTTTATGCTCGCCGTGCTATGCTGCGTAATAACGCGAACACGATTACATTTCCTGGACGCATTGGTCGGGCTTTCACGGGCTTTTCTAGCGACGTAGGAGGGCGATGATAGTCATAAGGGTATCTTTGTACGTGGCATTCAGCAGGTTTTTTGTGTAGCGGATATTTTTGGATATTGAAGATGTGTGATGGTCGTTAACTCTATAGATAGCGCTCTTCTATCAACCTCTGTTGAGATTATTTCATTTTGTTTTTTATTTCGTTAGCAATGACAATGAAAAATCGCTTTGGTAATTAATCATTCAGCGTTGCGTTTTATTTGTAGATACGCGTGGTATTTACTCGATGGATTCCGGATCATTTGGCCTTTAGTAACAAATTGTATGTAATTACTTCATATACTTTAATAACCTGTGGTAAAGTCATTATTTTGCCATTTAGCTAGATACCTTCGTATATATAGTACTCGTAATAACACGTTATAGCTTATAGACCCAGCTTTTCGTTTCTTACCTACATCTCCAGTGAGCGAATAGTTCTATGCAGTTGAAGCAGTTTTTTCAACTTACTGTAAATAAGAAAAGAAAATTATGATGCACTTGTTGGTATCTTGACTGAAAACAAGGAAATGCTTACTTTTAATCTAATGAAAATAATTCGGTATTGAATCTTGGATTTATTTTAAGATTATTGTATCAAATGAAGGATTTAATAATTTTGTTTCTTCTTATATTCTCATTTATTAATTAAGTTAGATTCATTTCCATTGAATAATTTTAATTATGAATATTTTATTCATTTTTTTCCATAGAAATCATCTAGAAAAGTAAATTGATGATTTTAGACAAACTATAAATGTAATTTTATCGGTCATTTCTTCAATTTTACTATAATAATGATTCTTCAAAGGAAATATTTTTTAACATAACTACTTCTGAGGTTTTATCTTTTTTCAGTGCTTTACTGGCAAACCTTGAAGTTGGAGTCCTCCTAGGTATGTTCAGTTTCTGTGAGTATAAACATCACTAAATCAATGTCAAATTGCAAGGACAAAATTTGTTCTTGTAACGTTGTAAAGAGATTCTGCATTTCTTTTTTTTTAACGCCGTGTACTCTGTACAACTAAGGCTAAGATTTTGAATTTCTCATTAATTATAAAAATTATATAGAAATTACAATTTTTCAACGTATAGTTATGTATTTTTGACAGTTTTGGATTACCAATCGATTTTCCAAACATTTATCATATTTTCAGTTACCATTTTGTTATATGACTATTTTTTATGATTGATTACATACTTAATTACATTACCTGCTTAAATTACCTTACCTACTAACTATACATGTGAATCACTCTAAATTTCTTCAGAGTCTTCACTTGAATTCGAAAATTATATTTTATTTGGACTTTCGATTCACCTCAAAATGGCGTTTCACTCAAATTTTAAGGGGGCTGGAGAAAGAGCTAATTGTTCAAAATTTTTGGTTTTACCGGGTGTCTATTCGATTCGGGTACCCTAGAGCGCTAAAATCCCTAACATAATGTTGTTAATTATAATTATTACATAAATGGGTACAATATATGAGATTCGTGAAATGTAATAATTAAAAGCTAAGAATTTTGAGATTTTTCATGTTATTAACGAGACAACCAAGCGCGTATTTAAAGTTATTCGAATTAACTGAATAGCCATTTTAGGGAATTTTGCGCTTAAGGGTACCCGAATCGAATAGACACCCGGTATAGTGATATATGAAATAGTGAGGCACGACACCAACATATCCAAACTGTGGCTTCTCAAGTTTATTTGATGTTATGAAATTTCTTAAATCTTCTATATCTCTTCACTAAATCTACCTAAAAAAATCAAACTTCGTGTGTGGGGTTAGTTTAGGATTAACATATGGCACGTTGAATTTGCATCAAAATGAATCCAAAGTGGTGGATTGTTAAAATTTAAGGAGAGCTTGATACCATGCGCGCAATTGATTCCTTACACATCAACACAAAAATCCGCTAAAACTCGTTTTACATGATTTATAAATCAAAATTAAAAATATATAGAATTGTATTTCATTAAAATTTCTTAACAAATTATACCATAAAACTGATTAGAAGTAAGTATAAATAAACCCAAAGTTATAAGTTATTATAACGTTATTTCAGAATTTTATAAATAAGCAGTTTTTGTCCGTCCGAAATAGCATGAGCTAAATTTTGTCAGTTGCGCCAGCCAAAAGCCAAATAAATTTTTAAATTTTTTTTATTTCCTAAAATATTATTAAAGCAAAATAATAAAGCCTCGATTATAATGGCACTGAATGTATCAGCGAAATTTTCACAAAAAATTCGCAGTCATATCACTTATACCTTTTGAACATTTTGAATTGATTAGAGAGTAGCATAAACAAAAATGTTTGACATCGTAGAAATTCACTGAAAAGTTATAATATTTTAACTTTTCACTGAACGCCTCTGAAAGGCAGTGAATCTTTCAATGCTTATTATAAACAGTTCCATAAACAAACATAGGTTCAACTTTTTCTGCGAAAATTTAGTGCCATTATAATCGAGCCTTAAGATGATAATAATTGATAATAAGATAACGAATAGATTCAGTTTTGTGAGTAAACTGAAATTAATAGTTATTATTAAAACAAACAAAAAAATACTTCCTTTCTGATAGCATGTTTGATCGTGTTTGTTTTTGTAAATAAAAAAAGAATGAGAGTAAACAAAATCTAATTTGGAAAACCCTGATGATATTTCAGCGGTGCATTTCGTACAATTTAGCTCATGCTATTTTGGACAGACAATATAAGTTTTTGCGCTAGTGTGTAATGAATCAATTGCGCGCACGGTAGATCCATATGATAATACGTATAATATGTGATTTACGTAATTCACTTTCAAAAATGATGTAGAGGTGAGAAGGAGAGATTATTGCCCTTAAAAAGTGATAGAAATACACGAGAGATCGAAAATCTTTTTTTATGGTGCCATATGAGAAAATGAGCTCAAGTGACTAACCTATTCGGATTTCAGCTTCTCAAGTTAATTCGGAGAGGAGTTGGAGCGAAAAACAGCTTTTGGAGACAGAATTATTATAACTTATACAAAATTTCATAGATCTTCTATATCTCTTCACCATTCAACCCAGAGAAGTCAAACTTTCTATGTAGGGTTAGTAGATGACCAGAATATGACCTCTTGAATTTAGGTGAAAATGAATCCAAAATGGAGGGTTACCAAAATTTGATGAAGATTTTAGGAGATGGAGACTCAATAAAATAACAAAAAAATATTCTAGGCCAAAAACAGTAGATTCGTTGTTGAAAAGAAGGCATTTCCTCTCAAAAATAGAATATGTAAATTATAATAATTGTGTATTTAAGAAGGATGTAACTGAATATGCGACTAAACGTTGGAGAAGGGCACACGATGGAACTTGTCATGCAACGATACAGAGTAAATGTAATTCTTTGATTTTTAATAGGTACTCAAGTATCTATATTTTTCATTAGGCTACGTGTTTTGAAATGTGCTCAATGATAAAAGTTTTAGTGAGGAAGTCCAGAAAGAATTGGTATTTTCGAATATTTATCACTTTTTAAGGGCTATTTTTGTGTAAAAACTCCAAGTACGTCAAACGTCAGTAAAGAATTAATACTGTTCAGTGTGAGTGGACAACAAAACCACCTTCAAGGCTTCAACCAGTCTTTTGTCACACAAAACTTTTAAAACGAGAAATCCTGTTTACAATAGTTTAACAATATTTGTACAGGTAACGAAACCACGGGTATACCTTGAATACATATTAGCCTAACATGTGGAATCGTAAATTACGTACTAAATGCATTTTTCCTAGAACATGGTTTTTAAGATGGCTAAATGACAAGTGCGGATGGTGAGTAGTATGTTCGTAGTATTGCCTATATATTTTTCATTTATACATGTTTCAAAGTGAGCGTATTTATATTGATCTGATATAGGTATATTTATATATTTATTTATTGAGGCTAAGTATCGAAGGAATCAAGTTCAAAAGATATTCTAATTGTACTTACTTAACTGCTTTATTTTTTTGCAAGTATTAGGTATGCAAAGTCTAAAAGATCAATTGATAAGACTTTTTGTTTGTGTAATTTTTGAAGTTTTATACTTACTTGTTTTTTTTTTTTTTTTTTTTTTAATAAAATCTAAGATTATCAGATTTTGTGTGGACCATTGATTTATCAACAAGCGCATAAATGTGCAATTTTGGCAAATTTATTTCAATTTTTTAAACTAAAATTCAATAATTCGGAAACTGATTATTTATCATTTTTAATAATTTTAGTCATTATAATATCGCACCCCTACTGCAACAACACCACATCTCAAAACAAGTCAAATAACCGAAACTCAAGAAAATTGCTTTTTATTTGCTTCGTAAATAACGAAATACGAATTCAAATTCTTTTTTTTTTTTTATTGATCCTTACTAATTTTTCACGTTTTTTCCAATGGTAAAGGCAGATTTTCGCAACGCAAATTATTTTTGGTAGTTTTTTGAGATGTGGTGTTGTTGCAGTAGGGGTGCGATATTAAATTAATTTCATGATTATTTAGAATTCTTCAGCTTGATCAACTTGATTAATTTATAGGGTTGCAAACTTGCAAATTTATGCGCTGGTTGTTCTCAAATTAGTGATCTGCACGGTATACCTAGTATTTACCTCAATAGCTAAGCGTGCGGAAATAGTTTAAGCGCAGAAAAGTTGCAATAAATTATCGATTTGGCAACGTAGCTTCGATATATTTGAACGCGATAGTGTTAGTGTAAGTGTACCCTAGCGTAAATGGTGAAAACCTTTCATGAATATTTCATTAGTTTTCGTGGCAGTCCAACTTACATCTGCGTAAGTTGTAGCTTTATCATTATGCGTTTGCAAAACTTTTATAATGAGTTTAAAATACTTAGTTGATTCGAAATTATGAGGGACGTACGTCGTACATATAGATGTGAGTATGTAACTGTCAAAGTAAAAATTTTCTGAAAATGTTGACACCGTTGAAAAATTATCAATATTTTTGAAAGATATATCTAATTATCCTGATATGTATAATTTGTTGATGATAATGCTGAGTACACTCGGCTCTGATGTCCAGAGTAGTTCCCATAGTACCATGTACTACTAGCATCCATCATGCTGAAGATAGAGGAAAATCTCGCGTTTCTTGCCTCCTTCGTTCGTTCTCACAACATTGAGGAGCAAGAGCATTCGTAATTCAAATCATTTTTTCGATCTGGATGGTTCATTAATAACGTTAACAAATTTAATACACCTAATGATATTCAAAACAGGACTATTTCGCACGGCGTTACCTTTCATTTTACCAAAATTATTGCTCTGAAAGGAGATTGTTATATTTACTGGTATCAGATATTAATGACTGCTGTATTGCTTATCTATAACAAGAAATACAAATCGCTACCAAAACATCGATCATTTTTCTTCAGCATTTCACATTGAAGTATCGAACTTCCATAATGCCTTTCCTCCTTTATTATTTTGAAATACCTATTTATCCATTTTTTTTCTTTAGCTATTAGGTTTGTTTATTTTTTTTTAAATCAAACGATAATTTGTCAACTGAATTGTATAGAACAATGGAAATTGCACTGAAAATACGTAGAATAACATAATGAAGAAACAAATACGTTCTTCGTACGTAAATTTAGATACAATCTCATTGTGGATGATGGAAGTTCTAAATTATTAACACAGATATACTGGTAGGTACAAGTTTATTATCCAAAAAAAAATTTATCTACATATATCACTGTATTTGTCAATAAAAAATGAAACATTTGGAATATTCATGGCGTACCGCTGTGCTTGAAATAAAGCGGAAGAATTATCTATCTCATCTTTAAACATCTAATGAATAATAACGGCGATATTCTATACGCATTAATCTATTGGTTATCATCAAAACTAGATGTTCAATAACCCGCGGTAATTAATTCATTATATCTGATCAACCATGATGCCTTACTTTGGAATAAATTATTCAGCTTTATGAATAAATCTGTTTTAACAGTAGTCTGTAAACTTGCATAACAATAATAATATTAAGTAATTTTCTTACATAATGGTATTCTTTTTGTATCATAGGTACATATTATTTTTTCATTTTCTGCTACATAGTGAATTTTAGAGCACTTTCGAATACCTAAACAGTTCTGAACTTACTTAGCCCAATGTAGTGAACTAGTGATGGGCAAAATCCAGGTTATATAAGTATGAAGAACAGGTTGCACCATTTTAGCTCGTGTTAAAAGATTCTCTGTCCGCCATCTTATTACGTCGAATTAATTAAATCGCAAACAAATTTCAGTTGTTCACTGAAAAGTGAAAATTGAACAATACCTATTACCTTAAGAACGTAGAAATGAAATTACCTAGATTTTATCATATTCAAGCCTTATGATTCGTCGTTACAGGCGTGACGTATGACCAATCAGAAAGCGGATCAGTTACCTTAATTTTTGTTACTCTACCTATTAGTCATCATAATTATGCATCATATAACTGCTAGAGATGTTAATTATTACTGATCGATATAATCGATTATAATTTTGAAAATAACCGCCAATGATCGATTAATCGACTCTTAGTGCTACGAGTCATTCATAGAGTAACTTGAATGGAGCGAGCTATCCCACAACACTGGTGTCACGATTTTCGATTAAACGCGTGATGTCAATAATCGTCAATAATCGGCAGTACATCGATTAATCGGCCAATTATTTTTTTTTGGCTTTGTAACGATACCCAGAAGATACCGAAAAACTATTGGATGAAGTCGATGTTACATCACTTTTCTCAAACACTCATACGTTCGCAAATCGCAATCCAAAAAATAAAACTATAAAAAGCACTTAAGAGCAGATTAATCGATTATTGGCGATTATTTTCAAACTTATAATATTGATTATATCGATCTGTAATCGTTAAAATCGTTTACATCTCTGTCCCACAAAGAGAAATGAATGCTAACCTATGCTAACCTACGATTGTTTTAAAAAAGTGACGTAACATTGACTTCGTGCAATAGTTTTTCGGCATTTACGGGTATCGTTACAAAACCAAAAAACAAAAATAATGGCCGATTAATCGATGTACTGCCGATTATTAACGATTATTGGCATCGCGCGATTAATCGTCGATTAATCGAGAATCGTGACACCTCTGAACCTGACACGATACCAAGTTTTGGGTTGTAAAAAGATAAATTGCGTGACGTCATGTTTTGTATGATACTTGTTAAAATTTAGGATAAGTGGTGTTGTTAGAACTTTTGAATTTTATAAAATTTTATTTATTCATGTAAAAAAATTAATTATTTGAATAACTTTTTAGAAAATGGTATAATTAGGTGAAGTCCGCCTTTAAGATACTCTAGTATCTTCTAGTTTTTAAATTACTATATTTACAGTATAGAGTATAACTAACTAATTTTATGGAGAATGATCATTTGTGGATAACAGCGATAATTTACAGTAAGTTACATCTTACATCATTCACAAAAATAAAACTTAGATACTGTAATTTGTTAATATTTACTTATTCAACTTACCGTTTAAATTACACTACTCTTCGCTAGCCTACTAGGCATTAGGTATTTCCTTTGTAAGCGTTTTGTAAGCTCATACGCATTGTAGAGACCCGTCGACCAAAACTTGATTCGATTCATCCAACATCCAAGTTATTTATTAATCTTAAAGAAACTCGGTTTATTTTATCGATCACATTTTTTATTCTTTTACCTACTTCTGGTCATTAATCGCACAATAACAGCGAAAAAACCAAATCCAGCCTAACATAAAATATCACTAAACTACGACTTATGAAGATATTATGAAATAAAGAAGCCATTTGGAATCATCGTTGAAGACGTTTCCATTTCATACGTAAAACACATGGTACAATAAGGTTTGAATAAATGGAAGCCGATTAGAGGATCGGACGTACGATTACTCGCTCATTTTTTAAATTAACCGAAGCCGCGTGCGTCAATTCATCAAGAGAAAAATTTCTCGCTCAGCGTAGGTGAACACATTGGGGCATTAAATGGAACATTAATTTACTACCAGACTATATGCCATTAATTAAAATCATCACTCTGGCTCTTAATATAATTAAATTAGCGCAGTACTTTGTAAAACGTTGGTAACTCTTTCTAGCAGTACACTCTACGCGTACGGTTGCCAGTGCTAAAAATAACGTAAATTTATCAAAAGCGTTTTTCGAAATAATTAACAAATGAGCAAATTTTGATATCAACTGATTACTTTGTTGGATTTGATCCAGTGATAACGACGTGTTGTCGGCCTAATTCGACTCGCTTGAATTACCGTATTCGCAGTCGAATGTAATTCGTTGATATTTCTTGCTTACCGCTCGTGAATTATGACAAATTACAACGCATTAGTTCAAAGACCTCGACGAAACGGTTTTTTAAAAACACCCAGAAACAATTGAATAATAACGTTGTACGCGCTTTTCCTTATTTAGTTCGATTACTATACGACGACTCGTAACGGAATTACTTTTATTGGCGTTAATATGCAACATAACCGTACAGCCTTGCTTTGGGGAACGCGTATGCTGTAGACAGTAGACTCGAGTATACCTATCCGTGTAACCGCTTTATCGAGATAATGAAAAATGAACTAAAATGCTTCTGTGACGCATGATGATTCACAATCGATAATACTTATAGGCACCATCTAAAACGGATATAAATTATGCAAAAGTACTCTACCTGGGCATAAATTTACATGATACGGCAATACCACTCATATACGCATAACGTTTATACAATTTCAAATATGTTGATTTTTCTCCTCGTACAGCAGTCGCCGTACCGAATTCGAATTACGTCGAAATTATTCAACGGTGAGTTTGCTTCTTGCGGTTAAAATCGAGAACGTATTCGAGGACGAGATAATTCAGTGTGTTTTTGTGTTGTGTAATTTACCTTTGGCTTAAATCAGAAATGATTTGAACTAATCAAGATCGTCGAGATGAAATTGGGATGCAAGGCAAAACTCCTTTCTTAAGCTATCTATGAAATGTTTTTTTGTGAATAATTTTACCGCCTATCAAAAACATTTTTGAAATTTTATTTCTGATTTTTGTTTGAACTTTCTATTTAATGTTTTTTGCCAACATTCTTACTGAAAATCAAAAATAATTATTTTTAAATAATTTCATTTCATTTTTTTTTCTCTTTCAATTTTTTGAGATTTCTATGAAATATTTTTTGCAAAAATTATTACTGAAATCAAAAATATTTTTGAAATTTTATAATTTTTGAACAATTTTGTTTCTTCACTTTTCAATTTTGGATTAGTTTTTTCTAAATAATTCATCATATTTTTTGCAATTATTACTGAAATCAAAAATATTTTTGAAATTTTATAATTTTTGAACAATTTTGTTTCTTCACTTTTCTTAATTTGGATTAGTTTTTTCATTAAATAATTCATCATGTTTTCATCTTTTTTCTTTGAATTTTGAATAATTTTTTATTAGCAAACAAGTTTGTTTTTCTAGACACTATGACGAGTTTCTTACAGTAATTTACCGATACTAAGTCATGTTTATATACTTTCGGTTTTTTTCGGCTAATTTTTTTTCTTTTTCTTCGATCACACTGTATCGTTTTTTTTTAAGGAGACCATTTTGTTTTATAGTTTCTTTTCTATGTAAGATTCTAAACTAAACTATTGTTTTTTGTGAATGAAATTTATCTAATAAAGATACAAGTTTTATATGACGTGTAGACTTCTTAATAAAAAATTGAAAAATAAGGCTACAACACCACTTCTTTGAATTTTTTTGAAAATATAATAAATATGTTTTCAGTTATTGACTCGTTCTTATTTATAGACACGTTTTCATTTTTGAACCTTTGAACATATCTTTATTTTTACAGATGTTCAATTATGGAAAATTATTTTAGTTTTTGACATTAATGTGTTCATTTTTTTTTAATCAATTTTTATTTTTCGAACAAATGTTTTTTAGTCATTTTCAGATGTTTTGGTTAATTTCTATTGTTATCGAAGATGAAAATATAAATATGTTTATATCTTTGGAAAGAAAACTTCATCGTCTAAGAAAAGTTATGAATTTTTTTCTGAATGCCCTTATTTTCTCGTAAAATTGGAAAAACGAAATTGCTTCCATTCAAATCAATGTTGAATTTTACTCAGTTTCACCTTCTCAGAGGTTCCATTATAATCCGCTAGAGAGAGCCAGCTCTTTTAATGCCCGGCTCAAATACTTACTTTGAGCTGCTTTGTCATTTAGTTCATTTTTATTCAACAGAAAGAGGTTGGGCCAGTTGTATAAGTATGAAGAATTGGTTACACCATGTGAGCTCGTGTTAAAAAATCTTAATTGTGAATTTTTTAGCGTGCAACAGTTTCAATGGAAATTTCTTTATGATTCGGACCAACTGATATATCAAAGTACATTTCACGTATAAGTATGAAGAATTGGTTACACCATGTGAGCTCGTGTTAAAAATCTTAATTGTGAATTTTTTAGCGTGCAACAGTTTCAATGGAAATTTCTTTATGATTCGGACCAACTGATATATCAAAGTACATTTCACGTACAAGGTGACTCTAATTGGGACCCGAACAACCGCTTGAGCGCTAGTGTTCTAGTGAGACTCTATGGGGCACGTATGATTTTATCAGTAGCACGGACGTTAACTATAATACCTGGATATTTGGCTGCGTGTAAATAAAACGGCTCTGAAATAGAAATATAAGCCACCACCACCGCAACGTTTTGCGATCAGTCAAATATCCAGATATTATAGTAAACGTCCGTGATCAGTAGTTTCCACCAATTAGACGAAGGTTTATAAATCACTTTAAATACGTAGCCAGCAAATTTTTCTAAATACACAAAGAAAAATGAACGCTTTGTTTACATTATACATGCCTCATACAGCCTCGCTACAGCAGACAGAGCAGTTACACTTTTCGCCATTAGATGTCAGCCACTTTGTGTTCGGGCCCCAATATAGGTTTGCGTAATATAATATTTGATATTCGATATTAGTAACGAAATATTTGCTAACACATCAAGATTCGGTTAATAACCGAATATAGTTCACGAAAAAAACGCTAGGTGTGAAACTAAATTTTACGTTTTACAAAACAAAAACAAGCGACCAAAAGCTAAGAAAAACAAAACAAAATGAATAATTTGGTCAATTGTCGTGATTGTATCATGTGCTAATTTGTTAGCGATCCTTGGTTTTTTTTGATGAAATTATATTTGGATATTAACTGAATAAGCAAATATCTGACAAATATGATATTTATTCGAGTAATATTCGGTTATAGTCAAATATTAAACAATCCTACTCTAATAGTCTTACGTTACAGAAATCGTAAAAACACAATCTTCAACTAGCGCTCCTAGCAGATTTTATTTGGTACTTCACATCATGAGATACTCCTGTTTCCTGGATATTTGGTACCTACATAACCGATTATTGCATACCTTTCTAAAAACAAGTACTTCTTGGTCTTTTAGCCTCCACTCTTGATAGATTTGAAATGAATGATACGATGAATAAAATTAAGAACAAAAAACAACGAATTAATATAAATATAACCTTTTATTTTATAAATTGAGGTTATCAAAAAAAAAGAGGAAAAATTACAAAATAAATATAATACATCCTAAATAGGTACAAGTAATTTATAAACAACACGATACGCGAATTCAAGATACAAAAAAAAAATGGTGCAATACATACAATGTACATTGTCATAATAAATGAATAATAATAAATGAGAAAGAAAAAAAAACATAACAATACACGAAACATTTATACACTTACAATTTGGTTACATAAAAAACTCGATCCAGTCAAATAAATAATTACACACGTAAAAAATACAAACAAAAATACAAAAAATCAACTTACAAAAATATCAATCCCCCAACAATATAAAAACCGTGATCGGTCCGCAAAAATTTCATATAAATTAATTCCTTCGAGCATTAGTACTTACGGTCATGTCGAGCTTCAGACATAGCACGCATGCGAAGAAAAGTGTTTGCGTTACAATTTACAAGTACATACGGTATATACGAAAGAGCAAGACAGAGATAGAGAGAGAGAGAGAGAGAGAGAATCCACGTACATTACAGAACACAACATTACATCAGAACCTGTTCTAGCTCACTTCTTCAATAACGCCGCTGGCGATTTAAAAAAAATAACTCGATGCGTTTTGTATTTTCGTTTATACGCGACTTTCATCGATGTAAAAATTTTTCAAAAAATATTATCACCTTAGTTCCGAAAAAATAGGTATATAATATAAGTTGAGGGAAAAATGAAAAGAAATGTTAATGACTAAAAAACAAAAAAAAAAAGCGATTTCGAATATTAATCCAAGTCTTAATTCGCTGATGTTGAAAATACAATACAAAAAAAAAAAAAATACATCAATACTATACCGAAAAAAGATATTCCACTTGCTTCAACAATTTACAGGCATTATGAGATAATAGGTAACAAGCGATAAATTATGAAGCATTAAAGACTCGACGGAGTCACAAATCAAATATAGTACAAAACGGTAACTCGGATAGTAATTAGTCAACAAGCTATTTCGTCAATTACGTAAAAAAAAAGAATATAAAAAAAGAAAGAAAAAAAAATCAAATAAAAATCGAGGAAAAAGTAATTTCTGGGGTATACGATTGTTAAATGAAATTTTTCGGAAACGCAGTAATACCATAATATCGTAATAGGTAAATTTACATATTTATGTACATGTTATCTAATACAATGACTACAAGTTAAAGTCGTTTGATTCGTATCAAAATATCACATTAAATTAGGATACGTATACTCTTTAGAAAATAGTGAAAGGTCCCTACCGATACATTAATTAAAAATCGTATACAAAAGCGCCACGTCAACGCGCGTCTTCTACTTCACTTAAGATAATTGTCCAACATCTTACCAAAAAAAATATCGTAAACCTACGATCAACATTCCTTCCAAACAATTCCAAACCATTACAGCACCTTTATAAAATGACGTTTGTAAACTCCTCATATTTTATAATCGGTAATCAACGAGATAAAAAACATAAAAAAAAACAACAACAAACGTAATAAACAATACGTATTTCACGTAACATCCGAAATAAGCCTCCATCATTTTTTAAACCTAAAATTCGACTCAGGTGGAGTCGATGGTGGTTTATTGATGGCCGGATGCATTAACGGATGCGATGGTAGAGCACCGTATTGGCAAGCTTTCATAATCCAATCTTCGTACATCTTAGCGGTAGCCGCCTCCCTTGTGAACCCGTTCAGGGGCATCAGGAATCTTTGTAATTCGCGTTGCTGTCGTAGAAAATTAATGGACGCCGCGTTGTTGAACAGTTCCGGCGGACTATAGCGTAACGAACCAATGGGCGACATTGCTTTGGAGAATATAGGCGAATACGACTTCGACGTCGGTGTCGAGGGTGACTTATCCTGCGGGAGGATTTCGATGCCTTCGGAGAGACTCCATTATCGAGACGGAATTCCGGTTTACGAATCGGTGATTTTTCGATTTTAGCGATTGGCGACGGTTTACGTTCGATTTTCGCTAATGAATTGGGCGACGTTTTGGTGGCGCTGGATTTCGTATCGTTTTTACTGCTCATGGTTACCGGAATCATGAGCGGCGGGACAGACTGTATGATTTTCTTCTTATCCGGCGACGGATCCGATTTATCGGATGCCGGACTTTTACTGGACGGAGATGATAAGTCGAGGGCATTTTCCGAATTGGCAGGTTCCGGTGGAGGCGTCTTGATGTATAAGCTGTTCAAATATTGTAATCGAGCTTTGGCATTTTGAGCCATCAGTTTCGTATAAGGAGCGGTATTTATATCGATTAGTTTCGGTATGCCTTGATGCCTCGCCTCCTTCTTGACCGGAGGGGTCTTGGCATCGTTGGATTCGAAGGCGATTCTTCACCATTAACTTCCGCCTTGGCTGTACCATTGGCGACGCCGTTTTCTAACCGTGGTTTCTTCGCTTCCGGTTCGTCGCTTTGGTTATCCGGCTTGGGACGACTTTTCGGCGACACCGGAGCATTCCTCACCACTCTAACCGGGGGTATCTTCTTGTTTAAATTTTTAATAGGTGAATTCTGTATATTCTTGCAAACCGGAGTGGTACTAATAGGCGTTAGTGGTGGCACTCCGTTCGCCTCTTTTGGTTTGAAGCAGGACACGTCGTACGAGGTCTCCGGACTAATTCGTTTATTCTGCTCGGGATGCGGATTCAACGTGATCGACACCTCGGGCAGAATATTCGGCGTGAAGATCTTCTTGGTGGTTGAACCGTTTGTCGACACCGTTAATTCGCTATTTTGTCGACACAGCTTTTTCTCCGGTTCGTTTTTCTTGTCTTCGCCGGAGGCCCGTTTCAGTGCCACCTTCGCGCTATCATCCACTTTGGTTTTGCCATTCAACGATACGCTGCTATTCCCATTGACGAAATTCTGTTGCACCATTTTCTGCAGATTGCTCACAGGCGACGATTTACTCAATTCTTTCGAACTAGTCAACGAGATCTCCAAAGACGAAGGTATCTTCGTATGCGAAAGTATATACTGTGAGTTGGCCGTCGCGTAGGTGCTCGAAGTAGTCGACGGTGTCGACGTGATTGTAATCAGCGGCGGTACCGAGGACGGAACGGAAAACGATTTAGAAGACATCGTTATCGACGTAGAAGAAGGTATTGATAAAGATTTCGGCAACGTCGTTGTCGCTGATTTGCCTGAACTAGAGGACGATGTTTTCGACATAATCGGAGATGCTACTGGTGTAGTTTTTAAGACGTTTACTGTGCTTGTCGCAGTCTTGAGAGAAGAGCATGGTTTCGATGGCGCTGCCGAAACTCTCAATGAAGTGCTGGACGAGAGTGATGTCGAAACCTTAGTCGTCAGACTAGACGAGACTGCCGAAACTTTCAATAAATTAGTACTCGATGACACCAGTGTCGAAGCTTTGGTCAATAGGGTAGATGTCACAGGTGTCAAAGCTTTAGTCGCAGGTCCAGTCGACAGTGGCGTTGTAGCCTTAATTAGGAGACCAGATGATACTGGTGCAGAAGTTCTAGCTGGAACGCTCGGTGTCGAAACTCTAACTGGAAGACTCGTTGAAACCTGTACAGAAGGTTTGGTCACCGACGACAGAGCTCTAGACGATAGTGGCGTTGAAGCTCTCGTCACTGTTGTTGGAGCTCGAGATGTCACCGGCGTCGAAGCTTTGGTTATTGGTGTCGGCGCTCTAGATGTTACTGGTGTTGAAGCTCTAGATGTTACCGGTGTCGGAGCTCTAGATGTCACCGGTGTCGGGGCTCTAGACATCACCGGTGTAGGAGCTCTAGATGTCACCGGTGTCGGTGCTCTAGACGTCACCGGTGTTGGAGCTCTAGAAGTCACCGGTGTTGAAGCTTTAGATGTCACCGGTGTAGCAACACCATTTACCGATGTCGAAGCTCCATTCACGGGTGTTGAGGCTTTAGGTGCAACAGGCGTTGGAGTTTTAGATGTCACTGGTGTCGCAACTCCATTCACAGATGTTGAAGCTCCATTCACAGGTGTTGACACCATTTACCGATGTCGAAGCTCCATTCACGGGTGTTGAGGCTTTAGGTGCAACAGGCGTTGGAGTTTTAGATGTCACTGGTGTCGCAACTCCATTCACAGATGTTGAAGCTCCATTCACAGGTGTTGAGGCTTTTTGTGTCACTGGTGTTGGAGCTTTAGATGTCACCGGTGTCGAGGCTCTAGATGTCACAGGTGTTGGAGCTCTAGATGGCACTGATGTTGATGCCTTAGCCACCATTGTCACAGCTCTAGATGACACCGGCGTCGAAGCTCTAGTCACTGGCGTCGACGCTCTGCATGTCACCAGTGTCTGCGCTTTTATCGGAATGTTGGACGGAACGGATACAATGGATGGACTCGGCTCTGTGATCTCTGGTTTCGAATCATTAACCACAGGCACCGTTGGAATCGAATTTGATAACGTAATCAAAGTCTTAGCTGCATTTATGACAGCTGCGTTTGGCGAATGAAGCGGTTCAGTCTTGACAACAGAGGTGAGTGTTGTAGGTTGCGTGACCGCTGGCACAGTTACAGTCTTTGAAGCATCGACGACATTTGTCACATTAGTCGTCGCTGTCGTATCACTAACTAAGGTGATCGGCTTGAGCGAAGATACCGGTGATGATTCTCGAGTCGTCGTCACGGGTACATTCTCCGACACTGTATCAGGCGTCGGAGTCTTCCTCGATTCCTCCACTTTACGATGTGACTTCAGGAGTTGGCTTCTTACTATCGGGTTTTTCGATATCATTTAATATCGACGAAATTGATAAATACGATTTAATAGGTGTTCGATTCTTTTCCTCCACTGGCTTTATATTTGTCGCGGGAACTTTAGACTTGGATTTCATCACCTCCTTCTTTTCTTGCGCGTTCCTCACCTTACCAGCTCCTTTCAGAGTTGAACCATTGGTCGCGGAATTCGTTTTAGACTTAGCTACCGCCAGTAGCATATCTGTAAAAGGAGTTTTGCTCGTCCTAACTCATCGTCATCGGCGTTCATCGGTTTTATATCTTCTGATGGTTTAGCGTCATTCACAGACGATTTCTCGATCTTCGCCGACGCCGCAGTTTCCGATGGCATTGGTTCAACGACTTTTCCATCCGGTTTATCGTGATCGACCATCGCAACGGCGCTAGGAGACAATTGACTAGAATCTTCGACGACTTTTAAATTCGACATTACTTTTGTGGCCGATTCGGTCACTGTGGTTAATATGTTCATTCTGTAGAACAGTCTCATCGGTGTATTCTGCGAACAAGTAAGACAAAAACATCACCGTATTAATCGCCCACTCATTTTAGCCATCACTGGCGCACAAGGCGCTCTACCATATACCAATACCAATAGAGAAGTAACCCGAGCCGGGTATAAAGTAATAATGTAAATGCGGAGGGTTGTTTATTATTTCGGCTCTGTATATAGCTAGCGGCGATATAATCTACAGACTGCCGGAGCGCCATAGCGGACGCGAAGAGGGAGCATTTTTCGCTCGGATGCGTTTTATATTCCCTACTCGTCCCAAATTCTCTCTCTCCGTCGTAACATTTTTACCAACTCCTACGGCCCATTGTTCCTCCCGGTATTTTTTCTTTCGCGTTCTTCCTTCTTTTCCTTTCCTCTTTCGACGTGTTACCGCGTTTTCCTTTTTCCTTTCCTCTAACTTTCCTCATTCGCAATTACCAATATGTACTCTTGTCTCGTAGTGCCTAACTCGATCGAACGAGGAACGAAGAAAAAAAGGAAACCAGACAACGTCGCGAAACCTTAAAAAAAAAGAACATCCATTGTAAATTTCCATATCGCGTATAACGAACCATTATACGAGTGTAAGTAAATAAACTCGCTTCATTATTGCTTTCGAATGTACCTCGATGGAAACGAAGGGTTCCTGAGCCGAATTTCACTATCAGTCTCGCGGTCTACTGCCGGACGTGTGATACCAAACATCGTGGCGTGATTAATGAAAAAACCCACGCCGCATTTAGCATCATCGTGAGACGCTCCGCATACCAAGCCTTGAACGTCGTACCATCTAAACGAGAACGCGAAAGCGAAACGTGTCGACCTATAAAATTCGACTTATTCATCGAGGCGTATTTCCTACCAAAAAAAAGGGGATGTAAATACGTCTTCTTGGATTCCTTCGCCTTCTTTCATCTTTTTTCTATCCTCCTCTATATTTATATTTTATATCTCAACACATACGTGTTTACAACTCGTCGTATGTACATAGTACACACAGTTCCTATGCTTCTTTCGTGTCTCAAGTTGAAACTCAAACGAAACCCGACTCGCTTCAACCCAAAGGGTAACCCGGTAAGTTCGAAGAAAGCTTCTCCGAAGAATTAAAAAAAAAAACCGTAAGCAGCCATGCTACATCACTGGAGCTGAATTGTTAATAAGGGCTTGTTTAGATTTACAAACAACATTTCTAACTCCTTCATGTCCCCTAATACTCTATCCCTTCCAAAACCACATAATAAATTTTCTGCAGTAATTTCCCCTCAAAAAGCCGTTTTTTGCTTTAACTCCCCTTCAAATTCATTCGGGAAGCTAAAACCAGAACCGGTTAGTCATTTCGAATAATTTCATCATATGACATTACAGTAAAAACTTTACGACCTATCGTGAACCTACACCACATTTTCAGGTCAATAATTTCTTCTCCTCCCCTCCAACATCAAGTATGGAGGAGAATTGCGGATATAGCATACTTCTCATGCCCAATAATCATGTATATTCATAATAATTACATTTTTACTAATTTAAGACTCCTCAAACTCTACTCAAATTTCGAGAATCCGCAATTTTGAATCCATTTCGATCAAAATTCAAGAGGTCATATTTTGGCCATCAACTAATCCCACATACTAAGTTTGACTTTTCTAGGTCGATTTGGTGACGAGATACGGAGATTCAAGAAAATTTAATGACTTTAAACTTCCTCAAAAAACCGGTTTTTGCCTTAACTCGCCTCAAAATACACTTAGAAAGCTGAAATTTGGATATGTTAATGTCCACGACTCACTTCTCCATATGAGATCAAAAACGAAAAATTTGAGCTTTATGACTCTTTTTCAGCTCCCCTTGAAATTTGAGTAATCCGCCACTTTGAGGTGCATCGAAAAAACAAAAAAGCACATTCTTCGCATTTCCAAAAAGAGTCTCTCACTAAATTTTGAGCGAATTTCACGAATACCTGTCCGCGCTATGAGAGGTAAGAAAAAAAATTTATAGAGCATTCAGGTGATTACAAATGTTATGGAATGTAAAGATGTGAAGATTCCCTTCCCCGACCACCCCCTTATCAAATCAAGTACGCTATAATAGCTATCGTTTTTATTGAAAACTCACCTAATAACAGAATCAAAAAAAAAATTAAAAAGCATTAAATAAGATATATAATTTTTTAGCTCCTTTGTTTGGCAGGACCGTGACGGGGGGCAGGGGGTGGAATGAAAACAATTTTAGGATTGTTGGGAAGATTTCTGAGTGGAGAATATGCGAAGCAATGCAGTACTTTTATAGGATTTCTTCTATTTATCAAACTATTGGACGAAATTAAGGACTCTGATAGGACTCTTGTGCTTCTATTCAAATCATTTGAATCGTAGAAAAATTGAAAATAACCGATTTCTCATCGTATAAATTACGCTATTATTTTTCATTGGTTTTTGAATATTTTTCACCGTATAATAAGTAATTGGCTTGAGCACTTCTTCCATCGGTTAAGAGTGAGGATTAATATATTTGAATTTATTCATTTTTATGACGCTTGTGTGATGAATTTATTAAACTACATTCAAAACGAAAGCTCTGGAGGGTAACCCTCTCTGCATCCCCATACCTTTAATTTTTCAGAAAATCAATAAAATCTACTTTTACGAAATAGTTTATTGGTGTTCTATTTCTTCTTTTTCTTTTTTAGCTTAAAAAAAATATCAAACTTTGAATGAAGTCTCTCTCCATTTTTTATTTTTTAAATAAAATTCATACCATGTTTTTACCTTTCAAGACCACCAACGAGCTCAAAAATAAAATAAATTATCTCATTATCAGTGAAGTTCACGGACGAAATTCAATTACCAATATTTTTTCATTTTAGATTCGTACTTCCTAAAGCGATTTGAAAATTTGTAAAACTCCAAAAAATGAAACTTAACTTCCTTCTTCCCATACAATATCTACTAAATGAATGGTTAAATTCTAAAATTCGTTTAAAGTACCGAGAATAAAAAATCAATTAAATTTCAAAAATCAACCACATTCCAATACAGAATAACACCTAAAAGAAAATCTTTCCAGAGTAAAATCTAGTACTACAGCACCAAGGTCTCCTGAATCTACTCTCTTCTCATATAAATACGATCACTGATATGCTCACACGATTTATCGTAGCTGCTTCGAAGGGCAACGACGCTCATCAATATGTACCAATCCATTACCAAATTCAAATTCGTGTCATAACACAATAGCGTGCCACAACGATGGCCATCGAAAGCGTGAAGGCATTAACGATACTTCTAGTCTAGCTATTCTCTGCGTTCATATTTCATCTTTAATAACAACTTCCACGGTACCGTGCTTACAAAACATCAACTATACATCCGCTCGTAACCTCCTTCCATTTATTTATCTCTTCGGGATAAACCTCTAGCACTCGTTTTCCACCACAGCTATTAATTTTCTTCGTTTTTCGTTCGACTCGCAAATCGCGATATAGAAATTAAAAACTACGAAAAGCTTTCAAAATACGCCCGATAAACCGATTACGTCGGGAAATATCTCAAGGAATTGCGATTCCTGCGAGATGTATCGTAATTCCCCTATCATTCATTCAGCTCGCAGAATAATCTCATTATTCATAACGTTTCGATGAACAATCGACTAATACGCTGATCTGAATCTACTTTTACGAAATAGTTTATTGGTGTTCTATTTCTTCTTTTTCTTTTTTAGCTTAAAAAAAATATCAAACTTTGAATGAAGTCTCTCTCCATTTTTTATTTTTTAAATAAAATTCATACCATGTTTTTACCTTTCAAGACCACCAACGAGCTCAAAAATAAAATAAATTATCTCATTATCAGTGAAGTTCACGAACGAAATTCAATTACCGATATTTTTTCATTTTAGATTCGTACTTCCTAAAGCGATTTGAAAATTTGTAAAACTCCAAAAAATGAAACTTAACTTCCTTCCTCCCATACAATATCTACTATGAATGGTTAAATCCTAAAATTCGTTCAAAGTACCGAGAATAAAAAATCAATTAAATTTCAAAAATCAACCACATTCCAATACAGAATAACACCTAAAAGAAAATCTTTCCAGAGTAAAATGTAGTACTACAGCACCAAGGTCTCCTGAATCTACTCTCTTCTCATATAAATACGATCAGTGATATGCTCACACGATTTATCGTAGCTGCTTCGAAGGGCAACGACGCTCATCAATATGTACCAATCCATTACCAAATTCAAATTCGTGTCATAACACAATAGCGTGCCACAACGATGGCCATCGAAAGCGTGAAGGCATTAACGATACTTCTAGTCTAGCTATTCTCTGCGTTCATATTTCATCTTTAATAACAACTTCCACGGTACCGGTGCTTACAAAACATCAACTATACATCCGCTCGTAACCTCCTTCCATTTATTTATCTCTTCGGGATAAACCTCTAGCACTCGTTTTCCACCACAGCTATTAATTTTCTTCGTTTTTCGTTCGACTCGCAAATCGCGATATAGAAATTAAAAACTACGAAAAGCTTTCAAAATACGCCCGATAAACCGATTACGTCGGGAAATATCTCAAGGAATTGCGATTCCTGCGAGATGTATCGTAATTCCCCTATCATTCATTCAGCTCGCAGAATAATCTCATTATTCATAACGTTTCGATGAACAATCGACTAATACGCTGATCTGGACGCGATTCGTGAAAGTTCAACACAACAAAGTTAATTGACCGTATTTTATTCGCGACAATTACTTCGCAAGGTCGAACAATATTTTCTAAGGCACGCTTATAACGAAGAACCGATGATGATATTTATCCGCTTCGATTCCTACACTACCGATTCCTAATTTCTTTTATTACCGTAAAAATGCGATAAATTTTGAAAAATTACGAAACGAATATAACGTGCTGTAAAATCGTCAAGTTTACTAGACCTTCTTTTATATCCTACGGACATTATAAATTTTTTACGATATTAATATCGCAACAACAAGAACTAGTTCGAGCTTTCCGACACACAGTGTACTGATTGGAATGATTCTAACGCGACAAAATCAAACGTTGTAATTTACTCTATTAATGCGGATCCACATTTTTTTTTTTGGTGGCTGGTATTAAATTTGAAATTACTTGTTTAAATTTAGTCACTCGCAGTGGACAAAATTCCCAAAACTGGAGCATTTTAAACAAAATAAAACATTATATAGGAATCTAATAGGGAGGGGGCAGGGGGAGGATAGAAGGTGAAGCCCGATTGATTACCTTCAAGTATACGTCCCCTGAAACGATCTGGAGAACAAAATTCTAGGTTTTAAAATTATTCACGATTTTAATTGGATTTTTAAAATTTTTCACTGATTTTTTATTTTTCAAATTTTCATTAAATATAATCATTATTCACATAACAATTAGAATCATAGTACAAGAATTATTTTTGCATCCGGCTTAATTATGGCTCTTTCTTCCTCTGCAAAGTATGTTTTTTTTTTTTGGCGGTCAATTCCGAATTTGGTGTCAAATTTCTAATCCACTCCTTCAAAAAATATCACAATTCCAAATTGAGAACTTTTCAAAGAAATTCAAAATTCTGAATTTTCGACCTTTAAGAACAGATACTATATGTATTACATAGTAATTTGATATTCTTGCATAAGAAACTAATAAATAGGATTTCGACTAAATTAATATTAATTTTAAAAATTGTAATTTATTCATTCTTACAATCCACTTCATACCTCATCTATCCCCAGCAAAATCATCCAGGTAGTTCAATTCAAATCACATGAGCACATCTTCATCGAATTTTAGCCACTTGATCCTCCTCAAGCCTTCTTCAAATTTCAACGATTCGCCATTTTGGACCCATTATGACCCAAATTCAAGCAGCCATTTTCTATTCCCCCATTAATCCCACATAACAAAATTTTAGCTTTCTAAGTACATTTGGTAAGGAGATGCGGGCGATCCGAAAATTTTCCAAGTGATTTCCCCTCTAAAAGTTGTTTTCTGCTTCAACTTCCCTTGAAATTCATTCAGGGAGTTAAAATTTGAATATATTAGTCATTCGCGCTCATTACGTCGTATGACACGATAATAGAAATTTTCGACCATTCATTCTCCCACTTATATTTTTGAGAAAACAAACCCTTCACTCGCCCCCCCCCCCACCATCATCAATTGTGAGGGTGGATTTGAGAACAGGTATAAGTCTCATGCCCGATAACTACATGAGTCAATATTCATCAAGTCTGAGCAATCTGAGGCTCCTCAAGTCTTCCTTAAATTTTGACCATCCGCCATTTGGATGTACCTAGACCAAAATTGAAGGGATCAAATTCTGGTCTCTGACAAAACCTACATACAAAGTTTCACATTTTTAGGTCGATTTCGTGAAGACATATGGAAGAATAAAGAAATCATATGACTTAATAAAGCCCCTTCGAACTGTAGTACGTTCCCCTTTAAAAATAAATTTTGCTCTAACTCCCCTCCAACTGCACTTAGGAAGCTGAAATCAGAACAGATCAGTCACTTTGCCTTACTTCGTCGTATGACGCTACAATAAAAAAATGTCGACAGCTCGTGCACCCAACCACATATTCAGGTCGATAACCCCCCCCCCCACTTCTCCCATCAACATAATGTATGGAGGTGAATTTGAAGATACACTATGTGTCTTATTCCCAATAATCATATGAGTTGATGTTAATTACATTTTTCAAATTTGAGGCTCCTCAAGCTCTACTCAAATTTTGATAATCCGCCATTTTGGTTTCATTTTGAACCAAATTCAAGAGCTCCTATTCTGGTTACTAACTAACCTCACACACCAAGTATGACTTTTCTGCATTGATTCGGTGACGAGATATGGACGATTCAAAAAATTTCATGACTCAGAACTACCTCGAAACAACCGTTTCTTGCTCCAACTCCCATCAAAATGCACTTGGGAAGCTGAAATTCGGATAAGTCGGTGACCGTGACTCACTCTTTCATATGAGATCGAAAACGAAAAATTTGAGCGATTTGCCTCATCTCCAGTCTCCCTCAAAATTTGAGTGATCCACCATTTTAAGGTGTATCTAAAAAACAAACAGTATCTTTTTCGCATTTTCAAGGAATAGTCTCTCACCAAATTTTGAGCAAATTTCATGGATATACGTTGGCGCAACGCGATGCAGAAAACACATACAGGGCATTTGCCAGATGATTACAAAATGGTTTGAAGCGCGAAGATGTAAGAATCCTAATGCGTCTCTGCGCATGCGCGAGTTGAAAGTTATCAATATTATTTCAAGTTTTGAATATAACAAGTTTAATTGTTATCAGCTGTTCCTTTTGTTATCTTTGACTCGCGCATGCGCAGACGCATTTTGGTCTGAGAGTGTTCACTTGATATCGACAGAATTTTTCTTTACATTTCGAGCGGTCCAGGGCTATATAGTCAAAGGCTCGAACTCATTGTTTAGAATAGTACATTCTGTCGATATCAAATGAATGTTCTCAGACCAACATACGTCTGCGCATGCGCGAGTTCAAAGTTATCGATATTATTTGAAGTTTTGAGTATAACCTTCGACCATATACTATGGACTGCTAATGGTCGTACAGAAATGAACACCAAAGTGAAGCGAACAATAACATCACAGATGCGCTCGCGCATGCGTAGTGATATTACAGAAATGAAAATGAAAACGCACCGAAATTTTCAATGATAAGAATGTTAATTCAACATCAACTACTGATTTAATTTCATTAATAATACTCATATATTAAAATCACATTAAAGAAAGAATATTAATAATTATTTCAGTGAATCATCACTGTATAAGTTGATAAGGAAACTGATACTACGCATGCGTTAGCGCATCGAACAACTGTTGTTGCTGGATTCAGTTTCTAGCATTTGAATTAGCAATCCATAGTATATGGTCGAAGAGTATAACAAGTTCAACTGGTTTCAGCTGTTCCTGTTGTTATCTTAAACTCGCGCATGCGCAGACGCATTTTGGTCTGAGAATGTTCATTTAATATCGACCGAATTTTTCTTTACAGTTATAGCAGTCCAAGGGTATATTATAGTTGAAGGGTACCACGTACCATTTTATGCACGCAAATACATAACTCAAGGGAAAAGCTTAAGATACTTAATAGGGCTCTTTCGTGGCCATTATGGTAGGAATATCGTTCTACAAGCTTTTGCATCAAATGAAAGAAGAATAAAAGAAACTTTTCAGTGTATTTTCGTCGTCAAAATGGAACTTGGTGTTTGGATTTTGTCACGCTAGAATCGCATTCCACCTCACTGGTACGTCAATTTGAGCTTTACTAATACAACTGCAATTTTATCTCTCTATTTCACGTAAAAATAGAACAATCATCAGTACTTACCCTTTTCCACGCGTAAATATAAGCGATATCCATCAACGAGTAATCATCTGGTAAAGATTCTCGCCTATAGAACAACTCCACCTATAACAGACCATACATAATGCTCGTAAATATCGCAATCTATACCATTACAATACGCATGCACATCTAATTACACCGTGTACGCGACGCCGACCCGCCGAGGTCACTTAACAACCCAGGCACCCAGAACGCGATCGCAATTCCAAACGTAATCCAGAGCGCCGACATAAATAACGCCACATAATCCCATTACCAGCGCGTTCGCACGCACCGCCAACCTCAAACGACAACAAATCCGTACAAAGTCGTCCGGCCAACATTTCGAAACCCTATATAGGTGAAAGAAAAAAACATCCCGCGACGATAAAAAAATTCCCCAACCCTTCGTCCTACAACCTACACCGGTTCACGCGTCCGGCAAATTAACGACACGACGTAGATAAGGAAAATTGATGGATATTGTCAGTCCCAAAGAGGGCGCCGCAGCGGTCGTATCGCTGACGTAGTAGTCGCAAGGTTAGCCGCATTTATAAAGGCGATATTTCAAAGCTGCGAGTTCGCCGATGGGACGAAGTGGCCAGTACAAAGCCATCCGATATTAACGTCCAGATGAGAGAGGTACGTGCGCGCGTGCACCACGTTCCAACTCTCTAAACACTCTCTCTCTGTATTGTTACACTACGATCCTCTCGGCGCGGCGACCATTTTATAACCTCGTTCTCCCTATTTTTTCCCTTCTCGCGGTAGCACGAGTAATATGCATATTATACACGTCCAGGGTACCGAGTCACGCACTTCACATCGCCGTAGAAAATGGTACGGTACAAATAAGCTTCATACCTATTTTATAATATTGTATCAGGGTCCTATACCCCTCGAAACTGGTAATGCGATTGAGCCCATACACCATTAACGGGATGTTCGGTTTCATATTTTTACTATGTTTTAATCTGCGTTTCTTACTTTATTTTATCTCATCTCGGTTGCGTTTATTTACTTGATTTTATTAGCCGAATTTCTGAAGGACATGTAGGCTATTACAGCCCACCTGATTTGGAAAGGGGTAGTGGTGGGAGGGTGGGGTCTTCAAATCTTTGCGTTTCAGATCATTATTTAGATTTAGCCAGCTTGTTCGCCTTTATGCTTGTGGCAGTAGTAATCCCTCCACCCCGCTCAGAGCTCATACAATAAATCTTAAAATACAAATTGAAATTATAGCATAAATTACATTAATTTTTCGAAAAATTTCATGATTTATAATTCGATATAAAATATTCCGAAACCTGGTAAAATAAGAAAATTAACTTCAGGGTGTTCAAAAAATCAAAATAAATGTTGGTATAAAATATCGCACGTAGGGGCTGGGAGTACCAAAATTTTATTTTTGTAAAAGTTTTTTTTTTTTTTTTTTATTGTAAATTCTCTTTTCTTGTTTCATCCAAAATATTCACGTACAAGTTTGGCCTATCAATGAAATGGAAAAAACGAAGAAATTATTGGAAGATGAATATGGAAAATTGACAGACATTCAAAATTTATGTATCCACATTTTTCGTGTTCTCAACTATTCATCATGAGCAGTAAAAGCGTAAAAAAAGTTTCGAGAAGATCGTATAAAAAATAAAAATTTTAATTTAATTTCAATCACTGAAATAATATCACCATACCGCTCATTTCTCGTTAAACACTTAACATGAAGAGGCAAAAAATCTTTGAGAAGAGAAACAACAATTTCAAAAATTTAATTAGTACAAAAAAAAACATATATTTTTTTTTCTTCAAAAATGAGTGGTTCCCGCCCACGTGATTCTTCACGCAGCACTAGTCCAAAAGCAATCAATATGGATGAAGAATGCAGAATGCAATTTGATCTTGAGGAATTTACGATTAATTGTATTAAAAATGAAAACCGTAAGCAGTCATGCCACATTAGGAAGCTAAATTTTTAGGTATTTTTAATTTGGGATATGGCCTTACCAGGGTTGGGCAGAATCCAAAAAGAAAAAAAAACATGAATCGAATCCGAATCCGTAATAGAATTTGAATCCTTCGATTTCACATAGTATCGAATCCAGAAAAAAATGAATCGAATTCGAAACCAGAATTCGAATCTAATTTTCGAATCACAAATCCGAATCCACAAGATGTTACATTTTTTCAATTTTTTTCACAGATCGACATAATATGTCAGATGCCAAGTAATACTTATAAATAAATTTATAATACCTATAGCTTACATATGTTATGTTTATAAGAAACATGGGTGAAGAGGAAGAAAAAGAAGTGATAAACAAAAGTCTTGATGTTTTGAAATCTCGAAGTAGCATTTTTGTTTTTCATTTTTTTTTAAGGATTCGTGACAAATCATCGAAATGAATCGAATCCGTAACAGGATTGGAATGCTTCGATTCCACATGATATAGAATGCGGAAAAAAATGAATCGAATTCTAATAACGAATTCTCAAAAATTGGATTCGAATTAATTAGATCCGTATTCGTGTTCAACCTTGACCCTCACTTACGGATAATGCTGGTAATCTTTCTACACGATGCACTCACATCAAGTACCGAGAGGGGCTGGAAACACCTAATTATCTCCCAACAGTAAAGTCCAAGGTGGTGGGTGGAGTGGGGGTTAAAGGTAAAGTAGGTGTCCTATCTTTTAATATATAGGTCTTTTATAGTGTTTGAGTATCATAGATCAATTTTTCAATCAAAAGTTGACGTTAAAATTGAAGTGTCAGACGTGTCAGTTGCGGTGGGGGGATACACGCCGGTTTCTTCGTTGAGCAGGGGGGGGGTGGTGAATTGGTGGGTAAATAATTCTGCCATTTAGGTCCTACCTCTTATAAAATCTGTGAGCGTACTGCCAATCAAACCAGCTTAGAACTAGGATTCACAATGTTACACTTTTGGTGTCCACCAATCATAAGAGTCTATACTATTATTAATTAAATCACACCTATTTGCGGTCACTAAATAATTTCTTAGATCTCGATTCATGCGCCATTTTGAGATAAATCTGAGAGATCATATGGTAGTTCCAAACTGACCACACATACGAGATTTGAGTTTTGAAGGCACATTGTTTTGATAAGGAAACAAAGATGTTTGAAAAAATTTCACACGACCAAATTTTCTCTCCCAAAATTATTTTTTGCTCCACCCCCTCCCCCTCCGACTCTATCAGGAACGTTGAATTTTTGTTCATTAATAATTCGAGCTCACTCCAACATGACAATTAATAAACGAAAATTATTGACCTTTCATTTATTTTCGCTACATTTTGCGGACGATGATCCCTCCTCATCTCCTTTAATATCGAATGTTGGATTAGGACATGGCCAGGTTTTTTGGTTGGGGAGGGGGGGGGTTGGGCGTCTACTCCAAGAGCTTTTTTAGGTTTTTTTTTTTTTTTAATTAAAGGTAATTTTAAACAATTTACTATCTTTCTTTCTCACTTGACTTCGTGGAAGTGAACCCCTAGAGAGCTATGATAGGTAATCGTGCAAATATTATAATATTTACTTTTCTACTCTTTATTTATTATTTTTTTAAATCATTGTAACAACTTTATAGAGTACCCTACAAATGAATTAAAAAAAAAAATAAAATATATTCCATTATTCCATAATTATGTTCACATATTACGTGCTTTCCTGAAAGTTTTGTAACTCCCCCCCCTCTAAAAAATCCTCCTCATCATTCAGAGAAACAAAAAAAGGTCAACTAATTTTTAAAAAAAATGTATTAAAACAGTATAATAACATTTTTAGAAATTTTTAGAAAATTTCATCATTATCATTAAACCCAGCCAGTGACGTCAAAGTGGCCCAAAAAAAGGGACTTAAGAATAAAAAAAATTCACATTAATATAACTGTGAAATAATTATGTTCTTATCAATGGTGTGTGAGAAGAAAAATAGCGAAGTCCAACGAAGTGATCACGAGCTCACCCGAACTATTTCGAGAAATTTCACTCCCATCCCTCTAATAATACGCTACGACGAAGAACAGCGAAAATCCAGTTTCATTACGATGATAATCATCGTATTCGTCTATAAACTACGAAATTCTCTGATGACATTCATCATCTCAGTATAGTGGTCGATAATGGATTGTATAAAATGTCGAGTTTTTTTTTATACGATTCGAAATAAAACGCACATCAGACGGGCATTCCGCTTTTAGAAAAACATTTTACAGAATGAAATCACAAAATAATCGAAAGGTTCGGTTACAGCGAATCAATACGCTATAAATATCGATGGCAAAACGAATAGAACGAAATCGATTGTGACGGTAAATTCAAAAATAAAAGTACCCAATTTTTCAACCTTTAAAAATCCGCTAAAGGTACTCACCTCGTTATCATTTTCCAAGTTATATTTCAGTCTGATTATTTTCTTCAAATCTCTCACCCGAACCGTAGCCGGACAGTAGAAATGTTTTTTCATCGCATTATTGTTGTCATCTGGCGATAAATTAATCTGCGAGAGAAAAAACACGAATTATTTACACGACGCGAAAATAAAATTCTCTTCATAACTGATCAACGTTGATAACTACAACGATAAGCGCATGTATACGCGTGACGTCCAATGAATTTAGGCAATTTCCGCTTCAATTGCATTCATTCACGCCATGCCTCGCTCGTCACGAAGGACACTATCGCGTCCATGCGCCCTCGTCGTCTCACCAGTATACTCACGTTTTTCGCTGGCTCTTTGGAAGATTTATAATTAACCCGATGAGATCCGACCGTTTCCCAATCCTCTTCTTCTTTCGATCTGCGAAGCAAACGAAGGGGAAGCGAAAAATTATTAGTAAAATAAGCGAAAAAATTCATTAAAACTTATTCTTAGCGACCGGCCGCGTCGTTATAAATAATTATAAGGGTAATACCGGGCGTCGACGGCGACCGACCGGGAGGCGTGCCGTAACAGATGGTATCGACAGCTATGTTCTTAAATCATCGGCTTCCTTTTTTGGTACGAGTTAAGTGCCGTGCATAGGCTAAGTGGAGTAGATTACGTACGAAAATTCAAATACTCTAGTACGATATGCTCTGTCGTTGATAATCGAGTGGGCTTTCGTTTGGGTTTTTTTTTTTGGCATCACGATCAAGTCTTTATTATGGGTTACTAGAGGAGTATTTCTGTAAAACTTCTAGTCCAGTCATATTGGCTCAGAGTCGTAGGCCAATGGAGTCGAATTCGGTCAACGTTAAATACCAATTGATTTTCATAATGTTTGGTACCGCGAATAATACGCAAAAAGAGATCCGCAGGCGAGGAACCTCCACTTGAAGTGTATTTTATTATTAAATTAATTATTGCTTTGAAAATTAATTTATTAATTAGTTCGATTTAAATAAATTGGATTTTTTTTTAAATATTAATTGAGAAAAAAAATTCTAGCTCGTCAGGAAATGCTTGGGAGTAAAATTAGCTCAACAATTTTTTTTTTCTCGACACATTTCCTCATCACATACATTAATCTTCTTTTTTCAAAAATCGAAATTAGTGCCGAAAGACACTTATTTCTTTCCATTATATCTTGAAGACGATGCTTTTGAATAAAATATTCACTCAAAAATGAAATTCTTTGCTAAACACTACCTTATCCACTCACTACCAGAGCTCAAAAATGAAAATTCTCTTCTAAGAGGGCAGTAGGGATAGATCGTAGTTTTTATGAAATAAATGTTATTCGGATGAACTTCATATTTCACGCTTTCATTTTATTCAAACTTCGAATGAGAAATGACATGTCGACGTACTACTATTAATACCTCATAACCCCAAAGAAGCAGTTTTATAGGAGGCACAAAAAACTGATTTTTTCCACAAGAATCATTCATAAACGGAAAATCGTCATTTTGTGGCTTACAAGGTTTTAGAACTCATTACATCGATACATCAGAATGATGGAAAAGTTATTGTATGGAGGGAGGCGGGAAGCAGGAGTAGTAGATTATTTTTTATAGTGATATTTAAAAAAATATTTTATCCATTTTTTTTTTTAAATAAATAATTTTTAATGAGGGGTAAAAATGTGGTATTGGAGGGGGAGGGGAAGGGGTAGAAGTGGATTGTTTTTTATATTGATATTTAATATTAAAAAAAAATTTTTTTTATTTTTTTGGACAGTTAATTTTTAATACGGGGTAAAGCTGTGGTATTGGAGGGGGAAGGGGAAGGAAGAGAAGTAGATTATTTTTATATTGATGTTTTGAATTTTTTTTATTAATTTTTTTTTTTTTGGATAATTAATTTTTATTGAGGGGTATAACTGCGGTATTAGAGAGGGGAGAGGGAAGAGGAAGAGGAGAAGTGAATTATTTTTTATACTGATATTTTTAATTGTTTCTTATCAATTTTTTTTTTTTTGAATAATTAATTTTTAATAAGGGACAAAGCTGTGGTATTGCGGGGGGAGGAGGAGGAGTAGATTATTTTTATATTAATGCTTAAAATTTTTTTTTATTAATTTTTTTTTGATAATTAATTTTTATTGAGGAATATAACTGTGGTAATGGTGAGGGGAGGGGAGGGAAGAAGAAGTGGATTTTTTATATTAATATTCAACCTTTTTTTTTCATTAATTTTTTTTGATAATTAATTTTTAATGAGGGGTATAAGCGTGGTATAAGAGGGGGGAGGGGGAGGAGGAGAAGTGAATTATTTTTTAAATTGATGCTTTTAGTTTTTTCTTATTACTTTTTTTTTTGGATAATTAATTTTTAATGAGAGGTAAAGCTGTAGTAATGGAGGGGAGGGGAAGGAGGAGAAGTAGATTATTTTTTGTATATTGATATTTAAATTTTTTTTTTATTAATTTTTAATGAAAGGTAAAACTGTGGTATTGGTGATGGGAAGGGAAGAAGGAGAATCTGATTCTTTCCTATATCCATATTTTGAAATTTTTTTATTAATTTTTAATGAGGAGTAATACTGTGGTATTGGAGGGAAGAGGGGAAGGAAGGAGAAGTCTTTGAAGTAGGTTTTCAGTATACATAAATAGATAATTAGGTAGGAAATTATTCTTTGAATATTTTTTTACTGCACCATTTTTTCGATTGGACGCTTCTTCATGGACTTGGAAGGTGGTACCGTTCAGCATCAAAAAGAATATTAAAATTCTTTCAAAAAAAAAACAAAAAAAAATTATTCACTTAATTTTTTTGTTCAGTTTGAAATCATTAAATACCTTGATCGGCCAACAATTATCATAAATTTTCCATATATCTCTTCTTTACGATTCCCACTAATTCAAATTTACCCGCGGTTTCAAGTTACCTTAATCTCAAAAATACTCCTTTCACTCTCATTTCCGAACTCTTTTTTCGACAGACACGCTCAACATTCATCATGACTTTTTCGTCTAGCCTGACACCACATCCCTCACCATCTCGCTCCAACGACTCTTCGCAAAGTAAAACTGGAAATCCGCGACGTTGAAAGAACTACCCTTCACACCGCCTCACCACTACACTCGAGTAAACTTCCAAAATCCACGTGCACACGAATCCAAATACGCGCCAAAACTTGCTCAAACTACCGGGAAAAGTTTACACAGAGTCTTTGGCGTTTTTCGTAAACGAAGTAAAAAGTCTCGACTCACGAGTCTCGCATTTAATCCGAAATTCCTAAATTTCCACCCGCAAACACGACGTCTGGCCGTCTTCGTCGTTCGAGAAATCGCATCAGTACGCTCCGCCGTACTCTCGCTCGAATAATTCCCGCTAACGGGGCGCGCTCTACGTCGTCGCCGAAAAATGTAATTAATTGCGACGGGCGAAGCCTCGCTCTAGCGTGGTACTTTTTCCCAACCTTTCGGACGTAATTATCTCGCGACGAGTTTTCCTTTGATCGTCGCCCATCCGAACCCCTCGTCTTATTTACGCGTCGCAGTTTTCAAAAGGAAAACACTCCGTAGTCGGCGTCGCCTTCAGATACGCGGTGGAGTTCGATTTCCCGCGTCTATTTAAATTTTTCACCGCGTATTCGCGTATTTCTTACGTAACAAGATAGATTCTGAGATCGAAAGAGTCTTGCAGAAACTACGTTTTTTTTTTTTTTTTTTTTTTTTTCTGGAATAAAGTACCGACTAAAATGCTGAATGTAAAATTGATTCAAGCGAGTGTACTTTTCGATGACCTTGTTGTCAGAAATTCACGGAGTGATGTGAACGTGCTTACAAGTATTTCGAGATTAATTATTAAAATAAGAATATTATTAGAAGTTGAAATAATTATAGAAATTGAAGAATATATAATTAATAAATAATTAATTAATAATTTAAAATTCAACTAATTTATAAAATTGATATTTAATGAATAATTTCAATTTTTTTTAGAAATTAAAATAATGTAAAATATCAATATGAATAATAATTATAATTAATAAAATAAAAAGTAAAATAAAATGTAAAACAAAAAATCGATTAATTAAAATTATATTAATATTAAAATTTCCTCAAATTCATAATATCAATTTCATTCCAATTATAGGAACGCCAATTAATGAAAAAATGTAATAATGTTATTCAACATGATATCCTAGAGAGATTTACCAAAAATAAATTTTTTTGGAGTTATTTCTTGGTAATAAATTAGGTATTATGAGGTGAAAATTTCCAAAAAAGCCAATCACTTAAATTTTTCCGATAAACTATACGAGCAATTTAAAAAAATCCTTCTCCCTTCACTTTGAAATATCGATATATATTTTTCAACCATACCTCCACATCACACCCAAAACGTTTTCCACTTCGATGAACTCCACACTTGAACGATATTCGCTTACAGAATATGGACTGCTAATGTTATCATGTAAAGGACACTTGAACGATACTCGATATTCGTGTGGCGAAGAGTAATGGCAGCTTAAGAAGCGCGTACCTAATTATTAATATCTTGTAAGAATCCAGTCATTTCCCCTCTCTTTTCACTCTACGTTCGTTCGTCATTTAATATCTTGTTTTTTTTTCTCAGCACGCGATTACTATAATCGACGCATTGGCGGACTGCTAATCGTATACATTTATGATATTCGTTTTCTCGCCACATTTCGTAACATACTCCAATACGCTTTCAGCAACGTACGATAAAAACCGTTCTCGAATTTTCCTACCACGATATATATAATTTTTTTAATGTAAAACGTAACGCAAACAAAACAAAACGATCGATGAAATTTTTCATTTATTTATTTTCATCATCCCAACCGATCGAAAAACCATCGCAAATTTTCTAAAAGACGTAACCATCGAGCACATTAATATGCACGCGCGTCATCGCAACACACTCTATGAGCATAAGTGCGTATAAATTCCGCCCCATTTCAAATTCCCACACCGCACGTCAATGGCATACATATCACCGACACCCTTCGCACCCCGCTCAGAATCATTTCCAGCGTAATAATTCCGCAGACATAAATCTACCAAGCGAAAAAAATACTCTCGTATCGCTTCGCCCGCCAATATTTAAAACAACTTCGGACCACCCTTCTCCGTACGTCTTTTTTTTTAGCCTACTTTTTCTACCTGTTTCCAAAATGATTTAAATATAACAAAAAAAAACCTCCTCAACCCTTCTCTCGTCCGCTAAACGCGTTTTTAATAGCGGATACGCGGGTACCAGACCGAGCCGTCGGGTAAAATTAACGCGAGTCGCAGGTACATGAATATCGTAGTATACCAGATTTTCATCGTTGCGTTCATAGTCTACACAAGGTAGCAGGTGATACTTGCCACTACGCGAGAAGAGGAGAATGGATGTGTTTGTGGTTGTTGTTGTTTTTTTTTTTTTGAAATCGTTAATCAAAATCTATACATACATAAATTCTGGTAACTCGAATTCTCGTTTGAATGTTGTCACAGTGAATTTTAAAAGAGCAGAATTCGAAGGATATATAATCGTAAACGTATAGCTAAAAAATGAAATGAAAGTATCGCGAGGAACCAGTTATATGAAATTTGACAAAATGATGTCTCAAGATGAATATTTAAAAAAAAAAAATGGATAAAAACACAAACAATAACAACAACAACAACAACAACAAGGAAACAAATAAATGTGTGCAAAGCGTATCTGATTTTACTTACACTCTTTCGTTAGATTTTTTTTACACAAGTCAATCATCTTTCAAGAAAAAAAAAAAAAAAAAAAATTATCAACTGATAAAATTGAAAAAAAAAAATGGTACATTTCATTTTGTTTTATATCGAATTTTTTAAAATGTTTTCAGATTATTTTCCAACATTTTTGTTCTTTTTTTCAGCTTATGGGGGCGCTTATTTTTAAAATTTTTTCAACATTTCGAATTGAAAAATTAATTATTGATAAATTAGGTAAAACTTAAAAAAAAAATTCTTGGTATTTTCAATTCGATCGTTTTTGTTTTTTTTTTAATTTATTAAAATGTTTTTTTATTGTTTTCTCTTATTCCTGACTTTTTTTTTCAGCTTATGGTATTGCTTATTTGAAAAATTTTTTAATACTTTTCAACTTTCTTTTCTTTAAGGCTATACTTTTTGTTTACATTTTGACAAGAAAAGGTTCGTTTTGAACGTCAACTTCAATCGGTTATTTCTCCCTAAAAACGCGATATAATTTATTCCGACCAGTTTTATTTTATTTATTAATGTTTTAAAAAGACCTGACTTTTGAGATATTTTTGAATATTTCCTTTCTTTTTGATTTAAGAAGAGTTAAGTGGGTGAGAATTCGCGAGATATGGCAAAATTTTAAACGTTAATCATTCGTTTTAGAAATGACATATCGAAAATTTCTCGAAATACAAGTCTTAATCTAATTCTAAAGAAGGTATTTAAAAAAAGAAATTGGAAAAAAGTTGAATTTCCATTAAGAAAAAACTGATCAAAAATTGGAAATTTTTTTTGAAATTGGTCGAAATCGTTCGCTATAAGTACAACTCTTTGATGTATTCAGATCTTGAACGATCATTAAAATCGCACAAGTTCGTTCAAAAACGTCTCATCAAAATGTAAACATGAAGTATCCCCTTAGGTAAAAATTGGAAAAAAATTTTTCTTGATTTTCTCATTTCATTTTTAATTTTTTTTTGAATTTCTTTTTCATGTTTTCCTATTGTCTTTTTTTTTTCATTTCTGACATTTTATTTAGCTTATACAAGCATGTAGTATTATTTTAAATTTTTTTTATTAATTTCGAATTAAAAATTTATAATACTTACTGTTGAAAAGTACGGATATTTATGAAATTCGCTCAAAACTTGGTGAGAGGATCCTTTTAGAAATTCCGAAAAAACCACTTTTTTGTTTTTCCGATAAAATTCAAAATGGCGGATCACTCAAATTTTGAGGAGGGCTGGAGAAGGGGAAAATATCTCAAAATTTTTCGATTTTAATTTACATGAAAGAGTGAGTCACGGACACCAACATATCCTAATTTCAGCTTCTTAAGTTCATTTCGAGGGGAGTTAGAGCGAAAACCAGTTTTTTGAGGAAGTTTTAAGATACGAAATTTTTTTAATCTTCCATATCTCGTCTCCAAATCAACCTAGAAAGGTCAAACGTAGTATGTAGGGTTAGTTGGCGACCGGAATATGAGCCCTTGAATTTGGATCAAAATGATTCAAAATGGCGGATTATCAAAATTTGAGTGCATTTTGAGGAGCTTCAAATTAGTAAAAATATTAATAATATGAACTCATATGGTTAATGGGTACACAAAATAAACTTTAGTCTTAATTTACCTCTATGCATACAGGTGGAAGGGAGAAGGAGGGGTTATGACCGTCAAAATGTGAGAGGTGGGTAGCTGGGTACATGTGATGTCGACAATTTTTTACTATGGCATCATATGACAAAACGAGTCCAAGCGATTAACCTTCTTTGATTATAGTCTGTCAAGTGTATTTGGAGGGAAGTTGGAGTAAAAACTACTCTTGGAGAGGAAATTGCTGCGGGAAATTTCACGAATGAAGAGGTTAGTAATGTTATTTGTAAATCTAAACAAGTCCCAATTAAAAACTCAGCTCTAGTAATGCGACATGGCTGCTTATGTTTTCTTTTTTTTTTTGGTTTTAGGGCGTAATATATTTTTTTGGCCGTCATACGCCTCCATCGGAGAATTTCGTAATTTTGGGAGATTTTTTCATTCTCAAAACTGCAACACTGGTTTGAAAATGTAAAGAACACTACTTCAACGAAACTGGTAACGTGCTACCGCTCGGCGTCATAACGTAGCAGAGTAGAGTTCAAATGTTGAGCAAACTTCCATAGTGAGCCAACCTGCGACACCTAACATCCACCAGCCTTAAATTTGGCACTTTTAGCGCCTCATTTCCAAAAATCCCATCAATCCAACCCTCCGCATAGTGTCGAGCGAGAGAGAAAAAATCATCGTTATCTCGACGCACGCGAGCCAACCGTGCGCCAACGAGCTGCCGAAAGTATGCCGGCATTTCGAAGAATTTCTCGTTACGCTTCCCTCGTTGCGCTGTCAAAGTGTTGCAAAGTGTGACTGGATAATGACTCGTTGTCGGCGTCTACGACGCACATCCCGCAGGCTCGTAACCAAAACTATGCCGCTAAGACGAACCGACGACCGCCAAAGTGTCGGGCACGAGGGGTTGTTTTATCGCGACTCATATCATTTATTAATTCGAGTCGCGGCGAGAGCGAAAGCGCTTCTCATAAATCACGAAGACGTTAAACGACGTAAAACAATTCGTTTTTGGCGAACGCGGGCGTCGCGGCGCGATTAAACGGCGAGGGAGCATAAGAGCGACTTCGGCGCGTAACATTTGTTACTAATTGCTCGTCTAGATTAAAAAAGAAACGCGGCTCGAGAAGGCGCAGAGAAAGTCGTTAAACGAAGCGACAATATTCCAAATGCCTGGAGGCGATCGCCGTTCCACGAGTGAACCGAGTTACGCGCAGTTTTCCCGATGCCGCAGCACCGGAGGCGCGCGAAACTTTTTCATCGGGCGGAGTGCGGTTTTGGCGCCAAAACGCGTTCGGGGATTCGGTCGCGGCGTTACGAAAGTTTTAAATTTGCGAGATACGCGGGCACTTATTTTGATTAGTTTCGCGCCACGTTCCCCGCTCAGAATGCTAATACGAGTCGGCCCAGAACACCGTTCCGGATGACAGGTAGAGGCGACAGGCGAAGTATAGGTTTTCGTTGCGCGCGAACCGATGTCGCGCACCTTCTTTATTTTCTGTATTACGGTAGCCGAATTATGACGTAATAAAAACCGGTCTACGATGTCTAGTCGTACGTTTTGTTTCTGGTTTCGTGTATGTTTTGATTTGTAACGTACGTGTGTAAGCGTGTACTCCGTGTGTACCCGTTAGACACGTTGCACCGAGTACATTGTCGAAAACACGCTCGTCTGTTCGTAGATAACGCTATCGCCACCGTAAGCTGCGAACGGTGTCTGCGGTGGTGCGGGTGCGACCATTTAAATTGGTAGACATTTAGTCATATTCGATACGTGTTCGGTGTCCCCCTCCCCGTAAGCCGCCAGCTCAGATGATTAAGTATGCAGGTGCGGAATTAAACGAGGTTTTTAATGCGAGTCGAGGTATGACGGTAGTCGTGAAAATGGTTTACCCTTTTTCGCGTAATTCGCTCGTTTCAGTTGTACACCTGATGCAAAAATAACGCTGTATCGTTATCCTTTGTTTAGACCATGTACGTGTATTATGCTCGTCGAGTCGTTGCGACGTGTCTGCGTCGCGTTCGATTCCGTCCACGATGTGTGAGTTACGGAAATTCCGAAGCTCTTGATTTTTTCGAAAAATAATTTTTAGAAGAGTTTCCGACGAAAATTAAATCTATTACAGCTTAGCTGATTTGGGAAGGAAAATTCGATAGTTGAAGTTTTCACATTTTTGTTGAGCTTTAGAAGAAACTATTAGCTACATTCAAGGTCACATTATTAAATTTGAAAAAAAAAAAGTAAACAGCCATGCCGCATTACTGGAGCCGAGTTTTCAATTGGGACTTGTTCAAGAATGTAAATAACATTGCTAATGCCTTCATGCCTACAGGCCACCCAATACCAAATCTAAAAACCCCTATCCTGTCTCTTTCAAAACCACCTAAGAAGTTGAATTTAGAACACCTATAGAATTTCCTGCCATGAATTCACAAGAATAAGAATAGAATTTAAAATTAACATTAACCCTAGAATACAATTTTAAAATATAATGTTTGTACGCTTTTTCAAAAGTCATTCGTCGTGAAAATTAAAAAAAAAAAAAAAACAGATTTTTTCCACGTACATTTTTGCACTTAATTTAAAATATTTCCCTCTTTCACCTCTCCCCCCTCCAAATGTACAATTTTTGAACCAATAATATCACATGATATGTTCTACATGCTGACGCAACTCCCATATTCGAGATATTTATTTTCAATTTTTCTTCTCAAACAGTATATCTCAGCCCCTTCAATAGTTTGAACAGGCAAACATCATTATTATGACTACATTACAGTGGACTATTCACCACACAAAAAGAACAAGACGTTTCGTTACAAATTCTGTTTTTAGAAGTTCTTAAGCTATTATAATAAATTGAGGTGCATTTGCACCCCAGGGAAGCAGTTGGCTAATATTTTTTTGGCGAGGCATTATAGGGTTAATAAAAACGCAGAAATTAAAAATAATATTATTTTGTATTTTAAATATTTTTTTTTTAAATTGGAAATTAAATATACTGAATAGTTATTTAAAAAAATTGCAAAGAAAAAATTGAATTAAAAAACAAATTTTAAACATAATTTAAAAAAAATAAAAATTTTAAATTAAAGAATAGAGATTTAAATTAATTAGATCTTCATTATTATTAATTCCCGAATGATTATTGGATTCAATAACGATATGAACGCATATTTTTCGAATTATAAGAACTTGAGGCTCCTCAAAGTATACTCAAATTTTTTACAATTCGCTATTTTGGATCCATTTTGACCTAAATTCAAGAGGTCATATTGTGCTTACTAACTAACTCGACATGCAAAATTTGGCTCTTTTACATTCATTTGGTGATGACTGATGAGATAATTATATAAGATTCGAGAAATTTCATGACTCAAAACTTCCTCAAAAAGTCGTTTTTCGCTCTAACTCCCTTTCAAATGCACTTAGGAAGCTAAAATTTGGATATGTTGGTGTCCGTGACTAGCTCTTTCATACGAGATCAAAAACGAAAAATTTCAGCTACTTGCCTTTTCTTCAGCCTTCCTAAAAATTTGAGTGATCCGCCATTTTAAAGTGTATCGAAAAAACAAAAAAGCACATTTTTTGTATTTCCAACTAGAGTCTCTCATCAAATTTTGAGCGAATTTCAAGAATACCCGTTCATGCTACAAGAGGTGCAAAAATATAATATATTATGTAGGACATTTGAATGATTTCAAAAAATGGTCTGAAAAGTAAAGATTTGAAGACCCCCTTCCCCTCGCCAACACCCTTCCCAAGCTAAAAATTTTCTTTTTTGTTATATTATTTCTAGTGATGAGTTAATTGAAAATTAACGATAAAGTATGAATTTTGAATGAGAGAGGGGCGAATCAATGCTCAAAGGCTGGAGGGGGTAAAATGAGTAATTTGTAGGTCGTGTACACAGTATAGGTTCGATTCGAATCCTCTATGACTCCGAAGATATAATGCCTAATTTTCATCATACAGGCATTCGCCAAGTATGACTTCACTTCGTGATAAAAACAATCGAATGATCTCATTTTGGAGCAATGTTCTTCCATTTTGGGAAGTACTGTGAGGTGAAAATCAGACTTATTTCATTTCCAGAGGTCTAAAAACTCAAATCAAGCCCATAGTATGCAACCGATTCATAAATTACTCATTTATAAGCTATTTTTTAAGATGAACAACATTTATTGCTTTCTTCAAAAAATTTCAAAAAACTTTTAACTGTCCAAGTTTCGAAAAAAATGCACTGAAAATACTGTCAACTTTCAGACAGCAAAATGAAAATTCTGAATATAAAAAATCTTGATATTCCGAAAATATTATCATTTTTTTTTTGAAATTTAAAAAAATTTCCCAAAGCTTCTATAGGTAATTTTAGCAAGTTCTCATCAGCTTCGAGGATTAACATTTTAAAAAAAAATTTTTTGGACTTACTTCGTAACTATACGGTCAACTAAGGTTTTGAAAAAAAATTCTTTTTGAAAGAAGGAAAGATATTCATCATGTAAAAAAAAAAAAAAACCCTATACATACAACGAAGAAGCCGAATCTCTCTATGTATCAAAATCAAAACTTTAAAACTACAACGTGGGAGTTTGTATACCTGAGAAATGTTGTCTGTAATTTTATTGTAGTCAGGGAACATAGACTAATGCTGTGACGTTTTTTACGTTCATACAACATTTTCCATACAGCATAACAGTGGATTATGTATCCAATGAAATTCTAGTCACCCTTCATCACACGTTTCTTCGAACATTACCAAGTAAATCAACACGTTGCCATCGAGCTACATAAATTATTCACTGGCGACCAAATACCGTCCACCGCAGAACAAATCAATCCGACCTCGTATACCAATAAGTATTCGAGTACTAGACTCGCCAGCGTAACGAAACAAGTAGCCACATCGTAACCAGAATCCCAACTCGTTCGAACCTACATACGGTACACGGAGATCGCGAATTATAATGCGAAAAGGCGTACGCGTATGGGATCAGCACCGCATATAAGAAAACCTAGATCCACCGAGAACCGGTTTCTATTTAAAATGAAAAAGATACCGCGCAACGTGCAGAGGTTTGCGGAGTACAGAGGAAAAAAAACCTTCCGAGACACGCGATACGATAACATCAACCGACATCCGAACGGCATTAAAAAAATACCAACTCCGCATGTACATTTGAAAAGTCGCCTTTCAACTTTTCAACGTCCATAATCGAGTACAAACGGCGAAGGATTTTTCCGAAATCGGCACCTTTTCTCTGTAAATGGGAAACGAGCGTCCAACAAATCGATAACAATCATTTCGCGGTATGCTCTATACGTATATTACCACTATAAATGGACGTTTTAGTCGTATAAACGAATTATAGCTTTGGATAGGGGTTCTCGGTTGTATACGCTAGGGTTTGGTGGGTTAATTTCATACCATTGTTTCGATCGCGAATAATAATTCCCATGCCTAAAAAGTAAAATTATTTCAAGCTCGCAAAGCCGCGTCATCCTCTCTTTCACTCTACAACCAAAAACAAACATTTCGTTTTGTTTTTAAAAACTCTCAATTTTTTATTTTAATAAAAAATTACCATTACTTAACGGTCCAAGGAATTTTCATTTATTAATAAATATTAAAAAAAAAAGTCATCACTTTTTTTTTATTATTTTTTTTTTTTTTATAAAACGTTTTCGCGTTTTTAGGTATGAGTATACTTTTCTTCAAGCTGAATTTTTAACCCACAAACGATAGCTATTACAGTCTCTACCTGATTTAGGAAGAGGAGTCGAGGGAGGGTGGGGTCTTCCCATCTTTGCATACTTATTATATATATATATAGGTACGCTATGGTAAAGTTTAAATAAGACCGGGTCTTGGAACGTCTGGTATCTACTGTCCAGAGCATGACAAGGACATTATTATGTTTTTTCCTTCACGCGTAGCGCTGGCGTGTCATCATGAAAATCGCTCAAAATATGGTGAGGGTCTCTTCTTGAAAGTGCGCAAAAGAACTTTTTTTCGTTTTTTCGATAAATTTAAAAATGGCGGATCACTCAAATTTCAAGGGGGACTAGAGAGGGGGCAAACAGCTCAATTTCTTCGTTTTCGATTCCATATGAAAGAGCGAGTCACGGACACCTACATACCCAAATTTTAGCTTCTTAAGTGTATTTTGAGGCGAGTTAAGGCAAAAATCGGTTTTTTGAGGAAGTTTTGAGTCATTAAATTTTCTTGAATCTCCGTATCTCGTCACCAAATCGACCTAGAAAGGTCAAACTTTGTACGTGTGGTCAGTTGGTGACTAGAATATGACCTTTTGAATTTTGATCAAAATGGATTCAAAATGGCGGATTATCAAAATTTGAGTGGACTTTGAGGAGCCTCAAATTGGTAAAAATATTAATAAAATGAACTCATATGATTATTGGTGATAAGGAGTTTATCATATCCTCAATTCACGTCCATAATTAATATTGGAGGGGAGAAGGAGGGGTTGTCGACCTCAAAATGTGGTGGGGATACATAAGAGGTCGAAAATTTTTTATTGCAGAGTCATATGGGAAAATGATCTCACGTGATTAACCTATTCTGATTTTAGCTTCCCAAATGAATTCGGAGGGGAGTTAAAGGAAAACACAACTTTTAGAAAGGAAATTTCTGCAGGAAATTTCATGAATCTTCCATATCTCTTCACCAAATCGACCAACGAAGGTCAAACTTCGTATGTAGGGTTAATTGATGACCAGAATATGAATTCTTAAATGTGGGCCAAAATGAATTCAAAATGGCGGATCGTAAAAATTTGAGAATGATTTGAAGAGCCTCAAGTAGTCATAATTCGAGAGCTGCATGATAAGAAATGCCGCATTTGTTCTAAATTCAACTTTTCAAGCGGCTCTGTAAGGGATGAGGTAGGGGTTTTCATATTTTTCATTGGGTGTGGCCTGCAGACATGAAGGGGTTAGCAACGTTATACACAAACCTGAGCAAGCCCCAGTTAAAAACTCAGCTCAATAATACAGCATGGCTGCTTACGTTTTTTTTTTTCAACATAGAATTTTTAGTTTAATTTTACTTATATTTATTACTTGAAGAGAAATTTTGTCAATATTTGTCCCACATTTGAAGTTATTTTAACCTTCCCACGCATAAAAATTTTAATAATTAGCTGGTGTTTTTTCAATTTGAAAACGACAGCTATTACAGTCTACATGATATGGGAAATGGTGGTCGGGGGGAGGATGGGGTTTTCAAATCTTTGCGTTTCAGACTATTTTTGTATTTTTTTTTTTCTTTCAAATTTCTCAATTCTCTGTTGTTAACAAAAACATTATCATTTTAGCTATTTCATCTAACCTTCTTAGACATCCTAGATATTTTTCATCGTAAATAACCTCTCTCAGAGGGATGTTTGAAGGAAAAGCCAAAACAAAGAAATTACAGGTGCAGACAGATCAACATAGCACATTAATAGCACAGCTGAACCCTCCTCAAATTACCCGATCATTTACCCATCTGATTGACGTCGCTGTAATTGCCGAATACTAAATTTTCGTCACTTCTACATCTCACTCAGTTCGGCAAAATGTAAATTTTCCCAGCTTCGCCGACCAGGTAAAAAACACGGAAAACCGAATTCGCCGACATCCGAGTCGTTATCGTGCTAAGCCTATTTCCTATTCTATTTCGATGCAATTACATTTACCAGGATAACGTGCAGTCATTTGTCACGCGTCAAAATAGTCGACATCCAACGCGAAAATTCCACTTCGCCGAAGGAAACGTCTACCTGCTCCACAGTCCGAATAAATCTTCGCGTACGCTCGTTAAAAACACCTTTCTCCGATAACCATCGACGTACACACAAACGCATACAACTTTCCCCTAAAAATGCAAATCAATCAATTAACCAGTATCGCGCCGCGTCTAAAGAATACCGCGTGAGAACCCGCTGCTGCACGGTAGCTCCTTCGACCGAGCTCTTTTCATTCGGCCGGAGCCGCGTGCCGCCAAAATTTCACATCCACGTAGCTTAATTTCGCGATTAACATTCATTACGTTGTTCATTTTTCTTCGTTATCGTTTAATATTATTCTAGATTTCTCCGCGGCTTGCCACGGCGCGCTTTCACCTTTACCTACCTATTTATTTTCACGTTTCGGTGGCGCGCTATAACCTCGATCGGACTGCCGTTCCGAATCCCAACGGACTCGATTATAACTGACAGAATATCAGACGCGAGAAGGGTACCCGAGGTTTTTTTTTCCTTTCTTTCTTTTTTTATAAAACGTCCGATCGCGACGTACTCACGCAACTAGTGCCAATGGTACCTTTTGGTACTCGTCGAACGCGATAGAATAAAAATACGAGGCGCTATCGCTTCCACAAAGCGAACGCAGCGACCGTCGTATTGATCACCATCGGGTACAAACGATATAATTATACTGCACTTACATAAGAGGGTAGCCTTGCAATAGGGTGGGTCAGGAAAGAGGTTAGCAGTGTCGAAGTGTACGCGTATAAGGGGAGGTTACTATGGTAACCCTTACCGCCAGCCGCATCCGAAGCTCGACTTTTTAACTAAATGTTATAATGTACGAGGATTTTTTTTTTTTTTCATTTTTCCTCCGCTCCATCTCTTCGCTATCGTTCTCTAGAGCTACGAACATTTATACGTAAGAGTAACTTACTTGTCGTAATACACCAAAGAAACGCATATTTCGTCTCCCGGACCGTAGACTAGTCGGTCGACCACGATGCCTCGGAATTCCGGATGCAAATGTAAATCTGTAACAACAAAATTACCACCATTTAAGTGAAAATACGTTTCGAATGAAAAATATACACTGCCTAATCATTCCACATTATGTGGACGATCTTCATTCACCATAAGTACCCAAGGGGATGGCTACTCGCAAAAGCCTCAAGTTGAAATATGCAATGTCGTAAACTTCGAATAGAGTTAATAAGGGGTGAGGGGAGAGTGGGAAGTTTCCAAAAAGTCAAAATATGGTCCTATAACTTCCTTAAGTACTTCTGAAAGCTATGACGATATTGATTTGTTATATACAGGTGCTCCTAGCGATGGAAATTATGATGAGGCACCAGCCCCTTTGAACGATGTAAAATGAACATTACCCACGGGAACAAATTATTTGAAGAATTCACTTTTTGGAAAATTTGTCGAAAGCTGAAAGAAATGATATATTAGAATTGCCCAATAGTCATACTCTCTTGCGAACCTAAGGTAAGTTGAAATATCCACAAACATGGTTTTTTGACATTTATCTCACTTGATATGATACTTATGGAGGAAATGAATAGAAACAAAATCAATCTATATATAATTACAAACAAAAAAAGATTCCATTCATTTTTCGAATAAAATGCTTTTCGAGGTCCAAAAAGTGATTTATCTCCTGATTTTCAAAAACATTTTTTACATGTTTTCATTTTGTCAAGTTTTTTCTATTTATCTCGATTCACAATACATTTCCAAGAAAAATGATAATAAACAAAATTGTTCTACTTTTGATTTCCTACAAAAAAGGTTGTATTAATTTTTGAAACAGAATGTGTCTGAAGGCTCAAAAAAACTAATTTTGAGAACATGCTTTTTACACGTGTTCATTTTAATTTTTTTCCATTTATCTCGGTTCACAATACATTTGCAAGAAAAATGAAGATAAACAAAATTGTTCTATTTTCAATTTCCTACAAAAAAAGTTCTATTAATTTTTGGAATAAAATGCGTCTGAAGGCTCAAAAAAGCTAATTTGGGAAAAATGCTTTTTTACAAGTGTTCATTTCAAGATTTTTCTATTTATCTCGGTTCACATCACATTTGCGAGAAAAATGATGATAAACCAAATTGTTCTACTTTCAATTTCCTACAAATAAGGTTCCATTAATTTTTGAAATAGAATGTGTCTGAAGGCTCAAAAAAACTAATTTTGGGAACATGCTTTTTACACGTGTTCATTTTAATTTTTTTCCATTTATCTCGGTTCACAATACATTTGCAAGAAAAATGATGATAAACAAAATTGTTCTATTTTCAATTTCCTACAAAAAAGGTTCTATTAATTTTTGGAATAAAATGCGTCTGAATGCTCAAAAAAACTAATTTTGGAAAAATGCTTTTTACAAGTGTTCATTTCAAGATTTTTCTATTTATCTCGGTTCACATCACATTTGCGAGAAAAATGATGATAAACCAAAGTGTTCTACTTTCAATTTCCTACAAAAAAGGTTCTATTACTTTCTGCAATAAAATGCGTCCGAAGGCTCAAAAAAGTCAATTTTGGAAAAATGCTTTTTTACACATGTTCATGTTGTCAAGTTTTCTTTTAAATTTATCTCGATACACAGAACATTAACGAGAAAAATGATCACATATAAACTTATTCCACTTTCAATTTCCTATAATAAAGTTTCAATTCATTTTTTGCTTGTCATGCGTTAAAATACCAAAAAAAAATATTCCCAATTATTTCACCGCACATATAGTATCATGCAGGACCGGATCATATTCGCCGAAATTCTCTCATTTCCTATTCCATTAAAATACGATTTTACGCTTCCCATCTCGCTTTTAATGAAGTAAAAAGACGGGCGTGCAAAAATAACGCCAAACCGGTTAAAATACGCCGCGAAATTCAACCATTATATTTCACTCGTCGTACCACTCACTCTATTCCACTTCCCTCATTTCCTGCCCCCGTCGTCCGACGGTTAATTAAGTGTATCCGAATCGTTGATAACGCGAATACGCGGTCGTGTGGAAAAATACGTGGTTGACACGACCGCGACGATTATTCGACTAATTACAAGCGCCTATAGATCACCGTGTGTTTCGACTCTTCTGTCGAGTAAATGGATATACGACAGAGGTCGCGTTCGATCTCGTAATACCTACTTGGCAGCGAATTAGCGGCGTCCCGTCGATGCATTGCCAATTTTAGCCTTCGGAAATATTAATAGGTAGGGTTCGATTTGCTAACGCGAGTTGAACATTTGTAAACGGTCACGTTAGTATCGAATCTTTATATCTGATTCATTAGACCTATAAACTCGTACTTCGGTGCTCTACATTGGATTTGTACATAATCTAAACGAGAGTGGGATACTTGTTGTTGTTTTTGTTTGTTTGTTGAAAAATCGATAATGAGTACCCGAAAGAACCTCAACAACTTCAAGATTCTACGTCAATATTCACTCTTAATATGAGAGATCAAAAAAAATTATTTGTTTTGTCGATAATTTTTTAGAAATTTAGTACACAAAAACTCATTTTCTTGTCTCCGAGAATCCTCTTTTGCAGTCCAAAAATCCGAAAAAATTATATTTTAATTTTCTCGATTTTTAAATAGGAAAATTCATTCACATGAAAAGGTTATAGATGAATCCTTTCCGCAATAGCTTAATCACGATTTTTTTTTTTTTGGAAATGCCAAGGCAGAATATTTCTTTGTTTTAAGGGGGAGGGGGGAGGAGAGAGATTACTACTTCCTCATTTTTCAAGAAAATGAATTACATCAATTTCGAAATAAACAACTCCAATTTCTATTCGTTTTCAAATTATAGAAAAAATAAAAATAAAACTAGTAGATCAACTCAACACGAAAGAATTTAAAGACTGTTTTTGTTTCTCGTTGCAAAGAAAATGACCTCACAAGCACTTCTAAATGAATAGATTTCGTTATGATTAGGAGTAACAAAATAATTTACTTCATTAAAATTATCCTAATTATTTAAAATAATAGAAAAAAAAATTAATCCAAAAAATGATAAATTATTTTGGATTCTTATGAAAGATCTACATTAGGTTCGGGAGCTCGAAAAACTTGCTCATTTTGAAAAATTCATTTTCTCGATGCAGTTTCTTTTCACCTTTTTAGGAAGTCAGTACTGAGGGGAACTCGTATCTAAAAATGTATCAAATCAACAACTAAAATTTTGTTTTGCCTTTGAATTACAAAATATGACCTCTGAATGGAAAAATGTTCGTAATTTTCAAAACTCGAATTTTTATAATTAAAAAAAAAAAAAGATAAAAAATCGAATTTTCAACAATTGTTTGAAATAGACACACAAAAATGTTACCTATATTGATCTACTGTGCTTCAACATTTTCAGCCATTATCAGAATAATTTTCCAATTTTCAATAGATGAGTTGGGAAGTTATGCTCGTAGCATTTTTTCTGTCATAGTATAAGCGAGCGAAGAGATATAAACATTTTATCAATAATAGAGGAAAGCAGTAGGTTACTTTGTCTCCCATTTTAATTTTAAAAACCGAATAAACTTATGATGACAGAAACATAAAATGAAATAAATGATTATTTAAAGAATTATGACAATCACCGATTTGTTTACATTTATGGCCCTAAATTAAGGTAACTAAAATACTACAAGCATAACTTTCCAACTCAACTATACATGTCAATCATCGATACCCGTCCTCCCCCCACCCAAAAAAAAACATTCTATCCTATTCTATACACTCGCCAAACCTGACACTGAAACTTTCATACCACCTTCGTATTCACGCTACGTAAAAAACGTAAACAACGTTTCTCGCATCGATTTCGCTTCAAATCCGTTCCTTTTCCCATCCACTGGCTCGTACCATCGATTCGAAAATTATCCTCAAAATTCTCGCGCAATAATGGCGTTAAAGTATAAGCAATATGCTCGAAAATCCGCTTATCGCTCATCACGATACACCATTTCCAATTCTTTTTCCAAATATAATTTCCCGCTATCTTTCCAAGCGTAAGGATTCCGAAACTTCCGAACCCCTTCGAATATCGAAAAATCTCACCCCTTTAATTTTTAATCCATTAAAAGAAAAACCCGTCGCGATAAGTTTACTCTTTTAAGGAAAAAAATAATCGTTTCACCCTCGTAGATGATCTCGATACAGCTATATAAGGTTCACATACATCATTCTACCACACGATGGAAAAAAGAAGACGAAAATCAAACAACCTAAAATGAGGGAAAAACGAGGCTTTAAATATATACGTGATTGATGTACTCTTTACCTGTTTTTGGTACTTAAAAAAAAACATACACTATCTAGTGTTCATTTTGAACTTGGAATGAAACTTTTTACGAGTAAATAAAAGAAGACCTGAATCTATGAATGTTGTCAAAATCAAGTCCAAAATTTTCGAGGCTAAATACACATTATTTCCTTCTTTAGCTCAAACTGATTCCGAATATACTAAGCTTGAAAAAAATTCCTAAAGTTGAATTCAAACATCTAGTTTTATTATTCAACTTTGTAAGTAATAGATAACCCTGATTTCAAACTATTTGCGACTGATTTATTTTCTAAAAAGTATATGCAATTCGAAATTATCGAAAAAAAAAACATAAATAACTTACACCGTGTAAGAAACGCCTACACTAACCGCTCGACAAACTACCACTACTACATAAATGATGCAAATTGTATGACGTAAAATTTCATCGTTCATAACGATTTTCAAGCATAAATATTGAATCGCGACCCATACAACGTAGCAGGTAGGTATACAAAACACACGTTTAGTTAGTAGCTTAGAACATTTCTTCTGTATTCAATTTTCAATTCAAGAAGAAATGAAAATTAACGTATTACTAAAGATGAAAAATGTTTACTCCAATTCCTCAGGCCTCTCATGGGTGCCCGTGAAATCATCCTCCATTCGGAATTCATCACCACCATATCCCACCGTAATAACCGATACATTTGCATACCCAGGTCCTCGTGCTTCGAAAACGCAGCTTCCAAATCCGCCAACATTTAACCACCATTTCCGCGGTTTAATTTCCACTTTATCCGAGTAATATGGTCGGTTTCTCACCCCTCTCTTCGACTACAGGAGTGGAGACCGGAGGGGCGAGGGGGGAGAATTTTCTCGAGGAAAACTACTTTCTTGTATGCGAGTAAAAATGAAATATTCGTTCGCATTATTCCGGCCCGTTTCGCCAACCTTCCCCTATCCAGCTCGTTATAACGCGCGAGGCGCGACGCGCCGACGAATCTTCCATCTCTCGAATTCATTTTCATTTCATTTAACGCGAGTTGCATTATTCATCGATTCATCAACACGATAATAAAGCACATATCCGCATCCACTCTCATCTCGAGACTCTCGCGTCGTGTACGTACTACGTAAATACTGCTGGGGAATAAGTTTTTTCTTCTTGAACGACGAATGAGAAGAAAAAAAACGTAAGCAGCCATACGAAATTATTAGAGCTGAATTTGTAATAAAGACTTTTTCAGAGTTGCCGACAGTAATGTTGGTTTTTGTACACCTACACATTGTACCGAGACTAGAAACGTGTAGTTATCCCCTCCAGAACCAGCTGAGAGGCTGAATTCAAGATATGTTATACTTTTCGACTCTAGTATGACTCTTTACTCATTGAATTTTAGCTATGTGAGTGCACTCGAGAATTTCTCAAATTTTAGTTCTTTTGTCGTCATAAGAGTCCATTTCGACCCGAGTACGAAAATCTATCACTATCATTTTGATGTTGGATTTATATTCTCATAATTTAAGAAATAAAACTATCACTTGAAAAGTTATACTAGGGGGAGGAGGAGGGTAGTCAGAAAGTCTAATGGAACGCTTAGTAGAAAAAACTTCCAACTGCCTTTCTCCTTCTAATAAAAAAAAGTAACAATGCTTTTTCCCATCCTTAGTTACTCAAGGCTCTCAAGACAGCCAAGAGGGGAAAGGGGTAAGAGGGTGGGAAAATGAACGGTTTTTATATCTAGAATTTTCATTTTGTAAACAAAAAAATAATAATGATAAAAAAATAAAAAATCAGAAGTGGAAGAAAGTGAATGAAATGAAAAAAAAAAATAAAAATAAAAAAAAATAACAAAAAATGAAAAATAGTTCAAAGATTGAGGAAAAAAGTGTAAAACAAAAATTCTTCAAAAAAAGAAAAAAAGAAAAAAAACTTACTATGAGCTTTTAAATGAAATTATGAGAGCAGAATAGAAAGAAATTGAAAATTCACCTCTAAATATAAACTTTCAATTTTATAGGTACTGGGCGAGGACTGTGAACGATTCGACGAAGTGTATACCAAATTTCCCTTCCAAGAGCGATATTGTGCTTCACCCCCTCTTCGACTCTTATCGAAGAGGATGAAATTTTCAAATGCTAGTAATCTGAGATCACTCCATCGTGTGAAACCGTAATCGGAGAATTTCCATCTTTCATTAGTTATTCGCCATTGCATTGTGAAAATGAAAACCCCTCCTTACCTCCTATGAGGTGTACTTTGAGTATGTTATACGTCTTGGTTTTAGTTAATCGTACGAATCCATGTTCATTAGAATTTCAACTTTATGAGCAGGGTTGGGTCGTTCGTGAACGCGTTTACGTTCAGTTCAGTTCACGTTCATTCAAAAAAATAGCTACGTTCAGTTCAGTTCGTGGCAAAAGTTCACGAATATGAACGATTTTCATTTCGTTCACTAAAAAAAAGTAAAAAAAAAAAAAAACATAGCAACTTTGGCTTTTAATGCTTTTGTATATTATGTTCATTTATGAAGGAAAAACACGTTCAGTTCAGTTCACGTTCTGGTTACTTCTGATTTCGTTCAGTTCAAGTTCATTTTGGTGGAAAAGTTCGCGAACGTGAACGATTTTCATTCAGTTCAAAAGTGAACGACTCATCCCTGTTTGAGGCAGCTAGAACCTTTCTCAAATTTAGCCCATCCGCCATTTTGGATTTATTTCGATTGAAATTTGATACGCCATATTTTCGTGACTAACTAATTCTACACTAATTCTGAAATTTCTAGGTTGATTTAGTGAGGTGATATGAAAGATTCAAAAATTTTTATAACTCGTAACTTCATTAAAAAATCGTATTTCACTACATCCCCCTCCATGCTACTTTCAAGAACAAATTACTTCGAGTTCGAAGATTGTGGCAAGCGAGCAAGCAACTGAATAAGAGAGTGAAAGATAGGGGTAGATAGAGGGAGATATTTAGTGCGAGTGAGTGAGAAAGTGACTGAATAAATTAAGAGAAAAACAGAAACAGAAAGTGAGAGAAAGAGAAAGAAAATCAATGAGTCAGAGAAACAAGAAAGAAACAATGAGTGAGAAAAAGAGAGACACAGAGAGATAGTAAGAGTGAGTGAATGAGTATGGAGAGAGAGAGAGACAGACAAACAGATACTTTTTATTGTTGTTGAAAATTACATACAATAATTTATACACATACGTCCCCCAATACCCTAGTAAGGGTGAGTGGGGGGCCGGCTCCTCTCTACTCTCAAGTAATTAAATAAAACAGAGAGAGAAAAAAATAAAAATAAAATAAAATAAAACAAAAAATAATAATAATAATAATAGAAACAATAATAATAATATGAAAACAAAATGAATAAATATGAGAGAAGAGGCGAAGGGGTGACTGCGTTCGGGCTCCCAACCAATCAAACACACCAAACACATTCATCCATCCAAACGACAGCATTCTTAAACTTATTCACACTAGCATTTTTCAATTCTACTGGCAGATCGTTATAATACTTCGCCGCTAAGTATTTAAATTAAGATTTAGAACTCTCCCTCCGCCACCGAGGCAGCGCCACCCAATGACAATGTTGATATATTTCACAAAATATTCAATTGAAAACTTTTACAACGATATTGAACGGGTACTAGGAACCCAAATTCGGGTGAGTGGTGCGCTAGCTCTCAAATTTGTAAATACATATCACCAAAAAGAGAAGGACCCCCGCCCTCCAAAAAAAAAACAACAAAAAAACAAGAACAAAACCACAACAAAATAAAAATAAACAAAATGAATTACAAACTGCATTGATGGAGGGGTAAACGGGAACTGGAGCCAGAAAATGCTGTCAGCTTCCTATCCATCAAGAATAGTCGCCACATACTCACCCCAAAAAGAGAGAAAATCACAGAGGAAAGACGATAGACAATACATATATTCAAAAATATTCCATATAAAATTCCAAGCTAATATTAAAAGGCTAGCAAGTATCCAAATCTACTTTCAAATCTCTAAATACGAATAAAAACAGAAGGAAAAAAACAAGAAAATAAGCAAAATCAATAATAATAAAGAATTATATGAATAGAAGGGGAAAGAGGAAGGGGAGCTAGGGAATATGAATCAGCCTCCTATCCATCGAAAACTACAATCCGCGTGAGGAAGAAGACAAAGAAATAGAAAAATAAGATGAGAAAGAGAAAGACAGAGTGAGATATACAGTGAAAAACAGATTGACAATAGACAATAGACAATATATATTTGACAAAATACTACATATAAAATTCCACAATGGTATTATACGGCCACCAGTACCCAAATTTGGATGGAGTAGAAATGAATGGAGAGGGGAGATGAGAGGGAGTGAAGCAGGGGAAGAGAGAAAAAATAAGCGAATGAGGAAAGAAAAACATAATGAGAGACAAAGAGAGGGAAGGGAGGGAGGTGGAGGGTATCTGAGAGAGAATAAGATGAAGAAAAAAACAGAAAAAAACCTAATCCCTACTGAAAACCAAAACCAAAAATCTCTTCCTTTTTTCAACGCTATCTTACCCTACCAAGCTGTGAGACCATAAATAAATAATTTCTAACTGGATGAAAATTATTTTTATAAATTTGTTTGTAAAAAATACCTTAACCAACATTCCCCCCAACCAATTCATAAATCTTGGCCACTTCATCTAAAAACTTCCAAAAATCCAAAACCGTACAATTTCGATTTCCCATCTCACTTCGAAACTTCCAAAGCTCTACTAAAACCACAGCATTTCTCCATTATACAACAAAAAATTAAAAATCGAGTTTCATCGAGTTCATGAAACTGCAAAAAAAAATTGCAATACCACACAATGTACGAAACGCACATCAAAGCAACAGCGAAAGAGAAAAGAACGAAAAACGTGTACACCTAACGCGCACACAATCCAACGTGTCGAAGCATTCGTAACTCTCGGGGCGGACGTGCTCGTCTATGCGAGCGATACCTAACGATGGAACGACGGTACAGCGGGAAGGGGGCAGTCACGCCGGTTGTATTCGGTCACGCACACAATACGACCGCCTCCGCGCCCCGTACCACGCCGTATTCCGCTAAACGTGACTCATGGCATGACTACATTACCCGAAACGGCGCGGCAGTTCACGTTCGATAACATTGCGAAGAGGTTCTATTTATCGTGGCACGGAAAACATTTTTTTCTCTATTTTAATTTCTAAGTAGCATTTCGCGACTATATTTTTCAGTGTATGTAATTTTGGTTATCGTATTTCGAAAAATTCCGCCGCTTGTGATTACAGTTTTAGTGGGTAAGTTCATTCGTGATACCTTCTTTCGCGCCTATTTCGAACCGAGATAGCGTTACAACGGAAAACGAGTACACAGTGACGCGTACCGACGGTACGACCGTTCGTGTAACCATTCGGTGTTCGTATTCGTACCCGACCAGGCTTCCAATCGCCTACGCTACACTTTTCGCCGCGTCGTTCAAATATGCGCGCGTTCAGCCAACACGTGCTTACCAACGGACGCGTCGATTCGCGTCATCGGTCGACTATATTTCGTTCTCGAGACAATAACGGTTCGGTCGAGCGATTATTTTACAAATAAACCTCCGAAAAAGCGACGAACGTACGAAGGCTAATTTGCCCTCAGCACCGCGAGCTCTTTCCATTCAAAATTACCCTCGTTCGATGGAAACGATAAAAGCATAAAATTAAATCAACTTATCTCCATTAAGGTGCTAAACGAAGCGTTACAAATGGTACACGACGACCGACAATTACCTCACAGGTAACGTACAGTTCGTGTACAGTGTACATTGTGCGTACGTGAACGTGATACCATTTGAACACGATACACTGTACCTACAAGTGTAAATCGTAATATCTGAAACGAACGACTCAGCTTCGCATCGAAATTTTCTCACTATCGATTTATCTTATCATGTGGGCGCGACGCGTCAATGATAACGTAAATCCTACGTACCCGAACACGCTATCGACGTAATAGTCGCTTTAAATTCGAATATTTGTTTATCTTTTAATGTTTTTTTTTTTTTGTTTTCAATTCCTGGTTTCAACACTCGTACAATGTACGCGTCGCTACCGTGTTAAACAATAACAAAACAATTCATCGATAGCCGCTGCCGTCACCGGTCACCCATGGTATTCCTTTCCTTATCTACGCGTACTAAGATGTGAAACCAAACCGTCAATCTACGATGTGGTAATCCTTATCGTGTTGGCGATAAGGACCACAATGATAATACTGGAAACCATATTTCTTATCGTTGACCTCCGTTATTTCAACGAGAGTAGAATTTCTGTACAAAATAAAATGATTTTTCGTATTATCTACTCGAATACTTATTATTAGTGAGTTTCATTTAAATTCGTTAAGGGCAATGGGTGTAAGTATTTATACGTGTGCATTGAATCTTTTCCGAATAAATAATGATTTTTCATTCGTGACATAAGTCTAAGAAATTGAAATTTCCAAACAAATCCAGAAGAATAGGTCACAATCAAAAAAAAAAAGTTGGAGAGTGAATTAAGAATCATGAAATAAATGATGATTATTATTATTACTTTTTTATTTTTCATTTTAGAGGCGATAAAAAACTAATTATCTTTCACTATCATTTTGATGTTGGATTTATATTCTCATAATTTAAGAAATAAAACTATCGCTTCAAAAGTTATACTAGGGGGAGGAGGAGGGTAGTCAGAATGTCTAATGGAACGCTTAGTAGAAAAAACTTCCAACTGCCTTTCTCCTTCTAATGAAAAAAAGAAACAATGCTTTTTCCCATCCTTAGTTACTCAAGGCTCTCAAGACAGCCAAGAGGGGAAAGGGGTAAGAGGGTGAGGAAATGAACGGTTTTTATATCTAGAATTTTCATTTTGTAAACAAAAAAATAATAATGATAAAAAAATAAAAAATCAAAAGTGGAAGAAAGTGAATGAAATGAAAAAATAAATAAGTAAAAAAAAAAAAAATAAAAAAAAATGAAAAATAGTTCAAAGATTGAGGAAAAAAGTGTAAAACAAAAATTCTTCAAAAAAAGAAAAAAAGAAAAAAAAACTTACTATGAGCTTTTAAATGAAATTATGAGAGAGGAATAGAAAGAAATTGAAAATAATATTCGAAAATATAACTTTTAAAAAATGAATAAATAATATGTCAACGAATGGAAAATGTTGAAAAAAACTGAAAAAAGGAAAAACTTGAAAATTTGTTTGAAAGTTATAAAAAGACAAAAATTAAATTTTTTCATAATTACTGTTAGTCGAAAAATAAAAAGAATAACTAAAAATGAAAAGCTGTTCAAAAATTTTAAAAACTGAAAAATGTCTAAACATTGGAAATTGTTGAAATTATTATCAACTTGGAAATAAAAATAAAAAATAAAATAAAATAAAATAATAATGATAAAAATAAATTATTTGATAACATAAAAAAATTCAATAAATTCAAAAAATATTGCCAAGGTAGGAAAATGAAAAAAATGTTAGAAAATGAAAAACTATTTAAAAATAAAGTTTGTTCAAAAATTGAGAAAAATTTGATACTGGAAAAATTGCTCAAAAATAATAAGAAACAAAGTTAATGATACAAAAAATATTAGAAAATGAAATTATTAAAAAAAAACGTAGAAATAGAAAAACAGTAAAAAAATTTAAACAGACAATAGCCAATATATTTGACAAAATACTAGATATAAAATTTCACAATAGTATTGTACGACCACCAGTTGGAAGTGAAAAAAGTGTTCATAATTAAAAAATTGTTAAAACAAAAAAAAGAGTCGAAAACGAAAAATGTTAGAAAATGAAAAATCCTTAAATACAAAATTACAGTTGAAAATGAAAGAAAATTACATTTGGATTCTGGATTAAAAGCTTTGAAAATTTAAGTTGAAAAAAAAAATTGCATAAAAAAAATATTTTAAAGATAAAACAGTAATAAAGAAAGTCAATATTAAAAAAAAAAATGAAAAGTATATGAAAAAAATTAAAAATAATATCTCATCCTTCCATCAAAAACTCAGTCAAAGAGCCAAAATGAAAATTTTTTATAAAATGAAAAATTAAAAAAAAAAGCTCAAAAACTAAACATTTTGAAAATGATTAACAAAAAATGAACCAACAATTAAAAAATTAAAGTTAGCCCAAAAAAGAGAAAAAACGTCTAAAAATTTAAAAAAAAATCAAAAATAAGAAATATAACCGACACATTGAAAAGTTTCATTTACAACAAGAGTATTCATAGAAAGCTATAAAAATCAATCCTAACCTAGGCTCAACCATACTTCTCTGCAGCCCTCGTTGGAAAATCCTACTCGCTTCTTCTTCCATCTCTCCCTCCACCAAAAAATCCTCGACTTTTCTTCCATCAGCAAAAAATGTCTCGTCAAAATCGAGTCGTTCAAAAATACAGGATATCATCACGATCACGAAAATCTCACATCATCACAACCCATTCGGGACCCCGAAATACTCGTATCCTTTCATCTAGAAACCATTCCCATTCTCCATCTTACTGGATCGATGAATCGCTCACAAGTTCCACGAGGGGACAAGGGAGAGAGTATACCTACGCTAAGCGTATTTTTCCATCGCGAAACCTACCTACCAGACGCATTATTCGCTGCCTACGAGAAAGCGAAAAATTCAATTTCTTCGGCTTAAGTACAACTCACCTATACAAAAAGGGTTTCTAGCTTTCCCCCAATCTCTAGTCTCGTATTCCGTCTTCGTTTCTCGGCTCGATAGCGAATCCGCATTGAAAACTACCCGGCGCGCCGATTTCGAAACTCGATCTCCAGGCCATCGATACGAAGGCGCGATTAATTATACCGATCGTATTTCACCCTCTACGTCGGCTCCGTTTATACACGCTCGTATGTACTAATTAAGAATTCGTCTGCTTCGCAGCCCAAATCACGCCGCCATTGCCATCCAAATGGAGGACGAAGACTGCAATAAATTAGTCAGCAAGCTGATATTCGAAGTGTCGCAACGACCGGTACTCTACGATCCGCAAAATACCCTGTACAAAGATAACCAAGCTAGAGCGCGAGCCTGGCAGAGCATAGCGGAAGAAATGAATATGCCAGGTACGTTGCATTCTACCCACCGTACCTAAATTCGTTCCTTTAATACGCTATAAATAAAGACTACATAAGCGTATAACCCTATCGCGCCGCACCGCGTTTAATATAAGTAAGTTCCATCGCAGTGCGGATAACATTCTACAAAGAGCATAGGTAGTACCCATTCGCGATAGTTGGCACGAAACGAAGGGGACAGGAGAGGGCAACTATAAAATACCCTCGGCTTAGTTTTCAACCTATATAGTATAAGTATAGTGCGCCGAAACGTGTGCCATATTTCCCAAGGGTCCGACACACTGTGTGTACCGCCGCTTTATACTAATACAATCCCTTCTCCATTTACAGCCATCTCCTACTCCTGCGACCCCCCTCGTCGTGATGGTTTTGTTGTTGCGCGTTGTATAACGGCACCGTAGTAAGTCGTCGTTTCGCTGAAAAAATAGAAAGAAAGGTCGACCGAACGCATTCTTTCGCGATGACGATACCAAGGCTAATAGGCTTTTAAAATCGCCACTCAATGACATCCCAGTCGAAAGGGAAAATCGATTAGGATGTCCGACGCACCTACCACCAAGACGATGGTATCGAATGCTCGAGTTAATCCTCGATGTATCTCTCTCTCGAAAAAAAAAACTCCTTACTCGTAGTCCATCTACTTCCATAATCATTTCAGTCGTATTTTCAATAAAAACGATAAGCTGATTTCATTTGAAGAGAGCTTGCCATTGAATCTTACATCGCGTACCACTTGTAATCGATTGGCCAATGTCCATTACGATATCCACCAAGTTCACAATATTCTCAGTGGATATTTTTTTCATTAAATTTTTTTTTTTAATTTTCATTCGATCAAAAAAAAATTTTTTTGAAAAAGGTCTCGAAAATTATGCTTGCCTAAGGGCTAATTCTGATACTCCCTGACTCAGCCATGAGTTCATATGGCAAATACTCAACTTTCTTCTCTGAACATATATATCTCTCTGCTCTATTTCGTGTTGCGGGGGGGGGGCGGTGATCAAAATTGTCTAGAATTCGATCTGAGATCGCCCCTATGAAAACTTAGAGGTACGATTTTCAAATTTTTTATTCGACTTAAAACGGCGATTCACTCAGATTTTCAAAAGAGCTAGAAGCACCATCGAGCCCTTAAAATTTTTGATCTCCGAATCATTCGATAAAATGAGATGAACACACCAAAATATCCAAATTTTAGCCTTTTAAGTGAGTTAAGGGAGAGGTTAGAGCAAAAAAAGTTCTATTTTGGGAAATTTTTGAGTAATGAAATCACCTGAAATCTTGCATTTCTCCTCACCTAATCAACTCACAAAGCTCAAACTACGCATGTAAGCCTAACTAGAGACCAGAATACGACCATTCGAATTTGAATTCATATAAATCCAAAATGGCAGATGACCAAAATTCAAGAAACACTTGAGGAACCTCGAAAAGCTCAGATTTGAAAAATAAGGACTCAAATGATACCTATGAATGAGAGTTACGCCATATTCCAAATCCTCTTTCGCAGGTTATGTTAAAGCTTTGAAGGAGGGAGAGAGGAGGATATTGTCCTAAAAATATAATCGTGGGTGAATACATCTAGAAATTTCTCGTTTTTTTTTTTTTTTTTTTTTTTTTTTTTGTTAATTGTCGCCGTGTACAGCACTGTGGCTAGTCATACGACAAAATATACCAAATTATCAAAAAAAAAAAATTCTCCAATCGTGAAGTGCTGATGAAGCGTAAAATTGTTTTTTGAAGTACTTTCTCATCACATATTCATCCAAGTCACAAAATTTCTTGGATGCACGGTATATTTGCGATCTGAACATAATGGATCAAGGATGATGGATGAATCAAAATTTGCCGAAATCTTGAAGGGTCCTAACAGCTAAAAATTAAATGAGTAGAGATTCATATGGAGATATCCCAAATTCAAGTATTTAGATGGTTTAGGAGGGATAGTAGGAGGGGGAGGTGGGGGGAGAGAGAGAGGTGAGCATGAGTTTTCAGGGATGTATTAGATGTGGCCTGCGGGGTGTAAATAAATCAACAGCATTATCCGTAAGTCAGAATACGTCCAAACATCAAGGCCAGGGAGAGGGAGGAGCAATGGGAGGAGCGGATTTCAAAAATGTTCCCCAACTCCGACTGAATTTTTTTCTCTTAATTTTTTCTTTCCAAAGTTTCATTGATTCGAAGAAAAATAGAAAAGAGAAGCTCCAAAAATTATTTTTACCTCCGGACCCCGCCCAACATGGCACCACGATAACTGAATCATTGGTCACGTGATGTATACTGATGAGTTAGTTCACAGCTTCACACAGAGGGACACTTCCATCACCATGGTTCACACTTATAATTTATTACAATATTCGATGGTGATAAAGGGGGAGGGGGAAGGAGGGGAAATAAGTGGAATTCGCTTTAAATATTGCGAGATTACATTCAAAATCAAAATGACGTCATTTCATATAACTGTATTCGAAAGCGTTCTGAAAATTTTCCAACACATTCAGAGCTCATATCGCAGCCATTTTTCGTAAATTATAAATAACTAAAAAAAATATATATATACACAAAAACACAACACCAACGTGTACTATAATAATTTAATTTCAGAAGCCCGTTGATAAAGTACATACGTTGGCTTTATGCACTTATCAAAAAACTTATCAAAACCCTGCACACCGTGTAACCAATGACGTAGTTATTTCCACGCGACTACGAAGCCGGGCTACAATAACACGACATGGTTGCTAAGTTGCTTACATTAAAAATTGTTTTTATTGCGCAGTTACCAATTGCCAAATTAAATGGGGAACGCTGCGAAGATGTTTGGCGAACGCGCGAAAACGTCAGAAACGAAGACAATCGATGGGCTCGAAATTCATTAAAAAATGGAGATATCAAGACGAGATGTCGTTTTTATTACCATTCATCGACAGCAGAGAGTAAGTTTACGTCGTATAGCGCCGAAAAAAGGCGCTTTTTATTGAATACCAAACGAGATCGAGTCGATACAGGTGTCGAGAGAGGGGCCTATAAAATGTAATATTACTTTTTTATCGAGACGACAAAAAAATCCGATGAAAATATTCGTACCAATTTCGATATCTACATTTCACTCCTCTGTTCGCAGGTTAGACGCCGGCGCGTTCATGGGCCACATCAAAAAAACCGCTAAAATACCGCAAATAGACGACAGCGCCGATTCTCGCAGCCACGATTTATACATATCGGAAGAATACGAAGCGTCTTCCGACGTAGAAGACGCCGATCTGAAACCCACCTCTGAAACGCTCCAACACTACTTCGTCGATAACGCGGACGAGCACGCCGAATTTCAGCGTTACGTAGAACGCGGTATCGTCAAATCGATCTCAGATTCGTACCCCAAATCACCGGAAGATATGTACGAAGAGGAAGACGAACTGATCATGGAGCATAGTGAAGTCGAAAAAGGATGGCCTCAGACGACGCGTCGACCTCTAACGTCGATACGCGATACCAGCCTCTCGACTATCACGCTTCGACGAAATGGATACCTTTTTTCTGAGCATGTCGAAAACGTTGAAGAAGCTCCCGAAACTCGATCAAATCACCACACGATCAAAGATCTACGAAATCGTCACCCAAGCCGAGGTGAACTGGTTACGAACCAAAGATACGTCTCGCAAGTCGGTAGTCGCGACCACCGTCGTTACCGATGAATGAGATGGGTTGACGTTGATCATAGAAAATTCATTTTTTTTTTTTTTGTCATTGATTTCATTCCATCTAAAGTATTATCAAGTTTTCGTTTATTTGTAAATAATCCATGTAAAAATTCTATTACGTACGAATAAAGCGTCGTTCGATTTTCATTTCGAAATGTCCTATTAAAATACCTATAATTCTTAATACACGAAATAAGAGGAAAAAGAAAAAGAAAATATGTAACCACGATAAAAACTCGTACACTTACCTCTATTGGGGTGATCTTGATAAAACTTGTTGCGACGTATCATCTCCGCGTGAAATAAACCAGGAACGAGTTTGTATACGATATCTTGCAACGTTTTATCCGGCCTACGTGCGCAAATAAAAAAAAAACATTAAACAATGTGTACAGGTAAAGTATACACACGTAAATGTACGGCAACATATACACACGAATATTTTCATCAAAATTATATAAATTTAAACGTCTTTCTCGCGCTCCTTATTTTATTATTTATTTTATACTATATCCACTTTTCTTTCTTTTTTTTTTTTAATACAGAACGCGAGGATAAAATTACAAATACCGGTTATACGCTTTGTTTGGTATACCGACAATATAATCTTTATCGTTGTACACAACAGAACCAGTTACCACGATGGTAGATACACTTGACCATTAATAAAATAATGTAAACGCTTAATCCGCCTTTGTCCGATTAATCGAGAAAATTTCAATTCCACGTCGTTCTATGGTACCCGGATTATTTAACCTATACACTCAAGAACAGCTATTTCATATAGGCATATAGCTTCGAAAAAAATTAATACCTAGTTTCGCCGTTTCCCTCTTCCCCTCTGTAAAGGGTATACGTGAGTTGACGTTAAAATCCGATTTTAATTCGCCATAATCCGTCGTAAATAAGGATGCAGAAGTATTAGGGGAAAATAACTTGGAAAAAATTTCAGATCTCGAATACACTCGTAAATTTAAAACGAGTGTAATTGGTATGAACAAAGGAAGATATTACCAGTTTCTAAAATATTACAAAGGAAATGTAATAAAATATATCATCATAAAGATAGGTAAGTACAAAACAGAAATTTTCATAAATCAGAATTAAATGTGTTGGACAAATTTTCAAGGGGAAAAAAATCTTGTAATTTGGAGAAAATTTTTGATTTCTTTAATATGAACAAAAAAATGTGCCCAATCTTTCCTGACTACCGTGATCCTCAGGCATCCTGTAACAAAATTAAATAAACGAAAAAACAGTCACACTAGACTCTTTAATTTGAAGTATCCTCGAAAGCTGCATATCATGAAACTAATACCAAAGATAAGAGGGGAAAATAGCCGAAAAGTACAACCCCAAAACTGAACGTCGAATGAAGAAATTCGTCAACGAAACATTCCAACGACGTGTTGTTCGATCCTTTTAACTAAATGAGCGAAGTTTTTTCGAGGCAATATTCGAGGCAATAAAAATCCCATTTTTACTCCGTTCAACCGGAACTAGAGGGAAAGTTGACTTCTGATTCTATCCTCGCTCCGAAGTAATTTCTGAAATTTAGCTCCAACTTTACGTTTAGATTTCAAAAGAATTTTCCAAACTCGACCGCCACTCCATTTCAACTCCGGAGTCGTGAGTTTTTCTCAACTCTGCAAAATTCCTTCCTAGTCGTGTTTCGAGTATTACAGGGGGTTTAACAAACATTTCGAAGATTTTTTTAATATTCAACTTTTTCGTGTATAAATATTTTTTTTTCTTAATTTTTTGTTTCATTGTATTGGACTTTCTTCATATCTGAATAATTTATTATTATAAAATTTCTTACATTTTTTGATTTTTTGACTCATCATTTTTTAATAAATTTTCCTTATCAGACAAAATATTATTTCTCCTTTACGGACATTTTTTCAACTCTCAAAATTCAAAAAAAAAAAAATACGCGTCGTTTACTGCCACTTGAAACAGAATTCTAATTTTTCAACCCCGATGCGTCACCCGAAAATTTTTTTTGGAATTAATTTTTCATTTTTGAAAATTCAAGTTAATTTTTCCGTTATTTTTTATTTTTAGTTTTGTTATTTTTTATCGTTCGAATTTTTTCCTGTTTAAAACACTTTCATTTTTTGCGCGTGGGAGGGAAAGGGGAGGGGCATCAAGTACATACACTCTAAACATTTTGAAGAACTACATTTAACAAATTTTTGTATTTAATTAGGCTTGAATTAAATTGACACGAGATCAACATGAAATATTACCGAGTGCTATCATTTCAATTGAAAAAAAAAAAATTGAAACGAGTGATAACACATACGTTCATTTCAGAGTTGAAAAAACAAAGTAGTTGCTACATTATCGACGAAATTGGAAAAAATCACCTCTTTGTAGACTTAAAATCAGCACTTTTTTATCACTTTCATCACTTGTTAGGGTGGACTGAAAATCAATGGAGGGTGGAAGGAGGAGTGAGAAAAATTGTCAAAGAATCTTAATAGTATGCTCAAAAAATAATTTCAGCTTTCTAGGTCAATATTTACTTTTTCCATGATACACTTGAAGATTAAAAAGTTTCAACTTCTTCAAAAATGTTCAAAGAAATTTTTTTCCAAGGTGAATAATCATTTACCATATTCAAGGTTGCCAAAAATATTATAAAATTTTACTATATGGGTACTTCAAATTTTACGATTTCTCGCATTCTCCATTATAAACCGATGATTCGTCAATATAAGTTACAAGCTCAGTTGAATTAGATTTTCTTTTTTTTTATTTTTCTTTATTCATTTATACTGAAGTATTATTTCTAATACTATCAAGCCAGTTTTTCTTAAAATTTGTCTAAATGGCTTTGCTGCCTTGAGGATGATGAAGAATAGAAGATACTATCTAGGTATAGTTGGGTCTGAGGTTCATCGGTTATGATAGGCTTATTTTGGTTAGAGAGTTTCGAAGGTATCAGAAGTGTTCGCAATGGAATGATGCTACAGATAAAAGGAATTTCTTCTTCGACTGGTTTCCAAAATCTCGTATATCAAAATTTAAAAACATTTTTGGAACCCCTGAATATGATGAAAAATTATATAAAATATTTTTGGGTATTGTGACGAAATACAAGTATTCTGCCCAAAACAATCGTTCACCTTGGAAAAATATTTTTTGAACATTTCAGAAAAAATTCAACCTTTTCAATCTTTGAGTCAGTAAAATTTTTCAAGCCAACTATTCGGATCTTTTGACAATTTTTCTCGACCCTATGAAAAAAAAATCAAAATTGATCTACCCTATCGGATACACTGTAATTAAAATTTACAATCGATAATCGAATATTTGAAGTCTTTACATCCACAGCCAGAAATCAGATGTTTAGGTACTACACTGAGAGAAGAGGTCACCTCATCCAGAGGCGAGGGCGCCTGTTTCATGCATACAGCGTATTAGTTGTTATGCCTCCCCGCCTCCGCCATGCACAATAGAGGTGCATAGATGAAAATCTTTGAAAATTTTGTAAGAGATTCTTTGTGCAATTCGGCAAAACTACTTTAGGAAATAAATTTCAAATTCATCATCATACAAAAATGAATTCATTCTCAAATAATTTGGTATACGTATAGGCTGAATTTCATTTTTGCGCTCTCGGGGAAAATTTCATGGTCATGATTGTTGAAAGAACACTCAAAATCCAATAATTCAACACCGCTCAATATTTCAACACATTTCACATCAGTTGAAACAACAGACGAATCAAGACGTATATATACGGCGACTGGCATTTTTTTGCAAGTTACATTCTTAGAATCGTCATTAAGGAAGGATACCGATCACAAGAGAATGATTTTGTAATGTTAGGAAATAGTTAACATTTACTTCGAGAATGAGTACTTGTACTACTGGTAGATGAATCCCACTCATTCATTCAACTTACTCTGTCTCATTTGTTAGAACCTTTACCTAATTCGTAGAAAGTAGTTTTCGAAATTTTAATAATAACTATTACAGTGCCTTATGGAACTTACCTTTCAAAACTACATTAAAAATTGAATTAATCAGTATTGTAACCTATTTAAAAAGGAACGGTATTTTTGGAATAAAGAGTATTACCAATTTAATATAAAATGAAAGAATAAATCTTATAAAACAGTAATTGTTACTACATTATTAGTAACTGTTGCTAGTTTCGATTTTAGATTTTTTTTCAGTGTATATGGAATAATCAAGGTAACTGGTCGGCTTCCTCATTGGTCGTACGTCACGCGTGGAACGACCAATCATAAGTCTAAAATTTCAAAAAAGATAGGATATTTCATTTGTACCTACCTAAATGAAATCGTTGTTTTCAATGAAGATGAACTGAATGACTAAAATTCGTATGCGATTTGAATCATTACTTCATTCAAATTTTCATTTTACGAGTAAGTGAAGGTAATTATTGGTTGTTACATGTGTGACGTAGGACTAGTCAAAAAAGTGGACCAGTTACCATAACTACTTCATTGCATTATATATGGAATGATTCCTTTGAAAAAAAATCTATTCTCAAATATGAGAAGATCATTCCACGACTACTACAATATGTACCAAAGTATTTGAGAATAAATTCTTTCTTGTACGGAATGAGTTTGGAATTTATTCCCTGACGCCTCAACCCTTGTATTTCAAGATACTCAGTACTGAATCTGATTTCTCAGTTTCCTCATTGCAAGAACTGAACTGATGACTGAGAATTAAACGTATAAATATACAGGCCACATTTCGTTCAAGATTTGTTTTCTCCTCTCCCCTCTACGCTCAAAGGATGCGCAACTGGCATAATTACTAATACCCTTCAAACAGTTATTCATTTTTCCTCGATAAAACACACGTTTCATCTCCATCCTAAAATCCACATCGCCTCCAAATGCTCCCAACCTCCGAAAAAATAACGTAAACATTTCCCTACCACGCGGTCTCCGAAACCAAAATAGGCTCAACATTTACATTCCTTCTACCGAAGCCCCTATTTTTTACGTCGTACACGAATTTGGAATTTTTTACGCGATTTAACCGCACCATATACTCCACGTAAGCACATAAGGGGATATCTAAACTGTACACCGAGAACGGACACGCTTCACTTGATCGCCACGGTACGTCGATTCTCGTCATTTTTCAAACTCCTTACACATACTGCAGGCTCGGCGCGATGAATTAATTGCGCGTCGCCTTCGCGCATGAAACCAAGATCTTCACCTATTTACCGAATTCTCGTCCATGTAGTTCCTTCGCAGTCATTAACACCGCCTGTTAATGGGCATCGTAGCGACCTACGAGGGCTACGATGGTTTTATATATAGAAAATTACGACGTTAAATCGTCCTTTCGATTGTACATTACCAACATAGTAACAGCGATCGCGTACACAACCGAACAACATAAGACGAAGAGCAGAAAAAAATACCTAAACTCGTTTAATGTATAATTCATGTCGCTACTTACCGGTTACGTCTCACTCCAAAGTGATATTTATGGAAGTGGTTACAGAATGCGTGAAACTTTAATAGGTGTTATATGGCTCATACTTAATGGTATTATTCGCGATAAACTTTACAACTCCTGCGGCCTTGCTGCGTATCGAAAGCGAAAAAATCTGACGTTGCAGTTCGCCGAAAAGGGTTACAAATTACACCGACGCAAGGAATTCCAATTATATCCGAAATCCGGTCGACACTCGAACCGATATTAAAAGTTACGAACGAAGGGAAAAAATCGCAACTCCTTAGGCCTCGTTTGTACACCTCTCACCCTCCGCAGCTCTTCCATCTATCGGATTTTTTCCTCGTAGCTCGGTGTTTCTCTCGGTGCGAGCTACATATAACGACCTAATGAATATTAAAATTGAACGACGACTCGTGTTTTATTTTCAGTCGTTTCCACACTCGACCAAAACGATCTGCCAACTTGTTCTCTTATTGGATACGCAACGACGCGCCCCCTTGACGGATCCGTCTTCGAAACGAGTTTTTCTCATCGTTCGACTTTTCCTAATACGCGCGATTTTTCTCCATTCGCTCGGTAATTCTCTACTTCGCGTTTAAACGTTTCGTTCGTCGTTCGACGATTTCTTTTTCTTTTATTCCGACTCGGAACAATAGGCGATTCGTAACAGCGGGGGGTCTTAACGCGGGAATTCGTTATACAATAAGCGGCGTTTTATTTACATATTTTCAATTCCGCTTGTTTCCCCTCCTCCTTCACTCCATGCGTCGTTTACCTCGAGTAATACCAAATAATTACTTACTTCAGACTTAAATGCGGTTTGGAATTGTTGATTTGTACTTCGCAAATGGGACAGTAGCTCTTCGTTCCTAGGTATAAAATAATGCAGCTCCGGCAAACTGCGAACACATTGATATGGAACTCATTAGTCATTATATTCTAATACGTATAGCGTATACAGTGTACACCTAATTAACGACAATATGTTAGCGTTTTTTATTTCCTACATACAATGCTCGGTGCATTTTAATCGATTGTCCGTATCGATTCGCGTAATTATAACTTCGATACCCACGTTAGGTATTCGCCGACGGGTAAAAGTTTATCAGTATTGACGTTCATTTTCGACATCGTTTTCTATGCGTTTATTCCTACAGAGATTATCGAGAAATGTAAAGCATATCTTGGAAATTATTTCTTATTCGTTATTTGTAATGTTTGAAAAAACCGTAAGCAGCCATGCGTCACTACCGGAGTCGGTTATGGGGACATGACGACTAGAGGATAATGCTGGTAATCTTCTCACATCCAAGTACAGGACTGAAGGTGGAAACCTTTCTAGCTAAGCCCTTCAAACCTATCTAGTAGGCTGGATTCGAGGCTTGCGCAGTTTCTTGCCCTTCGTAATCACATGAATCTATACTAACACAAGGTACGTCCACACGAGGATGATCAGCTTCTTTCGTATTGGATGATTAGCCTGAGATGAATGTAGTGTGGACGTTTGGATGATCAGTCTCATTGAGCTGAACGAAGCTGATCAGCCTTTTATCCTCGATCGACTTGATGTCGGTGTGCTCAAAGGATGATGAATAGTGTGGACGCGACTGCATCATCCAAATATAATTTTTCGCTATTTTACACATTATTTATTCTTCAATGAAATAAAAATAATTTTAGAATTGGAAAAAATTTTTTTGAGCCATCTGACCATTTTTCTGAAATTAAAATATTTACAACGTGAAATTTACTAAAAATTATGTTAATTTTTATTCATATTTTTTGAAAATTTTGTAGGAGTAGCTATGAGCGATCCCTAATATAATTTATTTACCAAAAAATTTAACATAACAATAAACTCATCATTAATATTTTTTAATGTTATTAATTTATTAGTAACAATTTTTTTCCATAAATTCACAGCTAAAAAACATTACAATAATTTAAATTTTTTTGTAAATTTTTTCATATACAATATTAATTTTGTTTATAAAAAAATTATTTAAATACTGAATTTATTTTTTGATTACAAAATTCATACCTAATAATTTTATAATAATATAATTTTATTTTTCAAATAAAAAAATAAAAATTTATTTTTTAGCATTTTTTACTGTAAAATCGTCATTTAATTCAATTTTTTTTTTGGGGGGGAGGGTATGATGGGTAAAGTAGGAATTACTCATGTCGCCCCACTTTTCGCCATCCCCGATTGTCACTTGTCGCGTATCCCTCGCAATGGTCGACTCCACTTGGAGAATATTGTGCAAAGACACATCGAAATGTAGTAATTAAATTTTTCCCCGCATATTTTCCCGAAATGTATGTACCAATAGCTTCTGTAGATGGCAAAAAGCTGAACAAGTGTGGACGTCGACAGATGATCATCCAAGCTGAACAAGCTGATCGTCCTGGTGTGGACACACCTTTACTAGGAGAAACCAAATTTTACATTTTTTCAAAAACTGAGAGGGTAGGAATTTTAACAGTGGCTGAATAACCTGAAAAGTGTATCAAAAAAATTTCAACTCTCTAAATTAATTTTTACATCAAAAATGCATTCAAAGTTTTAGACATTTTCACATTTTCGGGCAACTAAAAATTTTTCACATTCTGAAGTCGTATTTGTCGTCCAAAAACTAAAAAAAAAAATTTAACCATTATTTTTTTTTTAAAGCAATCCTTTCGGTTGATTTCAAAAAATTGCACACATCTTGGGCCTTACTTTATTATAAAGACATTTGCTCTAGACTTAAACTAAATTTCAACCTCGAAGACATCCTTAGCAATAGTCACCATATCACGTCCCTATTCGCCCTTCTTCAAACACAATAAGCTCTTTCAGGAAATCTAGGCCTTACTCTCTAGCAAATATGCTTCTGGCCTGAGTTGCAGTATATGGCACACACAAAAAAAAAATAATCAACGACTAATAGGTAATTTATTGGTAATGGACATGTCAGCAATATACCTATATTGAACATTGACTGCAAATTATAAATCAAATTTTCAGAAAACATCGAGGTGATTTTGATTTTTTTATAATTTTGATGAATGTATATCGATGCAATTAAAAAAAAAATAATGTTTCAAAAAGCGCTGTCTTTTTTTATGGTGAAGGTGAAAATATTATTTTGGTGGTTTTGCCAAACAAAATTCACCAAAAGTTAGACTACCACACAGTACAGTGAAAACCTAATTTCATGTACTTGCCTTGAAAACTATAAATTTGGCTAATTTTTGTGGCCAGGATCAAGACGAGATTCTATTCTGACTACCAAAATGTGTTGAATATAATACTGAAGACGTTTACAATATCATTAGCACGATTTTCTTCAATAGGTCCATCCCCTCTTCCCCGAAAAAAGAATAATGTAAAATAAAAATTTGGTTTTTATGCACATATAAACAAACCTACATCTTGAAAAACACTAATAACTTGAATATGGAGAATTAAATGAAACATATTAGTTTTCACTTAATCTATATTTTTTTTTTTTTAATGGAGAAAAATATTTTTTGCCATTTTTTTGGATTTTAATGAAAAATGCTAAACCTTCGAGCAAGTTTTTCTCCCGACAACTCCATATAGCTGATCACATCATCACTTGTAGTCGCGAGTAACGTTGAGGAAGCTTTTGTACAGAAGTACGGAATATAATGAAAATTCAAAAGTCATCACCAAAACGTACGGAATACTCATCAAAACGCTCAATACTCACACAAGAGGTCAATACACAACTAATAAGCTTCATCATGACTAAACAACCATTCACGACACTCAGAAACGAAAGTAATAACTTCGATCACAATTTAAGGCTAACACAACCACCGTAACACCCATTCAACGTTACATCGAAATACCTAAATTAACGAGTAATTTCACTACAACATAATCCGGCCTCCGTCAAGTACCACGCATACGTCATCGTTGCCACACTCTTTTCAAACTCACCCCCTAGGAATCGATAAACGTACTTATATCTATAGATGACACGCGGGGATTCGCAGATCGAGGGTGGTGGGGTTGGTAATTCATCTTCGTCTTTTCATATTATACACGTACTGTCTACGCATCCTATAGATTATTAGTCGACTCGTAGTCGCGAAGGGAAGGCGAGGACCTTCGCAGGGCCTACGTACAAAACCCGAATCCCTAATAAGACTGATTACACGATAACCAAGTTATACTCGTACGGCGAACGGCTTTTCTTCTCCGACAACCCTATTCAGCTGATCACGTCATCACCTGTAAGTCGCGAGTAATGTGGGGGAAGCTTTTCATATGGTAGTGCGGATCTTTAGGTTCGTACAAATATATTAAATTTCCGCCTAGGGTTCAGGAAATTCTCTACGTTAAGAGCCGATTACGATATTTACAATAAGGATGAGTGGTGGAGGGGGGAGAAGAAAAATCGCGAAATATAATTACGTAATAATCGACCATTCTCTACAATTTCGTTAAAAAATAATTTAAATAACTCTGGGCGGGGGAGCGGCGCCGGAGAGGGGATAAAAACTAAAAAAACAACTTTCACTGAAAAAAAAAATCGACAGCAAGTTTTTGCTTCTTAGTTACTGATAAATTTTTTTTTTTCAACTCATACAAATAAATTAATATTCTAACAATATTGGTCCATCTCACCAAAAAAAAAAAAAAAAAAAAAAATGTAAAATTGAATTCTAACATCGCTGACCAGCTTTTCATTACCTGAAAAACCATCAATTTTTTTTTACTTTTCGCCATCTTTTTTCAGTTGTTGGACATTTCATTCGTGTTTCATCAATGAAATAATTTTAAACATTCTTTCGAAAATTACCATTTGATTCGCCTTATTATAAGCGCTAAGACGTTTGATAAAAAAAAAATTCCCATAAAAACTGAAGAAATTATATTTATTTAACTTATTTTTGAACAGCTTTTCCTTTTTATTCTTATTTTGGAATTGTTCTCATTTTTTTATTTATTTCATTTTCTAAAAAAAAAAAAAGAAACACTAATGTTTCGTTTGTTTCCACTTCACAGTGTTTTTGAATTTTTCATCTTTTAAATGTCATTCATTTTTTACACGTTATTAAATTATTATTATTATTATTTTTTTTAATTCAATATTTTCTTTTGAATAACATTTTTAGCTTTGAAATATATTTCTCATTTCTTGAAAATTTCTCACCTTGAAACGCATAAAATTTTTAAAATTTTCTCGATCTCGGGACTTTTCATTTTTTAAAAAAATTCAAAAATTGTCTTGAACACAATGATGCGAAAAGCCACCTCCCCTTCCTCCAACCTTTCTTTCTCATGTGAGGTAGGCTTTCTTAGCTATCATTTTCATTAGAACCTCAGCCAACAAAATTTAGGTTTCAGGAAATTTCAATTTTTCAAGATATTATAGGCTACATTTTATAATTTTTTTTTTTTTTTATTATTAAAAACAAAATGTGCTAATTACTTTCTTGGATATTTTGAAAGAGAGAACATTTCCATAATTAATTTTAAGCATGCATTATTCATCTCATAATTAATTAAAACAACAACAACAACAATTTTCAAACAAATAAATAGATAAATTAATTAATTAATAAATAAATAAACTAATAAATAATAATGAAACCACGAAGTTTAATTTTTTCCTCTTTCAAAGGTCCCCAAATATCATTCATTTAGCTTTAAGATGGCATAAGTTATACTCTACGCATTTCAAAATCATCCATGTGATTCCTCGAAGACCTCTGAAACGTAAGGCTTGAACATATTTGTCTCCAGAATCTCAAAGAACGAAAATTAATGTCATAATATACATCGGATGATTAGATTATCGACTAATTATTATTTTTCAATCATTAACAAAATATTGTATTTCTCAAATGAATTAAAAAATTCTAGGTCTCAAACGTACAAAAAATTAAAGACCAAATTTTTTTCCTAGTTTTCGAACAGAAAAATACAACCCCATGATTTAGGAAGAAATTCAAAAAAAAATCGTATTTCTTAAGACTCGAATTTTTGGAACTTTTCAAACTTCGATATTAAGTTGGCAAAGGTAGAGATATACTGACTTAAAAGGCTGAAGGTTTTCCAATACACTAGTAACACCATTTCACAGAATTTTGTTCCTACTATCACTTTTCCAAAATACATTCCAAAAGTTTTCCAACTCCGAAAATATCTGTTTCTAGCGTCATAAAAATCCCAACATAATTTATTCAATCTTAATTCGTCTTAATAATGAGGGATTTTTCATTTCATCACCCATATGCGGATATGAAAACAAGATTAACATTATTTCGAAACTGGAGTGAAACTACGAATGAATACACAAAATAAATATTTCAATTATATAATTATACAAAATTATAACAAAAAAAAAAAAAAAAAAAAAAAAAAAAAAAAAACGAAGAGGAAACGAGATTAAATGTAGAAAAAAATATACATCATAAAGGATGTGGTTAGATCGATTACAAATGTTTGAAATGTAAACATTTGAGGTCCTCCTCTCCCCTTCTCTAAAATAAAAAAAAATCATCGACAAATTCTTCCATTCATTTTCCTTACGTAATTCAAATACAAAAAATTTAGATTTATTTTTAAGCTCCATCTAGAAAAATTCATCGACAACCCACGTTCCTGACACTTGAGCCATTTCCATTCTCACCCTCTTTTCCAACATTAACCACAACGTGTCGGAATAAATCATACGTTACTCGCCTGCCTATTCGTTCTCACGTGTTAGGTGGCTACAAAAACAAAACACCTGTTAATGGAGTATTTTCCCTATTATTTTTTTCCAACATACTTTACCGCCAGGATTAATTTTATACGCATTCACAAAACAACAACGAGTCGATAAAACAACACCAATACTTCAAGAGAGCCACTCGTCAGTATTTTTCAATGAAGAAATCGAACCTTTAAAATAGTTCGAATTGATACACCGTCTTGCAATCATATCGCCGTTGTACCTCGTATACTTCCATATTCGTGTACATAGTACATACATGAGCCAGTTTAGTGTACAGAGTACACTGTACACACTTCCCACGCCAGCAATATTCACCATTGTTAGCCTACAACCGGTTACCGTTCGGCGTTAAATTCGATACCACAGGTTGGCAAATAAGGCGTATTCGCTCAACTGACCGGTTCGCGAAGGCGCAAAAAAATACGATAAAACCACACGACGTCGTTCCTTTCGATAATTAGGTCGACGACTGTGTCACCGAAAAATTCGTCGGTTGCGTACAAATTCACCTATATCGTCCCGTGCTGACACCATAACTCGAACGTATTTTTACGCGAGATGATCGCAAAACGAGCTCGAACCCCACGCCAAAAAAACCACCAACCAAACGGCCCGAAGCAATAACGTCGAGTTAATTTCATTCCTCCTCCCAATCCACAGCTCTCTAATTTGGAACGCGACACGAGGGTGTCAAACGTCGAAAATTCTCCCTCACCCCGATCGCTTAGCATACGAAAGCAATTCTCTTAAGAGGTTTTAACGCTGACCGCGACACTCCGCCGACCGGATTAAAATTATCTTCGATTGATACGGCTCCGGGGTCCCTTTTTTTTCAACTATTCGCGACTCGCGTTCCCGCATTTTTAGAACTGCTGTATTTTTCCCTCCCTTCTTCCCTCCCGATCTTTTTTTTCGGCCCGTAAAACGGATGTTACCATCGACTCCCTTTGAACGCGCCACCACACCGGGTCCCTTTCTCTTTCAATACGAGCAAATAAGATGCCCTGCCGGCGTTAACAAAATAAAACGTTGTCATCTTGCGAAGGCATAATCCGTCAGCTCGCTCCTTTCTGTTCTCCAGGCTCTACGTCTCTCAGTACTTATCTACATACGAATATAATATGCTTTATTAAACCTCTTCTTCTGTTCCAAATGTTTATTCAACTTCTCCGCGCATACGGGTCACTCTACGACTCCACCAGTCCGCAGGGTAATACGTGGAGAATTCGATTAGGCGATTAATACAATGGACATAGGAAAACGAATATCGATAATTCAACGAACAAAAAGACTGTAATCGTCTTCTCAACGTTTATGAATTTCGTAGAGGATATGCTGACCCAACAATTTCACGTGTTTCTTGTATTCATTTATGTTCGAGGGATACCTCACTTCTTTGATATTTTTAATTTGGTCAAGGTATAAAAATTTCCACAATTTTTAGAACCGAATTACAATTTTAACGGTTTACTGAGAAAAGTTTATTAAATTTCAGTAATCTTTTTATTAAAAAAAAAAAAAAATCATTACATATACAAAAACAAAATCATCAAAATAGTCTATTTAGATTGGTAAAAAAAACAAAAAACAAACAAACAAAGAAACTGAACGCTAGACACAAGCGAAAAATCTTAACTTGGTATTTCTTACAATTTGTTAATCGATGACGTCACTAAGAGAAATTTACGAATAATAAGGTCTCATCATCTCGTGAAAATAATAACCACCAGTAAGCACACCTACAATATCTCATGCTAATTTTGATAAGACTTCACAGAGAAAGTTCGAGCCCAAATGCACAAATAAAATTGGGGAAAAAAATCATTATATTTAATCGCATTATGCAGATATTGTGAAAAAAAAAATCGTGAAGCTTAAAAAAAAAATTAGATCTGTGTCCGAGAGAATCCCTCTCGTCTTCCTTGACCACACTATCTAAAACTGCATACTGACTTCACCCTGGATCAACTACATTTAATCAATTATGCATTAAATAAGTAGCTGAGCAGTCATAAGAGCATCAAAAGATCAAATCATTTCCACAACTCGATATTTTCACAAAAAAATTCGATAGCATATGATAATAGGAAAACTACCATCTAGTATTTTAGTCCATTTATTCGGTAATTTCGCTTCACGAAACCTTAACCTATTCGATTTTCGATCAAAATCACCAACACAAATACTTCCCGCTTCATTATGAAGCCCGTGTAGGAAAAACGTCACGAAAATTCGATCATTTCTGATTCCTACCCTTCAAAGGGAAAGCTTAACAATCGAGTCCCCAATACCGGAAATTATTACGATACTGCCTCTTTTTCGTGCTTTCATTCGTAGTTTTTCCTTTACAAACGAACATCGAAAACAATAACCGCTCAAGGCGATTCGTGCCATTCACACTCGAATCGTCACTTTACGCAGATTTCTCGGCGGCGAAGATGAAACAAGTTTTTTCTTAGTATTAGGTTTATTGATTATAATCCTGGGGGGGGAGGAGATAAAAATCGTGCGTGTTTGAAGAAAAAAAAAAAAAAAACATTAATATCAAGTAAGAATGGACAGACTCTTATCATTACCTCAGTGAAGGAAGAGTGAGAAAATAAGTTTTAAATGAAATAAAAATATACAAAGATAAATTGAGTTTTTTCATCAGTGATAAAAATTGAGAAATTGGAAAAATTGCGAAATTTTGCAAAATTAAATCCCAAGAAAGTGCACTCTGATACCAAATATTTTCTGTTAACACAGCAAAACATTTCAAAACGCAAGACCTGAAAACTTTTAATATCGTATTATAAAAATGAATCGAATTACGAATACAAAAAACTTCGATGCTAACACCTAGCAGACTAAAAGAGAGAAAAAAAAGGCTTAATTATAATAATGTTTGAATATTTCATATGTTCGAAATCGAGATTATTTGAAAGTTTAAACTTATATTCAGCCCATTAAAGTTTTCACATGAAATATATTTTCTCAAGTTTTTTTTTTTTTTTTTCCAAATAAGAAATGGAGATGAAACATAGTGATTCGAAGTCCTCCACTACAACCTCTTCACCTTTAACATATTTTTTTATATTTTTCAATTTTTTCTTTTCAATTACAACTTATTTGGAAGAATTCTTGATGAACAAGAAAAGTTATAATATACAAATGATTTTTGGATATTTTTATATTTTTTTGAGCGCGTTTTACCCTAAAATACCTCTTTATTCTGGACAATTGGCATTCCTCAACATTATTTTCTCAAAATTTCATTATTTATTGAGCATTTTTTCAATCAATGAACTTCTCCTTCGTTACTGAAAATATTACTGTTCATTGTTACACATTTTTTCTTCTTTAAATATTTTTTCAATCTTCAAAAAATGTCTTATTTTTCTTGTTTTTCCAAAAATTCTACTTTTATATAAGCACCTAATAAATTTTTGAATATTCTTCGCAGATGACTTTTTTCTTCGTAACATTTTATTAATTACTTAATTTTTCCCCAATTTATGAATTTTTTAAATTTCAAATTTTAACCTTTTTTTTTTCAAAGCAAAACATTAAGCCTTCTTTTCCCTCCTCCCTGAGACATGCTCTTTTGTGAAAAAAATCATCCAGAGGTTTCTAAAATAGTGGAAAAAAATATGAAAGGTTTGTAACTTCGTGTTTTTTTTTTCGCACATTTGGCAACACTGTATTTCCCATGGACTGCTTAACCGACTGATTTTCATTCTTTTCTTGACTAACATTCCACTTCCATTGCGTTATTTTATCAATTAGCAAATTCAAATTTAGGGGTTTGAATCAAGTGATCAACGTGGTAAATTTTTGTATGGTATTCAACTGCTTTTCGTGAAAATTTTCGTCTATATTGCATTTAACGAGAAAAAAACAATTCGAGTTTAGACGTACAATTTCTTCACGATACAAAACTTTTGGTCATGCTTGGCTACCAACGATAAATTGGAAAAGTACACGAACGGAGCACAGGACCGTTAACTCAAGGTACCACTCGGCACTTAAGCAGCGAGTATAAAAGGGTCTAAAAAAATTCAAGACTGGAAAAGCAGGACAATAGGAGGACATTTAGCAGGACTTTTTCAATCATTTCGAAATTTTTATTAAGGGAGGGAACGAGAGAGGAGTCGATTTTTTTCAATACATCTGAAAAAAATAATTTTTAGTTTGACGGAAGAAAAGAGAAGAAAACAGGACAATAGCGAGATAACAGGATGCACAAGTTCAACACAGGACTTTAGCAGGACAAACAGGACTAGCAAGACCGTTACACACCTTGTACTGGAGTGGGCAGGATTCGTCTTTTTTCGAAAAGTGAAAGGGGATGAGTTACATTGTAAATAAAAATGAATTTGCTATGAACGCCAAATTTTACACATTTTCAAAAAAATCAAAAAATCAGAACACTTGCAATTCTAAAAAAAATTTACAACTCAATTTTTTTAAGTCTACACGCGACAAAATGAAGCTTAGGATACAAAAAAAATTAAAGAGCCCAACAATTAATTGTTTTAAAATTTTGAACATATGAAAGGCGCGAACTTATTACTTATTTCGTCAACTTCCAAAAAAAAAAAAAAATTCAAGAGCTTTAAATTCTGGATAAATAGTTTGGTTAATTTTTTTTCGGTATTAACACGATAAGATGGAGCTTATGGACACAACAAAATTTTTAATTGCCCAAAAATCAATAGTTTTGGAATATTTTGGCAAGTGCTCGCGTTAACTTAAAGGACTAATTTTTTTCAGTACTACATTTTCCTCATCTCTATAATTTTACCAAAACACAGAAATTTAATTTTTTTTAATTAATTTATTTTTTTTTTAATTATACAGGACGTGTAAAATTGCTAAGACTTTTACGCCCAGTGAGGAGTGGTTCATTGGGAGGAGGATTTTCGGTATTTCTATCCACGAGTCTGGAATTACTGGAGTATCTTCAGAGAAGTTGAGGTAAAATCTATTTGGCTTCAGGATTGGGCAGCGAAAGAAAAGGTGTTGGGTTATTTTAGCACGCATACATTATTCTCACAAAACCAACTTTGAGTAAAAAACCCAAGTAATACAACCTACTGAATTCGAAAAGAGGGAGAGTAGAGAATGTTATCCAATCTTCGAAGTTTCACAGAATTCACAACTGCCTGACCAATAGTAATCTTTTTAGCTGAAGTATTAAACAAACACTAAGCTATTACAGCTTATTTGATTTAGCAAGAAGAAGTCGGGTAAAGGGGTATATCAAATATACGTCTCGAACTATTTTTCTTCGATTTGCTTTTCTCTAAAGGATAATTTAATAATTTAAAAATAACATTAATTTGTCAAATTAAAATATCTTTTTTTATTATTCAAATAATGCCAAACTTACGAATATTTTTTATTTATGAAATTTAATAATTTCTTTATGTTTATATATCTAAAATATCCAACTTCTAAAATATCTATCCTCCGAAAGCCGATTGAAAAAATCTCATCTTCGATAAAAATACGAAAACTGTACGCATTTTCAATGAATCTTCCGACCTCGACGATATAATCTGTTTCAAATTGCGATGTCACGAATAAGTAGGTAATAAGCGATTTCACCATCTTATCGTTCGTCAATCGACCATCGAATAAACTGGTTCTACTCGTATAGCGTGAAAAAAGCTTACCCAACGTTTCTTTAATTTCGATCCCGATAAGACCGCCTATTGCGAAAGGTATAATTTTTCTTTCCGATCTGTACATTAAATACATCGTAGTGGCAGAATTTTTCACATGTAAAAAAAACCTTCGTATTCTACACACACACACACACACACAAACGAAGCCATTCGCTTTTCGACTTTTCTATCGTCCAAACAATAAGATGAGGGAAACTTTGGAGCCGATCGAAATTACAGTCGTCCAACTTTCGTAAGTGTTTACCGAGTACTTGGCAGGCTGGGACGCTATTCGTTTCGTAAAAGTTATCATTAAACTGCTCACGATGACACATAAGTCGAACTTTTTCCGCCAACCCTTGCAATAGCCGCCCAAATAAATAACTTTCGTACTCTCCCAATCATCCCCACTCTGTTCGTATTCTTCAATGAACCGAGGAACCGAGGCGCGCGATAAATTACGCGTCGCCTCATAAAATTTAATTCACTCCGAGAGGCATTATCGTGAAATTAATTATCGCCGGTATTACGCGTACCGTACGTTTAGCCGGGAGACGTGAGGCGCACGGAGTAACGGGCGTCGTCGGCTGAGCCCGGCAGACGTGGACGTCGCAACCGTGAAAAAGAAATTAGTGCAATCCGGCAACGTCGCCTATTCAACGCCGCCTGCACCGTGTAAACACCAAGCCGACCACGTCGCTCGGCTTTCTTCGCCGTAGAGCGTCCTGTCAGCCTCGTGGTAGCGAACGTATTTCCGCGTTCTCCTTATCACCGTCGTTGGTCGTCGATACTTTGCACTAACGTCGATGGAAAAAAATTCTCTCGCGTATTTTCGCCGAACCGGTTCTTCGAGTCGGGTATTTTCCGAAGTGGACGATTTTTCGACGAAGAAAAATTCCTCGAACACCGGGGCACTAAGTATTCCAGACATTCGACGAGGGAAAATTGTTATCGCGATGATTGCCAACCTCATTAAAGACGTATTGCTGGAAGTCCACATATATGGTGGTTTATCATACGAACCCTTCCGAGCGCTTAAATTGTTCAAGAAACAAATTTTGAAAGAAATTCTCTTGGAAAAGTTATTAAATAAGGAAAGGGCGAAGTCTGCGTGAAAAAAAAATTACAAAAAATATAATTTCTAATAAACCTCCACGAGGAAACCAGTCTTATCATAATTAATCTACATTATTTTAATTAACTACAAATTCTTCGTGGTACTTCGTTCTCAATCTCTTACTGTGAATTTATAAAATGACGAAGAGGGCACATTAAGCAAAATAACTCGTTTTTGTACACAATTATGGACAGAACTTCTTCAGGAATGCAGGAATACACTAATATTTACCTCAACACGAGTGGAAGGTGAAGGGTTTTGTAATTTTTGCGACAGGTATCCCATTCCTTTATCACTATTTTCCCACTTGTACCATTACTTGTGAAAGTCGCTAAAGATGATTATTATTTTTGGGCCATTACAATGCAGGGGGAATGTGAGGGGGAAAATCCCTCGAGCAACAAATTTTAATTCAGCACAAAAGAAGAAACTTACATATATACCTACTTATGCGATATCATTCAAAAAATTTTTCGCGATGATTTTCTGAATAAGTATAGAAGAGAAGAGGGTGAGGGATTGAGGAGTAAGGATTCTCATACTAATTTTCACAGACAGAAACTGTTTTGTTACGACAATTCCCCACTGACTTTCAACGATAATTTGTATAATTTTCAATTTCGAGAAAATTATTCTCCAGTGGCTTCAATTACTCGCATGGTTGATGAAATTCGTAGCGAAACCCAAATATTTGGAAAGGAAAAAATGAACTGATTTTGTAAAATATAATTCACATGGAATTTGAGAAAGAGTATTTTTAAATTTTTGGATTTTCTTACATAACTTTTCACTTGTGGACGTTTTCATTATTTTACAGCTTTTGCAATTTTTTTTGGAGCTTTTTTTTTTTTTTTTTGTTAATTGACTCCGTGTACAGCCCTGCGGCTAGAGGCGTTTTTATTTTGGATATCTTAAATTGTGGAGTATAGTGAAACAAACTGTAAGAATTTAATTACGTTGGAGCTTTTTCATTTAGGAAAATTCTTCATTTTTGTCGAGACATTTTGATATTCTTGGATGCTCTTAAATGTATTTATATTTTACGGTATTTCGCAATTTTTTGACAATTTTTCATTTTTAGATATCTGAACATTTATCAAAGACCTAATTAATTATTTTTTTTTTAATTTAAATACACGTGCCATTTACAAAAACTTGACCAGAGGCATACAATCGTTTGATGTTAAAGAAGTGGAAATAGGTCAGCTTCTTCAATAAATTTATCATCATCATTTTTTTTCCAAACAATTTTTGCTTTTAAATATTTTTTTATAATCATTGCGAGTTTTTTTAAATTTTAAAATTTTCAATCATTTTTATTTCATTTTTTTTCGAAGAATTCACAAACAATGATGGTAATGAAATTAATGTACACATTGGACTGGGAATATATGTTATAATTAGGTCATTAACACAAACGACATACCACAAATTCCGACAAATCCGAGCTTTTGTCACCCCCACCCCCCCCTCCCTCGTCCAAGTGAATTACAATTCCAAAAATCCATGCTCAGCGTTTTCTTTCCACTAGTAAGGATAGCTACAAAAAGTCAACTTCAGGAAAAATTAATTTACGTTTAATTTCCTCTTGAAAAATACCATCTGACAATTTTGCTGCAATTCCTCTTGAAAAATACCATCTGACAATTTTGCTGCAAAATGGAAATCCATCACTTTTTGAAACAATTTCAGGAGTCGTAGACTAATCAGAGTGTACTGAATTTCGTTTTTTTCCCCATAAAGTAAAGTGAGCGAGAGGTGATGATAGTCTAAATAGATTGAAAAAATGTTATCGTAATTTCAGCATCTAAACTCAATGTTTAGACCACTTCCCCCTCCCCCCTTCATCTACTTTTAAAAACTTTGAAGTTTTCAAAAAAAAAAACTTGGATATTGTTTACATATGAAAGCCACATTTTGCTACCCAAATTTAGTAAAAATGTAAGCCACTAATTTTTTCAATATTTTTTTTTTCTTTTTTTTTTTTTTTTTTCTCAAAAGTAGTAAGTTCGTTTATTTTGGAAAAGAAAAGGAAAAATGAGAAATTAATTAGTCATGTGCACCACTACGGGCTTAATTTAGGCTATTTCAGAATTAAGGTAGAAAGATGCATAAAGCTTCTCAAAACATCATATTCTCACATCAAAATTATTTAAAAACAAAAATTAAAAAATTAAAAACTGTTTAGACTTCCTGAATGCTGAAAAAGTAGGCAGATAAAATTTTTCTGATTTTTGGCATGAAAAAATATGATTTTGGAGCATGTAAAAATGTTTTTTGAAAATTTGAAAATTTTTAAAACTTCGCCTTCATTTCGGTGAGTCTAAAAATCGAGTACAAGGCTGGAACTTTAACGACATTTTTCTGAGGTTACTTATCAACTAATGTAATATTGCCTTTTCCTTTTCGAAAAAAAAAGATAATTTTTGGATTAAAACTACCACATAATTTTCTAATTTCTTTCATGGAAAAAATTAACAATTTTAATCCCCAATTATCATATTTTTGCTGCTATTTTAATCATTAATAAAAAAAAAAAAAAACACCATAGCTATCGCTCCTCGAAAAATTTTATTATAAATTTTCCCATTCATTTACAGTCGAGATACAAATAGTCTCGAAAAAGGTGACGATTCAGCGTACCAATAAGACATAAATGAAGCTACTGAATAAGCACTGATTCCTGAGGGATTTTAATCTCCCTATTAGACCACACGTGGCAATAACGTGTCCAGAGTTCCAGTTTATTACTAGCTAATGGCATTACTTCGAATACAAACATCAAAAAAATCAACGTAATAACGATCACTTCCAATCAAAATATGTCTAGAACGCCTGGGGTACCATCGGAGTGCCATTTCACAGGTGTGCCAAACGTTTGAGAGACGTGTATGAAATTTTAATCGTTTCCACTTCCACCAGACACATATCGATTACCGCAAATTGCAACACCACTGTATGAATAATTGAATACTCGTTCTACCATCTCGCGCTTCACGATAAGCAGAAAATTAACGACGAAACGAAAAAAAAAAAGAAGTAAATCCCTACTACAAAGCGCACAGAAAATTTTCAACACGAGAGTATTAAATTTTAATGCCCATTGGAATACTCGCCGTTCGCGTTTCCACCGCCATGGTCTCCGCTAATAAGCTTTTCCGCGTCTCTTCGTATCTCCATTCGACGATTGTTTCGAACGCGTCATTTATTATTACACAGGTACCACGTACAATACACTCGCACCCAAGGCAATAGGTATACGTGGATACCTACAATACGTCGTGTTCGCATTTAATGGATTACGCGTTCGCGTTTCGTTGTTATTGTCGTCGGAAATTGGTTATATAGCGAAAGAAATGTTTTCTCGTAATTTATTGCGACGTAGTGCCCGGGACGCATGAGAAATTATATCGCCATCGTACACCACACCAGCACCTACCGGCGCGTATATATTCCCGCATTAACCTTGAAAACGATGCGTGCGTTTGTGAAAAATTTTTTCGCGCCCGTGAAAATATTAATCGTGTTTCGTAGCTTACCTATCCCCCCTCGCCGCTCTCCACGTATTCGCGAGACAGACGGGTACTTCATTATGTATACGGAAACCCTTTCACGTCATTATGGCCGAAAAGGGGATGTAAAATGTAATGGGACGTAGACTCGCGTATACACCATGGTATACGAGTATCTCGCTACCTAATAGGTACTAAGTGAACGACGCGTCATCCTACCCGAAATGAAATCAAGTTGTTGAAAAATTCACGCGCCTTGTATAACCTAAATGTATACCACTTCCGCGAACGCAAATCATTCCGAGTGCACTTGTCCTAAAGTGCCATCTATCCTATGTGTACGATCGTCGAATCGCTTTAGTACCTACGCGTCGTTTTCTACAATAAGGAACGAATTGCTAGCGTCGTTTACAAAACCCACCATCGAGGCTAACAAACAGTTCGTAATTTTGAGTAATGATTCGAGAACAGGTAAATCGAGGTTCCCACGTTTATATAAGATATCGATCTTCTATTTCCACAAGTGTTGAAAAAGGAATTGAGTTTTGAAAACTCTTTCATACCGGAAAATCAACAAATTTTTTGGCAAAATTACGAACCCAACAACTAAAATTACTCGAATGTGAACAAAAAATAAAAAAATTACACGAGACTACAATGACTGAAATTAATGAATAAAAAATCACTTGATAAAAAAAAATATCAATTTGCAAAAATTAATCCAAGTCAACTAATAAAGATTTTTCAATTAATAAGTTTTTTTTTGACAAGGACAAGAAAAAACTGGAGTTGAAATTTATTCTTCTCAATTAAAAAAATCCAAACTTGTCAATCACTTCCAAGGAAATCTTTATTTTGCAATAAAAGAACAATTAAAAACTTTTCTATTTTGATCCAAAAATGATTAGAAAATCGAGTATGATGATAGAGAGCCTAACAAAATTCATTAAACATAATGCAAGACTTTTGCAGGATCTTCAGTCAAGAGTATCTAACTGATTTTTTTTTGTCGTTGAAAACCAATACTTCTCACAATCTTTTTACCAATTTTTCAGTAACATTTCAAAAGTCAACCCCCCCCCCTCTTTAAGAAGAGGAAAAATCAACAAGGTCTAATTCATCTCAGAAAAATTTCAAATTCAAACTCCAGGCCGCCAGACTGAACTGACGTGATTTAACAGTGCTGCCAATTCATAAAAAATTGCTAGTCTTTCATCAGAAATGAAGAATTTTTCGTAATTTTTTCAAAAATAATAAAATATCGAGTCATCGAGTTTTTTCATTTTTTCACTACTTTCACTACCTATTAGATACCCATTGGTATATATTTTCCAGAAGTTATACCCCCTCTCCCCTCCAAACTATATATAAATCGAAGGTGGTTTTTACGTATGCACAATGCACATAAAAGAACATTTTATACTTTTATTTCGAACCAGAATAGCTTGAACAAGATAGATATTAAACACATACTTTTTTCAACTTCAATTTTCTTTTAAGTAGGTAAAATAATTCTGTTATTTTTTCGGAATTTTTGAATGAAAAATGCACGACCTTCGAGTGGATACAGTATTTTATAGAGTTTTCTTATATTCGCAAAACTACTCAACTAAACGATAACCTTTCACATAACTTTCAAGACCTTGCATGACTGTTAGAAATCTTGGGTACTAATCGAGAAAAATTTTATAATTTACAAGTTTCACCTGTAGAGATTATAATTTTTTTTTCAACGTTCAAAATATAATTTTTCTCACAAAAGAAAAAAAAAAAAAACGAGCACGCCAAATGAGTAAAAATCGGTTTAAAAAAAAGTCAAGTCATTTTGTTTCGATTCACAAAAATATAAATCAAGTCATCAACACTGAATACTGAAAATTTTTCAATTTAAACTTTTTTTTTTTTAATTAGCAATCGCCAGGAAAAATGAGATGAACAGTACACTACTGAATACCTTCAGTTTAGAAATGATACGGATTAAACTTGATAATTATGTTGAAATATGCATGTATTTTCGAACTTTCAGGGCTCACCACATCACAAACGCTTTTCATTCATAAGATATGTACCTTTAATCCCACTGCGTTCGGGACTTGGTAGATCATATAAGCTATTGATTCATGAATAATGTACTGATCCTTAGTTGATTCAAAATTTAATTAATTTCTGTACAGTATTGTTTACTGAAATCAATTTATGGGCCCAAAGTACATTGGTGTTATTAATTAAAAGCATAATTATATGAAGTACTTAGAACCAAACAGTTCAAAATTTCATACACTTCTGCATAGTAATCAGAATCGGCATTATTCATTACCTCAAATTCATAACTATTCCTTATTTCACTTCTTTTTTATTTTTTTTTTCAGTGGAGAAAACAAAAAAAAAAAAAAAGAAAAATTGGTAAAAAATTATTTTTCTCTCTGATTAAACACTTTCAAAAAATTCCAATTTTCCAGTGAAAAAAAAAGACATTTTTCATTGAAAAAATTCGCATATTTCAGTTTGGGAGATTAAGTTCAAAAATGTAATTTTTTCGATCAAAGAAGAAAAAAAGATTTGAAGACCCCACCCTCCCCCGACCTTCCCTTCCCAAATCAGGTAGGCTGTAATAGCTATCGTTTTGTTAAAAACTCAGCTAAAAATTATACTCGGTAAAATGAACGAACGAAAAATAATTTCAAAAACATATGCACTTAATTCTGGTTAGAAAAAATACAGCGAATCAAGTTATAAGTACTGAAAAAACAAAACAACAACAACAACAACATTTTTGAATGAGTTTTTTTTCCAACGTAAGAACATGAAAGAATTATTAATTTAAAATTACTTCTTTTAGTTGAAAATGAAAACAAATCAAAACAAAAATGGCTTACCACTTTCAAAAAATAAATTTTCAACTTTGCAACGAAAAATATCACAATATGTATCGCTCATTGAAAAAATATACGAGTGCTTCATCCAAAGAAATTACAATTCTTAAAGTTTTTTCTGCGATGATAGAAAAAATGAATGAATGAATGAACGAATAAATAAGTAAGTAAATAAATAAATAAATAAATAGATAGACAGATAGATAAATGAATAAATAAAATAAAATAAAATAAAAAAACAAACCAATATCAACATTTAATTTCAGTTGTAAAAAATCAACAGCTATCAATTCGAATTATTTGATGTTGTTGGTTCACTTCAAAAAAAAAAAAAAAAAAAAAAAAAAAATACCAGTCAGTTAAAGAATTATTTGAGTTTAAATAATCATTTTTTTTTTCATTTTTCAAACAAAGGAATGTTATATTTGTGATTTTTCTCTTCAGTTCAGAAAGAATGAAAATTAATTCGACTGGCAAAGAACTCGATACGTTGTATTGTGAGTAATTCACAAGTATCGAAAAAATTATGTAAATTAAAATTTAGTAATTCTCATAACCAGTAGAGTAGCCAGAATGTTCTCATTGCGAGTGCGAGGAAGGGGTAGCCAAATAAAAAATTTCAACATCGGAATTTTTATTTTCTTTTTTTACTTGCATACTCAAGGTGAGTGAAATAAGAAATTCTCGTTTAATTATTTTTTATTTAAAATTAAAATTATTTCAATCATTACACAAATCATTAAACTGATTAAGCAATCAATTCAATTTCTTCGAATTGAATAATAAGTAGTACTTTGGTATACCAGATAATACTACAGGACACAGTTATGACGATGTATCGTTATTTATGCTGACATGTCGACAAAGGTATGCGTTTATACTTGGTAGTTCTCCTTGCAGACAAAAAAAAAACTCTGCCCAAGGGAGGGGAGGGAGAGGACAAACCACTGCTCAAGACCATTCAAATGAAAAACATCGAGAATTTTTCGATCAGTTAAAATTAGAATATACTTATTGAGGAAAATTTACGATTCATAATTTTTTATTGAAAAATACCAACTGTTTTTATACTGTTGAAAAACACTTCCAGGTAAATATTACGATTTTTTTTCTCGATTAGGAGAAGAATAAAGAGAATGATTTTCTCGCTGAATACGTAAAAAAATTATTAGAAAACTATCAAGTCGTGGAACCTAGTTTTCTTTCATTATATTACGTACTATAATTTTATGTTCGAATAAAAAGCGAAACTTCCAAATAAAAGCACTCGTTATTTAATCGTTTGAAAAATGTGACTTTTCCTTCACAATCAATTTAAAACCTATAAACTGACCTTCCCCTTAAAGCCAAGGATAATTTCAAAAAGAGAAAAATTAATTCCAAACACATCATATTAATCTTCAATGCCCGAAAAAATGTACAATTCGGAAAATTCCATCAAATCCGCGACCTTTCCTCGGATCAAATTCACTCGCTACTTAACACATTCCAAACCCTCTACCGAATCGTGAATTAACATCCGGAAATAAAGAACGAGACCGAATCAGTGGTATATCAACGTCCAGCTATATACAGCTCTGAATACGCTTTAATTAGCCTCCCAGCGGGTGGCACTTTTCGATGAATTTTCATCCGATGGGAGCGCCATTACCAAGTTATAGCCAAAATTCGTACGCTCACTTCCTTCCTTTTGCACTTCACGGTTGGACGATTCAACGAAATGCTACTTTTCCACCATGAGTGTATAAAAATCGTCAAAATATGATTCGAACGTCTACACGGTTTCTCGTTCGAAGACACGAATTGACGCGTTACAAAGGTGTATAGGTGTTTCATAACCAGTTCGTCTTCGTATACATGGTTTTACGTTTTAAACGCATATGTCGTTGTTTACTTGGTTGGAAATCGAGTGGTTCTTAAATTACACGACTACGGATAAAAAGATCATTCTATCCCTGTTTTCGGAGTACCGAAAAGAAAGAGCGAAATTTGCACGCAGGTAGTTTCGATTAGCGGCTTCTTTGGAACTGAGAGGTTCTTGGAATTGATAAATTCGGTATACTTACACGAATGCAGGCACTCGGCGATCGACGTGGCATCCACGAAGTAGCCCTGGCACAGCACGCAGACTAAATGCGGATTCACGTCCCTCAGCTTGACGCGGCTATTTGAATACATAGCGTTAGCCATGGACGACATAGCCAGGCCTTTGGTAACCGGAACCGAAACCGGAGCATCGCTGGAGCATCCTTCGCTACCGTCGCTGGTATCGCCGCCATTCACGCTGGCCACGGTCGCCGACGGCGCAACGGCACAGGGTGTCGTTGCATCTTCCAATACTGTAGCCGGAGAAGCATGCGGTTGTTGCTGTTGATGCTGCATTCCCACCACCATATTCTTTACTTGTTAATGTACCACAGCCAATACGCTCGGATATTCGCTGCAATCATAAGAAACAGAGAAAAATACCGTTATCGTGGAAATTGGTGAAAAAAATACACCGCGTAAGTCACACACGCCGAATCGATACGCAGCCTAAAGTCGAGATGGTTTTAAAATTCAAACGTTTCGACGGCGGAAGTGTTTCTTTATAATACCAACGTTTTATGTTAATGATCTCGATTTCGACAAACCTCATTTGCATAACAAACAAATCCCAAATAATACACAACGCGCCGCGCATCCTCGCCACTTTCATAATTTCCCTCCTGCCACACCCGTCGTATCATCCCTTACGCTTACCTCGGCCTCGTAGACCTTACACTTGTTATATTAAACGAACATCGTCTACGTTCGCAACACGCTGACGTCGACAAATCACCCCAGCCAAGATGGACCCGTACACCTATATCGTCTCTCGTGTCCAACTATCTCAACAATTTCCACCATCCTCGTACGTTCCAATTCCCGAACTCCTAAACGTCGCTATATAATCCGACGCGTCAACTTTCTCCCTCGAGTGCACGTCCCTCCAAACGCACCCTCGTCTACGAAATAATCGCTTTAATTAATTTCCCATCGAGAACGCAGAGAAACGCATCCTACCCCGAAAATACGCGCTATGTTTACCGCATAGAAATCGACGAATACGCGGGCGTTTCCATTCGCCATACGTCAAGGGAAACTGGTTTCGAAAAAATACACGCGCGTACACGGGGGCGAATACAACGCCGTCGTTGCCACCGGTCCCGTACCTATTATATCATTTTATAAGGTATACGTTTAAATGTATCGAATATAAATAACGTTGCGCGCGAGGCGAGCGCGCGCGCCTCATTCCAACTGGTTTTGCGACTTATACGCGACGTTTAGATCGACTATTTATACGGCGTCGATTGTGTATAGCGGATGAGATTAAATAAATACGGCGATGATTGATCCTGCATAATGGGTATGTCCGATGCGGCCTATCGACCGAGATAATATTTTGTCGTGGTGTATTTTATTGAACTGTATTACGAGTGGAAAATATTTCTCGATTTTTTTTTAAGGTATACGTTTAAATGTATCGAATATAAATAACGTTGCGCGCGAGGCGAGCGCGCGCGCCTCATTCCAACTGGTTTTGCGACTTATACGCGACGTTTAGATCGACTATTTATACGGCGTCGATTGTGTATAGCGGATGAGATTAAATAAATACGGCGATGATTGATCCTGCATAATGGGTATGTCCGATGCGGCCTATCGACCGAGATAATATTTTGTCGTGGTGTATTTTATTGAACTGTATTACGAGTGGAAAATATTTCTCGATTTTTTTTTTTTACCTTCTTCGTATTATCGATATCATTATTATTTTTTTTACGGAAAATTTCATTTTCCATTTTTTTTTTTTTTTTTTGAAATACATTTACAAATAATTATATTTTCTTCGTTTTTTTTCATCATTTTACCATTTATTTTTTATTTCGATTACATAGTCGAAAATACATCAAATTTTTTTAAATTCTCAAACAAAATATTTTCTCTAATTTTGTATCATAATAATTCATTTTTAAACAATTATGATTTTTTTATCGCTTTTTTTCCTTATCATTTTACCATCCATCTTTTATTTTGATTTCATAGTTGAAAAAACTCCAAATGTTTTCAAATTCGCAAGTAAACATTTTTTTTACATTTTTTTTTTTTTCAAATCCATTGATAATTATGATTATCATATTTTTTCCGTATCATTTTATCACACATTTTTTATTTCGATTTCATAGTCGAAAAAACACTAAATGTTATCCAATTCCGAACAATTTTTTTTTTTCGTCAATTTTTAAATGTCTCGAAATTTACTTCGATTTTTTTCTCAATAATGTAAATTTTGAGAAGAAAATTGTACGAAAAAAGAAAAACCCGCTGTTTCTATATTTCTTCGTTTATAAGTTAATTTTGCATTTTGATCTGGAGAGGAAAAAAATTTGGAATCCCACAAGTCATAAAAAATATCTTCATGTACATCGAGAAACCGGACTACCAAGTACTAACACAGAATTCGATCCTTCAGATTATATGATGTATTTAATATAAAGTGAAACCAAACGAAAATTTCCAAGGAATAAAATAACAGCAGAAGAATCCGCAAGGAAAATCCTCACCGAGATCTCAACAGAGAAAGAATTCATATTTATCAGTGCTGTCTTAATCAAGATATATGAATATTCGCATCTGAAGCAAATTAATAGTGGCAGCCAGAATTGGAAATGAGCTTCAAAAAATGCGAAAAAAATTTCACTCCATGAAGATAATGACAGCACTTGCCAAAATGAAGCCCGAATTTAAAAAAAAAAAAAAATTCCTCGTTAATCATTTAGCAAGTATTTTCACTTCACCCCTCTACTCGTCAGCAAAAAAAAAAAAAAAAAATTAGCACACCTCTGTGCATCTAAGTACAGAATACAGAGATAGGTAGTATCTGCTGAATTTCAATAGATTTTTTTTTCTTGGATTATCTCGCAAGATTGAATTGATTTCACCAACTTTTTGAAGAAGTTTTCAATTATTGATGGGTCGTTTTGTAAGAGAAAACGAAGGAGGGGGACGGAGGTGGAATTTGGTAGATTAATTCTTTTTGCAAAGCAGTGCATTTAAGACAACGGATTAAGGCTAATACAGGTGTTGCAGTATTTTGGTTTGGCAAAAAATAATATTTCTTTCCAGAAGTGGCATACTTCAAGCACGACAACATATCAATATAAACAAGGTACATCGTAAGTGTTGCATGAAAAAAATGGAACACCAATCGTTACTCAAAAAGCATTGAATATGAACAAGTTCGTCTGAATCTTTACACATTCGTGTATCACATTTCGAAAATTCGAGGAATTTAATTCATTAAAAAAGGAAAATTTTACCCCAGAATTCTTGTAATATAATTCAAAGTATTTTCCAAAGATAAGGGCATGGGTGTTCAAAAGAAGGAATAACATTAAAAGATCTGCATGAGTAGGACTCAGAACAGAGAGATGGAGGTATGTATAATAGCTCAAAAATTCTTAAAAAATAAAGTCTCGTAATTTTTCACCTATTTAAAAAAAAAATTGAAAAAAATTGTTCTCAGAAAAAAGCATAAAATCTTCATTCCAAAGGAAGATAAATTCACTATTTTTTTTCCAAATTGGAAATTCAACGCCATATCAACCACTACCGAATATTAGTGACTTCCCTATTTTGTCTGCTACCCTCCCCTTCCCCTAAAAATAAAGTCTCGTAATTTTTCACCTATTTAAAAAAAAAATTGAAAAAAATTGTTCTCAGAAAAAAGCATAAAATCTTCATTCCAAAGGAAGATAAATTCACTATTTTTTTTTCAAATTGGAAATTCAACGCATATCAACCACTACCGAATATTAGTGACTTCCCTATTTTGTCTGCTACCCTCCCCTTCCCCTGCCTAAATTGAATCGTTGTTTAAACGAAGTCACCCAAAGTTCGTGAAAACGTATAAATGATAAAATTCTATAAATGTTGAAACAGAACCAGATTCAATACATTAAGAAAACGAGGTTTAGAAATTCTACATTAAATTCACACACGGTCGTGCGAACAGCGAGAAATCAGCACCGATCCCTGCAACCAACAGAAAAAACTGGTTCATCAACGAGCACACTGGACACCGTTAAATACCTTCAATTCCTGTCATCGTGAAAGATTGATATTTACAATTTTTTACCGCATACAGCATGAATTAGTATTTAATATTCATTCATTTTAAAAGACTATTTTCAAACAAAATTATAATATTATAATAAAAATAAATACAATTGCGTCAGTAAAAGTAAACAATTTCGATTAATTAAAAAATTAAATATTCGTAATTAAATAGGTAATTAAAATAATTAATAAACATTATTTGGAATATGATATTAATTTTCTTACTTTCATTAAAATTGAAATAACAAAAGTATGATTTTCACGAAACGCTTTTACGAGCGTAAGCAAAATGGTAAATGGTGGGAGGAATGGGAAATCATTAGAAAGCAAATAATGAAGTACTGATCATGGATAGCAACTTCTACGTAAACTGTAAAAATATACAGAATCCTAATTTCACCAAAAACTCCATTTCAATCCCAACGATTGAGAAAAAAATTCCAAAATCGAACCACAGTTATAATTAATTTACATCGTTCAGCATAAAAAACCCTCTCGTACTCAGGCACCATCTGCGATTGGCGCTACGACCTAACGAACGTATTAACCGTATCCCTCTGTTGACCAGACCGCCTACCCTTAAAAAAAAAAAACAAAGCGTAAAAATTAATGGCTCTCGTGCTACCCTAACCCAGGGACTATACTCGAAACACCGGCGCATAAAACAGATAAAACACTTTGTTTACCCAAGCCGTACTCCGAACAGATGACGTAGCATATAGCGTGCGTATATGAGGCATAATTGAGTTATGATTATAACTTACACTGGCAAAGGTTCTTTTAAACAAATTTTACTTTCCCGTTCGCGCAGTCCTACCAGCGCTCCAGTTCGTACCGCATTAAAGCTACCGAAGACAAGAGCGAAAAAAAAACCTGACCTGCGACTCCCGACTCCATACGAGGCCGGATTATGTCGCGGTTTTCTCGCAACCAGTACACTCGCTTATTCATTAAGTTGTTACGCGTCCAGTCCTCGTTTAATTTGTGGTTCTACGTAGCACTCACGTAACCATGTCTCCAGCTCGCGACGCCTTTCACAAATGACCGCTATATTCGTCTATTTTAATAATCCCCGAACCGACTCGTCGAAGGGAGAAAAAAGCGAATCGTTTTTACTCTCGTATCGTAATAAATACGCGAACACGTCGAGTACCTACTTCGCGTTCCCATTTCCCCGGAGGTCCCGAGGGTAACTCCACCACGATGTACGCCCAGCCAAACGTCTTGTAGAGAAGTTTTTTGATCTTTAAGCAAAACCGATGATCCGTTTTATCCGATAAATGTACCGTGAACCTATAAACGCGTGAAAACGACCCGAAACTATACGAATCTTCCGATTCGCGAACGTAGGTAAATACGCAGATCACACGCATTCCCAAGTAGGCAGTTAAAGCCGAGTAGTTTTTATCGAAGGGTATTTCCACGGGTAAAATTTAACGCTGCTCGGGGGTTAATTTTTTCCCCAAATAGATAGTCGAATAAAAGAGACAAATACTGGCGGATACGATTTACGATAATTTAAACGAGCGAACAAAATTCATAACGACTTCCTAACAGGTGATTTCGTCGTGAAATAATTTTCACGCCATTAATCTACCGACGAAACTCTTTAAATCAATCGAAATGTTTAAAGCGTTGAATAATTTTTTCAATTCACAAACAAGGTAACAGTGAACTCGATGCATTACAGCACTAAAAGATTATATTCTTAATACCAGTATGATTTGGCTAAGATTCCAAGACTTTAGGTACCCATCCTTCATGCAAATAAAACCATTATAATGAATGTGAACGTAAATAAATAAGAATTATAATGAAACTCAAAATGATGAAAATAATATTAAACCAAACAGTACGTTATTTGATTTAGAAAAAATGAACAATGAACAATGGAATTAAAAAAATTTCACAAGGTTATTTATCCTTTCAAGATTGTCTCACTCTCTAGCTATACCTTCGCGATTTTCAATGATATCGCAATGCCTCACTTCCACAGCCTCATGTTACGTAGTTTAATTTTGAAACTTGGAGAAAGAGAGAGAGAGAGAGAGACAATAGACAATAGACAATATATATTTGACGAAATACTACATATAAAATTCTACATTGGTATTATACGGCCACCAGTACCCAAATTTGGGTGAGCGGTGCGCCGGCTCTCAAAACTCAATTAAAAAAAAAAAAAAAAGAACAAAACAAAGCAAATAAACTAAGTAAAACACAATATACACTACAAAAAGAGCGACAAATTACATGAATGGAGGGGAAGGGGAAAGGGAACCAGAAAATGCCAGAGAGAGAGAGAGAGAGAGAGAGAGAGAGAGAGAAAGGAAGATGGAAAAGAAAGAAAGAAGTGAAGAGAAAGGAGGAGGAGAAATATGAAGGAAGGAATAGGGAGGGAGGGGTGATAGAGAGGTGGATAGAGTGGAAAAGGAGGAGAGGAAAAAAAGACAAAAAATGAGAATTTCCTCTTGAGCCAAGTTTTTATACATGGCACGTTAGGTCCTCTGCAAACAATTCCAAATGATTATATTTGTATCATTATGAATTAAATTTAATAAATGGAGAAAACTTTACAATCATTTCTCTCCCCCTCCCCACTTCCATGCCCAGATTATTCTAGAGAGGCCTTACAGAATTTATTATGAAAATGTTCCAGATTTTTTCTTCTATGGATTCACGAAATGTTTTCAGTTAGGCTGAAGTCGATTCGAAGTAAAATATGAGATAATACTTCGAGCGCTTTTGAAAGGCAAAAAATTGAAATTTGATCTAACGTGCATTTCGAGTCAAATATAATATTATAAAATTTTTATATTAATGATTTTTTCATATCTTTTCATTATTTAAATATTTAGTTTAAAAATTAGATTTTAATTTAATTTTTTTAAATTAATTATTTTTTCAAATAACATCTTTTTTTGAACTTATGAAAATTCATATTGAAATTTTAAAAATTTCAATAAAAAAGATTACTTATTGATCGCTAAAAAAAATCGGTACAATATGAAAATTTTCCAATAAATTAAAAATATTATTACATATTCAATAGTTTAAGTTTCTTCGTTCTTTAGCCAACAAAATATGAAAAATTCGATCAAAAATTTATTCAGTAATTGGGGAGAAGGGAGGGAGGAAAGAGGGGAGGGAGGGAGTAAGGGAGGGAAAAGGGGAAAAAGAGGGAGGGGAGAGAAAGTATGGAAGAACTACGAAGTAAAATTCATTTTTCGGGGGGAGGGGGGAGATTCACTTATGTCAACATCCTGCGTAGGTGGGGTCCAATTAGCATTCAATACTTGAATTCGTGCAAAATAAGTCGAGTTAAAATTCAGAACACGCGTAAATATCATAATGGTGGTAATGAAGGTGAAAATTCGCAAATTTGTTTTTGTTTTTGAATGATTTTTTTTTAATTCATATTTAGGTAAGAAATCTCTTACCACCCTGCTACAAAAAAAAACAAAATTATCTCATCACCTTGACTATCAGTTTTTTCAAATGGACAGAAAATTTCTTTTCAATTTAGGTAAAAATATGTACTGGATTCAAGAAATTTCAAGTCTTAATATGGGTATTACGATCAATATAATCTTTCGAGAGAGTTGAAAAAAAATCATTTTTCGAGAGACCTCCAAATTATTACTCACTTCACTTGAACTTATTGTAAATACGATTTTTCCACTTCGAAAAATGATTTTTGCCCACCATTGGACATTTTTGAAATCGAATGGAAATTTTCTCTAAATTTTCGAAGAGATAAAAACATTAATATTTATATTACTCATTACGAATGTGACTAATGAAATAGCTACTTCTTCGAAAAAGCAACGAATTGGAAATCTCGATATGATTTTCATACTAGTGAAAAATTTTACATTTTCAAAATTCACACGCCTCATGATAAACGTATCATCATGTTTCGAAGCCGAATTTATTGAGATTCATTTGACGATCAAAAGGTAATTTTTTCTGCAGTCGATAAAGAAGTTCGAGTCGTTCAATAAGTGCACCTAAGCTAGTAGAGTATACATACTATCGAAGAAAAAAATATGCGAATTAAAAAAAAAAAAGAAAAAAACTAAAATAAACCATTCTCAAATAAATTACTCGAGCCAGCCAGAAACACGTTTCTTTCGAAACAGTTCAAAAATAAAAATCACCTCTTTACGATACCACGTAAAAGTTCGTTAACATCGGGCAACTCTCGACTACAGACGAAGCAAAGTTAGCAATTGGATTTCATATAGTGCTCCCACAGCGTGCCGCAATGCACGTCTATGTTTCCGAAATACCGAGGAAAGCTGAGCGAAAAATGGGGACTGAGGAGGAGGATACGAACGCAACGCAAGTAGAATCCATTTCAAGGGCGACTGGACCGAATGCGAATGAAATTGTTACCTTTATTCTGGCGCAAACGAATCCGTCTTTTTATTAAGTTAAAGAATCAATCTTACGAGAGACCCTTTTTCTATAACATCGCCAGCACCTCCATCGTACTCGTACGAGTATAGCCGACACACGTGTGCGAGAAATATCGACTTTTCGCGCTTCTATTTCGTCTACATCGGGGTACAATCAACTCGCAGCTTAGATAGCGTATAATGAGTATCCCTCGTTTACAGCGATGGGAAAAAAATTCGAAATCACTGGTTGTATCGATAATTAAGACGTTCGTTACAGACGTTTCCCTCCACCTAGCTGCCGAATTCATTATTTGTCGTAATCTCAAGACATTCGAGATCGTGCTCTGGAAAAAACTTCGTTAATTCTACGCAGCATTCATTCGGGATTAAAATTGAAAACGGTACCGAGACTATCTCGCGATAAAATTCTCCCAAACAGGCGCATTTTTTTTTCATTCGACTCGCTAATTTAATTGGCCACATCAATCACGTACCGCGCCGCAGATTCATTTTTACCCGACAGCGAAAAGCTTTCTACGCTCGTTTGATTCGCTCTCGCACAAAATCGAACCCCACGTTCGAATTCTCTAATTGTCGGCGTACCGTATACGCGTTACGGTAACGTTATACCGGCGTCGTGTTTTCTAATATTCCAAATTACATTACCGAAACTCGGGCTAGGGGAAAAGCTACTCTCGCGACTGTACGCGGATGTTAGGCGGCTTTTCACCTATCCGCTGCACATATTACCTTTTCGTTTACCCCATCCGCGAAGCTTTTCTATTTTCCCCCTTTTATAAATAGGTAATAATTAGAACATCGATTGCTTTATCTTGACGGCATTACAGCGAAGCCCGTTAGTCGTGCTCGTTAACGTAGTTAAAACGTACTTAAATTGTAATAAAATAAATAAAAGCCTCCCCTTTTACAGCATCGACGACGAGCTTGCACACACCAGACACGACACCAGCGAACAAATTTTTTCATAAAGGGATTACAACCTTAACAACGTTCGTATTGAATTTTTTCCCTTCCTTTGTACCGACGCTGCATCCCGCCCCTGCATCGCGCAGTCGACGTCGATGATGGCAATTTTACATCGTCAACTATAGGGTCCCCCAGCTACGCTGTACTTTTCTCTGATACGTCTGCGTCGCAACTAAATGAACGTTTCGGGAAGGCGATTTGTTTTTTACTTTATTTTCCCTTCGTTGCGTTCAGACTCGATGGAAATGCCGGCCTATACCGTTTCTCCTCCGAGGTTCCAACATCTTAAGCAGTGATAAGTGATAACGTATTGTCTAATGCTGAGTATTCTACGTGTACCAAGTAACGATGTACGTGTACAGACTATCCGATATGTAGGGTATAGGAGATAAAACTCGGCAAATCCGAGTATTTTTTTTTTTTAACGACCACTAAATCAACACTTGACAGCATAATAAGTTTTGATGAGGCAACACGCAACCTGCATAGTATCCTAAGGGGAAGTCTAACTGGCTTGTAGATAAAGGTTGATGAAGATTTTCACGAAAGTACCTCCGTATGTTCAGAACAATACTTCAAATGAATAAAACAACTTGAATACACGAATTACACCTTTAAATTGCCTATAGTGTCTTCTCAGTAAGGGTAGAATTTGTTTTTCTTTACAATGAGTCAAAATCTATAGCATAATGGTGACAAATGACCTCAAAAGAATGTAAAACATACATTCATCTTCAAACTCACAGGGAACACCCTTTAAATGGGGGAGAATTTTCAAAAATTTAGCTTCCAAGTACTCTGAAATTTACTGGCATTCAGGAGTTTTATTCTATCATATAAGAATTGAACGACTTTGAGTACCTCTTTCGTTTTCTTAAATGTGGTTTCAACTTTTGCCAATTTATTTGAGAAAGTACTTCTATCGGGTATTTTCAAAAATAGATAATTCATGAGTTGCGTGAACTAAGTTTGATTTCAGCTTTTTAGGGCTCCGAACATGAAATCTTTGAGTATTAATATAGTAATATGGAGAGATAAAAGCCATACTCTTAGCATTACGCATCAAGGGACCTGATAGAGGGCGCTATATCAGACGCAAATTGTACACTTGATGTGCACCAACAAGGCACCAACGTCCCTTTACTAGAGGTCGGACGGAAACGGAAAGTGCTCATTGGTACTCATTCAACACTCCTCTTTCTCCGCTAATCTCTGACGTCACGCAGCAAACCTAAAAACCCGTCACAATGTACAATCTTACACGGTACTGCCCAGTAAGTGCACACCAAGTGCACAATTCATAGTTGACGCTGCGCTATCTATCAAAACCCTGATGGAACTACACTTTTATCTCTCCATATTACTATATTAATACTCAAAACATGAAATACGCCCAATTTTCCTGGCAAGAGCTCCCAAAGTATCGCAACTGCGTTGACCAGTAACTCATACTTGGATGGATGGGGAGGGGAAGAAGAGGTTTGAATTTAAAATTCGATCAAAAATTTGTTCAGCAATTGGGAAAAGGGAAAGAAGGGAGGGAGGGAAGAAGGGAGAAAGAGAGGAGGAAAGGAGGAAGGGGAGAGGGGAGAAAAGTAGAAAGGGAAGCGGAGAGAAAAATAGAGGGAGGATGAGAGGAAAGGAAGCGAGAGAGGGGAGGAAATGATGAGGGAGAGGGGAGAAAAGGGGAGGTGAGAAGAGTGAGAGGGGGATTGGGGAGGGAAAGGAGGGAGAAAGGGAAGTAAGAAAAGGACGGAAGGGCTACGAAGTGAAATTCATTTTTGGAGCGATGTACCAAAAACTTAATTTTATGAAACGCAGTAATTTTCCAGAGGAGCAGAAGAACTTCAGAACTTTTAAAAATCAACGAACTAAATGAATCCCTTCAACGTAAAACTTTTTGGGAAATTTTCAAAACCCAAATTTTTGAAATAAAAAAAAATCGAAATTTCTCATTCTTGACACCCATTTAGCACAGTAAATGCTAACCCACAAAGCTGAAATTTCTGGAGCCTATGACTACATTTTCTAACATGAATTTCACTCAGGGTGGGTACAATGAGAAAAGATGAAAATTTCAAACACGAAGTCTGCCATTTTGAAAAATCTTTTCCATAAGAAATACAATCGTACTACCTCCTTCCACCCCCTTAACATCATTAGGCAGCACGCATTGAAAATTATTTTTCTAATGGTCAAGGCAAAGTGGCAAAGCGAGTAAACCTAAGATACACACTATTTCAACCACCTCGTATCGACCAATGCAGCACCCATTTTCCAAAATAATGAACCAAAATCTACCCATCCTATCGTATACCTTTCCATCATTCTCTTATCACAGGAAAGAAATAAATGATGAAAAAATGAAAGAAGGTAATATGAAATATTTTCCTACCTCTTCTCGCTCTTTTACAAAATCCCCTAGCAAAGAAATGTCAGAATTTCGCTTCAAAATTTCGAGCATAGCCAAATCGTATTTGTCTTATGATTGGCCATAACGTAGTTATCGATCATAATGAATTTGAAAAATTTCTCTAGCGACTCCATTACAATATTATTCGATCCACCAGAAGTCCAAATCGGTAAGTAATGAACTTCATTTTTACAATACCAGCGATAAGGATCAGGTACATTTACAATACGAAACATTTTTCCATCCTCTATGTTAATTTCGAGCATAACAACATAATATTCAATTAGCTAATAATAATTTACCAGTTCGAAGGAGAATAATCAATTCCGTATTCGTAAATAATACAAATTTTCTAGGATAGTCGAAATGGAAAGAATAGTTGTTCCTTCTCAAAAGAATGATAAAATAATTTTTCCTTTTGCTGTAACTTTTTGTACATACTTCATCCTCCTTGAAAAGGCCCCAATATACTTTTTTCGATGCATCAACTTTATACGAAAAACTCCGACATAATTCTCAATTAAATCACGAACATATACGGTAATTATCGTACAGATCACGAATCGATGATAAAAGTTTGTTTATATCACGCACCAATCACAATTAAGTTCACGTAATTGAAACCAGATAAACGAGCATTTCGGCCGGGTATAAACTCGGTTCGACTACAAACTGATGGCTGTAAAGACCGGTAGTTGCGTTCGACTCATCGACTCGCGGACCCTTCATTTGGAACCGTATCGTCACCGCGACACCTGACGATACCGCGCCTACTAACAATTTCGAAATTCTGTTATGCAAACGAATTTCAAAATCTCTTTAGAAGCTGTCGACGCAACGTCCATCCGTGTAAACGCCCCCTTCGTTCTCGCGATAGGAAGCAATAAAAGTTCCTTCACGACCATCGGCAACAACGGTTAATTAATCTTTTCGTTGTGTTGGCACGAACGCAGTAATAACAACGACGACTACGACGCGATCTTCTTCCCGACACGACTGGCAACAAATAAGTACGCGAGCAATTTTCATCAACTAGGTAATTTCGAACCAAACGTTCAACGCATTCCGCTACTTTATTCGGTCTACGAGCGAGAATTCGGTTCTGAAGTCAGATACGAGTATTTAAAATTCCGAGAAATAAAAAAGAAAACCCACCGGCAACGGATCCGCCACGCCGAATTCAATACTTATCCTCCCTAATGTTACGAGCGTAAAAAAATCGCTCTTTATTACCAACTCCAACCCCTCTACAAAACGTTATAAAACTGTCTTCAAAACGAGCCAAACATCGCCAACTAAAAACGCTCATTTTTTTCTACACAATGAAATTACCCGACGTTGTAACACGACGAAGAAAACTTCGCTAACCTTCGAACAAGTTGTTCGCCAAAAAGAACGAGCATCGGGGTCGATGCGTTTCATCTCGAATACGCCATCCGATGATCGACGCGCCAATTTTAACTTGTTCTTTCGTCCCTTCCTCCGGGGATTTTTCTTCGAATATTTTACCTTCGTGTATGACCAACGTTTACGTACACGTAGATATAATTTACATCGAAATAATTCCACAGAGAAGCTCAACACAAATGAACGTCTCTCGATCATAATAGTCGACTTTATGCGAAGTGTGCACACTCTTTATTTTGTATTTCTATGTTATTCTATATTATCCTCGATGGATTATGTGTTATTTTTCGTTTCAGTTACTTTGAATCTTTTCGATTGTTCACTCAACTACCTAATATGATTTTTACTTTGAGTTGAATGTTTTTTTTACAAGCAACATTAGCAATTTTTACTCAAAATTCACGAGTGTGATGAGAATGAAAGAGTGGTCTATTCTCGACTTAGGCAAAAATACAACGTGTTATAAAAAAGACATGAATACATATCTACTGGATACACTATCATATAAATATGTAGCATGAAAATTTTGATCATCATAGAATAATTTTGTTTTTGTGATTCTTTAGTTGAAATTAATTTTCAACTGAGTTTTTAATAAATAATAAATAAATAAATAAATAAAAAAAACAAGAATTACAGCCAACTCGATTTCTCAAGAAGATGTTAGGGTGGAGCAGGCTCTTCATATATTTGTTTCAAATTCTGCGTAATCATAAGGTAAATGTTAAATTATTTGGTATGCGCATTTTTTTGCCCTCCCCTCCCCTCCAGGAGCATAAGCGGATACAAATGAAAATCGCTGAAAATTCGGGAGAGACTCTTCCTGAAAATAGTCGAAACTACTTTTTTTTTATCTCAAAATGGCGGTTAACTCAAAGTTTAAGAAGTAGTGAAGAGGGGGGAAGGGACTCGAAATTTTACTTCGTGATTTCATCCAAAAGAGTAAGTTAAGGACACCATCATATCTCAATTTCAGCCTCTAAAGTTCATTTGGAGCGGAGTCAAACCCAAAAACGACTTTTTGAGGAAATACTGAGCAAAGATATTTCTTCAATCTCACATATCTCATCAGCAAATTAATCAAGGAAAGTCAAATTTTGTAAGCAGAGCTGGCTCAAGACCAGCATACGATTTTTCGAATTTGGATAGAAATTGATTCAAAATGACCTTTCGTAAAAATTTGAGGAAGGCTTGAGAAACCTCAAAATTTCAAAATTGATTAATATGGACTGAAATAATTCTACGAAAAAGAATATACTATATCCCGTATCCACTTTCATTATGTTGGAAGGGAGGAGGAGGGTTAATTCTCAAAATGTGGTGGGGGTAAACAAAAAGTTCTAATTTTCTTGTTTACGAAGTTATAGGATAAAGTGAACTCAAACGATAACATATTCAAATTTTAGTCTCTCAAGTCAACTTAGAGTGGAATTAGAGCAAAAAACTGTTTTTGGAGGGGAAACCATCGCAGGAAATTTCATGAAACCTCTATACCACCCCACCAAATCGATCTAGAAAGGTGTAACATTGAATACAGGATTAGTTCGAGACTAGTATATGATCCATTGAATTTGGGTTCAGAATGGATACAAAATGGCGAATCGTCAAAATGTAACAAAGGCTTGAGGAGACTAAAAAGTTAAAATTTGAAAAATATGGCTCATGATTTTAATGAGCAGAAAGTACTCGATATCTCAAATTCAATTTCATAGGTGGTTTTGGAAGACATAGAGGGGGAGGGGGGAGCAGACTACGTACTGGATGTGGTGTATAGACATGAAAGAGTATAGCAACATCATTTGCTAACCTGAAAATATTCCGATTAAAAACTCAGCTTTAGTAATGCGGCATGGCTGCTTATCCATTTTCTTTCAATTTAATTAAATTCCATTTAAGTATTAATTTTTTAATCAGTATAATTCATTTTTCAATTTATCGATATTTAATTTTATTTGATTTAGAAAAAATTCGCGATGAGTAGCAAATGATATCAAATTTTCAGCCAAATAATTTGAACTCTTATTTGTAACTTCTCATGATATTTAAACCATGATTAAATCCATCACTGCGACCACACAATGCAACACAACACAATTTATTTGACAGTTCACCCATAACAGCGTTTATAGCGTCCAATAAAATTAAATAAGATTAAAAGTGATAAAAAAAAAACTAACCTACACGTTAAAAACAAAATGGCGTACTGTCAAGATATCACTACACAAATCAACGATCTCGTAAAAAATTCAAATCTCTTCTCCCTCCCTCCACAGTACATACCACCATGAGGCCGGGAAATTCGCCTATACCGATTTAAAATTACACTCACGTTCGCGCACTTTTCGCGCTAAATTTCACGTTTAAACTTTTCACGTCAGTTCGTGCTCGAAAATATCACGAAAGGGAGACTTCTTCGGCGTACATTTCGACTCTCGCCTCGACACCAAGTTATATATCGTCAGTGTCGCCGTTAACACCTTCTCTTGTCATCACCCTTAATCTCGGACTGTGCGAGTGTTATAGCAAAGCCATAAGGGTGAATTTATGGTCACTTAATTCGGGGCATTTTTTCACACATCTATACCGGCGAAATGCGAACGTTATAATCTCGCATTCGTGTACCGAAGTGGCATACCCTATACTTACATATACGTGACCCAAACTCTAAATAAACAGAAACATAAGAAGCCTGCAAACGCATCGACCACTTATTCCCACTTCCTGCCCATCGAATGGCTGTTTCACCGAAACAATTTCGTTTGTTCATACGCCGAGGAAAAGCTGCTGCAAACGGAACCAGTTCGAAGACCACAATCAATCAACGTCGAAACCGCGTAAACGCGCATTCGTCGCACCCTTCGTTGCGGTTAGGCTTTTTAATTACCGAAATATGTACGCAGGTTGTACGAAACAAGCGACTTGGGGCGAGGGATGTTCGCGTAATTTATGATACTTCGGCGCTCTCTCGTATTCCGAACATTTTTCGCGATGATGTTTTCACGCGACACCGCGTTCGTTCCCTTTGTGTACTCAATTTAGCTCCGACGTTTACGGAATGAAGATACGACTCGACGAAATGCCATTTCGTACGGGGCCCGGTCCGAATTAATCTCATTCGCTCCAACTCGTTTTATAGTCCAGGTAAACCGGCCAGCGAAGCTTGACGCAATCTCTAGCAATTTTTCATGTCATAGAAAATGTTCAGATTGTCCTCGAACGGCGCATTAAAAGTACCCACATCGTTTCGTGTTTATCTTCCGAAAGGATTAAAACGATTTAAGCTCGGTTTTTTACATTCATTTCGAAAACTATGGGTGCACACGGTAAAATACCACGGTAAGAAAATTGTCCTCTATAATCAACGTAAAAAAGGTTATTATTTTTTTTTTTTTTGCTAGGTATGATCGGAACCACTCTGATGGCTTTCAAATGAGTTTGTTTTATCACAACTTGTAATTTCCATCATATGGCGATAAAAATTTAAAATTACCATAATTTTCACAGAATTCGCATTTTCTCGAGAATTTATGACATATTTTAAACCCTACTAGCGTATCTCGATTTTGAACGGATGCACGAAGGTTAGTTAATTCTTACAATCAGCGGTTCCTCTGGTTTTCCAGGCTTACCGCTTGAATTTTTAATTTTTTTTTTTAGCTATTTCAGAGTTTATACTTTAATTTCTTCCATTTTTGAAGTATTTGGAACTAAGCTATAGGATAACGCTACGAAAAGCTGTTGTCGATCTAAGACTAAAATATTAGTTAGAAGGCAAGCATAATATGTGGCTAGCAAATTTTGTATATACAACCACTGTCGAATTTCTTCGACTTCCACAGATTAATTTTCGATCTCGATATTAATCTGTGGAATCTTTCCTATATACCCAATTACATCTACCTACCTTTTCTTTAGCGGGAAATTTAAATACAACAAATATCAATTAAACAAACAAAACAATAAACATTAATTAATATTTATTTAATTGATATTCGTTGGCCACTCCCGAATTTGTAACTTCTCGATTTTTATCGTGAAGCAAACATCAAAACAGCTCAGTTAAAAATTGTAAGCGAAGCTGTCGTAACTATTCATTTTAATAAGTTGTGATTGTGATACAGAATTTAGAAATGGTGAAACCACGTCTCAACTCGAGACGCTGCGGTCTCGGCGATGCCGAGGCCGGGCCTTCGGGCGAAACCATCGTCAATGTAAGTTATAATACCTTTCTAGCCGCCATATATTTTATTCCTTTTTTTTTTGCTCACGTCTTTCGCATCGTCCCTAGTCTATCGTTTCTATCATTCTCTCCTGCAACATAGGATATTTCAAACAAACATATGACTTACTTAGTTCTTTGGGAACTAATTTTTTTCTTTCGAATATTTTATGTTGCAGATCTTTCGGAACATCCAAATTCAAAAACCGAGGAAAAATTGTAACATGATTTATTATTCTTTTTTTCTTTTTTCTTTTCTTTATATATACCTACAATAATTGTAATATAAAAATTATAATTTATTCAAAGTTCATCTTAGTTTTAAAAAACGCTAATTTTTACATCTCTTTTCAGCTTCCACTGCTTAGGTTGTCTTCTTTCCCCCCCCCCTATGTCGTAATTCTCTCCCTTTAGGTCTTGACAAACTCTAATATTACGACAACAACCACATTTCAGGAATTTCAATAAATAAATAAAAATATTGAACAACACCTGATGATGGAACGAAGCGTCGAAGCATATCGTGTATTTTCATAATGTACTTTTATTAAATAAATATATCTCAATTTTTTGTCGATTTTACAGTAACAATGACTTTTTTAATGCAAATACAATTATATATATTTTCAAAAATAGGAAATATAATAAGTGGGAGAATAGATGACATAAAAAGAAGGGGAGAGAAGGATGATAATAAAAGTGAAGGGTTTCTTTCAATGTTAACAACAGCAAGTGACGACAGGTGCCCTGAAAAATCGAAATTGCAAAAGCTTTTCCTTTAAGATTTTCTTGTATAAAAGCTTATAAATACTGAAGCAAAAAATTACGAATTCCATCACCAAGTAGGTTGTATTACAAATTGAGAATTCTGCACATACAAAATTGCTTCAATTCTCATAAGTAAAGTAAATTTAGAAGTATGTTAAAGAGTAATCCTGTTCTGAAGGACTTAGTTTTGTTCCAATCACTCCTACCGAAAAAATGATTAGAACTTCTTTTATGCACAACTAAAGAAGGAACATTTTAGTACTGAGGTACTTCGGCTTCAGGCCCCATAATTTTTGAAGAAAATTTAGAAAACCAATTCTATAAGGTTTCAACCCGGAGGAACGAAAGGATGAAATGAATGGAGGGGGGGGGGGAGGAAAGGAGAGGATGACAACGAAAGTGAGGATTCACAATGTTGAGACTAATGCAGAAAATGAAAATTCTGAACAAAAATGTTTCAATTTTCACAAATGATGCAGACTCGGGCCATACCAAAGGGAATCCCTTTCCTGAAGGCCTCAGTTTCATTCCAGTCACCCTCACCAAAAAAATGATAAGAACTTCTTTTACGTATAATTCAAAAGGGAACATTTTATTACTGAGGTATTTCGGCTCCAAGCCCCATAGTTTTTGAAAAAAATTCAGAAAACCAAATCTATAAGGTTTCAACCCGAAGGACGAAAGAATGAAATGAATGGAGGGAAGGAGGAGGGAGGAGGGGGATAATGGAATTGAGGATTCACAATGTAGAGAATAAACTAGAAAATGACATAAATTAATATTTTAATTTTAAATTATGTAAATAAAAGAATTCCATTTTAATTAATAAAATTTTCATTACAAATAAATGAAAATAACTTGATATAATAAATTTTATATTATTAAAAAAATTTCTACAATTGAAATCAAAAAAATTAAAAATTATTAAAGAAAAAAATTTTATATTATAAGAAAATTCTGCACAAAAGGACTTCACTTTTCACATATGATACAGACTTAGTGGTATGCTAAAGAGTACATCTTTCCTGAAGGTCCTCGTTTCGTTCTTGTCATCCTCACCAAAAAATGATAAGGACTTTTTCAAGTAAAATTGAAAGGGGAACAATTTATTACTGAGATACTTCGGCTCCAGAGCCCTTAATTTTTGAAGAAAATTTAAAAAAAAATCAATTTAATAAGGTTACAACCCGAGGGACAAAGGGATAAGGTAAACGGAGAGGAGGGGGCTGGGGTAAGGAGTGAGAATGGCAATGAAAGTGAGATTACACTACACAGAGACTACTCCAAAGAATGAAAATTCTGAAAAAAACTGGTTCAATTTACAATTTTTACATGTGATGTAGATTTAGGTGTACGTTAAAGAGTACTTCTTTCCTGGCGGCCCTAATTTCTTTCCTATCATCCCAAATAAAAAAATCAAAAGGACTTTTTTCACGTAAAATTGAAAGGGGAACAATTTATTACTGAGGTACTTCGACTCCAGGACCCTTAATTCTAAAAGAAAATAGAAAAAAACGAATTTATGAGATTTCAACCCTCTAGAAAAGTTATTACTTATTACAATGAGTGATCGACGGAGACTTCCAATTCACTGCTTCAGGCAATAACCTGACACCTTCCACGAAACGAAAAATTGACGGAGATCACGTCAAGCTTCTGCCCTATTCGATACAATTGCTCGAACTATAATTTACCTTCCAACTCGTGGTCACACGCGCTCCATCTACATCGCATCCATAGGCTACGACCGTGTAAAGTAAAGCTAAACACGTTGCAGATGAAAATACACGATGACGATGAACCGGTTCAAGACGGTAATAAAAACACGTACCCATCCGCCGGTGATATTTTCGACCGCAACGTATCGAGAAAAGCGTGCTTACACATCGTACGTTTTCCTCTACACACACTCGAGTCATTCCTCTACCGGTACAAACGTGCACACGGTCTCCGGCCAATCGGAAACTGAAAAGGTGTTCCTCGGAACCGGTTCCACGCAGCTTCGACCGAACCGATAATCATAAAAAAACCACCATCCGCAATACTTACGCAGTAGTTCTTATCCTCGTATACCCGAATCTTCGGCGATAATCACACCATCACTGACACAACTCGCGAATTCGCATCTAGCCAAAACTTCCACACCACGTACATAAAACCAGCACTTCCGCGAAATACCGCCGATCGCGAACAGAAAACTCGAAATCACATTTTCCACGAGTCCACAGGGCCCGTCGACTACATCCGACACTCGTTCACAACCGACCCGCGGACCGGAATAACGCCGCGTTGGCGTCCGCGCGCGCCAACCCTTCTCCCCGTGCCGTTCGTTCCCCGACAAAAATCAAGAATATACCAACCGCTGTGCCCGTATTTTTCTCTTTTCCCTCGTCGCGCAACCTTTCCGCCTACTTCATTATATTATGTTTCATTTGGACTTTTTTTTCCTTTCCATCATCATTCGTTCTTTCTCGGCTCTTTATCTGTACGTACTCGTCGTTCGTCTCCTCTTTATCGCTCTTTTGTGAGTCCTCGGCGGTTTTTTCCTCTTCATTCGCCTCTTTCTTCTTTCTCTTAAGCTCGGCCTTCCTATCATACGCGTATACACGCACACACACACACACCCAGTCTAACACGCCAACCTCGCCCGAGAATTACTATACAGAATTCTTTAGCGCAGTTAAATATTGTTCTCGACAAACCGGCGTGAAAAAACAAGGGGAAAAAGCGCAATAACAAATACGCCGTATTATGAAATACACACGCACACCATTAACCTCCTCTCCTTCGTCATCCTAGTATTACAACTTATCCGCAAATACGAGTATGTTCGTTTAACTTTTTTATTGTTCTCGATTTGGTTGTTCTGGTAAATGCTCCGAAGTCCTGGCGATCACAGCCACCATGATAAGACTCGACTTTTTCATGGTACATGATCAGAGCTTCACTTATGCCCCCTTCTCTCAACAGAAGAGCCATCAAAGCCAACTCAAGAGAGGTACGAAGAAGCTATTGCCAAGCTGAAAATGCAGTAGGAAGACATAATATCCGATAAAGAAGCGAAATCAATATTAATCAAACAGTTGGCCATGTCTCAGATCGATAAAGAATACTCAGATAAGGTTATCCAGAAAAATAAAAGCGGCCTTAACAGTGTCCAAAAGGAATTATCTCACATCAAATCACCCGCAGTCGCGATGGCGAAATTGGAGTTTGTTGAAAATGAAAATGATCTCGAAATTTACAATCTGAATGCCCAGTAATAAGCTATAATTCGAGAAAATTCAAATGGTTATTCATCACCTGGCAAACAGAAATTCAATTTACGCATTAATCAAACTTTGCTTGAGCGGTTGAAAAAAGAAGGAATCGATGCCAAATCTTTTTGTAACGATGTAGCCCTCGTTATGGAGAACACGAATTGTTTAATATGCATGGAGAACCTATTATTGTCTTCGGAATAAAAAACTACGACAAATGTCTCGAATATTTATTCGATGAGTGAAAATAATTATTTCCCAACTGCGAAGAAAAATTTTCAATTCTAGTCTGGTTTTTTATTAGTTTTTTTTTCAATCAGTGAAAATTGATTATATCGTTCTTTTAAATTTAATCTTGAGTATTACTCTTCAATAAAATTTATGTAAATGAAAAAAATTCAAGTATCTTCAGCTCAATCTGCTGGTCAGTGGAATTCAATTCATACTCAACGATTAGCCTAACTCTTTCAGGAGTTCAGGAGTGAGGTATCAAGCCCCATCTCTAGCAGTTTCACTCATGAGCCAATTTATGGTGAAATTCAAAGATCACGATTTTCATGTATTTAGGATTAAGGAATAATTTCCACGTAAAATTAGTACATTTAGCCAATCACTATTTCTTAGAAGTAATTTGAAAACATGAAAAGTAAGTAAGTAACTCAATTAAAAAAATCCACAACCCAGAATTATTTCACATCACCACATCTAAAATCTCGTCTAAAGCGAAACTTCTAACGTCACCAAAGGAATAAAAGCCTCAAATGAGAAACATTTAAAAATAAAAATTTCCTGAAAACAAAAAAAAAAAACTTCGTAACGAAGACTGACACCCCCTATCGAAACGATCGCACATACCAATACAGGAAACACTTGGCTCCTTCACTACACCCATTATCGCTATAAAATTCCGCCATTCCGCATTTAAAAACTTTTCTCCTATCGCAAAACAGGCGATTCCTCGAGGAAAAACTTCACCTCGATTTTAGTGCCGTTTGATAAAGATTTACAGCTCGTGGTTATACTCGTTACCCACATAAATAGGTGTTGGTCCGATAGAATAAATTGTTAATAGAGGCGTTTGACTTCTTCTCGCCCTTTTTTCCATTTCCCAAAGATAGAGGGATGACCGCGATGGAAAATTAATCGACAATCGCCCTTCTGTTTGACGCTCAATCCTGATACCGTCCGGTGAATTTTTAAACCATCTTATCACCCGGAAAGCGAACGTTTTCTTTTATCGATACGACTAACGAAGATAAAACGAGTATAATGACGAGAAAGGATTTAATTACCTCGATTAGGGAATTTGTTGCGGGCGAAATGTGCATTGTTTCGTGTTCACATGCACGCAAATCCATTCATCAATGAAATGAACTACACGACGATGCATAATTTTAAAGCTAAACTGCATAATGTACGTCCGATTCTCATTCAAATTTCAAGTATCGTAGAACGTAGATGAAACTCGATGCTATCAATGGCCACTAAACGCTATGAATAAATTAAACAATAAATCGAAAACAGTGTACCATAAGATACGAAGTTATCTAACTTATTTAAAAAAACAATATGAGACGTTGGGAAACCTTGTGAAATAAAAATTAAGCATATTTTTTTTTCGAGTTCCAAAAAAGCTAAATCAAAGTATCAAACTCGTATTGTATATACGACCAATGAATTACCAATTCATCGTTCATTTTTGAAAATGAATACAACTGGTGCTCCATCAAAAAACTAAAAAATGGTTCAGATCCTTCTGAGTTGGAAAACATTCGTGTCGGAAAATTTTCTAGCCTTTAAACGCCCACATATTATTTTTGGAAGTAAAAAATTTTTAATAACCCAAATATTAATTTTATCGGAATTTTTCAAATTTTTGAAAACTTAACCTCGTATATGAGAAATTTGAAAATCAAATTGTAGGTCCAATGTACGTGATGTCATTTCAATGTCGTTCAACAACTTCTACGACCCCGATTTTTTCTTTCTTTTTAAATATCTTTATACATATATCGTAATTATATAGATATAGTTCAGTACGTTATGACACCCAAAATGACCTTCAAAGTACATTTCACAACCAACATCGAAGTTGTGGCAAACGTTGCCAATGCTACAACGTTTTCTTATGAAAGTGTGCTAGAATGGTTGGTAACACTGTGTAGAGTCCGTAGGCGAATTTTACGTCGGGTGCAATAATGTATATATTTTCCTTGACTTAAATAACATTTATATAATTATTTCTATCCAGAATGTACTGAAAATTCAAAAATTTTGTTCTTACGCGAGACAGCACAAACCCTTCGATAAAATTGCGTTATTCGAAGCGTTAAACGGCTTATACGAGTACATATACTTACAAATTCATACGTTGTTGCACCCAATTTAGTTTTAAGATATATTAATGCACCCTTTACTGAGTACAATAATGTAGATTATTATACAGGTAGGTGCAACAACTATCGTTATTTAAATTGGGTGCAACAAAGTATTGTAACTAGGTATGTATATATATATACATGCAAGAGATCTATTTCACTTTCATATCATAAGGCAGAAGCCCTGGCCTGCGACAGAAGGAATTCTTTTAGACGTGTATACTTGGAAATTAGCACATCAAGAAAGTTGGCAGTGAAATTTCTGTTCGATGGACAGATGAATTATTATATTTAGCGAAATTTATTCCATAGGGAACAGAAGTGGAGATACGATCACTAAGAAAGTTTTGCTCGAAAATAGTTGCGAAATTATTAAGAAAAAGGAAAGCGTGTAAACAAGATAAGTTTCTAATACTTAAAATGAGAAAATTTTTCACATTAGTATAAAGACAAGTCCTCACACTTCACCCAAGTCGCATCAGCTATATTTGGAGAAACGACAATTCATCTGTGTTCAGCTGAGCATAACTCGGCTTGTCCCTTGAGTAGAATTTTTTCCACAAAGCTCGCTATGTTTAATGAAGTGTTCGAAATCTTTTCGATAATTTCTTGATGCATTTTTTTTTCAAATTTTGAAATAATGAATGATTTATTCAATGAAGAACAGGTGTTTATGAATTTGTTATCACAATACAGCATAATCAGAAGCTCATTCGGCGTAAAATCTATCAGCATTTTATTACAGTCTTCAGCTGCTTTTGTCATATTTTAACGACTGACAATAGATAAATACCTATATAATTACACCAATAATACAACGAAATAAAACAGATAAATGAAAAGCAAAGCTTATAGCTGAAGTGTGAAAATCGAAAGATTGAATTCAATTATTAACAAATCTAATTTTCATTTCAGATATTCAAATCATAAAATGATAAAGAAAATCATAAAAATGAATACAATCAATCTCGAATTTAATAAGGGACCTTAGATATTATTTGGAGACTATCCGCCAACTTACTGGTAATTTACTTGCAATTTAACTGACTTATAGATGTAAAAGGGTCTTGAATCTACATAAAGAAGTGGATTTGCGAAGAAAGACTTATCCAAGTTCTAAGATACAAAATTTCATGAAAAAGACACTAGAACCTGGTTTTCAAATTGCCAGAAAAATTTGAGGAATTCATTTTATGATAACTTACTAATAAATTACCGGTAATTAATTGGTAAATTACCCGTAAATTACTGGTAAATTACCAAAAACTTGGCATTTTAAATTTCGCTCCATCTCTATTCGCGTTCAAATAATTTTATTTCGTTTACTTCAAAAATTGTTCTGCAGAGTAGAGATGGAAACTATTGATAGTATCATTGATAAAAAAAATCACTATCGAGAGTATCGATAGTATAAGAAATCGCTATCTATAGGTGCAAAATTGGAAAAATTACTATTAAGAAAAATAAATAAATAAATAAAAAACTTCATACATGATTATTATTTTTCATAAGTTTTACATACAGAAAATTTTTAAAAGAACATGAATAAAGATTTAAAAAATTAGGAAAGTTTATTATTTACTTTCCCCAGCACGTCTTTCATTTTTGATGTTTCATTTCCATTTTTCAGCCTGGTAAACATGAGCCAAGCCATTCACTGAGACTATCGAAATTATCAATATTTTTCGATACTTTTTTCAGAAGCTATCGATAGTTCCATCATTACTGCAGAGCTTTAAAAATGCTTTTAGATCAGACATACCAACAAGTTAAATCAAAAGCCATGACGAGTACCTTCGAAGTACAAATTCCGGCCACTGTCGCACCAACGGGCACGACCCAAAGTTCCACTCTCATCTCTTCGACTTCACCAGTCGATGAATTTATCCCACGATTTCCAATTCGCCTATTCGAACGAAAGTTTTCACCCATCTATTACTTCGCCACGAGCATCTACGTACCTAGTCACGCACGGCGCGCCTGCGTTTGGGCAACACTGCCGTTGAAAATTATAATCTCGCAGTTAAAACCACACGGTTATTATGTAAATTCTATTACCATCTATTGCGAACGGCTATATAAAATCAATTACAATGTTTCTAATTGGCTGAAACCAGTTTAGTGACGTAAGCGGGGTGTTCTTTCTACGATACTTAAACAACGATCTATACATAGCGTTTACCCATATACCTGTAATAACGAGCGACGTCGTAAATCTACGCATTCGAAGATTTCCTTCAAACTCTCGGTTCGCGTTCGTTCGTCGACGACGCGATAACATTCGGCCAAGTAAGCACTTGCGCCTCGTAATGCACGTGTTGACATACGTTCGACCTTGCATACGCGACCGCTACTGCATTCTCGGCGTGAAAAAAGCTCGTCGAAACGATCGAACGATAGCGAAGACGATTCTTTTGAAATCCAACGCCAAGATAACAGCCTCGTATAGAAAACGGAAGACGACTAAAGAAGGGAACAAGTTTTATTCTTTTGTTCCGACTTTTCCCCAAGTGAAGTCGCGTACATACGTATTATCCCAAGGGTGCGTCCGAGCACACCAAGTCGCTCGTTAAAAGTGCGTTCGCCGGTGCAATCGCGAAGGGGGGTTTCACGTTCGCCCGACCACTTTGATATACGTACGGGTCGCTTTATAGAACTCATTAAGAGGTTGACCGTTGCGTAAAGTGACAGTTAAATCGTTATCTGCGCTCCAGTTTCAAGCCATACACGTCCATTACAGCGCTACGACGAGTATTTCGCAAGGTCGATTCTTTTCCCCGTCTTTATCGCCTTTCGCGATAATTCGTCGATTACCATTTCCGAAAAATATATAACGTGCAGTCGTACGTTTACCCCCCCCCTTCCTTTCCAAAAGCCCAAGTTTTTTCACCCATCGTAACCACCCCTCAAACATACCTCCCACTTTGAGGTGAACATTCCCCTACAAAAGTCCCGCTTTCAAGCAACTGGTTCACTATTCGCGAATACTCGCCTCCGCGATACTTCCCATCCGTCCGAGTGCGGCGACAATCTCTCATCGTCGATACATTCTAAGATACGAAAAATGGTTCCGCGTCAAAGGACCACGAAACCTTGAACGCAGAACAAACCTCGGACACGTTTTCTCCGAGCAATGCGCCGACATCGACATAAAACGTCGAATAAGCAGGCGGGAGGGGGAAGGAGGGATGGGAGGTATTCGTAAACGACGACCCGACGCGTCGGGCCCGTTTGACATAGTTTTTTTTTTTTCAACCATAGTACATCGCAGATGAAAGATTTTCTCAACGAGAACGACGTATAATGAATTATGTAAGCGGGCAACTCGCCAAACGTCTTTATATACTTGTTACACGTTTTAAAAGTCTGAACGCGCGATAACCGTGAATATCGCGTCCGAGCTTTCTACTACAGCGTTGACGCCGCGTTTATAATATACGCTGACACGCCATCTCCTCGGATGTTATGATCGCGTGTCTTACGCAGAAAATTTTCGAACATGGAGGGGGGATTAGCTTCCATACATAACGTAATTCTCTCGTTCAATATCAATCCATAAAAATTGTATCAGTCCAATACATGTGCTGCGAGTACGTTACTTCATTGTTTTCTTTCAATCAAATCAACCAATGTGAAATGACTGAAATAGGAAACTGAAACTACAGCATTTGTTTTCAAAATACAAGAAAAAAAAACTAGGTATGGCTACAAGTAAATAGTGGATTTGTTAAACAAATGATGTGAATATAGAAATAGTAACAAAGAAATGAAAATAAAATTCGAAGTTCAAAAGTTCAACTTTCTATGAGCTTTTATGGAAAATATATGAGAACCAAAGTTGTAGAGAATAAAATTTCCAACAATTTTGTTCCTATATGTTTTTTCTTCATAACCTTTCATTCCCGAGATATTTGAAAAAATTAAAAATCTTGCAAGTTCGAAAGCTCAATTTTTCAGCGAAAGAAACAATTTCAAAAGCAATAGTACTCTTACACTTCATACTATCTACTTGCCTCCCAAATTTGGAATTAATTACACGAGTTATCGTTGGAAAATGAAAACATCGAACTTTCAGAGAACAAAACGTACCGATTATTAGACTCTTTACTTTGAAGTCATTTTCCCGGAAAACTATGAGCTTTCGTAAAAATTGTATAGAAACCAAAGTTGTATAGTTTGAAATTTGCAACCATTCAACTACTATTCATTTTTCTCTCTCATGACTCGTTTTCGAGATATTTAAAAAAAACAACAACAAAAAACTTCAAAGTTTAAAAGCTCAACTTTCAGCGAACTTTCATGAAAAATAGATTCAATCGGAATTGTACAGAATGAAATATCCTACAATTTTGTTCCAATACATTTTTTCTTACCGGCCCTTGATTACATAGATATTTGCAAAAAACTGAAAAAGCTTTCAAAAACAATAGGATTCTGGAGATCCACTTCCTCTTCCTATCCTCCAAAATTAGAGACTATTCGTCAATTTTTAGTCAGTTTTTGTGTATTACTGCATTTATTATAATGGAGAATTAATTTAACGTAGTAATATGCCTATGTTTTGTAGCATTTATTTCGATGCAGTTGTAGTTTGATTAAATAGTTCTGACGTAAAGATCGTTTTTTTAATTTAACTTAAAAATGAAGTTTTGCTTGCTATCATTATTCAGCTATACACGGATTCAAATTCGACAACTCCTCGTATTTTTTATTTTATTTTTTCATTTTAAATAACTTTTTCACCCTGAATTCAAAACTGAACTCAGTTTCCCGAACCAAAGTTTATTCATCGATTCAAAGTTAGATACATGTGTAATGCAATGTTGGTATTGATTATCATATGGGAGCACTTCTACTCGTTACTCGCGAAAATACATTTATACTCGTTTGAATTCCATCAATTCGCAATCGAATTTCAACATTTTTCACAAATGTCAACCGAACATTTATTTATATTTGTTAAATTTCGTCAATTTTCAGTTAAACTTCACGAAATCAATTTTAGATGAATTACATTCATTTTCAGATGATTTTCAATTGCGTTAAAAAGAATTTTGAAACTTTTCAGTCAAACTTCATCACAACTAAATTCACTTTTATGAATTATTAGTTGAATTTCACCGAATTTTATCAATTCACGAGTCATTCTTCAAATGAATCAAATTAATTCTCAACAGAAATTCAACTCGTAACTTATTTTCAGTTGAATTTTGCAACTTTCAAACGAACGTAAGAAATGTTCAGCTGAACTTCATCTCAACTCAGTTTAATTTCATCGACTAATAAGTTTCAGTTGAAACTTATCAACTGTAACCTAACATATAATTTATATTTATTTTCATTTCGGCGACTTTCAGTTGAAATTCAAGGAACTTCAGCTGAACAACATTTATATTTTGGTGAATTTCAATAGCTTCTATTTCATTATAACTAAGTTCAATTTTATGAGTTTTCAGCTGGAATTCATCCGAATCCAGTGAAAACGTACTGATGTTCAGATGAATTGCATTAAACTTCATTAATTCTAAGATGACTATTCAAATGAACTTTATCAATTGTTAGCTGAAACGTTGCCAATTTTCAACTGAATTTTATCAGTTTTCAGTGAAAACATACTGATGTTCAGTTGAATTGCATTAAACTTCATTAATTCTCAGATGATTGTTCAAATGAACCTTATCAATTGTTAGCTGAAACTTCGCCGATTTTCAGCTGAATTTTATCAGTTTTCAGTGAAAACATACTGATGTTCAGTTGAATTGCATTAAACTTCATTAATTCTCAGATGACTATTCGAATGAACCTTATCAATTGTTAGCTGAAACTTCACCAATTTTCAACTGAATTTTATCAGTTTTCAGTCAAGTTTCAATACTTTTCGGAGAATGATAACAAACTTTCATCTTTTTTCAGCGGATTTTAATACTTCACAACTGAACTTTGACAATATTCGGTTGAACTTCTCTTATACTTAGGTTAGTTGAATTTCGGTGGTACTTCACTCATACTTTGTAAAAGTCTTGTAGTTTTTAAAGGAATTTTGTAGAATTTCATCACTTATAGTGATTATCAATTTTAACGGAGTTCTGCCCGAATTCAGTTGAATGTCGCTTATATTCGAACAGAGGCGGATTTAACAGTCGGAAAATCCGCGGTAGCGGACTGGGCCTTAAGGGAAAATGGGCCCCAATTTTTTGGTGATAAAATAGGTGTAATTGTAAAAATGAGCTGATTTTGCTCATTACAATAACAAAATGAATAATTTCATGACGATGTACATTATTGTTTAACGTACAAGAAGTTAGAGAGTAAATAATAGTGTATTAGTAATAAGAACGCAATAGTAGATAAAATTTAAAACTTCGTAAGATCATCTAGTGGTGATAGGCTATAGAGAGAGACGTGAGAGTGGATGAGGGCCCAAATGCAGAGCCCCCTTAATGTGTTGTGATCCTCCTTGTCCTCCCTTCTATTTTTTGAGCTCCTTTCCCAACAAAATTTTGCGAGTACATTTTTTCAGAAAAACTGAATTTTTTACTTCCTGAAAGTATTTGTGGGCCCTTTCCAATTACACCTGTCGAAGAAAGGAAAAGGAAGGAAAAACATTCATATTTTGCAAAAAAAAAAAAACGAAATTATTCCGATGATATGTTATTACGTACATGGATTTCATTTTAAAAAATAAATTAGCAGATTCATATCCTGAAGTAATGACATTGATACGATTATTTTTGACCATTCCTGTGAGCACTGCTAGTGCAGAAAGAGTTACGAGTTCTCTTAAATTAATAAAAACTTATAGACGTGCGAGTTTGGCGGAAGAAACATTGCACTGGTATAGCACACTGTTCATCGAGGAAAAAGTTGCTGAGAAATTGCATTTAAATGAAACAATCGAAATTTTTGCACACAAGAAGGCGCGTCGAGGATTTATTAATGACTCAAACAGTGAAGTTTCTAGTGTTTAGTTCAAGTACTGATTTTCCAATTACCTAATAAACGCGTCTTATTTTTGTGTCCTTCATTTTAGTCGTAACAAGCCAAAAAAAAATAGCTCGCACGGATAATTTTTTCGAATTTTATATGAGCCTTTTTGAAATTTGCCGACTAGGCTTTTTTCCTTAAATCCGCTTCTGTACTCCGGTGCATTTCGTCTGAATTTAATTCAATTTTACCTATCTTAATCAACTGATTTTCTATTGAATTTTGAATGTTCCCAATTACTTAGTATTAATTTTCAGCAGAATTCATCTGAATTCAGTTAAAATTCGTGAATTTCAAACAATTTTCAGATGAATTTCAACAGTTTTCAGATGAATTTCATTAATTAGGTATAAATCAATTTCAATACATCTTTGCTGAAATTCAGTTAAATTTCACTCACAATCGTGTACGTTTCATCTGAATTAACTTGAATTTCGCCAATTTCAAATGATTTTCAGTTATGTTTTGAAAATTTTCAGCTGATCCTCACCAATTTTTAGAGAACTTCACCTGGATTAAGTTGAAGTTTGTGAATTTCAAACGATTTTCATCTAAATTCCAACAGTTTTCAGATGAATTTCACTGACTTCGAGCAAACCTTTCGGGTGAACTTCTCGACAAAAATTTCATTTATTCATCTCTCCTTCGGCTAATTCCAACTCACACCCAGTCGACAAAACATCACATACGCTTGACTTGGTAAATGGCATTTTCGAACAGGTTGCACGATCTGCATGGCGCACGTTAAAAGCGCATTCTGAGGCTAACCCACATCGCATAATTACACCGACCGAATACCCGGCCAGATTGAAGCTGCGTACTCCTCAGCACGCAACCGCAACACGCAGCCGCGTGTTTACTTCATTAACATAGCCATTAAATACGCGCCGTTAATTACCGCCCGCCAACCTTTCGGCAACGAAAATACACATCCGTGTAGCCTACAATTTCCACAGCAACATTGGGCCACATCATAGATCACGATTCTTCGCTAAACGTACCCGCTGCTAACGCGGCTAAAAAGCCGAATGTAAAACTTTCCGCGTGAAACGAGAAGTCGAAAGCTACGAAATAAAAAACAGCCCGGTATACGAGCAAAGCACGTGGAAAAAACAAAACAAAAGCTACGTTTTCCAGCAGCTGTCATTTTTACCCACGTTATTCCCGAACGGGCGAGGTTCGTCGCTAAGCTACGCGTGTATTGTATGAAAAAGCCCGAAAGAACTAAGAAATTCACTCGCTATAAGTGCTCGACGGCGTCGAAAAAGAAATTTCGAGTGGGTATACCGAGCTCGAATTACCATCGTTTCGATGGCGTATCGAATTCCGCCCGACAACCAGTTACGGTCGGCGTATTCTTTTCGCACCCGTACAATCGAACCCGCAACTCGGCCGAATGAAACTTCGTTCTACGAAGGAAAAGCCATTACGACCGAATGTTTTTTACGCCGGCCATTGGCTCCCTTTATGTCAACCGTAAGCGCCTTTATTTTATTACGCAACCGTTGAAAGGTTAAATAACCGGAAAAATTGACGTGCTCGTAATCAGCTTCTACCCGAGGACATGTGTGCGAGCGAGATAGCTCTACGGGATTCTCGGTAGTGCCGAAAAAAAAAAAAATACGTCTAAAAGCTTCGCCAATTTATTATTTATGTTTACATCGCGATTCGTCCGCACAGCTGGCGTACTACGTTGCCTCAGCAGAGAACACCGGTGTACTGAACCGGCGCACAATGTACCAATTTTACACGTTATTTCGCACCTACCTGTGCTCGCGATTTCTAGCACTCGCGGGAAAATCGTGTGCCCAATAACTCTAATAGCTGTTTCAAACCGGTTTCTTTTTTCCCTTTTCTACGTACGACAGCGAGATAAAATCGCGCTCAACAATTCCGCAGTACTTCAACCATTTCCTTCTTCGACAACCGGCCGAATTACCGAATTTCGATTTTATTCTAAACGCCGGGTCGGATTTTTTTCCCTTCTCTTTCTTTCTCGCTTCCAGCTATACGACGTTTCGCATTTCCCGCACTTTAGAAATATCATTAATGTTTTTCTTCTTCGCTCGTTTTGATGTTATAACGATTTCGTCGTCGACCGAATACACGTCCTTTTATAACGCTCGGGCATGGCTATAAGCGAAAACTTTCGGTCAGGCTTTGCGGTGACGGGAGCTTACCAGAGTTTTTCTTCTTTGAGTTTTCCACGCGTTTGCGGGAAAAGTTTTTCTTTATATTTTTTTTTTGGGTGTTTTTTTTTTTCGTGTCGAGTCGACGGGTGCGATGATCTTTTATGTGGTGAGATGTAAGCCGGCCGATCGAGCTTTATAAATCGTATACTTCCGTATTGGTGTTTTGTGTATGTAAATTAAATGTAGGCGAGCTTAGAAGTCTTTATGGAAAAGCGATGATTTTTTCGCTGTCGATTCAAACGAGGGTGACGTAAGAATAGGAAAACTGTGGAGCATCTTAGTCTGTCAACAAGAATGGCAAGGTTGTAAGCAACCATGTCATATTATTGGAGTTGAATTTCCTACACTAGGAGTATATTCAGACTTTGAGATTATGTGATTAATTTTTCAACACTTGCATCCAGAATGGAAATAGGAAAGCTTCAGTTATCCCCTTCAAAAGCACGTGAAATGTTGGATAAGCAATATGTTACACATTTCTCCCCACGCTTCCTTCAATCATATGAATCCATACTGAACGAATCCAAGTGGTCTGGGTCACTTCAAATACTCCTCAAATCTCAGTTTACCTGCCATCACTTAGGTGCCACAAAACTGATTATTATATTCGATCATATTTATTCTTACCTAAATGCCATTAAGCACATACTATTGCTAAATCCACCTTCAAGTGTTAATCAACTCGATCACCAGAGATGTCTTGGGAGTTGAGATTAAAAGTTTTTCCTAGTTTTCTATTCTCAAAGTGCTCGAACAACCAAGGTATCTTCTCCTACAACGGACGTTTGCAGGAAGTCAATACTTCTTAGAAATGGATTTTTTCGATTTTTTCGATAATTTCCAAACTCCACTTTCGATAATCTCCGCCATATTTTCAGAACGATAACATACCCACAGCAACGGCGAGGCTGAATTTAGAATACATTATAAATAAAGGTACGGAAATACGCCATCTTTGGTCCATATTTACAAGTGTTGTAATTTCACGTAATTTCGACACATAAGAGAGAATCTTTCCAAGTATTTTTAACCGATTTTGATGGAGCAAAGCAAAATAAACAGAGGATTCTTTGGCCATTGTCCTTCAAAATTCCAGCTGCCGACATTAATCTGGAGAGAATTTGGAGGAATTCAAACTTTGAAAAAGCATACTAGCAGAACAGAAATTAAGAAAAATTGAAAACATTTGACTTAAGCCCCAAATTGGTGAGAAAATATAATATTCGTTCGGAAAATTCTTTCAAATTAACAAAACGTGCTCAACGACCCAACCGACTCGAATTTACTTTAAACTCATTTTTCGAAAAATATATCGAGCACTGGTAGAACAAAGATGGCGTATTACCATAGCTATGTTTATAGTACACCTAGCTGTACTCTTCGGGCCTTGAGCCTTGACCTTGAGTAAGTATAAAAAGGGGTTTGAGGAGGAATCCATATTGATTCATAGGAAATAATTTTTTTCAATTTCTCCAGAAACTTGGCAGCATTTTCACTGACGTGGGTAGCTAATGTTGTTGCAAAATGTGTATTTTCAACGTATTTTTTTTTTTTTTTAGTTTGTATTAGTATTTCACGTCGATTAGTGTTTCGTGTTGCATAATGGAAATCGTTCAAACAAATATTAGTGGTAAGTACATCAAATACTATCCATCGATGGCTATAATTAACGCTTGTCTGTAATTTTTGAATCAACTGCTTGAAGTTCGAAATCTTAACGGATATTCTTATTTCATACATACCGTGGATAGTTTGTTATCATTTAAAGAATTTAATTTTCACATCTTTGCATCATTTTAATGTTTGATTACTTTGCGCATCCCCATAGTGTTATTCCAAAGATCAAAACTGGTTTGAGGATTGCATTTTAAGCGATTTCCATACAGGCCCATTCGTGCTATATGTGATGAAAAAAAAAAAAAACACCCGCCATGTGATATGGTCTGAAACAGAAAGATATGAGGTTCCCCCTTTCTCCTCCCACCTTCTTTTATAAATCAGGTAGTCGTAAAAGCCAAAATTTTTATTAGAAACTCGCCTGAAATTAAAACGAGTTATTCAGATTTGCACACTCTTGCCCATCATAGGAAAAGCATTATCAATTCGATTCGTTGATTTTTTTTTATGGATATTCAGAGACTTCAAGAGCTCATATCACACAGGAATGCAACTTGGCGATATGGGAGAGGGGAAGGAAGAAGAGAGTTTGAAAATAAGAAAAAATTCAAAACTGATTATTTTGCCAACTTACTGATAAAAATATTAAATTGACCAATTATGTAGATGACGAGAGCTACAATTCGAGAATGAACCCTGAGGAATCGTCGAATCAAATTAATCACCATTTAATCTAGTTTCACACTTTTGCATATTTTTGAGCTTCAATTTTCTTTTAATTGAATAAATTTCTTTAATAATTCACACAAAATTTTTTTCAATGTCAATGTCGTGTGTCAGATTGACAAAATATTTTGATTGTTCAATTTTAATTAATTTAGATGAAGCAGAATTTTTCTTATCATTTTGTACTTTCATCATTTACCTTCGTACGTTGAAAGAGAAATTCGTATCTTTTTCGTGCTTTTCTATCCATCGGACACCCTGTTTATTAAACTTTTTCCTACAACTGAAGACGACAAATCAACACATCAATTTAATTACTATCTAGGCATCCAGCTACCTAACAACCTGCTCAAAAAAGTGTTCAACAAAGCCGCTCCCTTCAAAAACCTCTCACATAATCGAACTTTCGATGCAAACTTTGGCCCAAATTCACACACCAGTTCCACCATAATCACCCAACAGAAAAAAAAAACGCTGTTAAAACATTACAAATCGAGAAATTCACGCACACACGCAACTCGCGTACTCGCTCGTCGTCGTGTTTACAGCGGCGTAAAAATAAACAAAATACACGACTATAATCGCGTTCCCGCAACACAACTACGCTCGTAATCATCCGAGAACTTATTCGGTTGTTTTTCAACCCACCGAGTTGTTAAAGTGGATACGGCGTATACGTCGTTATTTGTGTACATATCTCGGGTATTAACTCCCAAGATTTACTCTCGTATAAATACATACACAATGAATAAGTTACGCCCGACATCGCCGCGCTGTACGCAACAATTCGACTCGTAAGCTTTTCAACACACACGTACGCCTGTGTGGCGCTTTCGAGCCGCCACAATCGTCTCGTATTCGCTGATCGTGAGTAATGACGAAAACTTTCGAGGAAAACCGAGTCGTTAGGATGCACTTACGACGAAATCGTCGGCAACGATCTCGAAATCATAGACGATTAATTCGCACCATTACCAACGCGTATACTATGTAATGTATCGTACAGCAATAATATGGATATTAAGTGGGTTTTTTTTCACTCTTCTGTGCCGCATTTTCGCGTACACTCGAATTAATTGGCTAAAACGAGATACGATATCTCCCAGATCTTTCAACTCGACGGTGATTAATAACGCCACAGTTAAGCTATACGAACGAAAAACCGCTGGTAATGGCGGACGATTTCTTCTCTTACTTTTTTTCGCGTGTTTTTGAAATTCCGCCAAATACCGGGATTTAATATTTGCATTTTTGCAAGCTACATGCATGAATTGTAAACCGTAAGTTCTCGGTATCGATAAATTCATTCTCCAAGGTTGAGTTGAATTTTAATGTAATTTTATTTTCGACGTTGATTAATTTACATTTTACACTAATATTATGATCATTTTATTTAATTAATAATTCATTTATCGATTTATTTTACCATTACGGTTTCATTAAATATTTTCAAATAAATTAGATAAAAAAACCACACATCACTGATTACATTGTACGAATGTAAAAATTAGAAACACGTCAAAATCCAAGTAGAAAAGAGATCTCACTTCCAACTAAACATGATATCACTCGATTTACTTTTCTTCCTCTTTAATTTCGCAACCTAAGAAAACACTGACTAAGAAATACGCGAGTCACTTAGGAAACGAATACTACTTACTAACAAAATTAAGAAAAAAATAATGAGCAAGCTATAATCGAGACCAAAGAACTAATGTAATCTAATATGGAGTAAGAATCTAAGTTGGCTGAATACCAAAAATAACATAATATTTCAATAAATAAGGGCACAGGTTCGTGGCATGAACACTCCTACTCTCAAGAAAGCTCTTGATAAGCATAAATCCCGAGGCAGGAAGGGGGGAGGGGTAGAAGCAGAGCGCCTCCAAACCCGAGAATATTAGATTTTAAATTGTTAACAATTTTGCTTCGATTTTTCTTTTATCAAATTTTATCAACATTTCCATGGGTATTGAGAGAAAAAATTGAAGAAAGTCCCAAAAATAATTGAAGAGCTGAAAATCAAAACTCACTTTCGCCAAATAGTTTCATTATCAGTAAACCGCAAAATAAGTCTCAAACATGGTTCTGCGCTATTTTGGACACCTTCAGGGGTTTTCAAAATTGGAGTAGAGTTATAACAACAATAAAATTTTTCAACAAATGCGAGTTTTGATTCTCAGTTTTTTAAATAAAAAAAGGGTGAGTTTTCATTTCAACCATTATGTAACAAATTTATAATGAAGAATTGTGAAGGAATAATGGTGGGGGAAAGGAACATAAACTATGTTAGATTGTAGACCTTGAAATACTCGATCAGAATCCATCATGAAACGCAAATCTTTCTTTTTGGCAAAAGTGAGTTTTGATTCTCAGCTGCTCAATTTTTGCCTCAGTAATAAGAACCGAATACTGGATTTGGTAATACGATGAAAAGTCACACCATTATGAGTAAGTGGAATATTTTGAGCTAAATTTACTTCTAAATTATATAAATCAAAATTATACGAGCCTAAATAATATTGTCTTGTTGGGGCGGGGGGGTGAGGAGAGGCGGGGGGAGATGAGAGGAGTATGAAAGGAAATAAAACTCATCACGTGTAATCTGAAAGCGTCAGATTTTGTATGTAGGCTGGACGAAGAAGAACCAAGACACCGAAGACTAGGCGAAGGAACACCAGAAGGAGGAAAATTAGGCGCAGGATGCATTTTCATCGACTCATCATTTCCGAAGTATTGAAAATATCACTTTATTTTGACAAACCTCTCCTACCCTACTCCCTCTCCTCCTAGAAAATCTGGTGGGAAATGAAACTCAACGAATGTAATACGAAAAATCCAGCGTGGAAAAAAGCATAATTTCATTTCAATACCTACATCTTTCCACCACCAAAAAACAAGAAGGAAATAAAATTCACCAAGCGTGATCTGGAAGAGTTCTAAATAAACTTTACAATGAGCTGTGACTATCTGAAGAACACGAATTGTTTACCTTCCATTTTTTAAGGTGAGGGAAGCTGAAGTGTGGTAGATTTATGGAAATGAAGTTATACTCTACTCCCCTCTCCTCCCCATAGTAAGACAATATTATTTAGGCTCGTATAATGTTCATTTATATATATATATATATTTCTTTTTTATCAATTAACGTGCCATTAACAGCAACTTGGCTAGAGGCACGAGATCGGTTGGGGTTAGAGTAGTGAAAGGGGGTCGGCTTCTTCAATAAATTGAAGAAGTAGAGAAACAGTCACTTCGTTATCTACGAGAAGGTTGGGAAGAGTTAGAAAAAGTTTAAATTTGCGACGTAAAGAGATGTATTGGAGGCAATCCTGTAGAATATGGCTCACAGATAGTGGAATTGTGCACTGGTGGCATGATGGAGATAGGGTACGTGAAAGCAGAGAAGTAAATTTAGGTCAAAATATTCCACTTGCTCATAACATATTCCATCATAATTGGAAGCAATAGTTAGAATTCCCTCTTTCTCTTATTATAATTTGAATTCACGTATTCACCATATATCACCAAACTGAGCAAAACTTGATACATTTTTTAGTGCATTGATAAGCTCGTTACAGTAAATTTCTAAGCAGCATCGTCTTTTTCTTGGAGTAGCTACTAGATAGGGATGGAAATCTGAGCTCCAGGCTCCATTGGGGGCATGTCCTCATTGAGGTCATTTACCTTATGTATTTTTTCCCCGCCAAAAAATGAAAGAATTCATACGAAAATAATTCTCTGTCCAAAGGCAAAATGTATTACATTGCCAACCAAAATACACAAGTATCTGGTACATAGTGTGGATGAACTTTCCGAGGGATCGTTTACATTAATCTTTCGCGATATTAAATATCGACTACACCATCATCCCCTAACCCGTGTTCACCATAAACGCTAATTCCAACAACAACAAACCCAATTCTCCATCTCGAGACATACACGGGACCGTTATAAGAAACCCCATCTGCGTTATCGTCGTCCAAATTAACACCGAACCACCCTCAACCGGGCCACGGTCGACCGCACGTATTACCCTATAAAATCAATCCGTTCAATGAAGAATTACAACAAAAGCGTCGGCCCCGAAGAAAAGCATTCCGTCTTTTCAACTCTGTACTCCGTGAACAAAAAGCGGAAACAAAAACCGCCCATTGCAGGGGTTTCTTCGCGATATACGTACGTGTACAAAAACACGAAAAAATGCCCAACTTTCACCCCGCTTCGTTCACGTTCGAATGAAAAGGAAAATTAATTTGTAACCCTTGTTTACAAAAACTACTCTATATACAGATGCGGTGGATCGTCGGGGGGAATCTTTATTATGTTATCATTATCGGCGATAACATTTTTTCGTCAAATTTTCCGAATACTTTTCCTTTTTCGGTAGACACGGCGGAGGCGAGGGCTCTTTCTTTACGACGTTCGATAGTCGAATCGTTCGAGCAGAGTAAACAACGAGCTTTCGAGTTTCCACGCTAAGTACATGTATTATGTATATGGCCCGAGATACGATCGCATACTTTCGTTGTCATCGACCAGATCTCCCTTCTTGCTTCGCGTCCGAAAAATAAAAATGTTAAAATACGCTTCGACAGTATGCACGTAGCGTAATTCTCGCTCCTTTTACGGTTTGTACGCTACGATAATAACGGCGGCGTGCGTGTTCTCCACGTTCTACGGTCGGCAACGCGACCACCTCTTGAACGAGTGATACGCGTCGATCGAGTCTCGATCGGTGTCTCGTAACACGCGATTGTCCTCGATGATGGAAAATTACCGCTTCGAGGTTACAATAATCGTACTTTTTATACTCGTGATTTCAACTATTAGAGAGATAACATCAACCAAGGGGTGGGAGGGCGATACTATTATCGACAGGATAAGGTAGCAATAGTTTCAAATGAAACCTCCATTTGCTTCCCTCCTTCTACCCCTAAAATAGCCAACTTTTCCGTGAAAAACCTACCATACATCGTAACACAAGCAAACTGCATATCGAATATTCGACTATCCTCGAACAGTCTTCATAATACGAGAAAAAAAAACTCAGGCGTGTACCTTACACACTTACATCGACTGCATACACCGGTACGTTAATAACTTCTCAAGGTTTCATTTCCAACATGCTTATTCGACTGGCAACGCGATGGTAAAAAAAAAAAATTACAGAAAAGGTAGGAGGACTGCTAATAGCATTAAAAGACGTACTAGTTTAGAAACAGCTGCCCTCTCCGACGCGCGTTTATAATCCCTTTTTTCCTTTTGACGTGTAAACACTTCTCTCCACTTCCACGTACCTACACACGTTTCACTCTTCCATCACCTTCGTCGAGCTCGAAGCTCGTTTTTCGGCGTAAAATCATGCATTCGAACACCTTACGAACGGGTACTTTTGAAATGGGCGAATTTCGAAAATCACCGCGAATTTTAATGGACCTTTCTAGTCGCGCGAGCGAATAAAACTTACACAGTAGAAAGTCGTACGCCTCTACCACGCCTCATTCCCTCTAATATTAAATAGGCGAAGATTAAATGGAAAACTTTATCGCGTAAAAACTTTTTCGCCCGACTCCTTTTTGTGTATACCTAAATTATGAACTTGGGAAAATGCAATTTTCTTTTTACTTCGTCCCGCTACGATACTAAAACTTAACGTTTCATGAGTAACGCCGTGATTTGCAAATTAACGACGGCGTCGTCGACGCCACCTTCTCGTTTTCGTCTCCTATTTTTACGACCGAAGACGAGAGCGCCGAATTTTTTTTTGCAATTCGTTCAACTGACCCTACAGTGAGAAATTGAGGACGAGAAGTCGAAAGAAAAAGACGTAATATTGGGAAAAAGCAGGAACTTAATTAAGTGGTGGGATAGGTGAGCTAGGCCTATTCTGAACCGAAAACAAACTATAAAAATTTTGCATAGAAGTCGTTTTCGTGTACACTTACATTACTGCAGCGCAAAACGCTTGAGAAAAACAAACATTAATTTTATCTTAATTAAGGTAACACCGATTTTTTCATATGGAGAAAACTAGTTTCACAAGACATTCGTTTATTTTTAGTCAACGCCAACACCCTTATCACCATTTTCTGACTACGTTACAATGAGAGAGGATTATATAAGGTGAGTTTCCCTTGATCCAAACATTCTGCAAAAGCCTCAGATAGTCCATTTTCACTTTTAAATTCGGAAATGAAAATTGTCCGATAATATGGATTAAAAAAAAATCATAAATCGAAAAAATATCCAAAAATGAAAAAAATCCACGTAAAAACTACAAATTGTTGTAAATAAATAAAATGGCCCAAAATCATCACATCGGATGAAAAATACCTAAAAAATGAAAAAAAAATTGAAAATGATTAGTATCTAATAAAAAGTGATTTTTCAATTTTTAAAGAGTACTTAACCAGCCCCCTTCCCCTCCCCCGCACTAAGACAATTAGTAAGACTCCTTCAGAAAATTAATAATTTTTTTCCAAAAAAAAAAAAAAAAAAAAAAAAAAAATACAAAAAATAAAGTTGATTTTGATGCACCAGCAAACTACTTTATTTTAAAAGCATGAAAAACCTGAATAATGAGTCATTAAAAAATGTAAAATTTTTTTCACTCATCATTTTTTGAAGAGATAAAAGAAAACATTTTTTGCCAATTTTTTTTTTTTGGCATGTAAAATGCAAGACTTTCACAGAACATTTTCTACCTAGCGTCCAAGTAATTCGGGTACAATCAGCGCAAAAATCTCACTTCGTTGATAACATAATAAAATTTAAACTAATATTTCTAAATTAGATATCATTTTTAAAATTACTTTTAAGGCTGATAAATTCATTTCAACAGCATTACAATTTATTCCCATTCGAAAAAACCAATTTCAAATAATTGGTAAAGAGATTTTTTCGCTGACAGTAGCCGAATCACTTGGACGCACGATATATGTGAGATCACTAGGCCAAATACAGAACGTAAACAGGATTTACAACTTGATGAATGATATTGGAAATGGGGAGAGGGGGGAGTGGAAGACTTTTCGTCAATGTTATTCGTGAATACTTCATACAAAATGAAAATACCAATCATTGTTTGAACATGCGTCCTTTTTTTTTTAAGATTTTTTTCACGACTTTTCATTTTCCATAACGTTTTTCAATAACAGAACATTTTCTTCATTTCCAATATTTAGTTCATTTCTTCATTTTGATTTATTTTCAGTTCGTATATAATTATTTTCATTTTTACGCGTTTTTTTCTCTCAAGAAAAACCCCGAAAGTTCTTTCAAAATGAAGTATAATTCTCTGCTCGGCAAACCATCATATACCTACTAGAATGATAATGAGCACACAAAAAACACCAAGTTTCACTCCACCACCGATGATTTCCAAGTGCTGTAAATGGAAGCAACTTCAAGCAGGCTATTATTAGCTACAGTTCGAAAGTGAGATATTTCCACCGAACTCGATAGCGTTATCGCCATCTGTTGTACATTCTAACGAAGTGGCCGCTGAAATTGTACCAGCAGATTGATAAAATTTATACTATGTATGATTCTACGCCACGTGGGCGTTTCGTATAACATATCTATCTAATCTCCATGTAATCGCTGAATCGTTAACTTGATTCAATAAAGTTTTTTCATCGTGATGTCGGCATTAGGTTTTAAAAAGGGAAAAATAATTTTCATATTTCTGAGCGCTCTATGATACATTACTCAGCATTAAAATATTAATATCAATTTCTATAGCCGAACTGGTCATGATTAAAAATAGTTTCCAATAAATACGAGCTTTTTCGTAGCTATTGACGATCAAAATAATTTATCTGCTTTCACACGTAGTATTTTACCTAAATATTGTTAGATATAAGTGAATCGGTATCCGCATTTCTCAAGGTTCAAATTTTTTTCACCAAATAACTCTTATTCAATTTCATCTGTCTAATTTTTCTTCATGAAATAAACTTGATTGCGTCTGAGATTTTCATACCAATTTTTAATAATTTTTTTTTCCCGAGTGGCGATGAAATCCACCACAGTGAACTATTTCTGCTAACATGACTGAATCATAAAAGGGACTAATCTTTTATAGACGAATTACATCATATATTTCGCAATAATGAATTATTCAGAAGATTCGTTTGCGAATGCGAACTACACGAATTAACAATTTCGCAATAATGAATTATCAGAAGATTCGTTTGCGAATGCGAACTACACGAATTAACAGAATTCTTGGTATTATATGTTTGATCTTCTTCGGTAAGCTTTGAGATTGAAAGGTCTACCAATCGAATATTATTTCGACATTGATATTCGGTTATCGCGTATCGAGTACACTATCAATCGTATACTTCATGTCTAGTTCATTTCTTTGAATGAACTGAACTAAATGAATACATTAAATCGCTCATTCCTGATTAAAAATCAAAATAACATCTCTCATCATACTGAAAAAAAAAAAACACGCTGAAAATGTTAATTCCAGCAGTTGGAAGAACATCTGAAATTTCCTAAACACTACAACCTATAACGAAGCTTCAAAATATAACTCAAGGGTACAACAAAAATTGATATTTTCAAAGTTATCTTCAGATAAAGTCTTCAATTAAATATTTAAAAAAAAAAAAAAAACAAAAAAAAATAAAACAAAGTGAACCAGAATGAAAATAATTACAACCAATTTAATAGGGACATAGGTCTTCAATCTCCCATTTCCACAGAGCACCAGCCGGGATATAATGAGAATGATTCAAATAATTATTTTCAGAACATACGTTTCGCAGGTTTACAGCAAGGACAATGGAAAAGGAATTTTTTTGAAGAAGCGTATCTGTTTAAGTCATAGGAAATTTAAGAATCTATCTTAGGACATTTCAGAGAATGAAAAACATTTTGTGAGATTCATAATAATTAGAGTAGTCATAATCAATCATCATTATTTATTTTTTATTTTTTCATTAAAGAAATCTATTTCAGTATAATTTTATATGACGAATGTTATTATAAAAGAATTATACGATTTAATAATAATCAAATATTCATGAAACTGAGCTCATGAAGGGGGGGGGGTTCACACACCAAAACTTTACCTTCTTTGGCCAGCCCTGCTTTCCCTATTTCTCCGTGTGGATTATCAAAATGATTCCCTTCACACAACGCTGTTCATCTATTTTATACTTAATTACCTCAAGTTATTTAAAAAAATAAAATTTCGAACACTGGTTCCAAAAATTTAGCAAAATTGAGCCTTCCACCTTTTCTCAATCACAAAGTGAGCAAAATGAGAATCAATTTCGTGCTGGAAGCATTATATACTCGTACTATGATTTCTTGGCCATAAGGTTGCAAAGAAGGTGGACCCAAAAATAGGCTTTTATCTATGTACGTATATTCTTCCTTTTGTTCTCAAGAAATTTTTGCATGTCGATTTCATGAAAATTTGTTTGAAGAATTTTTTTCTCGATTTTTTTCATAAATGATTTTTTCGATTTTTTTTTCTTCATAACTGATACCTAGAAATTTACAGATATTGGATACAATCTTTTTTTTTTTTGTGAAGTCACATTTTCTATAATGGAAACACCATTTTAATTATTGCAGTGATCAATAGGGTAGCCAAAATTGTTCTCAAGGTGAAAGAGTCGGGGAGGGGGGAAGTCAAATAGAAAATTTGTATGCCATATTTTTACGATTTTTTTTTACTTAGCTATTTATTTACATACTCAATTGAGTGAGGTAGGAGCATTAAAAATAAAGTATAGTTTATTCATTTTTCGTTCAATATTTATTTTCTATTTGAAATTATTAAAATTATTTTAATTTCTTATACAAATCATTTAATCCGTTAAACTTAATTGCACTGAATTTGCTGTAGGCAAGCTAACAAAGAATATGTTGAAATTTTTAATTTTTAATATTTTTTTGTGTGTCTATAAGTTCACCAAAAAAATTAAACTTTTCTCGATTAGAAGAGGTTCTTTTAAATTCAATGCATTAGTAACACGATAATCAGTGATTATGAAACGTATTGCCTAAAATTCTCCTAATAACAAACCACAACATTTGCGCATTTTTCATTCAGACCAAAAAAAATTATTCTTCTCAGGGCATAGGAGCTGAACAATTACAGAAATTGCTCCAAAAAAGCTAAAATTTCACTCTATGGCCTATCATCCCATATTTCAGGGACTCAACATCATACGTGTCATTTTCAAATACATAGTAATCGCTTTATTTATCCTATATAGTGTCCCCCGTCATTCTCACTTCAGGCACCAATGAAGGGAGGTTGTGTTGTTGATCGCACAAGGCACAGAATTTCGGTGTAGGTTATCGTTTGGTAGCGAGCGCACGCGGTACCGCTTAACCGTTTCCATAAATCAGTTCGCCACTTAACCGTGTATAGCGTCCCTCCACCTCGCCGCGCCGAACAATACGTATTTTCGAACCTCCTGCACGGTTTTTTCTCCGTATAACGACACTTGGATCGGAGATATAACGATTCATTTCTTCGACGTATTCCGCTATCGTATAAACCCTTTTCTTTTTCACCGATTCGCTCGGGAATAACGTGGCGGTCGAGGTACATTTTTCACCTAACCTTAGTGCCTTCTACGAAGACGCAGAAAAGCGATTTAGTTGTTTACAAATTTCTCGTCCGGAATATCGTTTCGTTACACATTCCCTTCGATTATGGCTCGTTTGGCTGACGACCGGACGAGTATACATTAGTCAATTTGCTCGTCCAGCACGAAGGGTACGCTGACGTCGCGTACGAGCAAGCATTCCGATCGGTTCGTTCGAATACCGCGTTAACGAGCTATGGTCGCGGATTAACCAGCGACCTTATCATTTACGACGACCGAGTCGGACAAAGCGAGTCGTTTCGATAAATAGAGCGTAAACGAAGACGACAGAAAACGTTCGCGGTCGTCGCGCCACGCCGCTATCCAAAACACCACATCCCGATTGATCTAGGCTGGTCGAGCGATTCTTCCGCAGTCGTCCGCTTTCTTGACGCGAAGAGCTAGAAAAAACCTCGCTATACCATCTCTTATCGAAAGCTCTCCGGGCGTGCACACGTATAGGTATATTTCACCATCGACGAATAGGTCACGAACCTCTAATCTCTCGATACGGATCCAATTACTTTCGTTTCTTTTATATTCTTTTCTCGTCGTCGCTCACGCATACACACGTACGCCGCGGATACCTACGTAGCGGCGTACTTATAGTCTGTGCAAGCATATTCCACGCTGTATGGCTTCTCGTACTTCGCCGGCTATCGTTCTGGTTCGCGCCCCCGACTTCGTAACGCCGACACAAGGGGGTACACGGTGTTTACGTTGATTGACGAAACAACACGTCGAAGGGATGTGTAAAGCGACCCCACTAACACGCTTCCCCATCTACCACATTAGTACCTTACTCCCTTTTACTCGGCGTTTTCTTTCGTCTTCGATACACCCTTTATGTATTCGTAACGCGCCTAGGTACCTTTTAGGTTATTCTAGTTTTCCGCTCTGCGATGCCGCCGATGTCCATTGTGACGTTCAAATAATAGCCCGTCGTACCGTTGCGTAACAAGGTGCACGTAAAAAACATTACGAATGAATCGACGAACGAGAAGAAGAATATAAGGAAAGATTCTCCCATCTCGGGCACGCAATTTTCCTCGGCCAACTACGAACGATATTTCAACTTGAGCATTTATATATTTCGACTTCGTTCGCTTTCTGAACGAAATATGGGCGTGGAGGGGGGAGGGGGAGAAGGCGAGAAGGCTGCGTAAACATTTCTTTCAATTAATTTTTTACTCGCATAAATAAACACTTCGCGAAAAGAGGTTTCCTACGCGCGATTCGTTCGTTCAATATGAACGTAAGCAGCCATGCCGCATTTCTGGAGCTGAGTTTTTGATTTTTGTTCAGGTTTGCAAATAGCGTTACCAGTCTCTTCGTGCTTATAGGCCACACCCAGTACCAAGTCTAAAAACCCCTATCGTATCCCTTCCATAACAACTTTAAATAGTTGAATTTAGATTAGGCAATATTTCTTGCCTGAAATAATCGTATGTGCCATATTTTTCGAATTTTAGCAATTTGAGCCTCCTCAAGTTATCTCCAAATTTTGATGATTCATCATTTTGACCGATATTTAAGAGGTTATAGTCTACTTATCAACGATTTGGCGAGGAGATACGGAAGATTCATGAAATTTCTTACAGTAATGTTACCTCCAAAAGCCATTTTTCACATTAACTCCCCCCTCCCCCAAATTCCCTCGAAAAACTAAAATCGGAACAGGCGAGTCACTTTGGCTAAAATAATAGGATTTTTAATAGATACTTCAACATGAATTTTTATAAATCAAAAATGAAAAAAAAAATGTTATTTCAAAAAAAAAAAAAACTATTAATAAATTATTTAAATTATAAAAAATGAAGAAATCTATTAAAAAAAAAATTGAATTGAATATTCAAATAAAAAAAGGGATAAGGAAAAGTTAAAAAAAATTATTCATTTTCAATTTTTTTTTTTTTTTTTTTTTTTTACTGATACCAAGTACAGCCTTGTGGCTGGAGGGGTTTTTAATTAGGATATGTTAATTAGCGAAATGCACTGAGACAGATGAGACAGAACGTAAAAATTTGATTACGTTGGTGACTTTAACGGGACGATTGGCAACAATGATTTATACTTGAGGTTGAGGAAAATATGTATTCCTAAAATTGCTAAAATTAGAGCATTCTGTAAGGCTATTGGCAATTTTGATTGGATTTTTATTCATATTATAAGTGAAAGAATATTATCTAATCGAATATTAATTTTTGAATTTAAATTTTTCAATATGGAATGATCAATAAATTCTTCTAACTTGAATCATACTTTAAAAAAAAGATATTGGGAATAATATTTATCAAATTCAATGTAATACAAAATTTATTATTGAGATAAATAAATTACCCATAGATTCATTCGTAATTTTATTAGGCGTATTATTATTAATTGTTACACTTCAATAAAAATGTGTTCACCGTTCGTGCATCTACATCACATTTTAAGCTCCAGGATGTCTACTGAAAAACCAAAAAGTGAAAATTGGTACTTTCCCATTTTTTATTGCCACCATTCTGATAAACACACAACTAAACCACCCCCACTTCTTAAATTTTGAAGATTACATTAAGAAAAAAAAGTTTAAAAAAACGTAAACCGAAAAATATTTACCGGAAAAATACATAATTATAAGATACTCTGAATTTATCAGTTGTCACATCACATAAATACTTGCTAAATAATACGCATGAAATTTCTCGAATTTCGTATTTTCGCACCACTTCACCCAAATTCGTATTTTTACGTATTTTTGTACTGTAGACACCCTGATGATCGATAACCTCTACTTATCCCCTCTAACATCATGCATGAAGGTGAATTTGAAAAACATTACACTTTTTACTTTCAATAATCATATGAGCCCATATTAATCAAATTTCTAGTCATTTGAGGTTCCTCAAGCTCTACTCAAATTTTGATAATTCGCCATTTTGGATCTATTTTAATCCAAATTCAAGACATCACATTCTGGTCACCAACTAACCCCACTCACAAAGTACGACCTTTCTACGTCGATTTAGCGACGATATATGAAAGATTCAAGAAATTTCGTAACTCAAAACTTCCTCAAAAAGTAGTTTTTCGCTCTAATTCCCCTACAAATGCACTTACGAAGCTGAAATTCGGATATGTCGGTGTCCGTAATTCATTCTTTCACACGAGATCAATAACGAAAAATTTGGGGTATTTGCTCCTTCTCCAGCCCCACTTAAAATTCACGTGATCCGCCATTTTGAATTTTATCGAAAAAACAAAAAAAATACTTTTATCGCATTTCTAAGAAGACTCTCGTCCCAAGTTCTCAACGAATTTCATGAATATCCGCCGGCGTTACACGCGGGAAAAATATATATAACTAGCTAACCCGGCAGACTTCGTTCTGCCCTTAGAATAATAAGATAAGATAAGATAAGACCTATCTTTCACAATTATAAAATACGTATACATTTTTCTTTTAATCGAAACTGTTTAAACTAACTTCATTCTGTATCTGTTTGTTCGAAAAATGAAAAATAAATGTTTACGGTGGACCACTCTCATCACTTAGGGATATGAAAAATAGTTTACCTACGTCCTATTCTCGGACCTACTAAATAAAAAAACAAAATTTCATAAGAATCGGTCGTCAAACCGTTTCACAAACAGTGTGACACAATGATTACAAATGTTCTAAAACGCAATGATTTGAAGACCCCACCCTTCCCGACCCCTTCCCTAATCAGATAGACTATAATAGCTATCGTATTCAAGTCAAAAATCATCTAAAAATTACCCATCTCCCTCCAAAAAAAAATTACCCCTTCATACATCTAGACTGAGAATAGAAAATCCATGTGTAAAAAAAATTAAACCCTTTTCTCCATCCAAGCATTTTGACTGTGGCCCTGTAGATTACCCTAGGCCCCGACCTACTGGCAAAACTGGCACCGCCTCTCTCTCGATCTCTCTTTTCCAAAATCAGGCAGATTACATTAGCTATCGTCTTCATTAAAAACTCACCCAATAAATTCAAGTATACTACATTATAATGATTTGAAAATTATATTTAAATTTATGAAATATCTTTCTCATCTGTCCTTTTATCACACTCATCGACGACTCCAGTCCACCATAAAACCATTATCAGCCACCAAACAGGCAATAAAAACTACTCAGTAGAGCCGAACACATATACGACAGACAACTCCTCTCCGTCCATTCGCATCTACGCGACTATCAAGAGTGTTAATACAACTCGCGTCTTAATTACGAGTCACGTCGTATTAAACAATTAATCGTGGCTTCATTTGCAATTCTCGCGGCCCGATTAACATCTCGCCACCGTATACAGATAACGAACTGGACGATCGAAAATTAAGTCCTAATTAGCCAACATCTGTCTAAGCGTCGAAACCTGCTCTCGTCTAATGGAATGCAAATCCCGCTCGACCAAGGTTTTTAAGCGTTCGGCGTAAAAAAGGGCCAATTTCGACCCCATTTCCGATATCGATGTCTGCCGCCGACGATCGAGTTTACTTTTCGAATAGCTCGTTTAATTGAACGACCGAATCTAATACTTGTGCGTACGACTCCGGCGTCAGCGTCGCGATAAACGGGCGACGCGGTACGTTATACAAGTACAGCGCGTCGTATAACGATACACGCACATCGATACCGATACACGCGGCCAGACCACTGTATTCGCGTCCCCTTCGCGTCTCCCGGTCGGCCGACTTATATACATAAATTACGGCAACATAGCGGACCATTAAACAAACGCCGAGGCGAGTTTCACAACTAACGGCAACCTCGCTTTTAATAAAGCAGACGCCGCGTCTTTTTTCCATCCTTTTATTCCACCTCGCTGCTAGTCGCGCACATTGTCTAAACCCATTCGCTATAACGTACACGTCAAAACCAGAAGAAACTCCCACGCGTCAATCTGCTCCGGCACGCCACTTTCGCAGACGCTACCACCAAAATCCATATTTACGCCGATTTTTCTTCCCTTCCTTCTCGGCCGGGTCGGCAAGAAAAAAATTCCGCGATTATGAAAACCATCGTCAGAAGAACCCGAGCGTCGTTCGAATTAGTATTTCAACGTCGTAACGACGCTTCCATCTTAGGTCTATCTGCGGGGTACCCCTTACAAAAGAGGGTTCGTCTCATCGAAACGTAGACTTGTATAATTACGCGAATAGTCAAGCTCCGATCCTGCCCTTCCCCTTTATTCGGGCCCATCCACCATACATGAACTGTACAGATATTTCGCACCCCCTACGATAACTCGTTTCCATCGCCTACTGCGGTTGAAAAATCTACACACTGTATGCGTACTTCTTACTCGTATTACAGTATGCCAACTCGTACCCACTGTATACGCGTGTAATTTACATTTTCGCCATTTTACCCGACTCTGTCGTGGCGCGTTTAATACCTATATACCGCGTACAGTGTACACGTAGTACACACACGCGCATACACATACCCAGACTCCTCTACGTATACGTCTATTCAACCGGCAGCAGTAGTTAACGAATGTCGTTTTTTTTTCTCTCTTTCTTTCTCTTCTTTTTTTTTTGTGTGTGTGTGTGTTCGAAGATTACCCAATCGTTCTCTCCTTCTTTGTCCCTCTTTTTGTTGCTCTTTCTCTCTCCGGCTCGTTCGCTTTACCGAGTCCCGCACGCTGCAGCAACAGTGCACTATACAGCACAAAGCCACCTGAGCGGTATGCGCTATATACTAACACGAGTAATATTACCGTTCGGTTCCCACCGGTGAAACGTAACTAATTGCTATTCGGTAAACATGAATGGGCAAAAATAGCGGGGTACGCGGAACTACGCCGTCGCCACGCTAAGACGTGGAAATCGAAAGGTGGTAATTTCAATCGTCCTATAGTTGAAATTTTCGGACTTGGAAGAGTAATCGGGGATGAATTTTCCTCATTAAAAGCGAAATTCGGATATGAAATTTTAATTTATAAAATTTCCATCATATTTTGAGTGGCATGTTAACCGAATTGAATAATATTTAATCTGCAAAAAAACTTCTGAAAAGCAAAGTGGTCAAGTTCAAAACGAGTCTAATGTACAAAAAAAAAAAAAAAAAAAAAAAAAAAAACTTCAGGTACAAATGATATGGATACAAGCCCACAGACCAAGTTCTCCTCATTTCCCATTTCCCCTTAGAACTTGACGGTCGTCATTCATTACAGGATTGTCATAGGTATGCAGGCTATAAGTTTAAATGTTTCATTATTTATAATTTATTATAAATCATATGTTATATTTTGTTATATTTTTGCATACACAATAACTCAACAATAAGTAGGAATGATTGAAAAACGTTACTGATGAATTGGATATCTTATTTAAGTTGAAAGAGGTTAAGAGAGATAGATATACGTCATAATGACGAATATTCAGAGTATGTACAATATGTATTTTCTGAATTTCCTGATGCAATAATGTGCGAATTTTAATATCGTCAGGTGGTAACAACAACATCTCTTTGCGTCCCAACGCGATCCCTTTGCAACTTCAAGTTGAAACATTTTGAGGTGTTACTCATATATTTAAGATAAATGGATATCCTATTAAAGTTGAAATAGGTTGAGAGAGATATACCTCATAAAATGTAATGTTTAGGTACGTGATAATCCTTATTTCTTCCTTAATGACGACCGTCAAGTTCTAAGGGGAAATGAGGAGATCTTGATCTGTGGGCTTGTATCATATCATTTTATACTTGAAGTTTTTTATATTTTCATCATTTCCAAATTTTTCCACATTACAGGCTCTCAAAAACTTTGGCCTGGACCGAACCTGGATCAAACCGAAATAAATATTTTTCTGGCTCGGAACGAAACTAGTCCATGGAACATGATCCGGAACCAAATCATTTCGGACCGTCAACTCTGCCAAATAATGCAGTAGAATTTTAGTGTTGGACTTCCTAACCATACAAGTTGATACTTGAGTGACGAGTGTGAATTCGGCTCTAAATAAACGTCGCGAAAGTTTTTCGACGATTTAAACTCTCCACATCAATAACATAATATTGATCAATATTAGTAAAAAATTCGAGTATTTCAGGTCTTTCAAGCGATTTAATAAAATTCTCGAAGGCTCAAGTTACGACCTTGAAATTTGAAAAATTTTTCAACCGATCGAAAATTACAAATTTTTCAAAACGTTGACTTCATTTTGGCGGAATTTCTGAATAATTCAGTTTGAAGGCTGAAATTTTTATGACGAATTTTCAAGGTCATTTAGTAACTATCGTGACTACAGTGTTCACTTTTCGAGAAAGAAAAAAAAAAACGAATTATCGTATGCAAGTATATACTATCATCAATTAGGTGGATAATCATGTGAGCGTTAAACCAGTTCTAGCACACCAAATATACGTATTCTATTCTCCAAATAGTCGCGGTTAGGTCCCATTTTCAAAACTTCATCACTCCCCCCCCCCTCCAACCCACACATAATTTGCCGTTTAATTTTACCCATTTAAATTATTCAATCTTCAAACGAGTTACTTACATTAAACAAGGTTCGTCGTACCTAATTTTGTATTCCTGCGCCATATTAGTTGGTTTCGTCCATTTTAGGGCCAAGGGCTGAAGGCATCCATCATAATAACGCAACAAGACTTCGTTACATACGCTACAAAATGCTCTTGAACCTATACAGGTACCGTAGAGCGAGGTTTTCAAATTTTCATTTATTTATTCGTACAAACGGATTCAGAATGTGACCACAGAATGATAACGAAGAAATGTTGTTATCTGATTGGATGAATTTTTGTTCGAAAACTGAAATTTCTTGAATATGCATTTAATAAAAATATTTCAAAATTACACAGGACGACACTCTGTCGCATCATAAAAATATTCTAAACCATATTATTACAATGAAATTGATCCATGATTAAAAAATTGTAATTACACATTTTTCTACAATGTGAAACATCATGAATTTTCCAAAAAAAATAAAATAAAAATCAATTTTAAAACATGCAGACAACTTATAGAACAGTTTAATACAGAAACCTTCACAAAAATTATCAATAAATCCGAAATAATACGTGCTAATACCAAGGGCTATAGTCGATGGACAGCAGAAATAATACTAAATCAACGTACAATTCTCTCTTTCATAATAACGCCTTTATCTTCTGCAAAGTATTCTTCCTCACCATCTGGTATCGAATACGTAATGTACATATTTCTAACCAGAAAAACTCATTCATTTCAACGTAAATCCCACTCGTTCTTCTCCTCCTTCTCGTAAACACGACCCCTACTTATTGCCAATTATTCGCAGTACTCGCAGAAATCACGAAAAAAAAACCCCGTCAACCACTTCAAAAACCTCACCTATACTCCGCCCTTCACCCTAATTTAACGATAAGGTAAAAGTACACGACCTAAATTCAAAACTATCCGCTCTACCGTACCTCGGTTGCCAACGATAAGGGCATCTAGAGCAGTTTCAATACACCGCAACAAGCTGCTCGACTCTTCGGATCAACCGCTTTTTTTTCTCCTTCCTCATTTTTCTCTTCAAAACGCGAAGATAACATCTCGATCGTATCGTTTCAATATACGCTAGAGGTTTCCGCGAAAATCAATCTTCGAGCGAATCGCGACCACGTGACTCGATTCTACGCTATTGTGTTCGCTTAATCCCAGCACGTACGGCGGTTAAATGGACCGCGTACGTACGTTCGCTTGATAATGGCGTCAATTAGAAAACAAATGTACGAATGATTCACCGTCGTCATTCGTATTTCTTCGCGTTCGCATACGAAGAGCGACGCTATTTCAGCATAATGTCGAAAACTACCCTCTGCGCCAACTATGATAAGACTATTTTTTTCGAGTTCCATGCAAGTAATATAGATAAAAACATGTCTATTGGTCACAATGAGGGGAGGAGAGGGGAGGGGAAGAAAGAGAGGAAGGGAGTGGTGAGAAGATAGGAGGGAAAAGAAGAGGGGGAGGAGATAGTGAGAGAGCAATAGATGGATGGGTGAAAGGAAGGAAGGGAGGGAGGGAGGGAGGAAGGGAGGGAAAGGAAGAAAGTACTGAGGGAAGAGTAAAGAGAGAAGGGAGAAGATAGAGGGAGAAGTAATAAGGAGGGGAGGAGAAGGGAGAAGAGTGAGGGAAGGGGAGGGGAAGGGAAGAAAGAGAGGAAGAGAGTGGTGAGAAGATAGGAGGGAAAAGAAGAGGGGGAGGAAATAGTGAGAGAGGGATAGATGGATGGGTGAAAGGAAGGAAGGGAGGGAGGGAGGGAGGGGGAGAGGAGGAAAGTATGGAGGGAAGAGTAAAGAGAGAAGGGAGAAGGTAGAGGGAGAAGTAATAAGGAGGGGAGGGGAAGGGAGAAGAGTGAGGGGAGGGGAGGGGAGAATTGCAAGAGGTGAAGGGAGGAGAGGGAAGAAAAAAAACGAGGACATGAATCCGATCAAAGTTAATTCTTCTCAACATATCGAATAGTTTCTCAACAATCGATTGTCAATGCAACAATTTCGGATCTAAAATACAAAAAAATATTTCACGACAATGAACATCGTAATGTTTCCCATCCTCGTTCACCATTACGATAAGATAACAATTCGTCCATTCCTTCGACGCACACACATAACCCTACACACGATACTATGCAGTATTACGAGTATTAACGCGGATTTACCGACACATCAACGCCTCCGCTTCGATAATGGTTACACAGTGAGCCCGAAATTGAGAATTAAGCACGAGCCACGACTCGCGTCAAAATTTAATCAAATCGTTCGGCGGCAGTAAATCAACTACGAGCCGCCAAAATTCCTATTACAAAACACCCTCATCTTCTTGAAACCTCTATAACCGCCGATCCATCAAATGAACATCGCATGTGCCGAACGTACACACAACTCGCTTAACTCTTTGCTGCACGACGAGCTGTTGGAAAATCGCTTTCATTATTTCAGAAGATAATTACACTTACACCGGTTGAAAAGCAAGGTATTCGCGAGCTCCGAAGTCTACCCTGTAGTCGACGACTGGCGAGAATTTAAAATCGAATATCGAGAATACACCCTCTTCGTACGTATTACCCTTGGATTTCATTCCACCCCCTGTTTTTTCGTCCGGATTTCAATTTATTTTCCACTCGGTCGCGCGGTTTTTCACGAACGTCGTAATGAAGGCGAGGCAAGGAAATAATTATCGCTCCGTATTACGATACATGATAATTCGAAAACATCGCTCATTAAGTATCCCATTAGATGGCCATTAAATACGACTAAATTACCAACACGTACGAGTAAACGTATTCGCCTAATTAAAGAATTCTCGATAATTTGAACTAGAAAAAATCGATTATTTTCTTTTTCATACGCAACAATGAACGATAAGTAGGAAAATTAATAGCGTAATGACTCGACAAGTGCTCGAAAAATTTCCATTTTTTATAGCAAATTTATACAGCTCAAAATCTTCGAAATGAAAATTCCGCTGTGCTTCGTTTTGTTTCACGCCTGAGAAACTCAGTTCCGCTATGCTTGTGCGATACTCGCTTCCCACTGCTTGGTTGCTAACAGCGAAGACGATTGCCTGCAGCTCGCACTCTGGTTACAACGACTAGCCTCTCATAACGAATTAATTTCATTTCATCTTATTGAATTACGAAAATTGTAATTCAAAGAAACGACTCGTGAAAATGACGAACCAATATTTCAGAGGCTAGATCACATATGACATTTTTATCAATTTTTAGAAAGTAAATATAAAACAAAAAATACCTTTCACAACCTTAAAGCGGTATAGAAATTTCTACAGTTTCCCTAAATTCTAAGAACTTTTACCTTACCACAGATTTTGGTTGAAAATTATCAAATTTTTTTCAACTCGAGTCCGGTACATACAAAATTCAATTTCAAACTTAAGACATTTTTAAGGAGTTTTTTCAATTTTCACCAACAATGGTAAATTAGAAATTTTATATTAATAATTAAAAAAACAAATATTTGAAATAAAGTTTAATTTATTTCATAAGAAGTTTTTCTTTTCTTCACGAAAATTTCTACTTGTCTTTTAAGCAGCACAAATTTAATATTCTTTCATATTCACTTTTGGGAGTAAGAAGAAGGAATTAATTTTCCATTATCTTTTTTCCAATCTATTGTTGACTGGATAAGAATTCTCAAAATGTTATTCCTCAGCATTTTACTGAATTTCAGAACTAAAGAAAAAATACTTTGAAAACCCCTGAAAGATGAGAATACAAACTGGACGAAAAAGTTTTCAAATTTCTATCCTTTTCCTCTCCCCACCAAAAATTATGATAACACATAGCCTGCTACAAGCACCAGACAATAACTTCGAATTTTTCAACTCCAATACCCTTTTTCCAATAAAAATAGCTTCGGCTCTCAGAGAATTCAGCGCACTTAAAATTCGAAATATAGCGACGATTATACTTACATTTCTTACATCCAGCAAACGATAAGTAATTTCGAGAAAATATCGACGATTTTTGAAGATACAGCTAAAATCTAATCCTTTTCTCAAAACGAATTTTTCTCTAATTTCACGATTTTTTCATGTTTTCATAGGCGAAGGAAGACTGTCGAAATCGAATTTTTTGTTTTCATCGTAGTAGAGTAAAGGGGGGGGGGTCCTACTTCTTTCGTGTTTTCATGTTCGAGTAGGCACTAAGATGAAACATTTTTTGGGAGGGAGGGGGGGAGGGTGGATATAGTTCAGCGGTTAATAGTTGCAAAATTACGCCAAAATTATGCCCAAAAATTTCAGACCACCAAGTTGATATTTATATCGTTTTCAACTGCGTGAAAGTTTTAAAATTTTATTATGCTCGAAAATTTTGAAAAAAATTAAGTTTCGGGAAATTTAAAACTTTTTGGCATGTAAGACCATACTTCGTGTTCTGAACTTCAGACAAATAATTATTTGTCTATTCTTCCAATATTCAGGGATTCTTGAAATGTTTCCAATATACGTAAAAAATTCATATTTCGCGTATATTTGTATTACATTCAGCACTACTCGTAAGTTGATGATTAATTACTATTATATCAAAAATATGTTCGATTACATCTCTTTAAGATGCGCAAAAAAAAACCTCAGCGAATACCGAGTTTACGTTGGTTCTCAGAAAAGCAGTCACTTCATTCGAGAATTGAGATACCTCTTATCTACCCATTATTATCGTTCTTGATAGAAATAAATATACGAAAAAATTCTCTCGATTCGCCACCTCCATTTGCCCAATATTATTGGCTTACAAATATCACCTGTATGCATTTATGTATCAATATGAAATGTACAAATACGTAATTATTTTTAAAATCAGAGTTTGATGAAGCAAGTATAGTTGGAAGGAGCACGTTGAATAACTACCACACGCATATTTTAAGCTCCGACGAGCCATTATCAAGCGAGTTATGAATTTCAAAATTCAACTTTCTTCAAATTCCTGCAACAATAGAAGGTTAGAATTTTTCCAGCATACTCACGGCATCATTTCCTACCCTCATTATGAACTCGTAATCGATATTCGAGAAGAAAAAAAAAAAAAAAAAATACTCGACTCGCCAAGCACACCTGTCACTCGCAACAAAATCGTAACGTACTATCAACGCTAAAATGCAATAAAAATGCGCCATTAAAACCACGCAACAACTTAGTCACAAACTGAAAAAAAACCAAAACAAACGTCTAAAAGCGAGCGCGAAAATTCGTACACATCGACGTAACCACACAACGTTGCCAATTCTCCCGCTGCCTCGGCCTAAACGCGGGTAAAAAATCGAAAAACGTTTACCCGCTACCAGACGCTTAGGTATTAATTTAAACGCATAATACCGAGAATTACGCAACAGATTTGAATTTTAATTATAAACGGATTATTTATACCGAACACGCCGTTATAATGGATAGTTAACGCGCGTCCAGCACCTGTTCGAAAACCTAGAACGTTCGCCGGCTTCTAATTAATCTGCGCGCTAAAATACTCGAATGTATTTATCGACGACGCGTGTATTTGTCGCGAGCTCACAAAGACCGCGCGAAGATTCGCCGAAAAATGCGCCTTTCGAGTTCTTCCCATCTGGCGATCTTTCAATTCTCTTCGCTAATCTATTGTTCGCCGAATACAACGGCCAGTTCGCTAATTCCAATTCCTAACTCAGGCTTTGCTCGGTCCGAACCATCGGAGGGGGAAAAACCTTATTCTCGACTCGATAACCGTATAAACGCCGCATCCGTTTAGAGACAAAGTATACGCGATCACTCGTGACAAGACTTGTTGGCATTTCGACTCGATCCAGTAATTCCTATACGTAGTCAGTCATTTTCGTGCATTCATCGAGCTCGTTATCGTCGTTCGACATTCGAAGAGAACTCAACCACAACATAAGTCCAGGCAGATCTTAAGTCAGAATATATTAATCGAAGGAGTTTTCAATCTCCACTACCTCTACCAATACATACATTACAATTTTGCTAATCGACAGCCAGTGTAGTTAAGACAGGGGGGGTGGGGATTTTTTCAAGACAATAAATTTTTTCGATACACAAGAAATTAAACAAGTACTTCAGTAGGTAGTTTACCCTGCTCCCACATGCTCCTTGTGACTCCCCAATCTCAATACAATATATCCTCATAGACTATACTATCTATCAACAATCGCGTAACCAACTTTCCCCACCACCTACATGATCAGAAATGTCAAACAACAGCTAAAATACGATAACCAAAGTGTTCCAGTTCTTAAAAAATATCCATCTCTTTTCTTCAATCTAATTAATCCAAGCTATGCCTCTGGCCACTGTAGCAGTACGAGGCACGTTAACAGAGAAAGATAAGAAGGTAAAAAAAATTTTAATTCCTCTAACCATAAGCAATATAGTCCATGAGCTGACGTGGGTATACCATCGACTTTTGGAGGAGAAAATTTTATATTTAGATATCGTGAGTGCCTCCTCCCTCCCCACCAAGAGTATACCGAATGAGTTCCCTTAACAGTACAAATATTATAAAAATTTCCTAATGAAGAGCAATAAATTTACAACAAATCGGATAATAGCAATTTCCCTGTAGACTATTTGAGCGTCACTCAAAGGAGTGCAATTTGATTTTTCATGCATATCACGGCCACCACTGATGGTAGATGAACGAGATTGATGTAAATATTAGGACAATTGAATTTTCCACAATTTCAATCGAAATAATTTCGTTTGTGCCAAAACTGAGGAGGAATGAGGTGCTCAATATTTTTTTTGATAAAATGAAAAGTATCGAAGTTTGGTATCGAAATGATGGGAGTCTAATTCCCGATAATTCGTAATTCACCTACGATCAACGATAGGCACGATATACGTGAAAAAAAGAATGAGGCAATTCACAAATTATGCAACCAAATCATTGGAAATTAGACTCTCTTTATTTCAACACCAAACTTCGTTACTTTTCATTTCACTGCTACAGATACTAAGCACCATCACCTCTTTCCCCCCATTCTGAGGCAAATAAATTTATCTTGAATGAAGTTGCTGGAAATTTAATTACCCTAATATCACAGGTACATTTTCTTCAATCTATGATCAATGGAAATCACGATATACATAAAAAACCAAATTACACCCCCTCGAGCGTCTCCAAATAGGGTCAAGAGGAAATTACTATCATTCGCTTCATTGCAAATTTATAGCTCTTCATTTTTCAATTAAGGTGTTTTTCACGTAGAAGTGCTGACAAACGAGATATTTTGAAAAATATCAACTTCAACATATCTGAAATTTTGGAGTTAAGAGCACCTGAATGAGTCGAAAAGTATGGGCCTTGGGGGAAAAATGTTTATGACTCAATTATTCGGAAATTCAATTACCTTTATTGCGTGATGAACGCTTTTCACCTATGACCACTAGTGGTCGCAATATACACGAAAAACCAAATTGCACCTTTCTTGAGCACTCCCCCTCCCCTCCAAATCGGCCCCTTGAAAAATTCGCGCCAACAGGTCGCGAATTTCATGTTCATCACTTTGTACTGAGGTGTTACCTGTAAACGTACCGACAAAGGAGATATCTTCAAAAAACAACATTTTTCATGGTCTTTGCATTTTATAGCCAAGGGTACCCTATTCTCGGGCTAATAATTCAAAAAGTATAAATGATACGAAAAAAATGCTAACAAACGATTTTTTGGTAAATCCAAAGCCCTTTATTTTCGGGTGAATGGTAGCCGAGATAACTACATTTGAAAAAAAAAAATACACCTCCTCTGGTGATGGGCAACTATTTTCCGATTAATCGAATAATCGACTAATCGATGTAGAAAATAATCGATTGTTTTTTTTTTGAAATTAAAATAATCGATTAATTTTTTATTAAAAAATAAAATAATCGAACAATCGACTATTTTTTTGTTTGCGAACAATGCTGCTTGAATGGCTGAATCTTGAATGCTCAATGTTTCAAGGTTAGTGATAAAAATGGACATTCAAATATCTATAAAGTGGCCCTGCAATACCTGGGAGTTCCAGATTCGTCGGTATGTACTAAGAGAATTTTTTGTAGCACTGGGCAAATAATTAGTGATCAACGAAACCGGCTATCGGGGAAAATATCAACATGTTGAATTTTCCTAATTTTAATTTTTAATTAATTGCTAATTGATACATGATTGTTTTTCATTCTATATTTTTTAATATTTTTTTTTTTGTGATCGAATAATTTTTTGAATTCATCGAACAGTTTCTTATTGCAGCAGAATAAAAAATAAATCAAAAGTAGACTTATCGACTTCAATCCTGCACGTCCAAAATTTCTATAAGTACCACTCGATTCTTAGCGTCTTTCTCTTCTGATCGATTATTTTTTCATCGATTACTTTTTCATCGATTAATGCAAGGTTCGATTATTTTACTATCTCCAAGAAATGAGACGATAGCTCAGATTATACTCGGAAAAAGACCCTGTACAACATCCAAAAATACACTTTTCTCGTCTGGAAATGCCGATGAAACCCACGTCAGCTCCTGGACTAATACTCGTAATCAATTGATAATTATGAAAAATCAATTTCAGCATAGATTTACAGGATGACTGTTATTATAGCAGGATTATATGATTCGATAACATGTAAGTATTTCAAAAACTAACCTCATGGAAGGAGTTCTGACTTCCCCTCTCCATGCTGAAGCCTTCAGTCGAAAAAACTTATTCACTTCAATCACGAATCCTCAAATCTCATACCACTCGTGGCCATTACCGAAACCATCGAATCAACCCCTGAACGGATACACGCAACGATTACCTGACGCGAATCGTTACACTCGCTTCCTAATACCATTTTTCGCACTCCGAAGGGTTAAAGGTGTACTCGCATCAACATAGAAATTACCTCGCTCTCGTTCACAATGAAGCGAAGAAGAGAAAAAAAATCGTATTACCTGTTCGAAAATAAAAATGTATTTCTCCCCAATAGGGTAGTTTCTTTTTGTGGAAATTTCGCGCCCTGAACCCAATTTAAATACTTGTTTACAAAAGCCTCGTCGTCTTTACGAAACGTTTGCATAGCTCCTTTTCACAGCGTACGTATAGTTCGCGTGCAATAAGACGATTTTTATTTCGAGAAAAAAAAAAAAAAAAGAAACCCTAGATACCATATTGACTTAACCAACTTCACTTCTTTATGATTACACTGGCGCGTGAACTTTCCAAAAATTCGCTTCATAGGCACAATAGACGTTGTACGAAGTACACGACGAACTTAATTCGTACACAGACCGGTAGGCTACTTGGAGATGTTTCGTTCGCATCAATCGTCCGTATACGTAGTCTGTTTATAATTCAAATAAGCGAGGGTTCTTACTCTCCGTACCACATTACGGATAAGTACCTATCAAAAGCAACGCAGCCAGAATAAGTGATACGAATCGAGCTGAATTACAAATATCGTTTTGTAGTGTAACCCCTTCTCGCGGCTGCTTACGTTAATGTCGTTTTTCTTCTCGTCGTTCAGTTGGAACAGTGGAGAATGGGGTTTTAATGAAATTGGTTTTTTCGACGTCTTTATATTTCGATACTAAACGTCGTCCAACAGTTGGAAATTTGTTTCTTTTCAATGGCGAAGTGTAATAGAAAATTGCATTTTTTCAACGTCACAAGTTTTTACTTTACTTTTCAAGCTAAGCTTGTACTATGAAGCAACCAATAAGTACACAAGATCGTCACTTGAGGGTCAATGCAACACCTATAATTTTTCTCAGATACATAAAGAAGACGCTCTAGTCAGGGTCGCACCCAAGTATGTCAATGGGAGAAAATTCAACTTTGTAAGGAAATCAATTTTCAATTAAAAAATGTCGTAAACTTGATGATAAATTTCTAATATTTCTTATCATCATGATATTTCGACTGTTCGTAAATATCACTCGACTATTCAGTTATATGTACAGCAGAAAAATTTACGAAGCGAATACGAACGAATTCTTAACGATCGTTCACCTCCATCACATTTTGAAGACAATATGCCCTCCTTCTCCCCTCCAATATCACTCTCTTGAGAAGATGAAATTAAAATATGTTTGTCGAATGAGCTCACTCAATCATATGACACCATGGTTTTGAATTTTTTACCCTTCGTTCACCCTCACGATATTCTGAAGGTAATACGTCCCCCCTCATTCCCCAACATCAAATATGAAGCTGGATTGGAAATGTAGTATGCTTCTCATACTTGCTCAACTAACTTCATCATACAACAGCATGACTGAAAACTTTTGATAATCGCTCAATCCCACCACATTTTGAAAACAATATCCCCTCCTTCCCCCCTTCCAACATCACTCACTCTGGAAGCTAAAAGTGAAATATGTTAGTCAACTGAGCTCACTCAATCATATGACACCATGATTTGAAATTTTTGACCCTTCGTTTACCCTCACGATATTCTGAAGGTAATGCTCCCTCTTCCTCCCCTCCACATCAAATATGAAATTGGATTGGAAATATAGTATACTTCATATACTTGGTAATCATATTAGATTTTATTCATCCAGTTTGTACCATTTGAGGCTTCATAAGCCTCCCTCAAATTATGACTATTCGCCATTTTGGATCAATTTTGACGTAAATTCAAGAGCTCATATTTTGGTCACCAATTACCGCTACATACAAAGTTACAGCTTTTTAGGTCAATGAAGCGAGATGTAGAAAATTTTTAGAAATTCGTGACCTAAAACCTCTTCAACAATTCATTTGTTTTTCCAACTCCCCTCCAAATTCATTAAGATGCTGAATTCTGGATGCGTTGGCGTCTTGAAATCACTTTTATACATGAAACTACGAAAAAAAGTTTTGAGCCATTTGGGTCTCCTCTAGCCCACCTCAAAATTTGAATACTTCATCATTTTGAGATTAATTAAAAAAAAAAAAAGTGCTTTTTCGTATTCACGTGAGGAATCGTTTGTCAATTTGAGTGATTTTCATTCATACCTGCCTGCGTTACAAGCGAGGATAAAAAACATATTACATAAACATATCGAAATAGACTTCTGTCATATGATTACAAATGACCTGAAACACGAAGACATGAAGACCCCTCCCCCCGACCTCTCCTCCCCAAATCAGGTAGACTGTAATAGCTAACGACTTCCACTAAAAACTCCATATAAAAAAGTTCAAAATTTTATCAGCACATCGTTGAGGAAGAGGGACCAAGGGGGACAAATAAACCAGAGTCTGGACCTTCTAAAAAGTCACGAAGGTCTAGAATTTTGCTTAAATGTCTGAAAAAATGAAAATGTTCAAAAACTGAAAGCTGAGAAATGTTGATAAATTACTGAAAATTTCTCGACCCTTCAGAAAAGATGTGGGAATTAAAATAAGTTGAAAAATGCTAATGCTGCCAACTAGATGTGTGTGTAAAAATTAAAACTTCAGTAACTTTGTGAAAATAAAGCAATAATTAAAAAAGTAACGAAGTTTTTTTCAGTTTTTCGATTACATCGAGTAATTCGAGCTTCTACTTAATGATGAAGAACGCTATAACTACACAAGAAGGTTGAAATGGTAGCCGAGAAATTTCGAACAAGTGCTGCTGTGTTTTACTGACAAAGAACATTTTATCATTTTTTCAAGCCCAAAGTAAGTCTATTTTCGTTTATATAGGCAAAAACGTATTTTTCAATATTTATTACGAAATGTTTTGCAGCTCAACCTAATTGCAATACGTTAGCTCGTAAACAACCCCCATTTTAATACACAATGGTTGATTTCTTGTAATCACCATACAACTGAATAGACGAACGAGCAACAACAGCTGATACTTTACATTCTTTCGAGCCGATCGGTGCTGAGTTCAACGTGGCAACGCCGGCGACGGGGTTCTAATTACATTCATTCGTCCATTCGTCCTACACGTAGGTTATTTTAGGGCATTTCCTTTTCTTTTTTTACAGTCCTACGTGAGTACCTGATTTCATTGTGACTGTCAAAGTCTTTATCTTCGACCATACGAATTTTTGTTCACATTTAACCCGAGTTCACAAATAATTTCTGGAACTCGTGATATCTAGGAACTGCGTGATTGACTCGTTATCACTGAGAAATTTTATGGTAATGAAGAAGCAAAGAATTTCCTTAATATTTGATAACACAGAGTCTGTTATACGGACGAGTTCGTCGTACACAAATAAATAAAATTAGTAGTGTTGAAAAATAACTAGTTGTTTCGATCGAGAGATTATTTTCCTAAATTTATTAGAAACGAGTTGGTAATACTCGGAGCAATATACAAACACAGCTCACTCCTTTACAAGATGGATAAATAAACAATTACAGATAAGAGCACCACTCACCAATAGGTTCTTTGTGTACTTAGAAAGGAGTTTACTTAGTAATGTAAACAGAAATTCACGTAAATTGAATCGAGAATAGTGTATCAGCGAAATTTCCATCTAATGTTCGTACATTTGGAGGGAAATGTAATGCAATAGTTCATTTTTTTTTTTTTTTTTTTGTTAACGATCCAATTCTCTAAAATCGATTCGTGAGATAGAGCTATTCCGAATTCGTCTATAAATATTTACAGGTTATTAATATCATGAAACAACCAGTTATCAAGTGCATCGACAATATTCAGTATTCAAATTTTTCCATACTTACATTGTTCAAATACTTATCTACATAAGGAAGAAATCCCACGAGAATGCATCACATCGCTCACGTGATTCATTCACTCTCACATACGATGCTAGATAAACGACTTTCATTATATTAACGTGTGCATTGTAATTTTATCGACTCTATTAATTTATCCAAATATAATCATTGATAAAAATAAAAACGAGAAAAAAATCCAAACATACCTCGACGATGAAATCGTTATCACAGCGAAGTTGTTTACTTGACAGGGCTGCATTATCGAAATCACTAAATAAATATCACAATCAGCACGAAATTATAACGCATACACAGAAAACCCCGAGCCTTATCACACAAAAACACACGCGATACGCCGGTAATAAAAAATCAGAGCGAGAAAGAAAATACAAAGCCGTAAAAGGTTTAAACAAGGCGCGACGATTCAAGGGGAACAATTCCGCTACGAGGGGAAGTGAAAACAGCATCCGCGCGACGTTGCCAACTTAACTGGAACACCTTTGCTGTACGGTCGTACAGAAGAAAATCGCGAAATCGCCACTATAAAAAATTATTCAAAACACCACAAACGCGAACAAATAATCAAACTCGAATATTTCTTCCGAATTTCAATTCATTTAAAACTTACTTCGCACCACAATACCGGAACAACACAGAAATCTAATTCGTTAGAGATCGAAGAGAAAAATATACGACACTTGAAAACACAACAAATTTTCCATTGATAGCGTTTACACAGGCGTTGTAAAAAAAAAAATAATCGAAATTTATGCCAGAAAATAATTTTAAAATGTGAAAAAAACAAAATGAAATTCACACAATCGTAGCACACCACGACACACTTCTCGTGTAGACTTAACTGAAACTAACAACAGTAACCCACCGAATGTCGAACCGCTAACGGCCACACGGTTGGAACACCCGCTTTCCTCTCGTTCCCCCCCAGACGATGTTTGGGAACGTTATATTCGTAATACCAGCCTTCTCGTCCCCCTTCTACAAAGCAAGCTCGTTTCATAAACGAACCCTAGCGTTCAAACCGTCATATTAACATGTCCCTCCCGCGGTACCAAACAAACATCGACCAATGGTGAGTGCATGACGTCATCCACGCTGCTGTAACGACTACGCCGCGATTGTGGTGGGGGAATACGTTAATCTCTCACAGCCTTCTCCACAATTTCTCCTCATTTCTCGGAAATCTAATTATGCTCTTTGTATTATATTCTCGTACCGAACCTAATCCGCTTATATTGAGAGGTTTCTTCTCTTTTTCATTCCTTTTACTCTTTTCCGCTGAGGTTGTTTTAGGATACCGAATTGTTCAAACGAGAGAAGGTTTTATCATCGCATTAGAAGTACTAGCATATTTTTGTCTATTAGAATGTATCTACGTATTATTTCATCTTTTATTTAATTAACTGGGTACTTACATTTTTTGTTCCTTTGTTTTTGAATTCTGTAATATCTTGATCGTTGATGAAAAAATTGAACAGAATGAGAATCAAAAATGAAAAAGCGACGAAACAAGTTTCAGGTCTCAAGAATGAAATGTGAACTGAGCATGAGAATGTAAACAGTAAGTAAACTTATACTAATTAATAATTGTTTATGTTGAAAGTGTGACGAAGAGAACTAGAAAAGACATTTACGTAAAAGAGAGAGAGCACCGGGAAGAAGACAGCAGGAGAAGTAGGAATTGAAACACATTCTTAATTCTTTGTTCAAAACATTAAATAAGAGATTTTCATCTATAAGCGAAAACCTACTCAAAATACCTATCTTTAAATTGGTAATATTATATTGACAACAAGTACATCACTTCACAATATACTGTCAATAACACAAGGCTATTTTCCTTAAAAATCAACAAACGGTTTACCAATTTAAAGGCATTTGAGCAGAGATGTATTGAGAATTTTTTACGCTCTAGGCAATTTGAAAGCTGACGCCCCTTTTCCCCCACTCCCCATAGTTTGAGTAATTTGAAAGTTTGCATAGATGAAGAGAGCGGAGAGAAAATTTGGCTAAATTCATCCACAAGATTTTATTTATTTATTTCAACATAAAAGGTAAAAGGAACACCTTTTTTTTTTAATTATTAGATTCTCCTAAAAATACGTTTTAACCTGATTCTGATTCATTCTTTTTATTACTATTTTTTCATGATTTGTAATTTTTATTATACAAAGTATGATTTTTAAAAGCGCCCCCAAAATGTTTGCAGCCTAGTCCGCCTTATAGTTAATACATTTATAAGCCGTTTTACTTAAGATTCCAATAATTATGTAGAGTTTTATATTCATTATTCGAATTTTTCCTACTTTATTTCATACAAGCCTACTACATATCATTAATGAACAAATCTAATTATATTTTGTGCGACAATGATAGAGGACAAAGGGAATGAGAAAGAACAAGAACATAAACTCGTAATCAGTTGAAACAAGAACAAGAATGAAAGCGAAAGATGCTTCTCCATCACTAATATTTATATGAGGAATAGTTTGGAAACACATAGACCCAAGTTACACAATTCCATATGCCCTAATTGTTACTAAAAAGAGAGCACAATATTGAAAAGTATTGTCTTAGCTCAGATTGATGTTTTATTTGTGGCGAAGCATTCGATATTTTCTGAAAAATCATCATAATATTTTTTAAAGACTGTTTTTTTTCAGTTATGTCATTGTTCCAAGGCAAGGTTTTTTCTTGTACACTACTATAAAAAAGAAGTAGATCGGATCATCGCAAAAAAATCTTTCTTTTATACAATTTGCTAACTTTTGAATGAAACACAATGTTACTAGAACTTTCGTATCAGACATGCTTCATTTAATGTCAATTTCTGAAATTTTTGAGGGAATGAATATCCCAAAAAACTACCGAACTTTTTTAGAAACTCCTAGATCAAAAAGTATCGCGCTTAAAATAGTTACGCCCGGCAAAATGGTGTATTTTGGGATTAAAAAAACACTCGAAAACTCGAAAGGATTATACCAAGAAAATGTACCAATTATAAATTTAACCATTCACGTCGATAGATTACCAATATCCGACAGTTCAACTACTTCCCTATGGCCCATATTAGGTTGTATAGGAGATGGTGACGTCTTCACAATCGCTGTTTATTTTGGTATGATGAAGCCCGACGACAGCAACGAATATATGCAAGATTTCATCGAAGAAGTAATACAACTAACCGGAGATGGGATAACTTTAAATGGCAACCATTATAAATTTAAGTTGAAAAACATAATCGCCGACATGCCCGCAAAAGCTTTCATCTTGAAAGTAAAAAGTTTTAATTCAAGGTATGGATGCTCAAAATGTTACGCTGAAGGCGAATTTATCGATAGCAAAATGGTATTTAATAACCTAAATGCAGATCCAAGAACACATGACGACTTTTGTGAAATGCTCGATGACGAGTATCACTCAGGTTTCTCTGAAATAACCAGATTAGAAAATTTTGATATAATTAAAGACATACCTCTAGATGGGATGCATCTTATTTACCAAGGTATCACAAAAACTATGATAAAAGCGTGGATGTTTGGTAAATCAAATGCGCGACAAGGACAGGGAATTCTGAACGAAATTTCAAAAAAATTATTACGAGTTCAGCAACATTGCCCGAAAGAGTTTCAACGAAAGCCACGAGAAATTGAACGAATAGCATTATGGAAGGCAACCGAACTACGCCAATTTTTATTATATACTACCGCACCAGTTGTTCTAAAAAACTTACTTCCAAAAGATTTATACGATAACTTTGTTTTACTTTCATATTGCATTCGGCTTATGTCAAATCAAAACAAGGTTTTCAGTTCAACAACATTGCAAAACATTAAAACTAAACTTCAAGCATTTGTAAATTAGTATAAGAGTTTGTATGGATCTTAATGTGGCGTTACTCAAAATTTTCACGGATTAATTCATGTACCCGATGATGTAGCAAGATTCGGAGCTCTGGAAAAATACAGTGCTTTCAAATTCGAAAGTTACCTTCATACAATTAAGCGAACTATCAAACACGGTCGGCATCCACTTCAGCAAGTTATAAACAGGATTTTAGAGACTCAAAAGAGTACATATGAAAAACACATTACTGTTGACGATTCCCCTTTAAAATTAAAAAAACAATTTCGAAGGAGCAACAATTGTTCATATTATCGAAAGCTTCAAACGAATAAAACAATATTTTCTACTCATGATAAGGCTAATCAGTTTTGTGGCACTGTAGACAACATAATGGAAATAACTGAAATTTTTCAAAACGACTTTACCAAAAATATTTTTATGGAACCATTTATTGAACACCCATTAATACTTTCAAGCACAAATGATATCATGATTTTAAATAAACGAAGCAAAATAAAACATATTTGGAAAGTAGAAGAAATTAAAGAAAAATACTACTGCGTACCATATAACAGCACTTATGTGGCGATTAAATTGCTTCATTAATCGATAAATAATTAATTTTCTAATCAATGTAAAAATTTTTAATCCAATATTTAGTTACCTACCTTTCTAATTCCTATTTACTTAAGCTTTTTTTTTCTACTTTTCGATGCTTCATTATTAATGAGTTGGCAACATTGTTATGAGAATAATTTTCCCGCTAATTCGTTTGGTAATCAACTTGCATTGATCTTGTTGAAATTGGTTATTGAATTCGAAAATCTTGTTTGCAACATGTCTTCTCGAAAACCTTATTTTCTTTTATTGGACGAATACGATGATGTAACAGTGGTACAAAGTGACCAAGTAAACATTACCGATAAATATTTCCTGTGGCCTCCGTATAAAGATATCGGAAGATGTAATAAGGCTGTGGAAAACCGCGATCCACCTAACAATAAATAGAAATCTTACACTTTTAAAAAAATTTATGGCAGATATGGTATGTAAACATAATTATGTTCATATTTGAATTAGAAGCTTTACAATTTGTAAATAGATATACCTATCTAATCGGTTCTTATTAATTATATGGGTAATTCTCTGAAAATGTCCATATTTCGATGTCTTTATTTTTCTGAAAAAAAAAAGTTGATATTGGGAATTTTTTTGATTGGGATAGTGAGTATATGTGTCCTTGATGTCATTTATGCCATTCGGCTCAAGTCATGTCCCCCTGGGGGGGGGGACTTTTTGAAATTTTATTACCCAAAACCTAAGAACTTCTTAGGCCGTGGCTGTTGATTCTCGATTTTGTGGCTTATTGTAACTCAGCCGTAAGACGTCCTAGGAACTTGAAACAAAAGGGATATCGAAGATTAGTAAGTACATATAATATTCACCTATTCAATATTCTCTTAAACTGACTGTTAGGAGCTCCTTAGTAAATTTTTGGCGAATTCTCTCAGGTCGTGGCTGGTTGGTTTTAATCTTGAGCCGTGGCGAAGTGTCTTTTTATGACCATGGCCTAAGAACTAGTGTCTTTTTTCGAGAGACAGCCATTAACACCTAAATTAATAACATCTTTGTTAGTGTATCCCCATTAAAATTGATTTAGAATGGCAAAAAGACACTAATTCCTAGGCCGTGGTCGTAAAAAAAAACACTTCGCCACGGCCTAAGATGAAAACCAACCAGCCACGGCCTAAGAGAATTCGCCAAAAATTTATTAAGGAGCTTCTAACAGTTAATTTAAGAGAATATTGAATAGGTGAATATTATATGTACTTACTAATCTTCGATATCCCTTTTGTTCCAGGTTCCTAGGACATTTGATGGCTGAGTTAGAATAAGCCACGGCCTAATACCACAAAAACCGGGAATCAACAATTTTTACGAATTTTGCTTTCCGACTGTGATAAATAAATGACATTTCACATTTCGAATGCTGGCAGTGTATTCTCATGATGTCAAGGAAGCATTGTAACCGCAAAGAAAAACGAATTATAAAATCATTGCCGCAGGAGAAGCAAACAAAAAACGCCACGGCCTAGGAGTGTATAAACCATTTACAGGTCTTTGAACCTTCCTGGAGGTCAAGCAGGGAAACTTTGGACATCATTTTGAGCGTTAACATACACACTCAACTATCCTGAGCAACTTTGCTAAGTTTTTCCTCAAAAAAATATTAATTTAATATCATTTATGTGACATTGAAAATTCAAAACGTGACCATTTACATGCCACGGCCTAAGAACTTTTGACCTTTGGGTTGAAAAAAACCCCATTTAGGGGGGGTGGAGGACAATTTCAATCGATGGGAAAGTTAGAGGAGATACTCATATAAATATAGAAAAAAAAAAAATTCAATTGTAGCGTAATTCTTCAAAAAAAACATCGATTACAGAAATATGGACATTTTCAGAGAATTACCCACATAGCAACCTACGCAGAGGCAAAAGCTCAAGCTGAACGAAAATTGAATACGTCGTCTTATTCAAGTTCTGAAGCTCAAAGTTCAACTTCCCTATCACCAAAAAATAAAGAAAGAGTACCACGAAAAAGGAAATATGAGAGTCAAGATTTTCAAAATAAATTGATGAGTAAGTATATTTTGATGATATCTTCAATTCTTCATAATTATTATTTAATTGGACTAATTTGCAGTTCTTTCATCGCCGCATCCAACGGAATCATTAACTGAAATACCCAACAATTTCGAAAACACTGAAATCGGTAAGACTCTTCAGTTATCTTGAGAAATGAATTTATTATTGTTTATAAAATTAATTTTGAATAGGTTCTCAAATATTAGATAAAGAAACAGAAACAGTTATGATACAAAATGAAACTGGTAAGCGTGGTTGGAATTATTTTTTCATCAGTAGTTGAAATTATTAAATAATCCAGTTTTCATTTTGGAAAATGCCAACAAAGGTGCTTTGAATCAAGATGAAACGACTTTGCAAAATTTACCAGTAATTAGCGTAGAAATGCTACTTTTAGAAATTTACGAAAAAGTCAAAGTGATAAATGAAAGACAAGACTACTTGGGTGAGTAATCTCTCTTCATCTGATTTATATTAATAGATAGGTATGCAATTTTAAAATTTTCGTGTTACCTAATTTTTTTGCAGAAAAATATTTGGAAGAGCAGTCGAAGTTTTTTAACGAGAAAATAAAAACTATTGAATTTAAAATGGACAAAATGTTAAAATTCAATTTATCAGCAGCTGGTAATAATAGTAGAATGTCAAGCGATATAGCATCGTTACACTTTCCTATAAATTCGGTAGACGAGTTGTTAGAAGTAGAAAATAAATTAAGCACAGATGAAGAGTTGGAGAAAAGTTTTGTAAGATACCTACCTTCTTTATATTTGTAAGAATAAGTTTCATAATTATAAAAGACTAATCATTTTTATTTCGCCTCTTTTAGAAAAAAAATATGCCTCAGTTGGGAGGAAAAAATAACCGCGATTTAGTTTACAACTGTTTAAATTTCCTGTTTACGCCGAATGTCATAAATTATTATACGTGGACAGGTAGATCCAAAAAAATTTCGGAAAACAACGTACCCAAAAGGGCCATGGAAAAAACAACAATAATAGCCATGCTTCTTGGTGAAAAAATAAAACTTTTTTACTTATTTATACAAAATATTTCTAAAAATTTTACTTATTAACATTTATTGTAATTATGTTTGTAGATTCACTGATGGATTCTGACCACAAAGTCGAAAAAAAAGAATTTTCAGAGTACGTCATGCAATGGTTGAAAAACAAAAACGACCTACAACGATTAATGGGGGGGAAACTTGATATCATTAATTAATAATTCATAATAGGTATAACCCTTTTTAATGATGTAATATAAGTATAATCAAATAAAATTTTTTCAATTTCAATTTCAATTAAATTAATTATCGTAAATAATAATGTACAATTTTTTTCAATCTTATTAAAAATATTTACCTTTTGGTTAGTATCTCTACGCGTTTATACGCATACATAAATATACATCATCTCGCGAAGAATCGTATAATAGGCGCGGCACGCTAGAATCGAAAAACCTTGGCCAGCAGTTGGAGTGGGGAACTGATTTGAGCGATTTTTTCCTCTGTGAAGAATTACAAAAAAAAATGTCCAGTGCTGAATAATTATGTCCAGTTATTTTCAACTCATAAATTGGTTTGAGATTTGGATTTCACTGTTACGAATTTTTATCGGAGTTCTGTTGATATAGTGTGGTAGCTGCTGAATTCAGTATCCATGACGCGAAATTTTTTCTTCCTTTTCCCCCTTCTGTTTTAATTACGAGATTTTCATTTTTACTATTATTAAAATTAAATTATTAGAGTGCGTATTGAGATTTTTTCTAGGTATCCATATTTTAACATTGTTTTTTATTACCACTTTCAACTTATTTTTTCGTAAAACGCGGACATTTTCGCTGTATATTAGCAGCGAACTTCACATTCGATTCGCATGCTAGAAATACTAAAATAGTATTAGATTCGTATGCGATTCATATTCGGTGTGTTTATCGGGGGTTCAAACTAATAATTTGCCGGGAGGAAAGAGAAGAGAGTGTATTCCTACTTACGTATATAGACATTACAGTAGAACGAAATTATACAATATATTTTTCACTTATTTTTGAATGGAGGTAATTCGCTTTTTTCATTTGTTACAATAAAATCTCCTGCACGATACATGATGTTTTTCATTTCTCTAAAACTGATGAATTTTTATAAATATATCCGGTCATAATTAAGTTCATACTAGACGATAGACCATAGCACGTTAGTGGACGAGTTTTGGAATCTTCGAAAAATTATTTACATAAGTAACTATATTTTGTTTCCTTTTTCATATCGTAGGTATCAAGTAAAGTTGATTAATTAGTATTTATTAATAAAAAAGAATTGATTTTCGAGAGATTATAGACAGAAAATTTCTCATAGGAAATTATTTAATCTTTTCAAAACTATACATTTACTTTTTCGTATAACATTTCTTTTGTCCTGAAAAATGAAATCAGATTACGATGAAATGAAATTACTAACAACATTAATGGTATAGCGTGTTCATGAAACTTTTGACCCTTCGTCAGACTCAATTACATTTTGTTTTAGGATTCCTTCAAGAAAATCTAAAAAACAAATATAATGGCTAAGTTTTTGTCTCGTATCAAGTATAGATGATTTAAAATACTCATAGGAAATTCTAGCGCAAATATTGTCAAGTTGGAGCATAAAAATTGTTTATTAAATTAAAATTCATTAGTCATCAAAGAAATGACTATATTTCATTTGTTGATCTCATAGGAAATTCTAGCGCAAACATTGTTGAGTTGGAGCAACCACTTGTAGTGCCAAATGAAAACATATGAGAAAATGAGAAAAAGAGGAGCAGAAAAACTATAAAAAAACTTGAAACATGGAAAAAGAATATTAATAAAAGGGACCGATTGGAAGGGGTTTCATACACCCACACTTATGAAAGAAAGAAGCAGAGTGCTGGTGCTGGTAATATATTTTGATTGTGTTTCACTTCTTACCACCCCAACGCATTTATTTATTTATTTTTTTCTTTGTTGTTATTTTAGTCATAGTTACTGATGTAAATGTGGTAGTGCCAGCAAAAAATCTCATAGCACCTACATGTGAAGAAAAGAAGTGTAGGTTACCATGTTATAAGCGCATTAGCGAAGAAATTTGGAAGAAAATCAACACCGAATTTTGGAACTCCTCCATAAGTTGGTCCCACAAAAAGCAAATTTTAGCTTCTTGTATTTTAATAAAGGAAATTGGTCGGAATCGTCCAAGAAATGGTAATCAATCTGGAAGAAGATTGAAAAGCTACGATTATTATTTGAAACCTGCTGGAGAGTCAGTTAAGGTATGCAAATCATTATTCAAACCGACTTTCCGCGTTATAGAAAAGTTTATTCAAACTGTTCAAAAGGATATGTTGGAATCTGATGGAAGCATTGTAAGTCCTCTAAAGCAACATGTCGGTCAAATAAACTTTCACAGGTCTTATTTAAAAGAGTTTATGAACATATTAAAAGCAGTGGCGGGCCTGGCCCCCCTAAAAAATTTCTGGCCCCCCTTTGGCCCCAACCGAAAAATTGAAATTTTCCATTATTTACATTTACGCGATTGCCAAATCACTAGATTTAGACAAAATCATCGAAGAGAGTTTGCAGTTGCGCATAAAAACATGAGAATTATTCTTTATTAAAAATTTTTTTTTGCATTTATTCTTTGTTTTTATTACTTATAAGTACCTATCTTTAAGAGGAATTTGACTTGACATTACCTACCTACACAAAATCTATTAAGAATAACCAAATTTTTCACTAAATAATATTTTTTATTTCTTTTTTTATTTTATACCATTTATACCTGCTTACTCACGTTTTTTCAAGTTTGAAGAAAATAATAAATTTGTTTTTATTAACCCTTGTACGATTTTTTCACATAAAAAAATTATTAGACCCCCTCCCAAAAAAAACACACATTTTTAATACGAAAGACTAGAAAAATCTTAAATTCTTGGCCCCTTTTGTGCCCTCCCCCAATTTTTAATCCTGGCGACGCCATTGATTAAAAGTATACCTACCTACGAAAGTCATTATTTAAGAGAACGTACTAGTAGATTGTATTTAGGAGCAGATTTATCTCTACAGCGTATGTACGATCTTTATCTTTATTTAGAAAAATATGAACCTGAAAACGTTAACAAAGTAACAAAAGCCCAAGTTTTCTTGAACCAGTATAGAGAAATCTTCAACAGCGAATTTAATTTAGCTTTCCACACCCCTCGAAAAGATATCTGCGGAGACTGCGATAAATTCAATCTTTCAATAAAAGAAGCACAAACGGACAAACAAAAAAGTAAGTTCCAGGAACTTCATAAATTACACTTGGAAGAAGCAGGTTATTGCTATAAACAGAAACGAGAAGATAAGAAAATCTGTAAATTAAGTAAAAAGCTAGTAATTTCTATTGATCTACTCGTACAAAAAGAATTACCCACTCCGAGAAAATTAACTACATCCAACTGCACTATATATAGCGACAAAGACAAAAAAAAGATTTTGTCTTATTTGGGATCAAACAACCGGTGGGAGAGGGGCAAATGAAGTTGCCTCTTGTTTTTGTAAGTATATTCTTCAATTTCTTGACCCCGCCATTGAAGAATTAATTATTTGGTCCGATAATACAGCAGCTCAAAATAAGAATTTCAACTTCATAATAATGTATATGTGAATTTTAGCCTAAAAAAAATGAATCTAAAAAAATTACGCACAAATACCTCCTTAAAGGACACACCTATATGGAGGTGGATTCAATTCATCCATTGGTTGAACGGCGCAAGAAAACACTGTCCACAATGATCATCCATGGACCTCAAGCGATTGGGTAGTTTTTATTAATAATTCTTGCAGAACGAGTATCAGTTAAAGCCAAAATATGGATCTATGATGAAGACTTCGACAACGACGAGCCAAATGAAAATAAGAACACATTGGTTGAAGCTCATGAAATCAATCTGAGTGAGTTTCTGAACTTTTCTGTTCTCTATATAGGCAAGAATGCACCCTTCATTATCCGTTAGAAAAATGACTTCGCTATCTCTAAAGCATGTGAGCTAATAATAGATCGTGATGAACTTGGTGTAGTTTTCTTTAGAAACACATTTGATGGTCATTTGGAGTCTACCAATTTTCTGCGCTATATTAGGGCAAAAAATCCACCGAAATCACCTGAAGAAATTCCTCAGTTGCGGACAACACTTCGGCCCATACGTAAAGATGAATTTTCAGATCTAATGGATTTGAAAAAGTGGATTTCATCCTCATGTCATGCCTTTTACAATAGCATTTCAATTGAAAAAAAAAAAGGAAGAGCACTGAAAGCCGATGCGGAGGATTTCATTATTGAAGAGGAAGAAGTCTATGATTTATTTTGAATATTTTATTTTAATAAATTTCACATAACTTTTTACTTTATACGCATGCTAAGTATTTCAGTTAATTTCATTATAATATCTATTCAATATATTCATAACATGAAAAATAATTAGGTGTAATAATATTGTCGCGCTTTTTGCCTAACTTTTCGATGTCAAAAAGGCTCAAACTATATTTGAGAGACAGTATTCACACACGTTACATCTACATACTGAACATTTTTATGCTGGAATGTGTTGTTGTTGCCAACACGACGCCGACATTTCGGAACAAAAAATCATGTTGCTTTGCCGGTCCATATACTTTATGATAGAAGGCAGTAGAAAGGCTAACCACATCATAGAGGGGGCTTTGACTCTTATTTGAAAATGCAGACTTTTTATTTTTCGAGAAAAGCCTGCCATTTCCTTCATTATATTTTTAATGTAATTTTTACATGACATGAAATGCTGATTTTTCAACGCGATGAGCCATTCTTATGTTCTTTTTTTAAATGATATCTCAACATTTTTTTTTATTTTTATTATCACCATCTTAGTTTGAAAATATCTAACTCAAGCCTACGTTAAACCTCCATCACAAGTTCTCAACCATTTCAAACGATCAGGTACTACAAAAAAATATGTTAGGCGAGTTTCTTTTTCATTCAAATGCGGGCACGCAATAACGATACTATTAAAAGTATGCGGGTGCATTTACGCAGCAGCATACACCATCCGTTTGAAATATACTGAATCATATCAAGATGAAAAGTACGCACGCGTACATACATACAACTTCAATAAATCACTTGCCAACGAAACAACCCCACTATAATTCTGTAATGAAACGAAATTACCATAAGTATAACAAATTGGGACACATCATCTAATGTTAACCTGCGTATAAATTCAATTTTACTCGAAACCGAAAACTCATCTCCGCTACCGTCAACATGTTCTATTATATTCGCTCGATTGTTATAACTACCAAAACGGTTGTCTTCTCGACTAACTCTATTATATAAAAGTAAGTTGGTCGTTCTTGTTAACAACTCTCCTGGGGTGAGTAAACAATAAAAAACGGAAAGAAAAGAGCAGGAAATATAGAATCAAAAGAAACCTATACACTCGAATGTCCTGAGGTAATTTTTTTACGTCGTAGATTTCATTTTTCATATAAACACATCACGTGAGGTGGTGATGTGGATTGGAAATGCTTCATGGATTGCGGTAAAGGTACTTATTGTGAGACATTCATTGGTAATTATTAGTGTGAAATGTGATTAATTTTCAGCGAATCGAAAAAATCAAAGATTAAAAATTAAAATATTTTAGGAATTACATGTTCACGTTGTATCATCTAATGTCCCAAGTTACAGGTAATTTTCATTCATAAAATAATATGAATATGATTAAGCACCTCGATCAATCATAGCTCTATTAGTTATTACATATTATTTTAACTAATAATTAAGATAAGTAAATTGACTTCTTCTTTAACCAAAAAGTAGAATTTCTGTAAATTAGGCCTAGTAGCTCCATCTCTCATCACAAAGATAAACCTTATTTTAATAAATTATGAAATAACCAGATCAAGAATTCGTTTTCGTTGCACAAATCCGTAGTAAAAGACAGATGGGGTCACTGAAGCGTATCAAGTCGCACGTTTTCAACGCCACTCAACATAATAAGAAAACAAGCCGCAAAAATACTCCACCCATCATCGGAAACGTTAAACCCTTGATATAACAGCGCGAATACGCATTTACCTATAGTAGACAAGACAACGCTCGAGGGTTTATCGCGATTCACCTAACCCTTAAAAGATGTTCCAGTCAAACATTATTAAATCGTGTGGCACTAATTTTATGGGAGATTTTGTGCATTATTTCTTCCCTCTTTTGAAACATATACTCAAACGCGTTTTGTATTTGCAAGTAAAATTTGCTTTTTCATTTTAGTCTCAAAGACGAATTCAAAATGGAAAGTATTGGGATTTTTTTAGTACACTTTAACGTCCACCTAACCTTTAAGAATGAAAATTCGATACAGTGGGGAAAGGAGATGACATAATTTCTCATGAAAAAAAAATGAAAATATTTTATCATAAAAGATTAAACAATTAATAATATTATAATAATTATGAGGTATTAATTATAAAAGGTTATAAGGTAATTCTTAACTCTGATAATACGATTCGTATATCGTGTGTATACACTTGTTCATCTTGATTTATTCTATTTACGTGCTCGTATCTAAGCGCAAGTTAATTCTGACTTTGTGTTTACCCCTTTTATTCCATGTTTAGAAATCAACTTATGATTCAGACATCACGGTAGAGTTCAAAGAGGAGTATCTTGATCGCCTTCCAGATGATCATACCTTTCAGGTTATTATCATTAAGGCTTTGTAGAAACATTGAGCTTTATCATCAAAGTTTTTTTCAGTCTCGTGAATCTAAATTATCTAATATTTCCCACATCTAGTAGCTTATCATTTAAGCTCGCTACCTGATCACGTTCACTAGTTTTTCTTTCCGATGCAATGCTTTCGAGATTTTAATAATTATAATTATCATGTGAAGGGAAAGGATTTTTTCATGTAATCATTATTATTAAGGCTTGTGTTGCTTGAAATTGGTTTGTAATGATTTGAAGTAGAAAATAACTTTCCTATTTTCGGATTTGATTACAATTTTCCATTTCTGCTTAAATTTAAATTTACTCGATGTGAAAATGAACACATGTGATGAAGTTATTTCGAGGTTTCAGTGATTTTTCTTTTTGTTTCAGATTCCAAGAAACTTGTTCGATGAATTGCAGGGAAAGTACAGTCAGTTAAGGGAACAATACGAAGCATTAAGCGTCGTGAGGGATGAGCGGAATGAATTGCAGGGAAAGTACAGTCAGTGAAGGGAACAATACGAAGTATTAAGCGTGAAATATGAGGTCGTGAGGGATGAGCGGAATAAAAAAGAAATCCAGTTGGTTAGTAAGATTTAATTTTTCGTTCATCAATACGTACATCTTCTCATCGGGTAATATTGACACAAGCTCGAGAAATTTTAACTGGACGTAACAAGTTTTCGAATCAGATGTAATTCTTTTCGATGAAACGAAGATATTCCGTCTTCTGAAACTTATGATACTCGGAAATACTAAAATAGAAAGTTTGATTTTTTTGAGTATGTTGAAAGAAAAATTCAGATTTTTCCATCATCGTTCGATGTCATCATGATATCATTCTACGAAACTTTCTCAAATCATTTATGAAATAAGTGTGACAGTACTTTTTGAAAATATTGTGTTGAACCACACAAGAGGAGAAAAATTCGGAGTGTTTTTTTTTCTTTTCTTCGCACAATTACGAGTTGTTTTCTGAGTTTTTCAGTTAAATAAGCTTCAATTTCGATACGTGTATTTTTAGAAAATTTTCTTCTCTTTCCAATGAACTTTAGATCAAGATGATAGCACAATTACAATCTGAGATATGAATTTTTTTAGTCTTGCTCGAAAATTGTTGACGAGTTAAAATTGCTGACTAGACAATACTGACTAATGGCCGTAGACGGCCACTCGTACTCATTTCACAAGTTATGGCATATATATATATTTCTTATATGCAGGCATGAGAGAACGTACAGTTGAGAAAAAAAACAAAAACAGAGTAATTTATGAAAACGTAAACTTTCTCGAATCATGAAATGAGTGGAAATATTACGACGAACTCGATATTATTTTTTTCTTTTCTATAATCACGCGAATTGTATGAAATGAATTCATTTTGTAAAAAAAATTGAACCTAGTGTGAAAATTTCTCGTTTTATTTTTCGAAGGTAAAATCACTCTGAAGATAGATGTAGCTCATTTCATCTCGTCATTCTTATTTGATACGAATCATTTATGAAATAAGTAGAAATGGTTTATTTTTTTTCGATCAACATTATACTAGGCTAATAACTCGCAAGAGGGTCTAAAATTCTGTTCGACCGAATTCACTTTTTATAACTCGCACATAGAGTAATAGAATCAGAAATTTTCATGCGACTGGATTTTAATTCGTTGCTCGAAAATTGCTGACTAATGGTAGCCCGTCTATCTCTCAAGGGCGTTTTGTACTGCATAGTTAGAACGTGTTTATTGATTTTAGGTTAATCATGGTTATCTAAAATGGCTCAACTGGATTCGCGTAGTAATAGATCGTTTCGAAACTAATCACGGAATGGTCAATGTAAAACTGGACTGGGCATTGATTAACAAAATTTCCGGAAAGATTGAGAAATCAAAGGAAATCCGTCGTCAACGTTGGGTCCATATCCTTACTAACGAAACTGCGTATCCGGAAGTGAATGATCTCTTGGACACACTCAAGAAACGAGGAATCAGTGTTGATGAGTTCGCCAAAGACATTGCGGAAGGTTATGATTTCGTGTCTGATACCATAAAATCTGTAATCCATGTAGGATTGGGACCGTATGTTACGACGGAAAACAAGTTCGTAAATGGGAGCCTCGAAATACTAATTGAAAATCTAGAGACGAATGTTGGGGAAAAAATTAATTGTCTTAAGTAGTTTGTGTTTTTTGAATTATGTTCTAAGGTTTTTGTTTCATGGTTTTCATGATTCATTAGAGGTTTCATTTCGATGTTTTTTAAGTATTATATTTTTTTTCTTGATATTAGTTTTAAGTTCGTTAAAGGTATGGGTTATCTACATTTTATTTTATTCCGTGTTGATATATCCGTGAAGATCTTGTTCGACTGACAGTGAATTGAAATGCTTAACGATATACGTAGATAGGTATTTGAAAATGGATGAGATTTTCTGTACAACGATATGTTTTTTTTTTCTTTGAGGTCAACACCTTTTTTTTCACATCCTTTTTTATCATTTTTGATCGTTTTCCTGATTAATTTATTTTTTTAAAGATTATAAAATTAAACAACATTTTGATAAATTTCAACCTCCTACGCGCATTTAGAGCGAAGTTGGAACAAAACACTGTCATGAATTTCTTGAATATAATATCCTCGTAAAATCGAACTAAAAAGTTAACACTTTGTGTGAAAATTAGTTTGTGACTTAAGTATGACTCTTTAAATTTGTATTAAAATGAACCTAAAAGAGAGTGCTTCAAACTAGAATGTGATTCATATGAACTCGCATGATTACTAGGAATAAGAAGTATAATATATCCCAGATTGATTTACACACATGATGTTGGAGAGGGGAAGGAGACGTAATCATGAACCTCAAAATGTGACGATTGGATGAACATAAAATTGAAAATTTTTGATTTTTGTGTTGTATATGAAGTGAGTCGAAGTGATCAACCAATTCTACATTTCATTTAACCTTCCTAGAGAATTTGAATTTTAGCTTTCCTTCCCTCACCCCTCATCCAGCCTTTGTAAAATATTTCGATATTTTCAGGCAAAAGATAATGATAATGCCCGTATAACAATTGTCTACAAATCTACAATACCCTTAGGTTTGATGAATTAATTGAACTGACGTAAAATTTACTTCTTGCGTTATAAATTATATTTTTCTTCATTGCTGGCAGTCGCAGGAATAGATTTTCGTTACCATATCCTTCATTTTTTTCTTGTTTATTTTTTTATTACATTCCATTTCATGTCTAAAATCAGTTTTTTGCGATTTGAAGCATTTAATGAGGCTTATTTAGTTTCATAAATATTTCCTCACTTCCTTAATTTCATGAGGTTTCACATTTCACCCTACACCTTTCCATTCACTAGTTATACTTTTGCATAGATCTACGTATTTTTCGATTGCATATTTTCACTATCGACTTTAAACGAATGAAAACGGATACTAAAGTATAGGCTATGATCGCGATAACTGATGAGCGATATTTCTCTAGACGTTTTGATAAGTTGCGCGACACAGTTCTTATTCATTATAGGAGCGTCCCAATAAAAGCGGCTACACCAAGGTCGTTTAATGCTAATGAGATAAGAAGGTCTGTTGAAAGAGTGAACACGACGCACGTTCAACAAGGATAACAATATCAGCAAATACAAGCACACACGTAACGAACTGCTGAGTTTAAAAATACGATAACGTGTCAATGTGTGCGTCTTATTCAACAACTGCACCCTTCTCCGCTCTACTTCGAACTGGCGTTTATGTTGTATACATAGACGATGAGCCATGCGAGTTGGTTAATAGTTTACGAGGATTGCGAGGGGGCACTGTATTTTACTGGTGGTGGCAATTGTCTAGATAACCTTATTACATTTGTAGTGGAAAAAGTGTGCATATATACTCTTAACAAGCATACATTATCCAAATTAAAGCACTGATGAAGAACGAGTTTGTAAAATTTGTCTCGCATATTGGCACATTACAGTAGTTATTATGTATTTTTGTCTGCTGTATTATTAGTTTATTACTTCACTGGTTCCACTTTCAATTTGTGCCTCAGCCAGAAAGGAATATAAATTGAGAGAGTTGTGTTTTCAGATCTGCTCCAGACTGAAATTCCAGAATAGGTGCGGGAGTCAAGTAGGAGTTGGGAGTCTGATTTCAGAACATTAGAACTAATTCCGAAGTTGGAGTCATATTTTTGGGTGACTATGAAATCAAAGTGGAATTAAGAGTTGAGTTTTGAAATTTGCTCCTTGGTTAAAAGTAGAGATGAAATCTAGTTTTGTAATTTGCTCTGGAGTCAAGAGTTGCAGTCAAGGTTCTGATGTGACATGTTGAAATTGCCTATGGAATTAAACTAGAGTTAAAATCAAGTTTTGAAATTTGGTTCGAAGTCAAATTGCAATAGTGATTCCGGAGACGAAAGTTTCGGTATGATCAAATTTCAAAATATCAGAAATTATTCTAAAGTTAGTCAAGTTTTTGGCCAACTGCAGATCCTTATCACTGAAAAACTGTTAATAATGAGGCTTTGATATCAATTGGTTGACTCGAAAAATGATTCCAAAATCGCGCTGGAGCAAGTTTGAAATTTACTCCTGAGTTGAATTAGAGCCATACTCAAATTTTACATGTGGTTCAAGAGTCAACGTCTGAACTTGGAAGTCAAGTTTCAATGATGACTGCGGAGTTGAAGCAGAATCAGAGCACGGTTAAAAGCAGATTTTTCGTTTTAAGACAAAAAAACTTCATAGAGAAAAAAACATATTTAAAACATTGTTTAAAACTGGTTTCAAACTATTTTAAATCAGTTTCTTATGCTCCTCATCATAACTTCATAAATTGAATAAGAAAAAATTAGGTACATAATTATTTAATTTTCACTTGAGCACTACAATCATGGAGAACACAAGCATTCCCCATTCGTTCCTTGACTTTGCTGAAATAATGGAGCTTCCCCCAAGTGTTTTGAAAAGTTGGGAAATTTAGAATTGTTGAACGCTAAAATTGGGAACTTGAATTTTTCATAAGAAGTCGATACTTTATATTCTTTTGGGAAAATAAGAACTCGAATAAATTCGAATTGATGCCAGCTTATATCATGTATAGCGCACAACAGACTATTCGCGATAACCGAAAAAATTTCCAACTTTGCGAATCACGACAAACAGTTGTAGTGCAGTTGTATGTATTAAATCATGCTTAGGTTCCATTCTCCAAGTGCAAGGATAGATAAACGCATAATAGACAGATAGACAGATCACAGCATATAAATTAAGCTGCTACCACTGCTCACTAAGCCAATAATCTTACGATTTTTTATTATAAGTTGAATTTAGAAAAATAAATAAGAGGGAAAGGAAAAAGATGCAAAGTGCAGCGTTGTTTGTGTGATAAAATTTTTAACAACTCAAAAAATATTCAAAATCCCAGTAAAAAGAGAAAACATTACTGTGGAAAGCTTAAATGAATGCTTATCTCTTTATGCAGACAAGGACACGAAACCAGATGTTCATGTGTTGCAAACAGAGTGTGGAAACATTTTTTGACACTTGCGCAAAAACTAAAGACGTGAAATCTATAAAAGATATTGTAGAAACTTATAGAAAGTTGAATATTTTAAAATTAGCATTCAGTTTTTGTCAGTTTGTCATAACAGTGGGGTACTCAGTCGCAACCAACGAATGACAGTTCAACCATCTTAAAAATATTAAAAATTACTTAAGATCTACCATGGGAGATGAACGATTGGATTCGTTGACATGTTTGTTTAGTGAAAAAAACGTTACCGATACGCTAAACATAAAAACATTAATTAAATCTTGGGTGAAGTTGAAAATAGACGCCTCAAGATTAATATATAATTTCTTTATGTTTTGTATACCTATGTGATGTTTAAAACAAAAATGAAAACGTTTTAAACGCATTTTAAACAATTTTTTGTTTTAAATTTCATTTTGTTTTTTTATTTTTCAATGTTTTAAACACTTTGGTTCAAATCTGTAGGCACACAAACCGAATTAGCATTAAACAACGTGTCCACCCAGACTGTTGCAATCATCACACTGATCCATCTCAGTGTACAATATTAAAATAGATTAAAAACGATTAACAGTTAACATCAATAACCGGAATAAGCAATTTCCCTGGTTTCCAATCTATCTATAAAGTAGTAGAACAGTACATCAATGAACAATTACAACTTACTGATAATCATAGCTTAAATGCCTGCAGTCGAGTTCTATTGACACTTATGAAACTGAAATTAAATTTACTATAATTATATCACGTTGTCAGCAATTTTTGCAGTATCTGATCGAACGTGTTCAAAGTACTTTTGTGATACTATTCCCATTCTATGCATAAATCTGCAACCATTTGTGTATTGGTCTACCCAAGAATCAATTAGAAAAAGTCTACCAATTTGTTTTATAGATTTCTCCAACACAGTAGCCGTTCTAAATTGCACCGAAATACCAGTTTATACTTTTAGATGTCCAAAATCTGCTACTCAGACCTACTCCCAGTATAAGGGAAGACATACCATTAAATTTATGGTGGCTATAGCACCCTCTAGTATGATTACTAGATGTAATTCCTTATTTGGTGGTAAAGTCTGGGATAAAGTTATGTTTAATCACTCTCGAATCATCGGCCTTTTAGAACCAGGTGACGCCCTAATGGTCGATAAAGGCTTTCATATAGAAGAAGAATGCTTAAGTTCTGGAGTAGAATTGATAAGACCACCGTTTTGTAATGCCCATGAATCACAATTTTCTGCTGAGGATACCGCATTAAGCGCTAAAATCGCAAGCTCGCGAGTTCATGTAGAGAGATTAATTGAGCGCTTGAAAAACTAGAACATATTGAAAGATGAAATTTCTCGTAACTTATTACCTGTCTTTATCCATCTTCTTTTGAACGTCAGTCAGTGCAGTATGCAATCGATGTTTTCAATGAAAATGTAAAAGAAGCTTTATTATAGCTGGGCAAATTAGAACAAATGAATTATTATAAACCAACCGCTGATTTAATTAAAATAATAGTGATTGGTGGTCTATGGTCAATGTGAGCTACTTAGCTTTTAAATTCCACTCCTAATTTTTTGTGTACATTTTACCGCCTAAGTCATCAAGTTTGAAAGACCCTCGCCTTGTTTTTGCAAATAGATTAACTGATGTGGTAAGGTAAGAAGAGTTACGACGCTCAAATCACAAGTAATAGGCTAACATTTTATTTCCTTTTCTTCAATATTTCAAGTCTGTTCTTCTTTGTAAGGCTTGGGCATAAACGTAACGATTTCATCGTTGGATCTGTGTATCGTACGCGTTCGCTAAAAAGAACCGAATTCAAACGAGGAACCGGTCGTCAAGTGGTTTCACTTCCGTTAATAAATTTAAAAGGCGTGGATGCGACAAATGTACGTGTTGTACGGTCGACGAAAATTGAAATCGGAACGAGTCTTTCGACTCTTCAATACATACAGAGGCCGAGGAAATGATCGAACGGCTAATTAGTATTTACTAGGTAAGACGACCGCTTTGGTTGTATTATACTACATACATGCCGTCACATGGAAGCTAGATAGATGAAGAAAATAATTAAGCTCACAGGACGACAGCGGACACAGCCTATCTCGTTGGACGTATTAACAACCTGTCCCACATATAACACACATGCTATTATTTACCAACGTTTTAATAGCTCCGATACAAATATTCTTCCCCGTTGAGGCTACGGAATTGACGCGCGTATAATACGTATATAGACGAAAGACACGTGGCATTCTTTATCATTAAATACGGTACACGAAATAGTCACGTGTTTCAATAAGGACACCTTTTTGCGAGTGGAACGAAGAATTTTTATTTCACCAAAAGCGCGGAATATGGTATGGGCTTGAGCTTAATGATACACGTTCTATGTATGTGTACTATGTACACTCGCTTTTAATGGTTACGGTTTGACCGTAAAGCAATTTGCCGCACCCTAAATTCTGTCAAAGTGAATTCATCTTGAACGAGGGCGATGGGCGTGGGCTGTTTATTTCATTCGAATTGACATAGCGTACTTTTTCCCTACTTTAATGTTGTAGAGTTTAGATTAACGCGGCCAGTTTTACTATGAGGCTTTTAGTAGGAAAAATAAACGTCGCGATAGAAACGATGTAGGAACGTTGCGAGTCGCGATGCTGGTTAATACTTATTATACTTGGAGGTGAAATGTGAAAGGATCGTGACTTGTATTTCTCGATAGTTACGAAAAGTGTATGTAGACGAACGTAATGTAAGTGAAGTGTAACTTTTCGGCCTAAAGTACGATACAGGAATGGGTGGTGTGGAATCAATAGATTATAAATTTGTTTTTCTCAACTTATTCGACGATAAGTAGAAATATTTTTTGAAATCGAGTGAAAAATTTGAACTTTATTTTTCAAGTGCATTGTTTTTTGATGACGTCAATATGAGCAACTGTGGGATAATAATATCAACAGTCAAAAGGGCATCAGTCTTAATGAGTATTGGTAAAATTTTCGTCACCCCTCTTACTCCGCAAAAGTAGTAAGTCCACGTGAAAATTTGGATACCTACTCATACTGACGTCGTTCAGAACCAATGATGTTTTTTATTTTCATTGGTTGTTGTTCTCAGACTCTTAACGGCTAGGAGAACCAATAAACAGAAATTTATTCAAATTTATTAATTTCTTAGTGAACAACGGAAATGGTTTAACCTGTTATAGGTCAATAAACTTTGGATAAATAGAAGCACTAGTTGGTGGTTGGTGCTTTTATGTATTAGAAGAAACAAAACTGAATATTTTTGTTCGTATATTATTAATTTTTTTCCCTCGTTAAAAAGAGATCAAATTCCAAAAGCACGCTATACTATGAAGAAAGAAGAATGTAGGAAAAATTAGCCCAACTTTTCAATTCCAAAATGAGGTATGCTCTTTGTTAACCATTTATTGTGGCCTAAACTAAAGGTGTATTACTTTAAAAAAGTACTTTGTCGACCCTGTTGTTCCTGTGGTGTGAGAAAACCTATAGTTTGAAGTAATACAACAACACAAGAATGCATCAAAGCAATAGGTTAACTAAGGGTTAACGGATTACAATAACTAAATATTTAAAAAAACTAAATAATTTAAAAATTTTTTAAGAAATTGAAGAAATATATCCAAGTGACGAAAATAAAAAAGTCATCACTTATATTTGAAGAACTTTCAAAGCAAAATATAGAAAATACTAGAAGAAAAAATAAATTTTTTTTTCACAACACTGCTATATTTCGTAACATATTAAGCTGAAAAGAACGACAATGATGTAAAAATACTAAATACCTATTTGATGAGTTTTGTATCTTAGTCAAATGTATTCATGTAACTATAGGTATATTTACTTCTATTGCATTAAAAAAGTTCATATACGTCATTTAACTGTGAGAAAATCATCTCATGAACTAAATTAGATTTCTTCTCGATTATTGACTTGAATGTAGATCGTAAAATGTTTTTTTCATAGGTATATAGAAAGACTAGAGAGATAGGTAAGAGGTACGTATTGTGGTATGAGTAAAATCGCAATAACGCGTAATCTCTCTGGCTGACGCAATTGTCTCTTCATGCGCAAATTGAGAGCGCACGTCCGAGATCACGTAATGATATTAAAATGATATCATGGTCGTCGGACTCTTGGATATCTAAAGATAAACACTGTTTAACTAAACATTCGATCCCATAAAAAAAATTAACGTTTTGAAACCCTGTCAAGAACTTGTCGTCTTGTTAGTATAATTTTTCGATGTGCCAATTTATCCCAAATTATTACCTTTCAAAATTGCAAATTTATTATTTAGTTGGCATCAGCGCTGGACATTCATAATAGTGCACGTGCAAGCTCACATACGGCTCATTACACTCACAATTTTGATTATAAAAAAGCCTACTCCCAAGCAGAGCCATCTCCATTTTATCTTGACTTTGGTCAGACCAGTTAGCTTCGCGGATTTAATACGTTAATTATAAGAAGTTATTTTTCAAAGTTTGTTCGGGTTAATAATTGCGAATAAAAGTACATTTTATTAAATCTCGTTCAATTATTTTTAACTCAAGAGTCTCATACATCAGTATGTACAGGAATAAATTGCTTCTTTCAAATAAGTATTCGGTTATTAATTTTGAATGTAAGTAGATATTTGTGAAATCAATTTCATATTGGTTTTCTTTTCTTTTATTCAATTACTTTACTTCTTTTTACTTCAAAAAACTCTTCATGGTTTGAATGATATTTCTTATTGTAATTAAATTTACGTTGACGATTTTATCCTCAAATAACGTTCTGTGTGGTCTAACCTAACCTACTACATATAACTGTTCTATGTGTACCGGCTGCTGCGAATAATACAATACATAGGACATTGAATGTCCTTACTGGCTTACTTCACAATATACATCATCATTTTGCTATAGGTTTCGTCGTAATCGCATTCGCCATACAAGTCGCGCTTATTATAACACGCTGTTTTCTTTCCTCTAAAATTTAATGATTTTGTAATAATTGTATTTTTCTTTTTTCATATTATCTGTCGCGAGCCCGGTGAAATATGTTCGACGTTATCGTAGACGAAACGCGTGCCAACACAGCGAAGGGTTCGTAAATGAACTTATGTTTTGGAAAAGTCTGACGTAATGAGGTTTCGCCGAGTCGACAAAATAACGTTATCGCAGTACGCAGACGTTACGAACGCATTGTATAGGTTTGAATATATATCCCCATTTTAGACATAATGTTTACGAAGACTGAATCTTGTGCGGGAATTTATTATGTGAAGAGGTGTGAAATTGAACTCGAGGGAGTTGATACGTGTTCTCCATTTGCGAGACAAGCGAAGGTTATTCGGTATTAGGAGGAAATATTTCAATTTTTCGAGTCGTCGAATGTTTTACAAGGTCAATAAAGCGAGATGGTGGGATGAAGGAAGTCAATTTAAGCATTTCCGATTCGCGGCGCCTATGCCGTTGGGGTAATAGGCTCGATACTTCTAAATAATTATTATTTGAAAAAGCTTTCGAAAAATTAAATTACTATCAAAATACACGTATATGGTGTGAATTCCAAAATTGATCAAAAATGGGTTAGGTAAGCAAAGTATCGTCATAATAGAGAGTTTAACTTGTTTCAGCTGTTAATTTGGTGTCCATCTGGATTACACCTTATTGTGAAAAATTAACCCCTACTCCTTCGCATCAAAATAACTTTGAGGTGCGATAATTTAAAATCTATCTATATCGCGAGTTTGAAGAATTTGTCAGTTTTTGGATGCAAAATTTAAAATTTATGCATTTCTGTCATTTTTTCCAAAAATTGAACCGCCTCTCAGAAGGGGCTTTTCAATGCTGTCTTTTGATTAGAGGGTATCTTCTGATGGAAATATTTAATTTCCTTTGACCTACATGTTTTTCATAATTTTTTCGACTTTACCCAACTTTTGAAATATTAATATTAACAACTGCAATTTTTAGTAGGGTTGCTAAAAAACAGTTTTATTTTTTTTTATTTATTTTTTCATTTTCAGTATTTAACTGTTTTAAATTTATAATGTTTCATAAATTCATAATTGAATGCGAAAAAATTAAGAACTATCGTTATTTAATTTTCACTCGAGCATTACGAGCATGGAACACCCAAGCACTCCTCCTTCATTCAATTGTCGTCAAACAACTGTCGCGAGTTGTGACCAAATTCAAATAAGTTAATTTATTCCATCCACCTTGACTGTGCTGAAATAATTCCAGTTACCATCAAAAGGTCTCTCTACTGAAGTCATATATTCACATTTAGCTATTATCCTCAACGGCCTTGACTTCTCAAGTTCTCAATTTCGAAAAGAGATCTTTATTGATTTTCTGTACACTAAAATTGTTCTATAAAATTATCAAATGTTTTTTTCAAAGGTAATTAATAGGATTGAAGTCATTTTTTCCTGTGAATTCAGGAATCTTACTAAGTTGTACCTCAAACATTTTGAAATTACAACTCATTTTTAGATTTTTAGATTTTTGGTATTAAGTTTAAGATTAATTATTTGGATATCTTGGTTAATGAAAAGGTTTTGTTAGGAGTTTTTTCTTATTGATTTTGTTTAATGATTTCAGAGATGAATGATTTAACTGTGTTGATCTGATTTTCACAAGTTCTTCAACTATAACACCCTCCCCTCTATTTATTGAAATTTTAGAATTCATTTTATTTTAACTTCATCGAACAAAAAATCAAGAACGCATCACAGTCGCCAAATTATGTAGAGCTACAATTAAGCGCAAGTAAATGTGCCAAAATAATTTGAAAATGCAAATGAATGCGCCTAAACGATTTGTAGCGCAAATCAATTTATACTAATTCAACTTTTTTTGATTCGTAATTGTATTAATACTTTTCTTGTGAAAAACATTTACTTTTTTTTTTATGAATGTCAAAAAAGATATGAATTTTAGCAATTTATCGTTTTTTTTTTTTTTTTTTTTTTGATTTCATCCTTTTTGTTTTCATTTTTGCTTTTTATTTTTATATTAAAAGTTACATTCTCGCTGTAGTTGAACAATTTTCGTTAACAATAGGTATTATCGTACTTAATAATGATTTGTTATGTTTTAAAAAAAATTGTGTTGATCTAAACGATAAAGTTTTTATTGTTTGTTCTCATCTTTGTGTTGATTCTTCTTATTTTTTTTTTTTATTGAACATATTTTCATTTCAAGTGCCTTGAACAATTTTTATCAACAGTAGAATTTATTTAGAAGGATTTGTGATGTTTGGTTATTGGGCCAAACGAGTACCTGTACCCAAATGAGCCCTAAATACAACTATACGCCGTCTTGTCCGCCATTTTGAAATTTTGTGGAACACCAGCTGACTTGTTATCATACTGTTTATGCTACAAAACAGAATCAGCTGATATTTCATATAATTCCAAAACGACGGTCAAGATGGCTTATGGTTATGCTATGGTGTATAGTTGCTTTATTGGAGTTACTTAAGCCTTCTTGAAAATCGAGCATTCGCCATTTTGATTCAAGCTTAAGAAGTCACTATGCAATATGTATTAAATTATATATACAAATTTTAGGCTTTCTACACGCATTTTGTGAGGAAATATAAGATTTAAAAAAATTTTACTCCCTTTTAAATATATTTAAGGAGCTGAAATTTGGAAGTATTGGTGTCCCAACATCACTTCATCACATGATACGAACATACAGCATTCCAAGTATTTTTGTAGTTGTTTCAGTCTCTTTTAAAATATGAGCGAGTCATTAAATCTGGACCCAATAGAGAAATAAAACCCGCAGCTTTTCATTACCACTCATATAGCAGGAGCTTTTGTCAGCAATATCAAAGGTACCATGGGTAGAGTTTTTACTGACAGAAAAAAGCAAATAAAATTAAATCCAGAAATCATTTTTTTTCTTTGACATTCCTAATACTCAAAGCCAAAATAAATTTTAAGCAAACGGAAGAGAAAATTATTACAGTTTTTAATAACTCAAATAACCTTTTTCAATTACTTTTCAATTCCTTCACTTTCTTCACTTCAATATTAAAATCGGCAAAAAACATGTTACCGCTGGCATTGGTTCGTATCATTCATTTCGATCATCTCGTCACAGTATTACCCAATACCACTCGAATTAAAAACTAAAACTTGTTTGACCAGTGATAATCATAAAATCAAACATGCCTAGCCTATTGTTACAGCAAGTAAAAAGGGATTAATTAAAGTTGCGGTGGTAATAGCGCGTCGCTATAGGGAGAACTGGCATATACCCGAGTGTAAACTGAACAAGGGTTCTATACATCTACCCTTCACTTATACCTCGGTGTGCAAAATCGAGAGGGCTGTTGGTAACTAATAAACAATGGATTAGCGAAAGTATATACGCTCTCGGATCCTCGCACACCACCCAGTGCTGTATGAGGTGTAACGTTGTAATTTAAACTTACAGCCTTATAATATACTTGGTCGTCAACGTTAATTGCATTCAGATTATTAAATGTAATCTTTCAACCTTGCAACTTGTTTCGTATTTTTACGACCTATTAATTAACCGCCTTGTTGCGATCTGGCTCGCTACTTTTTTTTTTCGGATTCGGTATTTTTACCCGCGTGATATAATACCACGCAGGAGGTCAACTCGTTTGTGTTTATTTTAAATTCCGCTATACGAGTCCGCGAATAATATCCATAGTTGTTTCATGCGTGTACCTAACAACCTAAACTGAAAGAATAAAAAAAAGTCTGTAGGAATAACGTAATAATATAATATTTTTTCCATCGATGCATTATACAAATGCTTTGAAGTTTGTTTGCTTTTTTCTCTCTCGTGTTTACAACACACATACGGCATTTAGTTTCTGTTGATTTTCACGCAACTACAAACTCACAATATACTCGTAGCTCGTATGACAAATCAAATCATCTATACATACTGACTACTGAGGTAACTTTTATTATGACATGCTGGTAATACATTAATCATACTGTGGTCGCTTATCTTATTCTTCAATCCTAAACTTTTTTCATTAATTATTTATATGAATGAGCTCTCCAAAAACTTTTTCACGCATCTACTTTCTTGAACATAATGTAGAATAGGTAAGCACAATATATTTCGAACGAAGTTGTTCCCACTGGCGAATTCGACAGTAGGCAAATGAGCAATTGTCGACTGGGCACTGACCAAAGGGACGGGCCCCACGCTGGTGAAGAAAAAGGCCAGATTAGGTTTTAAAAATGATTAAGTTTAACGTAATTACTTATTCAGATGTTCGTACGAATGTAGCCTGTTATTCAGGGTCGGATCCAGCAGGCGAGTTACCGAGAAAATCTCGGTAGACCGCGATGTATTTGGGCCGATGAGGTAAAAATTAGGCCACTTTCATTTCTAAACTTTGATAAAAAAAAACAAAAGGAATTCCATAAATCCATAATTTGAAAAATGAAAGAAAAAATTGGGCTGATAAACATTATGTGCACCGTTAAAAATGGGATTTCTCGGTGGGCCGCTAAATTTTCCTATTTCTGGATACAGACCTGCTGTTATTCTAACAAGCAAAAAAAAGTCATTCGATTTTTGGGCCTATAAAGCTCATTTACCAACCAGGCGTTTTCACAATTTTCCCTTCAATCCACAACTGGTCATTCTTTTCGTTATGTTTTCATTGACGTTCTATTTGCGTCGTCTGTTTGTTTACCAAATTGCAATGTAACAACAGCTACCGCGAAAATCGAACAATGACGCGATCACATTGGAAGGTGACCTGATAAAATGAGAATTCTCTGTAGAAATTAGCGCTAAATACGTCACCTAGAATTCACTAAAATGTATAGTCATCGATCCATAAATTGAACTCTTTATCTATAGTTTCTTACTATTCGTTGCGTTGTAAAAAAAAAACCGCTTATTGTAGATAATACGACGTGAAAATCATTTTGCCAACAGAATATGAATAAGAGAAGTTATAATGAGTACATACTATATTTATATTTATTGAAACATTTTCCCAGCATTAATAAAATACTGCGATACTTGTTTCAGTTTTGTGTCAATTGAGAGCCTATTCACCGAACTACAAAGTATACTGAAAAGAATAGAAAAAGGAATAAAATAACGAATATTGTGAATTTGGATCAATGTCTAACCTAATTACTGTGCAATCCGACTTCTATGAAAATCCAGCTTTTTGAATTTTTATTTTTCTAAGTACATCAATTTTTCATACCCAATAGCTTTAAAAACTTCCAAAGAAGAATTTAGAAGAAATAAGCAGAAGAAGATTTCATAAAATCGATTCTACTTTATATAGAAAAAAGGAAGCGCTATTTCGTTGACTACACGGATTCTAAGAAACTCGTGGTTTTCAATATTTAAATTTTTGATTTCTTCAAACCCTTGCAAAAAAAACACTACTAGTAACTATGTTAAACTAGAAGTTTTGATTACCACTAATGAGATGAAGTATTCACTTCAAGTGATAATATAGAACTTTTCGAAAAAAAACAAAAAAACAAAAATAAAACTTTCTTTACATTCACCACAGAGTATTCGTTATTGGAAAAACTTACTCTTTTACTAGTGAACCATTTCAGATAATAAAGCGAACTCTGACAAAATTGAGCTTCAAAGCACAATAAAATTCGTTGTACATAGTTGCTAAATTTTAATTTCCTACTATAATGAATTTATCGTACGCAGGGTCGGGCATGATCCGAATAAACGTGATCCGAATCATTGATTCGGATCACGAACTTTGATCCGTTCAATGATTCGAATCTATTTCGAATTAATGATTCGTGATCCGTGATCCGAATCATTAAATCGAATTGATCTGTGATCCGTGATCCGAATACTTTTTTCCTATTATCCGAATCGCGAATCAGCGAATCCTGAATTCAGAATTTCAAATTCAGAAGCCAAAAAAAAAGAAACAAACAAAGCATTCAAAGCAAGGAAAGCAACAAGTTACAAGTAAATACTAATAAGTTATCTCTCTATATATTAAAATCAAAATGCAATCGGTTTTGAGATGCGCGCGCATCCTTGTTTTGAATAGCAGGTATAAAAAGTATATAAAGGATAGCAGGTATACAAAGGAGAAAAAGGTGATAAATTTTAATAAAAGCTTTGTCTCTCTATACATCTCTCTATATATTAAAATCGAAATGAAATCGGTTTTGAGATGCGCGCGCATCCTTGTTTTGAATATCATGTATGCAAAGGGGAAAATGTGATAAATTCTAATAAAAACTTTGTACATGGACAAGAGCAAAGGTAAAGTAGTAAAATTGTTTAGAATGGCAGGTATACAAAAATATAAAGGGGGGAGTCCATCCTGAAAGGAAGAACTTTTGGTGGAGGTAACAAGTAAGAATAAATTGGGTTGTGCAGTTTGGAATGTAGCTGTGCTTGTCTGATAGAATAACTTTTTTTTCTTCATTTAATTTTTATTGCGAGCCCCGAAGGGGCGAGAAGGCACTAGTATATTTCAAATTTCAATATTCAATTCATAATTTATGTTCGGTGTCCGGTATCTGGGTCACCTATTTCATTTTTTTACTTATTTATTTTGTATGTTTAATTTTTGATTTACCCTGTTTCTCCTTAAGGTGAAAAATACAACTTTAGAGTTTAGATTTATCCTTATTGTTTACTTATGATGTTACAAAAATGTAACTTTTGAATTGAATATTCGAGCGCGAACAATTTATATACATACATCGATGTTTTAATTTTTTTCTTTTTCCCACATTATGGAAAGTATCATTTACGAGCATTTGATAGAGGAAGATGAGATAGATGAGCTTGAAAAATATGATCGTGTTCGTAGTAGTACTAGTACAACTGTAGATGTAGATGAATCAACCATTCATCGTGTTGGTAATGGTACTAGAAGTCATTCGGCGATTTCTAGTTCTAGTAATAGTACCAACAGTAGTGTGATAAGCAGCATAAAAAGAGTGAAGCAAGCCACATTAGATGTTTTTCGAAAATGTATTCCAATTCAAACTTCTACTTCTGATTTAAAATGTAAGTTGAAAATATAGAATTAGGTACCATTTTGATATTTATATCAAGTTCTTGACACATTTTCTAATTATTATTATTATTATTATTATTATTATTATTTGCATGTAGCGGATGAAGTTGTAGTAAATGTAGAAAAGGACGAGACAAATGAAAAAAACAGTTCAACTGATGATTATGTTCCTGATACTAATGGTGATCTTTTTGTTTTTGCGTATTTAAAAAATATACAATAGTAAATTTTATGTTGATGCACTTTTGTTTTTTTTGATAAAAGGTGTTATAACAATCTTAGATGGTAAATTTTTCACTATCATAAAGGAAAAAGCGTCAAAGTCGAAAAAATCAAACAGTATTTTAGTAGATGCAAAGTGTCAAAAATGTAAAGAAACAATCTCTGGTGCAAAAGATTCATCTTCAAATTTTTTAAGACACCTAAAAGTATGTACTTTTAAATGAAGTGATGTCGTACATAGTTATTTGATACATAACGTTTATTTTACATTCTATTTTACAGAATCGTCATAAAGGCGATGTGATGGCATATAATACATATAAACAAGAAAAATCTCTGGCATTAAAAAAGAATACTGATGCTGATAAAAGTAATCCTGTTACTGATTACATGCCACCCAAAGTTTGCAATTTGAAAGTCAAAACACAGAAAGAGTTTGATGTTCGATAAATCTTTTCTCGCATAATTTATACCCCTTTTCGATGTTAAATGATGAGGAATTCAAGGCTCTTTTTAATTTTAATGTCATGAGCCGCCGTACGATGATACGACGAATTCAGACAGAAGCAGAAAATTTAAAAAATGATATCATATCTGAAACAGAAAACATTGATTTTGTGGCCATTGCGACGGATGTGTGGAAATGTTCGAAAAAAGCATTTTCAGGAGTGACTCTACATTTTATAGACAGTAACCTGAAAAGAAAGAACTACATGTTGAAATGTATCCGATTAAAAGGCACAATTGATTATGTCAAAATTGCGTCCATCTTACAAGATATATTGGCTGAGTATAACATTTCAGGTAAAATAATTGCTTGTGTTATGTGTTACTTACTGGTGACTGATGATGAATCCAAAATTTCATTAAACAATTATAATATATAATTTCAGGTAAAACTATTGCATGTGTAACTGATAATGGGTCTAACTTTGTGAAGTGTTTCAAAGAGTGTGGAATTACAGAAGTGGATTCGATACTTTCTACTACTACCGAAATTTTCCAAGATGGATATATTGAACAGAACATGGAATTTCTTGACCTTTTGAGCAATTCTGAATATGGTTCCCTCATAAAAGAGTTTTCATTACCACTGTATTTAAGATGTGGTAGTCATACCATTTCATTAGTCGCAACAACTGATTATAAGAAGATTTTGACTAATGACAAAGAACTTCATCAAATTCACGAATCTGCGATCGATAAATGCAATATTTTATTTCATGCAACCCATAATCCAAAATCGTTTGAGGTAATTGTAGAAGTAACTGGTGGCAGAAGTATAAGCTATCCAACCGCTGTACGGTGGAATAGCGTATATGATAGTTTGCAGGGTGTTATGAGCTTTGATGAAAGAGTGCTGAATACCATTTTCAAAAAATTGAATAAATTTGAGAAGAGGCTATTACTTGCGGATATCTCATACATAAACTTTTATCTTGACCTCATGAAGCCATTTGCTGTGTCCATTGATCTATTACAAGCTGAAAACAACATGTTTTATAGAATATTTTTCCCCCTTATTCATCACATTTATCAAAAACTGTCTAGAAATTAAACAATGTTTTAAAAAATCTGGATCTGATAGCGTAGTCATTTCGTGGGAGTACACACACTTAACAAGATGAACTTGGATTGAAACTTGCTAATAAATTGACTCATCGACATATTTACTTTCAAAACCAAATAATGAAGGATAAATTAGCCGCCCAAATATTCAGCACTTCTGTGGGAAATGCCTTACAATATTGCCTTGAGAATCATATTGTGGGATTTGAAGGATGTGAAGCTACCATCGAATTTGTGCATCATTTTGATACTTTATTTGATATTTTGAATTCTAGAAGTATAGGTGCTGAGGGATGGAAACAAGCACTTCATTCAAATAATATAAATACTGTCCGTGCTTTTTTTGAGAAATCAAAAGATTATATTCTTAGTTTGCGAACAATGGGAGGAACTCTTGTTTATGAAACCACCTATCTATAAGTACAGCCAAGATCACCTCGAAGGGTAATTAAATTATTATTTAACCTTTATAAAAATTAAAATGAATTTTTTTCTCTATATCTTTCACATTTTCAGACCTTTTGGTTACATTCGTAGTCATGGTGGTCACAATAATAACCCGTCAGCCGAAGAATTTTAATCATCCATCAAAGATGTAAAAAATTTGAAAAATACGAGTCCTCACTCGATATTACACCCATAAGTTTATCAGGTTTGGACAAATCCGAACTCATATTAAGGGGATGCAATAATATTTACACTTTGATGAGACAATTTGAACAAGCTTGTGCGATCAAGATCTAAATATACAAAATGCATCAAACAGCAACATTGAAAATTGATGTTAAAATTAAAGTTAATTTTTGGAAATGTTTTCGATTAAATTTTTTCACATTTATAAATTTTGTTTTTATTTGTTTTTAAAATCGACACGCCTGACACCCTACGAAAGGAGTTCAGCATGAAATTACCTTAATTCAAAGCTACCTACAGATAAATTTTAATATATTTTATAACAATATCAATTTTTCATCACATCGAAAACTTTGCGAAATATAATATGCATTTCCACTTTTTACAACTCAAGAGCCAAAAGTTTGCAAAATAGATACAATGTGATTCATTTCAAACTAAAATCAAACGTAGGTGTTTATTTAGAAGTAAATCTCGCAATTTCTGCATAATTCTATAAAGCAAAAATTCGATATATAACACTATTCGACAAATGTTGGTTTTATACATATATCTTGTTTCAAAAAAGTTACTATATAATGTGATAGAGCTTTGTGAAAAACCTAATGTTCAAAGATCAAACACCTCCGAAATGTCCTTTCTACAGGTACAAAGTTTTCGATCTATTTCTACTTTTTTAAAAAAAGCTCAAGAATATCTGAATTTTTCAATTTCTTCCTAAATTTAATAACGGGCATATTATTCCCCATTGAAAATTTCACATGATTGTTTACAAAATTTTTCAGTAGGGTTACAGTCTCTTTATCTGAAACAATTTAGAAGCCGTTCTTTCATTGGATAATCAGGAGCCAGGCGACGATTCTTTGTTGGTTTTGATTACCTTGCCTCCCTGTCACCCTGATCCACATTTTCTTCATCCTTAAGGAATTCCGAAAAAAAATCGGCTGCATTTCTATGAAGATGCTATTTCGAAAATTTCAACTTTTACGAGCATATCTTCACTCTTATTTGCGGGTGGTCGTCAAGAAATATAGGTATGTATATAAACGTAGGCATAATTTTTAAATTTGCACCAAAAATGGTCTTTAAATAACACTGTTGCACCCGAAATCTACGTTCATACACCCGGAAGACCATTTTTTTATAGGAATAAGCTAGCGCAGTTAATAAACTGTCTAGAATCCTAAGACATAATGCGAATTTTACGTCAGATGCAATAATGTATATATTTTATTGCATTTATTGAGCATTTATATCTTTTTTCTTTTCTAGAGTGCACTACTGTTCAAAAAATTGTTGCTCGTATACCTATGATACTGCACAAATACTTCGATGAAATTACTATGCGAAGCGTTAAACGGCTTATACGAGTACTTATGAAGATTCATACATTGTTACATGTATATGGTCTTTGAAATACATTACATCACGCAAAATAGAATGCGGTAATGCAGTTTTTCATGAAGACCAGCGTAACACTATCCTTATTTATATATGTTGAATGTAAAGAGTGCATTTGGAGATTCTAGTATTCAACTAGGATTACATAGTTTTTATATATTACTGCACTCAAAATGGTCACACTGCTGCACCCGAAATTGATGTTCTTGCTTCTTGCATCCGTTCTAGATGAGTTAACTTTTTCTTTCCGGGCATCGACTAGGTAGTTGATGATACTGTCTTAAGTCTCTACAGGTGAATTTCACATTGAGTACAATAATGCACATATTTCACCGGACTTTTACACTATAGATATTTCATTTTTTCTTTGTAGAGTGCACTGATGATCAAAAAAAGATGTTGCTCATATGTGATGCTGCAGCGTTAAACTGCTAAATAGAATACATATATGAATTCATACATTATTGCATCCAATTTGGTCTTCAAGATGCATTAATGCATCTCATATCGAGTGCAGTAATGTAATTTTATTATGTAGGTGGGTAAAACGAACTATTGTTTTACTTTTATATTGGTTGCGTGAAGTGCATTTCAATGCCATGGTACAACAAACACATTCAAAGAACCGGTTAGAACAAAGTATTATAACTAAATATGTATAAATACCTATACTTTTAGTTTTAAGTCTGAAGCTTGAAAATATCCAAGCCTCATTCATTTTCGATCACTATTTTGACAATCGTACAATCATAATAGGTAAAAATGTCGACTAAAAAGTTGTTTGTATTTCTCATATCTCAATGACGATTAAAAATGAAATCTCAAAAACTATTCACCTTAAAATTTTTTAATTTTTCAACTTGATAATGGATTTACGAGCGTAAGTCCCATTTCTTTTTTTTTTTATAAAAAAAATCAAAAATATCGATTAAAAACATATTCAAAAGTTTTAGATTAAAATGGCTATTATGCCTTTGAATAAAGCATAGAATTATGCATGGAAAACAATATGCTCCAACCAAGTTAGATAACCAGAGTACTCTCGCCATAGCAAAAACTACTTCGAAACCATTTCATAAAAGATGTATGGGCTCAAGAAATTGGTAAGATCGTCTATGTGAATGAAGACTCTCAAAAGGCAGGCATCACAACCAAAGCCCTACAGATTAGGAAGTTAAACTATGCTCATATTCAATTACATTTACTTTGGTTTACTTTTATTTGTTCGATTTTTTGTAAACTCGGGGGGAAGCTTGAAATTGCATTTTATACAATTAAAAAAAAACAATGATAATAATAACAACAACAATTACATTGGAATTCATATTTTGTATGATTTGGACTCCTTGAATTTTTCAGCTTTATTACAAAACATACTGTGCTGATCATATTGTAAACTTTTTTTTTTCAGTGGTTACTATTGTCGAATAATGTATTCTACTGTGTCTTAAAAAACTAAAAGCAACTTTTGACTCTTGAGACAAACAGAAAAATTTGTAAAAAGATTTTTCTGCAAAAAAACAAAAAAACAAAATAAACAACTTAAGAACCAATAAAATTTTGAATTTAAAGACCCAACCCTCCCCGACCCCCCTTCCCAAATCAGGTAGGCTGTAATGACTGTAGTTTTTAAGTTGAAAATTCAGCTAAAAATTGTTGTCGTATGTGAGTTCATTTGAAAACTGCTGAACATTGATCAATCTCTATTCCAATATTTGCTGTTAAATAAATCACGATTTCTTTGAATTTATTTTAGAGTGGATGGGGGATTGTTCGCTGTCCTAAGCAAAGGCATCATGTATAGGTATAGTTGTGTGTATGATTATAATAGTTCTACGAAGCGGCAATATCATTTGTTATGTTGGTGGCATATCAACAAGAATGTGACCAAAAATGCTGGAATATTGTTAAAAAAAACATTTTACACACTAGCAACACAGACACAAGATGTTACAGAACTAGCCTCTAGATTAAAAAAATTTTTAAATGACTTGAAAAATGATTGCGATACGAAGGATTTCTATGAGTACTTCGCAAGTTTTTATGTACCCAAAGTAGAATGTTGGGCATATTGTTATCGACATCACGTAAGCTTAAATACAAACATGCAATCATGCATATTGAAAATTTCCATCGCAAAATGAAACATATTTATTTGGAGGGAATGCAGTGTTCACGCTTAGATAAAGCGATCAATGCGTTATTCGAAATTATACGAGACACAATGTATGAACGAAATATTAAAATTGCCAAGAGGAAATCTTTAGATAAAATTTTGCGCATTTAGAGTCATTCCCTCAGTGAAGAATGGAAAGGAGATTTGAAATATGCTCTGAACTTAAAAGTTTCATTCTACAACATTAGAAATATTTACAACAAATTCTTAGAGGCAGAGTGATTTTGTTGGCTTATAAAAATCTAAATTCGTTGAGTATCCAACACTGATCTCAATTAGTTCATTACACGATTGATCGAGAGCTGGGTAAAAATTTTAAATTAAGCCCAACCCAATTATTGGAATTCAAGTGAGAAAAAAAAATCAAAAATAATTTCCTTTTCCGCATTTATTTATTTTTTCATGTTATTGTTTTTAATGTTTACGTATCACATAGCTTTTTAACAGCTCGATTTGCGGCTATAGCTGCAGAAATAAAAGAATTGTTTCCCAATGAAGAGGAAAGCATTTATTATTTATTATTAAATTTAAAGTAATAACGGTAGATAAAAGCTCTCATACGCATAAATTAAGGGAAGCGAAGCCTGATGAGGTAGTTGAATACCTCAGGTCACGTTCAGAAGTTGAATTATACCTAATAGCAAGATATGCAAATATGCCATTGTCGAAACTTGAGAATATAATAAACTTTAATAACTTTTTTAGATATAAAGAAGAATTCAACTTTAACCTCAACTCTAAATTTTAATTTTTTTTTAGTTGAATTAACACTTATTTTTGTTTTGAAAGATTAAAACTTGCTTTATGACGTCATTATTCAGCGTTATTGCTATGACTATTCGTCACCATCGTCGCAGAGCAATAATTATGTGTGTGTTGATGGGTTAAGCCGATAAAAGAAGAGTTGATAAGGCTTTTGTTATGCTCTTTGCTACACTGATTTTTTTCTGAAGAGAAGACAAAATTATTGTTTTAAATGTTATTTAGTTTTATTCTGCTTCCTTCTGCAGTGGAAAAACGGAAAAAATAATTCGTTGGCTTAAAGCAGAACCCCAGTATGTCCAAAAAAATGGATTTTGGGGTTTTGGTTGATCTGGATAGTAGATAGCATCTTCTACCAGATTTTTGTAATAAATTTTTACGAAACTATCCAGTAATATTTATAAATCATTGGAAAAAAAGTAGTATGTCTGGAGCGGGCAAATTTTTTGGCGCCAAATTGTAGCATGTCCAATAGTAAAATGCGTAATTGTTGTATGTCCATTGCAGCTTCATTCTAATAATATTATAGTTTTATTTAATATGCAAAATTTTTCCATGTGGTCTTTCTTTTTGTGGTGGGTATATTATTTATTCATCATCATGTGAAAATAAATTCTTATTGGTGAATTTTAAAATTTATATCGACTCAAGCGTTACAACGTTTCATGGCAAAATGAATCCAACACTCTAGCTGGTTCCAACGAGTGTAATAAAGAAGTATTTGCTTTATCAGGTAAATGTAATTTTGATCAATTATTTGATATACAAGTAGTAGGTTAGCTTTACTTCATAATTAATTTTGGAGTAATTATTATTTGCGGAACATTTCGACGGCTTCGTTGATGTTATCTATGTTGATTCAGAGGATCTACTATTTCAGGATTGTGGTCAAAATATTGTTCAAATTATACTTGATTCTGGTGAACAGGGTATGATTACTGCTAATATTCAACAAATAATTAATAATTACCGCCTCGCTCGTTATTTACATGAACAGCAGGAACGAGCAACCACAACGATGAGGATCAAATTGTTTCAAATTTTATCGAAATTGATGATGAAGAGCAGGCTAACGTGCTTACAATACCAGCAGTTGAAGCGAATTACCATCCCTCACATAAATACAATTGATGTGAAGTATATGGAATCTGGCCACTCTTATCTAGAGTGTGACAGTATTCACTCCTTCATTGAAAGGAAGAAGAAAAATCTAAAAATTTACTCAACACAAAAATTAGGAATGCAAATCCAAACTGCAAGAATAAACCATAAACGATTTAATACTCGAATTATTGACTATTGTGAATTTTTTAATTCGAAGAAGGTATCGACTAGTATCATAAATAACGCGAATATTGACACTGAAGGCGAAAATGTGCAATGGCTAAAAATAAAAATGATGAGATTTGAGAAGGGTTGTAATGAAGTTCTTTTTAAATATAATTATGAAGATGATTTCTTGAAGTTGCAATTTCAGATTCCCCAGAAGACTCCTGCACGAAAGTCTAAGAAAAAGAAAGATGTACTAGTTCACATCAATCCCTGTTTCTAACTTGGAGTTAATAGAGCTACCAAAGCTATATGACTCAAGAAGATCAATATCATCCAAAAAAAAAGGGATTTATTAGGGATGTTAAGACACAAAATTATTCTAGAAACTGATACCAAATTTTACCAAAATATGCCTTCTGTAGAATCTTCAACCTCAACTAAAGAAAATAAAAAGAAGTCCAGCCCTGATGATGATATCGAGTGCCCACAGGATGAATTTGCTACTGTGGACGATTATATAGAATATAATTTTGATTTTTAATTTTAATGATTAGGTTAATGATCAATATTATTTAGTCTTTATTATTTTGAAATAAAAAATTTTAATGATTAGGTTAATGATCGATATTATTTAATCTTTATTATTTTGAAATATACGATTATATAGAATATAATTTTGATTTCGAATTTTAATTTTAATTCTAATAATTATGTTAAGGATCAATATTGTTTAGTCTTTATTAAAATTATGAGTACTACAGCATTCCTACTACCCATAATGAAAATATTATTTTTCTATTTTCATTTCATTTTATTATTATTTTTTTTAATAAAAAATAACGCGATTGATGTAACTGTAGTACCTACATTGTATTAATATATAATTTTTCTAACTTGATTTCCCTCGATTTCTTAATAAAATAAAAATGACTTTTATTGCTTTTTATTATTTTCCCTTAAGAAATTCATTTTCTTTCATTTCCGGCTTGACAACATTATTTTTTATTTGTTTAAATTTCAAAATTCTATTCTAATCTAAATTCAATATTTTAATCACAAAAAAAAAAAAAAAAAAAAAAAACTAAAAATTAACAGCTTTTCTGGCTGTTTGTATATCTTTACTTCAAGGATCATTATCAATTTTTTAGAACAACTTTATGAAATCATTTCATTTCATTTTATTTTATTTTATTTTATTGAGTAAACGTGGTCAAAATCTTCATGATCGATAATGTGTATACAAATTGTCAATATCACTGGATTGGAAATCTTTTTATACTAATTCTATAGCAGCTGGTGAAGCACCTATATGGTAATATATATCTTTCCATTTCGTAGTATCTTTTCTGGTGGGAAAACATGACTGCTTTTGTATATAATTCCTCTAGATAAATCTAGCTGTTGGTTACGAATTTCAATGGACTGATGTGGAATCGATAACACTTTGTCTTGTAATTTAGTCTTCAGTAAAGCTTCAATTAATTCATTTCTCATCATTATGAGTAAATTTAAGAAGAAGTTTCTGAAGAATTTAAGTTCTTAAGTTATATGCATAGATGGTACTCATGGTACCAACCAATATTAATTTCAATTATATACATTATTAATATTAGATGAGTGGGGTGAAAGCTTTCCAGCTACATTTTGTATCTCAAATAGAGAAGATGAATGTTCGCTATGTTTATAGCATGTCCATAAAAACTGGATAAGTAGTCAGAAAAAAAATGAAAAATTGGGAAAAAAAGAAAAGACATACTTAAATCTCTAAGAAATATCGCAGAAGAACTTCATAGAGAAGCGTTTACTAAAGAATTTGGGAAAAACCCAACAGACTTAGAAAATGATCCAGATACGAATGAATTTGGAAAATACCTACGCGAACATTATTTCAATATAAAAGAAAGTTAGGGGAGGTGCTAAAGACTTAATATTCTAATTAATACCAATATGGGCCTAGAGGCATTCCACGGATCTTTATAATATAATTAGTTAGATAGTGAAAAATATTTTCGAATCGACTGAACAGTACATGAATTACTTTCCATCATAAGAGATATAGTTTCAACGAATTGGAAAAATAGCGAAGAGGAAATCTTATAAAAACCAATACTATTAAAGAGACCCATATCAAGAGTTCAAAAATCCAACAACTTCTAGGACATCCAGGAAATATAACAAGAGAAGTTTACATCATTGCAAAGAAAAAATTTGAGTGCTTGGGGTTCTCGAATCTTCAGGCGAAAAGGAATAACGATGAATTTGATAACCATAACTATGAAAGCTATTGTTTTGACCCAAATATTCACAAATATTCAAGAACTTCTAGAGCTTTTTATGAATTGATACGCAGAATAGTGAATTCGATGAACATTATGAAAATACTTGAGGAAAATAAAGACAAAAATAGAGTCACATTACTTGAAAAGCCGTGCAAAAAAGGAAACCAGTGAAGCCTTAAACGTCGTATGAATTAGTGTTTAAAGAGAAAATAAATGGTTTTACTCTTAATTTATTTCATGTAATTTCGCCTGATAAAAGGTTTTGCAAAGTTTAATACAAATTTATTTCCGTGAAGGAGAAAATTTTGCATAGCCACAGAAAATGACCAATTTTATTTATTTACTTATTTATTTATTTATTTAAAGAATTCATTTCAGTTTTATTTTAAAAACATTCAAATTCAAGTTCAGTTCAAAAAAGTTCAGATTTATTAACTGAATAACTAATGGGTGAGTTGAGTTCAATACGACGCACCAAAATGAGGTAGAAAAGTCAAATAAATGACATAGGTCTAGAGCAAGTAACATCATAGAAAATAATGAAGTAGAACCCGAAGTGCGTATCGCATTCTTAAATGTACTTTCGACACAAAGGGTAAACTTAGCTAAGTTCCTTATAATGGTTTGCGTTACGTCGTTAAAACTACCGTAAATGAGATACTTCTAATTTACAACGTCCAGACTAATTAGCATAATGTAAAATACACAACAGGCTTTAAATCGCTTTCACTGCCGTATCCTTACGTAGTAACTACATGGCGTACGTATACGTTTACGGTAACTTCTAATATTTGTTTAAATTAAAACCAAATGTAAATCGTTTCTCCCCATTTCCACATATAATTATTTCGCGATTTCAGCAGTATTGTTATCGAAAACATCACCGAACGATGAAAAAATAGGTCCCACTATGGCGCTAATTGCACATCATTACGCATCGTAACCTATAGGTACGCAATTTAAGCGCTTTTAATAGACTCGCACTTGACCCGCAAAACGATTAATTAAAAACCATCTGCTCGAAATTTACATTCTTCAAGGATACCATACCAGTATTACAGCGATAAAATTTAATTAAAAAATTATCCTAATATTCGACGCCTATTGGTGTTTCGTAGGGCGACTCGAAGAACCAGCGTGAAATTAAATCGTTTCGCATCCAAGGAGAGAAATTGTAACAAGGAAAATCGAGTCTTCTAGGCTACAACCTCATCCGCCTCGTACCTCGTAAAACCTGGTGTACGAATAAATCGGCGAACGGGTGCTAGTTTCATAAATGTTCACGAACGAAAACCAAATACATTATATGAGAGGAAGGATGAATACAACAAACGGGTTTTTACTACACCCTATGGTTGGATCCCGGATGACATTTGCATCGTAATTGATTATATTTTAGGTTTCATTTTGAACTCATTGTTTGCGACTATAATAGGTTTCGCGATGCGACGCAGCGCGGAAACCTATACAAGCGTATTTTCGGCATTTCGAATCGATGTACTCGGCCTAGTTGTGAAGAGGTTACGGCGAAGCGCGTTCGAAAGGAATGAATGACGTTTAAACGCTAGATTAGCCTTTTATAAATATTATAGTTATGGTAGAAAATCTTTTTAAATGAATCATCCTATCAACCTTTTCGCCTAGTTCGCTTAGTAAAGAAGATAGGCCTATAGTAGATAGTATTTCATTAGAACGAATGTTAATATTAGGCTGCGAAGTACAACTTCTTTCCTTCATTATCAGTCTTAGAATTCTAAATTGCTGCACTTGGAAAATTGAATAAAAAATCAGAGTAAGATCAACTACTCATAATATGGGAGCTTTGATCAAGTCTAAACATTAATTAGTTATTTTGAATTTTTTGCGTAATATGACTGAATCGATCACTGGTTGTTATTTTAACCATCAATCAGAGATGAGTCTTCTCAATTATCTAAACAGTATGTAAACTATGTAAACAATTCAAAATTTTCTAGATTTTTGTTCATTTCAATTTTCAAATGTGTGGCTAGGCTTTTCATTGGTATTAAATAATGACCCAACAATTGGAAATAAGAAGTGCCACCATGCATTTTGTAAGGTATGCAAAACTGTTCTCCAAAGTAACTGAGAAATTTTTTGCCTTATGAGTTTAAAAAAGATTCTTATTTTTCTCTTATTACCAAACAATAGGTAAATATTAACGGAATGGCTGACTGACTAACTAACCAGTGCATAAACGAATTTTACGATTTCTCAAATGATAATAATACTTGTTGAAAATTTAGAAGTAGTCAATCGAGATGATGGCTAGTACAATTTTAAATTTTTTCACAATACGTTTCACTTTACAGCTTATATAAAAAATAATCATTTTAGAATCGCCTTATGTTCTTTTGGATCATGTACTTGACTCAATTCCTACACTTTGCGAGAATTTGGAAGCAGTCAATCAAGATGATGGTTAATACACTTTTAAATACGTTTCAATTTTATAGCTTATATAAAAAATTATACTTTTAAAATCACCTTGATGTTGTTTTGGATCACGTATTGACTTTTACACTTTATGAGAATTTGGAAGCAGTTAATCAAAATGATGGTTAATATGCTTCCAAACTTTTTACAATGCGTTTTACTTTTCCAGCTTATAATTATAAGAAATATTCGTCATTTCAGAATCGCATGATGCTATTTTGAATCACACATCTTGACTCAACTCTATCTTCATTACCTGATATTTAGGATGAAATCAACCCTCTACCAAGGAAGTGAAGAAGAGAAGTTAAAAATGCAGTAATTACAGAAAAATTCAAGTCGAGGTACGAATTCACTTATGAAGCTTTCATTAAATGGCAGACAAACAACGATGCCTCGATTGTGTTCACTCAAAATACAATGCTTGCCTACTTTCAACTTTCATCTAGAATAAAATCGCCAAATACCTTATAGAGCACATATTCTATACCTAAGTCAATGATAAAGTTGAAGTATCAAATAAAAATTATAAAATACACAAATCTTTTCGCTTTTCTGAAATCGAAATGAAAAAACTATACTGTTTGTCTTCAGTGATACTGAAATAAGCATACTTCTTCAACAGGCTCCAGACGACGTGTATGTAGCGGCTAAAGTATATACTTAAGTTGAATTAAATCATTCATTTATTCTTTGATTTAATAAATATTGATCTTTTTTCATTCTGTTTAGGTAATTTTAATCTTTGGAATAATGGGGGCATACTGTACAGATGAGTTAGTAAATATAAAAACAAGATACCTCGTTGAGCATGGAAAAATGTTTCTTGTAACAATTTCAACATCTAAAACATTTGTGAAACATTCATTTACAATTAGTGACGAATACTACCTCATTGCAGACAAATACAGAAAGTTGAGACCAGCAAATATGGGATCAAATCGTTTTCTTGTGCAATACCACAACGGTAAATGTTCATCACAAGTCATTGGAAAGAATAAATTTTCGCATACGCCTACAGATATTGTTGCTTATTTTAATTTGGATCAACTATAGAGCAGATACCTACTACATAGTACTTTTTAAAAAGTTGTCCAAAAATACTATTTTCTTTCCTTTTTTGTTATATCTAGGACATTGTTTTAGAAGAATGTCGACTAGTTACTTGCCAATGCAGGCACTGATCTAGCGACGATAAAAAGACACAGATCTGTTGTGGAAGGCTACATAGAAGATAGCGTAAAATATCAATAAAATATGAAAAAACTCATCAAATCAAACTTGAATTTGCCGAATCTCACTGCAACTCTAGCCACCTTTGTAAGTCGCTGGTAAAACAAGCTAACAATGCTGTTTTTTTTTAAGTATCGAATGAATCTGAGTTCAACGAGCCAAATCGTGGCTAAACTCCAACTACCTCGCCTGATTCACCGATAGAATGAGAAATTCTAATAAACACTAATACTAGTTTTGTTTCTTCCAAAACATCAAACGATAACATCATATTTGATGGTATATTACCAATGATTACGATGTCCTCTAGTCAGGACCACAATACATTAAACGAGAACACATTGGAGCAAGATGATCGTCAAAACCTTAATCTTGTATCTCAACCAAATCATCGTCAAGCTCAAATAGTAAAATTTCAGCAACGTTTAAAAACATCACACAATTTGTAGTAGATCTACAAAATTATTGCTGTTTAATGCAGCTCAATAGCCGTGATTGAAAATGAAAACTGAAACTGAAACTGAAAAAAATTAAGTACTCAAACTGGAACTGAAAAAATTTAAAACTGAAACTGAAATTAATATTTTTTCAGTTTTCCATCACTAATCGTTCGATCTTTATAACAACTATGTTGAATTCATACATCAAACACTCAAAAAAGCTAAAAAAATACGAGGTTTTCCATAAGAAATGATTCTACATACGGGGTTGAAGTCATAAAAATTAAATTCAAAAATTCACATTTAGCCATTCTACCCTTGACGACCTCAACTTCTCAAGTTCTCAAAAATTTAAAACATTTGAAAATGGAAATTTGAAAAAAATTTTCGAAATCTAGAAGATGTCTTCACATTAATCTTTCGATTAACCAGTAGTACTGTGATATGTGTGAAATGACGGAAAAAGCTAACATGGTTCAGTGCAAAAAATGTAAAACATAGTGTCACAACAAAATGTGTCCAAGTATGCCAACAATTTGTATGCTTTAAATATAAATTTTAGGCAAAATACCAGTGTTGGCAAAGTTCCAAAAAAAAATGAACGAGTTCAAGTTCCGTTCATTTGAAAATGAACGAGTTCCAGTCTAAGTTCATAGGAAAATGAACTAGTTCCAGTTCTAGTTCATTGGAAAATGAACGAGTTCCAATTCTAGTTCATTTCAAAATGAACGAGTTCCGTTCACGTTCACTCGAATGGTGAACGAGTTCCGTTCACGTTCATTTAAATATGAACGAGTTCCGGGAACTACCAAGTTCCTGAACTTAGTTCACGGGAACTTTGCCATCACTGGATGCCAGGATGCCACCATAAACACTTACACAATCATACACCAACACTACTAGTCGAAACTTGAAACATATACAAAAATGTTTAATTTACCATGTTACTTGTTTTTACTTTTCAAGTTCCTTTCAGTTCATCAGAGGTGAACGAGTTCAGTTCACGTTCACTGGAATGATGAACGAGTTCCATTTACGTTCATTCGAATGATGAACGAGTTTCGTTCACGTTCACTCGAATGGTGAACGAGTTCCGTTCACGTTCATTTAAATATGAACGAGTTCCGGGAACTACCAAGTTCCTGAACTTAGTTCACGGGAACTTTGCCATCACTGCAAAATACTAATTCAAAATTTTTACTAACGTTCATTTTTGTTGCACTTTTTTGATTCTTCATAATAAAATTTTTTCATTTTGAGGACCTTCATGTATTTTGTAGGTATCTTGAACTCGAATTTCTTAAGTAAATTAAGTATGTTGATTACTGGTTACGAAAAATCGATTATTGATATGTGATGTATGGATTATTGGTAAAAGTGATATTTTTGGACTTTTGGGAAAAATTAATGATTGTAGTACATATATAAACAGTAAAAAAGCACGTCAAACTTTCAAAATGGTGTATCTTGAAAACAGGGGGTTTTTGGACATACTTTACATTGCAGCTTAACTAACAAATAGTGGTTGTGTATGATGAAGAGAATCCTGAAAATAGGGATTTTCATGTTTGAAATATACCTCGTCTATCATTTGCGCCTTAACATCGAAGTTCAGCTTCCATATGTGATACCAACAATGTCTATTTAAAAAAATGCTTCGCTGCTGCTTGACCTTTTCATATGTAAATTACCCATCAGCGTGAACTCATTAATTTGGACGTGAAGCTGCTACGTAATGCGTTCTTATAGCATTCATCCGTCATAGGCTACTCGCGGCACTCTAGCGTTTAGCGTACACCTCTATCGACTCTCAACAGTTAACACACACACCGCGCCAACATCAAATCACCGTACCAACCTCGACGCGTATTAAGTCACCATCATCGTCACAGATAGCGCCACATCACAAAAACCTTGAAAAATAGAAATCGACCGTCCACGTTAATTGAAATATACGACGTAATCGACTCACATTTCTATACTATGCCAATCGAGTAGTTGAGAAATTTAAATAAATTACACGACGAAATTTATGAATTACTACCTCGCCAAAAACGCTTAATTGATCCTAGCTAACAATGGCGAAATTAAAAATATAAGCTCGTTTATGTCAAATCATCCATAACTAAACGATCAACGTCATCGGTACCTTTAATTTATGTACATCAAGTACAAGTTTTCGCATAAATGGGTTTGTTAATGAAGCCCTTGTTATTTACTTCACTTGATGTGCTGACGAACTAGTATACTGATGTGTTGGAAAACATTAAACGTTGAACGCTTTATTTATTACCAGCCTAAAAATAAACCTAATGGATTCTTCAAACAATATACCTACACTAGTCACTAGAAATGCTAAATACCGCACGTACAGTGAATTCAACCAGCAGCGTTTCAATGAAACGCTTCATTGGAAGAGAAAACTACGTCAAGCTAACAACGTCGTTGCGATGTTGCCAAATTATACAGTTCTCTACATAGTGCTGCCATATAAGAGGAACATCGTCACGCTTTATGTCGAAATATCTCATCGTTTAGGCATTGGGTACCTACTGCTTAAAATTTGGCATAATTTGGCTTAATCTACATGAGAAAATTTTGCCTATCTGATGGTTACAACTTCTGGATGAGAAGTTGATTATTTAGCGTAATTTTTCCATCATCTGTAATGTTAGGCGTGTGATACAGGCCTAGTTGTTCTCATCTACGAACAGATTTTGACAAAACAGAGCGGTTTAGGTTTCTGGTAAATTACAACAATTTTATCAAATAAATTAGTGATAATGAATGGCAAAAATTTCGCTGACTTTATTGAGTAAAAATTTTTGTTAAAATTTCGATACGTGAAAAATTATGAGGGTGCTTCCAATTCTAATAGATAAAGAAAGAGAATACAGCTGAAATGAAGCAATGTATGAACGTAATCTAGGTTTATAATATAAAGAATGGCATAGTTTCTTAAATGTTCTAGTAACTTAGAATATTAGTCTGAGGGAATCTGTTACTGCGTTATGGTTAACTAGGCGGAAGTCCACAAGTTTATTCATTTGTTTATTTAGATAGAGCCAGTAGCATACACAGAGTGATTATTTGATTCGAGCACCTCAAGCGCAAAAATCTTTCCCTCCCAGAAATAAATAGTGTTTAACTATAAATAATGACTGTATCGTAAAATGTGTGGGCAATACAAATACAGAAAATACTGATAATGCGGGTGGAACGAATAATTTTGATCTTCAAATTGAAAATGGTTTGTTTATCACTTAAAATTTGAATATAATTATTTACTTTATACAGTGTTTAACTATAAATAATGACTGTATCGTAGAATGTGTGTAAAATGCAAAAACGGAAAATACTGATAATGCGGGTGGAACGAATAATTTTGATCTTCAAATTGAAAATGGTTGGTACATCATTTAAAATTTGAATATATTTACTTTATACAGCGTTTAACTATAAATAATGACTGTATCGTAGAATGCGTGGACAATACAGAAACGGAAAATTCTGATAATGCGGGTGGAACGAATAATTTTGATCCTCAAATTAAAAATGGTTTGTATAATTATTTAAACCCTTGTCCTCACATATTTATCATTATTATGCTAAAATAATACGTTTATTACAGATACTATAGATAGCGATGAAGAGTTTGGTCATCCACCATCTAGGAAGAAGCCGCAAAGCTCAACCAGACAAGTGGGTAAAAAATATTCAGAAAGCCAAACGCGGTTAGCTGGGCAAACGTACATTAGTAAAAATAAAATTCGGCATGCGAAAATACGAGAGTATTTAAACTGCGATTGCAAATACAAGTGTACTTCCAAAATTGATAACTCAGCACACGAACTTCATTTTAGACCATATTACAGTCTCAAAGATGTCAAACAGCAAAAGGCTTATGCTTTAGTAGATGAACTGGAAGTTCAAAGAAGACGAGTTGAGACTGGGAGTGCAGAAAATTCTCGGACTAATTCACGATATTATTACTTAATGAATGGCAAGGAACGTTATCGAGTTTGTTTGCCATTTTTTCCATCAGCGTTTTAAATTTCCCACAAAGTAATATCAAACGCATTGAAATCAAAAAATTGAGAAGGCGTATATGTTGGGGAACATAAACATACAGGAAAAGTTCCTATAAATCAAACGCCACCGCGCGATGAAAACCACGTTATTCACCACATAAAATCATTTCCAAAAGTTCCATCCCATTACACGAGAAAGGATACCACACGGCACTATCTTTACCCTGATCTAAATATCACAAAAATGTACCAGTTGTACTGTGAACAGTACTGTGTGAAAAACAAAATTTCTCCCGTGAAAGAGCATGTAGGTATATAGAAGAATTTTCAATTCTTTTGAACCAACAATGACCTTCCATCACCCTAGAAAGGACATTTGTACAACTTATAAAAAATATTTTAATACTGATGCTAAAGAAATAAGTGATAGTTTTGAAGTAGAATGGAATGCACATAATTTACGTAAAGAAATGTCACTCAAATCGAAGTGTAGAGTGGAAAGTTCTGTCGAATTCAGACACTGAGTGTAAAGGATAGGTACCTATCTATCGGGGTTCATACAAAGGAAATTAAAGATAAATATTCGAGTAAAATTCAAATGACAACATTGTTTAGGAAAGAAAAAATGGGGATTTCCAAAGATAGCGTTGGTCCTGGCAGGGAACTGGGTGAAAAGTCGGGGTTCAGTGCAGCACCAGCAACGGAAGAGACACGTTGACGTGTTTTCTTTTAATTCGCAATAAGATAGTTGTATGTTACCGTGCTAAGTGGCACGAATTATCGGCTTTACACTTCTTTTCCTATTGAAACGTGACGTATTGTGGGGACGACTCGGCTGCAACTGAAGTTTCGCGCCCATCAATCTGGAGCTACCCGCGATGACGGAGAGTCGAAGTAAAAATTACCAACGCCGCCGGATCACCATTGCAAAAACAACGTCGCTGGATCACCATTGTGCGTTAATCGACTCAGCGCTGTTTTATTTATTTTAAATGTTACCGAGATTTTTTTTCTTTTTTATGTATTTGATTTGCTATTAGTAACCCCCTCCCCAGCCCGTCCTATATACATATATATATATATATTTGTTTGTCTAGTCATTTTTTTTGTGCCTTGTCGATGCATTTTTTTAAAAATTATTTTGTATGCGTAAAATTGCCCGACCAAATAAATTAACGTGTCTAATACAAAAATCACGTCTCGCGTACATTATTGTGTGCGGTGGTAAGCCGACGCTACAGAAGACAGCTGATATTGAAAAAAGTAAGTTCCTTACAATGTTCAAACTAGATGTACATACCATCCAACGTCCCTTTACCAGAGATCAGATGGTAATCCCAAAATCGGCCTTTCAAAAAGCACATAATCTGATTGGCGTTCCGAGATTTGACGTCACCTGGCGGTGTTAATAACGTGCGCTGCATTTATTTTAAACGATAAGTTCATATTTTTTGATAGTTTTTAGGATTTTTCCAAACTTCTTCGAAAACCACTCCATTTAGAGCTGGTTAATATTGATAGTTTTGGACTATCGATATTTAGAATATCGGGCAACAAACTATCGATAGTTGAATATCGAACTGATTAAACTATCAGATAGTTTATCAAAATTTTTATTTCTTTCCTTTTTCCTGCTGTTTTTTTGGTTTTCCTTCCACTAAGCATTGAAATTTCGTTATTTGTTTTTGTTGAATGTTCGAACTTCAAATGCTGATAAAATGATGATTGTAAAAAATATAGAGATCACGTTTTCGTCATTTTTATAAAAATTAAAGAATAAAATCATAAAATGTCAACGTCAAGTAATAGAAATTCAAGTTCAACATTATCGAGATGGCTGACAAACACAACGAATTCGATAAAAAGAATTAAGTGAATAAATAATTGAATGGCAACTAGTAAATATTTTATAATCAAGTTCAAATTTATCTACAATTTTCATTTTTGAATTGTTTTAGAAAAAGCAATAAAGTCATCATCTTCCTTAGAATAAGAAGCAGGAACATCATCAGTTAAACCTAAGAAGAAAAAACATTCAATTTCTGTTAGTTCTAGATGTGTGAGCATATTTTTTCATGAATTTATGTTTATGATTTATGACCATGGTAGAGTTTAATTTTTAAATAGGTACTTGAATAAAAAATCGTAAAGAAAAAAGTAGTATGTCTGTAAAAATGAAAAAAACCAGAGATGTTGACCATAACCATACCCATAACGTGGAATTTTTTTTCATTTTTTCAGGTTTTCAAAGGTTTTCTCAACTTTTTCCATTTTTATATGTTTAGTATTTTTTTGGTCATTATAAGCCCTTCTGCGTGTGAATTACCCGTAATAACTAATTTATTATTTTATTAACATCGCAAGTTTTGGTATTAGTATATGAACCTATATTATAAGAACCTTGACTTGACTTAATTTTGATCATTGTTCCTTCTTGTGGAGAAGATATAGATTGGAATTTAATAAAAGAATAATTTAATGAATTTTTAGAAGATTAGAACCGGTGAATATTCAACGACTCGACGACGACGTAAGTGATTTAAAATTTTTTATTGGGTAAATAATTCTTGATTTTTTTCACCTTTGAATGCGTGTAATACATAGTATTGGAATTGGAATCTTTAGTTTCTTCAATTCTTTCAGTTTGAGTTTTATTTTATGCTTCATGTGTTTAACGCATTTGACTTCACTTATTTGACGCTTTTTGCAAACTTTTACTCGTCACTCTTGACAACTTGGCATTTTTATTGCTAAGTATAATTCAGCGAGTCTCATCAGTTAGTCAATTGATTCACAATAGATACACGCATTGATGAAAGAAACGAGATTCCAACTCAAATAGAAAGATACCACTCAGTGACGCCCTTAAATCACCACGAAGTATTTCAACTTTCATTATAACTACGTAGACGTACCAATGAACTATTTTTCATATGTTGTGTAAGTAGACAATCTACTTATGAATTTCTTATTTCATAAGTAAAATTATGTATGTAACTTTATCGTAGTTTTGAATCATGTGGCATAGTTTGAAAACTAACACTTTCTATAGAGTAGATGCTTTTACATCTTGATGAAAAGAAAAAAAAATAATAAAGGAGCCTAGAGTTTGATTATAATCGCCAGCTTGCCAGCTACTTATAGCAGATTTTTTAAAGCATATTTTTGCGAATGATTCGCTATGAAATCGCAGACCGTCGCAATTTGGTTGCGAGTATTACGCGAACTCAACTGCTATAACGCGCATGCGTGATGTAGCGTTGACCACACTCGTTTAGCTTATTCTTCTTCCTCTTTCTTTTCTCCGCGGGTGTGTATTTACGTGTTATCATTTTTCTTTTGATCTCTTCCATCCCTGCGCTGCGCTAGTGTCTCTGGTAACGGCAAAAATTTTTTCATCTGTTCTTTATGCGTGGTTGTGTCCTTTTGACCTTGCTGAGGTTTCTCCAGAAGAATTTTACTGTTGCGTACATCGTCTTATAAGTAGTACCCAATTGAATGCATAGATGATACGTGTTTATATGTATATCTTGTTATGTCATTGTCTGAAGAAGAACCTACTTGCATAAACAAGGAATGTGAATCGTGCATGGAAAGATTATATTTCTTTTACCGAAAAAATTTAAAAAACTGGAAATCGAAGAAGCAGAAGTAAAACTTTATATTAAATTGAAATGAAATTGAGTTGTATTGTTTAATTTGCGGTTATAGTGCATAATGATAAGGTTCTTCTGTGACATAATGGAGTAAAAATTCATATTTTATATCTTTTGTTTTGTGCTTTCCTATTTTTTTTAATATTATTATTTCTGTCTGCTTTAGATGAATTAAAAATTGACTGGTTAATCGCCAGCGAAACGTGCTTTTGTAGATTTGGCAAATTCTACATATTTTCCCATTAACGATTCGTTGAAGATAAAATCTTGCGATTCGCCATAAACTCGTCAAATAATAAGTGACGAATTTGTGACGAATCGTCAACGAAAAGATGGCCTTTGAGATTCCTACTTCGGCAAATATCTTAACGAATCGTCAATGAAAAAATATGACGAATTCGCCAGAAAAAATGTCTCAAAAACACGCATTTTCAGTTGGCAATTCGCCAGTCGATAATACTTTTGTTTAATAATACTAATAAATACCTAATATTTTTTGCATCGTATCAGTAATTTATCAATGTTTTCTATATACCAGCAATATTATAAATTATTATTTTCTACATCTTCAAATGTTACAAAATTTTTCAGTTTGAAAGCATGAAACTATAAGTAAAATCAATCTAAGCGCCAAAGTGAAAATTTTTGTTTTGTAAAATAACACTAAGCGACAGACTTCTCCAGATAAAATGAATGCATTTAATGTTGCACTGCTTTTTAGAACGCAGATTTTAGTGTCATCTGATAGAGAAGTGTTGCCATAATCGAAAAACATTTACAGCATAGAGAAATTAATATTTGTTGAATTAAGGTAGCATTCCAAACTTCATAGCCAGTTATCTCAAAACTACATTGTGTCGCTTGGGCGCTTTTTACTTAACGCAGATACATAATTTTCTTATTTCAATACAGCACAGTCATCCAACTGGAAAATCCATAAGATTTCCACTGGGTACTATTACTAAAAATTACTCAGAATGCAAACTCATTGGCAAAAAAAAACTTAGATGATGAGAAAGGTGAGGTGAGATTAAAAAAAGGTGATTTGATCTTTGAAGATTTCTATTTTCAAATTCGAGTATTAAATTGGTTCTTCAAATCAAAATTTTCTCAATAGGTCATGAAACGTTTAAAGAAAAAGCTTTTATTGTTGATGTAAATTCTGATGCGCTCGAAAATATTGTTTACCACTTTACATTCATTGTTACAACAAAACACTCTCATCCTGTTTGGACCACTTTCATGAATCAATAACTGCATTCTAAAATGAGAGAAGAAATTGAAAACCACGTCAACAGTGGTAATACTAATATTCAAACCATCAAAACACTATTAAATGAGTGGACAAAGAAAACGTCGGTAATGAGGTAGGTATGTTCTTCTCTTCGAGCATTCCATCCAAAGAGAAAAATTATTAGGAATTACGTTTTAAAGTATATCTTTGCTTTACAATACAAGATGGATTCGTATAAAAAAGAATTCTCAGAAAATAAGTACTTTTATTGCAGTGCTGGCGATAAACGGAAGGAGAGAAAGCAATGCTTATATGGGCGCCGAAGACTGGGGGCGCCATCGCGCCATGCACCTCGCCCCAAAATACTCTTAGTTGAAATCCCTTTTTTTTATAACCTGTATGTTCTTTAAGAATGAAGGAAAATCATGAAATACATAGAAATTTTTTTTTTTAAGCAAGGCGCCTTCTTCTATTTTGCTTACGGGCGCCAAAATCGTATCGCCGCTACTGTTTTATTGACAGTATTGTGAACTTGTAAAGAGATTATGAATCACTTTTATTTTGTTTTCAAAGTTGTTGGCAACAGAAACTGTTAAAACGTTATGGTGCTATTGTCACCTTGGATGCTACTTATAAAACAACAAAATACGCTCTTGGGTGCATTTTTTTCAAAAATTTGCGTCCCGGATTCCCATTATTCGGATGGAAAGATTAAGTATATCGTTGTTTAATACCACGTATAAGGAAGTTGAAAAAACTTTTCAAGTTATTGGTTTTTCAAGATACTGTTAGGTTACTTTGTAATTAAAAAATAGAATATTCATAACATAAAATCCAAAAAATAAAAAATAAATAATAAAATAAATAGATAACAATACCAAACTGAAAAACTGTTCACTTACTCAATTTCTACGAAGAAAACAACTTTCCACCAATTTCTAATCATATGAAAAATTTCATTCAAGGAATTTTTAACTAACTTTTAAACAGATAAAAGTTTTCATAGTATAATAAACCCAAAAACGCACAAACGCACAAACCCATTACTGTATTTAGTACTGAAAATATCACTCCATAATACAAAAATCACAATAAGACACTCGTGTAAAAATATATAAGTAGTATTTAAAATAAATAAATATTTCATTTTCACGTTTCACGTCATTTAAAAAATTTTAAAACCGTATTCATACTAAGCTCAAGACGCGAAGCAGCTAGGGATGGAGCTTGTTGAACCGATATTCGCGAATTTTCAACAACCGTACTATAATACTAACAAAATTATACTGACAAAATTCGACTTCTATCCGTTGAATGACCAGCCCATTGTTCAAGGGCTATTGTAAAATCAGCGTTCCTCAATACAATAATATAGTTTCAAACGCAGCCTAGTCATATCAGTTATTTTTTTTAGCGAATGCGTCATTAATCATTATTTTGAATAAAAGTAGATCCTTTCAACAAACTGACCAATAGGAGCAACTCTAACAATATACCTGAAAACCTATCATATTAAATGTACTCGTATGAAGGTGAGTATATTAGTGATGTAGTATATGTACTTCTAGTTCCAAGTAATAATATGTGCTTTTCTTAAATAAATATGAGCGATATTAATCATGTACCACAAGCCCTTTTCAAATTTTGCCTTTCAATCATTTTGGATTTATTTTAACTAGCTACTAATTAAATCCACAGATTTAATGGTGAAATATAGGAGGGTTATCTCTCTATATATTAAAATCAAAATGAAATCGGTTTTGAGATGCGCGCGCATCCTTGTTTTGAATAGCAAGTATAAAAGGTATAGAAAGGATAACAGGTATACAAAGGGGAAAAAAGGTTGTAAATTTTAGTAAAAGCCTTGTACATGTGCAAGGGTAAAGTTATAAAATTCTTCTGAATAGCAGGTATACAAAGGAAAAAAAAGAGTGATAAATTTTGATAAAAGCTTCATACATGGGCAAGAATTAAGAGCCCCGAAGGGGCGAGGAATGGCAAAGCGGCCAGGGGGCGGAGCCCCCTAGTGAAACTGAAAAATGAAACTTTAGTTTAAACGTACAGCATCAATAATTATTTTTAAAAAAGTTTTACCTTAATTTGGTTTATATTTAGCTTAAGCTTTAAAATCTTGACTTCATTATTAAACTTAAAATTTGACAGTTGAAGACTTCGTTTACTTTTCATAAAGAGTTCGAATCTCCCTCACCTAACTTTCATTAAATATTTAAAACAGATCCTTGCCTGAAAATCTGAAATAATGTGTGCCCTCAATTTGAGTTTTTAGCTGAGTTTTTAACCTAAAAACGATAGCTATTACAGCCTATTTTTGAGTTTTGAGTTTTTTTTCGCATAAATAAAAATTGAACAAATCAAAATATCGAGTACATCAAAAGCCACCTGAGAGTAAAATCCATCAATGGAAATAACCAACGATACGCTTTTGCACAAAATTTAAGACGCAAGTTGCGCACTCATCGAATTTTACAATGCAATAAAGAAAAACAATTCTCTAAGCGATATCAACATTCAATAAAACCACGCAAGAAGCGGTGAAACAATTTACAGTATATAAGTTTAGTAGTTGAATTACGAAGCTTTCTAATAATAGTCAAGCATACGTTGCCCCGAAGGAACCGGTTTTTTCGCTGACATGAATGATAAAATGAAGTCGTTATAATTTTATCGAATAGAAACACGTATTAGCTGAGTTACGTATGTACCCAAATCGCGATACCGAATCTTAGCTCCATTTTAGAGAGCATGTTGTCTTTATAGATACCTGCAGCAAGTTTGCTGCTTTCTCTCTACATATTCTTGAAGAATTTTGTTGTGATGGCGGCTATTATATGAATATTAAACGATCAAAATAAAATACTTCGAAATTGCTATAACCATTCCGATGGATAGTTATTTAGATTAGAAATTTGTAGAAATTTCATATCATGGGGAACACTTTAGAAAGCAGTTATGCAAGTATTCAAAAGATCAGAAAAAAAGTAATCGAATTCACTTCTTAAAATCATTAACTAATTTTCGGTGGGGTAGGGGGGCGCTATTCCATATGTATGTATACTCTTGTATCGAATTTTCATTAATTATATTTTAGAATTTTTTTTTTTTAATATCCCATAAAATTCTGCTTTTTTTCCAATTTCATTAAAATACTCTACTCTTGGTTCATCAACCTTTGAAAGCGCCCCCCCTGAAAAATTACCTTTTACGCCTTTTAAACTCCGCTGATATTCATTTCCTTTGAAACTACGCGCCCGACCATATCCCTTAATTGCTACAAACCAATCATCAATCACCAACCGGGCTCGTAATTCATTCGGAAAGAACACACGAGAATTTATATTTAAGAACCACTGCGATCATAAATCGTCATATAGCAGAACGCAGTGGGGAGTTCGGTACTTATAAAAGGTATACATAGAGATAGCCCTATACATACAACGAGAAAAAGAGAGGCTCATGTAGTATAGAAGGAGAAACGAACGAAATGACAGAGAAAACCAAGCGGTGTATTTGGTTTATCTTGATACAAAAAAAGACCCTAAAGGGAAACAGTGAGCGCGAGCCGTTCGCAGGGTACGCCATCGAGCTGGCAACGTCGTCCAACTCAATTCCATAGTGAATCGAAAACACGGCCCGCTGGGCGAGTAGAAACTAACGCTACTCGTTATAGTAGAAGGGAACCGAATCGACGATATGCGGTGAGCGGAGTGAAGGAAGGAAATAAGGATTATAGCCAGCGATACTAATAATAGGGGTGATGTCGAAATACCCTAAATTCTCCGTTCACTGACGCGAAAAATATTGAAGGAATAAAAAAAAAAAGAAGGAAAGAGAATGGGAGAAACGAAGAAAATAAAATAATCATATACCTGGCACTACGCAGCGTGGAAACCAAAGTTATCATTATCTTCGGGCATACGAGCGGGGTGGTGAGGGAAAAATTTTAATTTAATTCTATTATCCGTGACCCAGCGTTTTAATGAGCTACAGCTACCAAAACAAATGAAATACCAAAGTTCACGAGTTGAAGGAAGCACGATGTCGAATATATTGTGTAAATGTACGAAGGGAAATTTAATTCACGAAAATCGTAATTTTTTAACATTCGTTATCATTTTATATCAAGTATATATATATATCTATTCATCGTTTCTAACAAAGTGTTGCAGAGTGAAAAAAAATTTTCATTTTTGGTCTCATAGGTAAGAGTGAGTTACGGACACCAACATTTATTTAAATTTCAACTTTCTCAGTACATTTACAAGGAAGTTGGAGCAAAAAATGGCCTTCTGAAGGAGTTTTAAGTTATAAAATTTCTTAAATTTCGTATCTCTCACCAAATCCACCTAGACAGGTCAAGCTTTATATGTAAAGTTAGATGATCACCAAAATAGGTCCGCACTCAGAGACGAGGTAGCTAAAAGCCTCAGCTGCTATCAAAATCCCAAAAAAAAAAAATAAATAAATAAAAAATCAGAAAATAGAGTAATTAGGTATACTGTTTAGCCGAGAATCAAACCTGACAATTCTACTGTATAAAAAAAAAAAAAAAAATTAAAGCACTTACACCTGAAGAATTATTAAGAGAATTCCACAATAAATCTCGTCGATTGCAACTGTATTAGTCTGGCTAATTATGAATATTTGAAGAGTCTCAAATCAGAAAAAATGTGATTGATATGGACTCATATGATTACTACAGATAAACATGTAAAATTATATCACAAATTGATTGTTACACATAATATAGGAGGGGAGAAAAAGGCGTTATTGACCTGAGAATGTACATGAGAGGTCAAAAATTTTTCATAGTAGTGGCATGTGATTAAACGCGCTTGAGTTATTAATCTATTCTGATATTACTTTTCCAGGTGAACTTGGAGGAGAGTTGCATTAAAAAACGCATTTTTGTGAGTAAAATTACCCAGTGGCGGCGATACGATTTTGGTGCCTCTAAGTAAAATGGCAGAAGGCGGCCCATTCAAAAAAAATTTGTACCTATTTCGTTATTTTCCTTTATTCTTCAAGAACATACGGGTTATAAAAAATTAAAAAAACGTAAGCAGCCATGCCGCATTACTGGAGCTGAGTTTTTAACTGGGGCTTGTTCAGGTTTGGTAATAATAACGTTGCTAAACCCTTCATGACTATAGGCCACACCCAATATCAAGTCTAAAAACCTCCATTCTATCCCTTCCAAAAACACAAGAAGTTGAATTTGGAACAAACGTAGTATTTCTTGCCACGAAATAATCATTTGAACGCATATTTATCAAATTACAACAACTTGAGGCTCCTCAAATTATCTTCAAATCCTTATGATCCGCCATTTTGGATCTATTTTGACCCAAATTCAAGAGGTCATATTCTGGTCACCAACTAACCTCGCCCTCAAAGTTTGACCTTTGTAGGCCAATTTGTTGAGGAGATATTCGTGATTAATAAAATTTCCTACGGTAATTTCCCCTCCAAAACAGGTTTTTTACTCTAATTCCCCTCCAAATTCACTTGCGAAGCTAAAATCAGTATAAGTTAGTCACTTGGACTCATTTTATCATATGACATGACAATAAAAAATTTTCGACCACTCTTATGCCCTCACCACATTTTAGGGTCAATAATTCCCCCCCCCCCTTATCTCCTCCAACATAATGTATGGAAGTGAATTGGGGATATTGTATACTTTTCATCTCCAATAATCATCTAAGTTCATAATAATTACATTTTTAACAATTTGAGGCTCCTCGGGCTCTACTCAAATTTTGATAATCCACCATTTTAGATCCATTTTGACCCAAATTCAAGAGGTCATATTCTGGTCACCAACTAACCCTACCCTCAAAATTTGACCTTTGTAGGTTGATTGGGTGAGGAGATATGGAAGATTCAAGACATTTCATGACTTAAAACTTCCTCAAAAAGCCGTTTTTCGCTCAAACTCCCTCCCAAATGCACTTGGGAAGCTGAAATTTGGATATGTTGGTGTCTGTAACTTACTTTTTTATATGAGATCAAGACCCAAAAAATTGAGTTATTTGCTTCTTCTCCAGCTCTCCTAAAAATTTGAGTGATCCGCCATTTTGAATTTTTTCGAAAAAATAAAAAATATCGTTTTGTTAGATTTTTATGTAGAGTCTCTCACCAAGTTTTGAGCGAATTTCGCGAATTCCCGCCCGCGCTACGCGTGGTGGAAAAAAAAATATATATACCAAAAAGTTGGACATTTGCCAGATAATTACAAATGGTCTGAAACGCAAAGATTTGAAGACCTCACCCTCCACCGACCATCCCTTTCCCTTCCCAAATCAGATAGGCTGTAATAGCTGTCGTTTATGGGTTAAAAACTCAGCTACAAAGGAATTTCAACTATAAGGATATTTTAGGGTGAGGTGCATGGCGATGGCGCACATAGGCATTGCTTCCTCTGCTTCCGCCTATCGCCGCCACTGAAATTACCATACAAAAATTCCATAAATTGCTCACGATCTTACATCTTCCACGAGGGTGCCCATTGCCTCTTCTTTTTTGTACAACCTACTCAAACTAGAAATGCAGTTTTCACCAAATTGATGTAGAAAGGTCAAATGATAAAAATATTAAAAGAATATGACTTCAAGAATCTCTTTGAAAATTTATAGTTGTATCAGAGTTTAGTTTTTGTTTATTTTTTTCTATTATCAATTTTTAAAATTTTTTCCCGAGAAATGTATCTTCAATAATTTTCTTTTTTTTTTAGGTTGTATTCTCTGTATTATGGAATGTATAAGTAAATAATGACGAATATATTTTTTTCCAGGATGCAGCTAATGCCGAAGTCGATGCACTTTCCATCATCGATGATAGGAAGGATAGCGCGGTGTTATCCAAAGCTGTTATGTACATGAAAAACTTGGCCGATTTAAAATGACAGCAAAAGCAATATGGTTTATTGGTAATTGAAATATAACATACAAAGCTATAGGAGAAAAAAGAATGGAAAAATTGGAAAAACATCCTGAGACTGCATTGATGACCAGAATATAACCTTTTGAATTTGGATTAAAATAGATCCACAACGGCAAATCATCTAAAACTTGAGAATAACTTGAGGAGTCTCAAGTCGTCAAAATATCCAATTTCCCTACTGCATGACCTCCCGTATCTCATTACTTGGCCTAATTAAGTGATAAAGACAGAGTTCATTTTATAAATATCTATGGTTGCATATCAACTTTAGATTATGCTAGCCTCTTTTAGGTGATTATTTTTTTCTAATAGTTGATGCGTATAATAAATAGCTAAGAGTTTTAAGTAATGGCAGCAATAACAGCACCTCTAACAATTTCAATTTTGAAAAAACTCTAGAGGCCCACTTTGGTGATCTTATGACTAATGTGATAGATAATGGGTCCCATTGAACCTGTGATATTAGTTTACGGAATTTCAATCAGAAAAATGGTGTAACGCCCAAGTTTTCGGAGACTCATCAACCAAGTACAAATGGACAAATTGAGAGATACGTAAGACTTGAAAAAGAACTTGAAAGCGATGCGATGACAATTTGCAGACAAAACTTCCTCCACGATTTCAAAATCTATGTGGACGAATAAATTCTGTTTATTAAACCCATCAATATATTTTTCAAACAACTAATACAACAGCTTACCATTAGAATTCTTTCGTATAAATAGATACATATTGGCTCTCTATACGACAAATTAATCACCATCTAATTAGCATTTTTTCACCTAACTGTCAAGATTATAAACAAACACTGACAATGGCTCAGAATTTTTTTTTTTCGTTTTTAACATACTTTCTCGTCTCTGCGTTACCCTTACCATACACACACACACAACATACCAAGCATAATGTTTTCACACATCTAAGAAACCATATTCGTCAGTTATTAAACTACACCATACGCCTGAGCCCACACTTCATCGCGATGTTTTTTTGTTTTTCAACATTAAACGATTTCACCGCCCCCACACTGAGTTTTGTACATGTAAAAAGTAAGTAGCTATTCTTTTGATAATTTTATTGTGTCGTTAACGAAAAAAGAAAAACTATTCACGCCAACTGCCGGGTTGCTTTCTTTTTGTTTATGGTCACACCACAGTTATTTATTGTGTCTTCTGTTTATGTAAATGATGGCTCATGGCTGACGCAGCGTTAAGAAAGTTATTGTTATCACATGTATAACATACAAAAGACTTTTATAAGTCGAATGAGAATATTGGTACGGCAGCATATTCGTAAAACAAAATGATCTCATTTTTCGAAAAGCATCAGCAAAATAACATTGATTTTCTTGTTTGCATAGTGACGTACACGTAATTTTTTTTTCATTAAAGGTAATGTTAAAGGGTTACGAAAATTTATGTAAATACACAAAGAGCTCCTCTATGTAATGAAGTCATAATTAATATAAACCATTATTCTGTGAAGCCTTTATTAAGTATCAAAGTATGATATTTATAAGAGAAGTGTTGTCAGAGTGAGTAATCGCTGTAACCTAGTACTTCATGATTGTTTTCATAAAATGATATATTTTTTTTGGTTTTTGTTTCATAGGCCATTTTAACTGCTCCTTTTGCTAGAGATACTAGAGATTTGTATTATAAGAGAAAATTATCCGTAATACAATTCCACTATTTACGATTCACGAAAGGATACAACTTGTTTTTTATAGGATGAAACCCAAGGGAATACAGGTTCGTCTGAAGTAAGCACACCATCAGTCATATTACAACCTATTCCAATAAGTGTACAGGCCAAAATCGAAATCAGTACACTGCTGCTATAATGCTATATTCGGTATGCACGTTAGAAAACATGAACATCATCGATATGAAATTCTTGGAGAAAGGGCATACGAGTACCTACGTGGAGACAGACTCGATGCATTCCGTAATCAAACGAGCGAAAAAAGCGATTAGTAAAAATCCCAGGTCTTAACATCGTTCATCAACTTTATTATCCAGACTTTCATTTTTTAATAACTTTGTAAGACAAATTTTCAAAACAGTTTTAACTAGCCAGTTGTTTTAATATTATTACTTTCATTATTCTCTTTTTAGACAGATCTTGCATTAACTTACCAAAGAAAACTTTTGATAATGAAACTGTTGTATATCTTAAGATTAAATAGCTACGATTCGAAAAAGAGAAGCCTTTTTTGTTTCATTTCAAATATTCACTGGCTCAGGAAGAAGAATTCAAAAGAATAGAAGTTCCGATGAAAATGGTTCTCAGAGAATGGAACTTAGGATCAAAATACGATTCATAGATCTTAATAGATAACTGAAAGTATAAAGATTTAATGAGTTTGTTAAAAAGTGGGGTGATCCCTTCAAAATATAAACCATATTTTGAAGGATTACCTCATACTACTAAAACAGTTCATCAAAAACTTTTAAAAAAATTGAATGTTGATCGTATTTTTGATGAAAATGAAATTTTATAAAATAAAATAATTAATAAAGAACACGTATGTTGAAGTAATTTACTTATTTATTTATTTATTTGCCTTCAATATTAACTTTATCATCAATCTAAATAAATTACTAGAAGTTGACTTTACAGATTATGGATATACAACTATTTGTCAAGGAATGATTTCCAACTTATTAATAGCATGATGGTTGTATATCCACTCTTCGGTTTTAGAGATAATTTTTATTGAATACTCCGAAATTCTAATAATTTCCAGCTGTATTTTTTCATCGAAAGAATGTTCACACTGTCATACATGATAAACCCCTTTTACACAGTGTGAATTCTAACAAAACGCCCACATACTGAAATTTTGTTTTGGCTCTCCTGTAAAATTTGCACGTCGATATATATCTTTGGATGTAACAATTAAAGTACGAGTGTCTTTGTGGAAAGGATGGAAAGGCTAGGTTAAAGAATTCACCAAAACAAAAAAAAAATTGTACCTATTTCGTGATTTCCCTTCATTTTTCAAGACATACGGATTAGAAAAAAAAGGAATTGCAACTGAGAGTAATTTGGGACGAGGCGCATGCCCCCCCCTGTCGAATAGGTGCCTTCAGCACCCGTAAGCATTGCTTCCTCTGCTTTCGCCTATTGCCGCCACTGCCCTCACTTAAAACAATTACTATTCGCTAATTCCATGAAATAACATTCTTTATGATGTTCAAATGGGCAAAAAATAGCTTAAATGGTTTTTCGAATTTAAATTTCGAATTTTCAAACGTCAGTGCTGACGATTTTTTGGTTTTATTTTCTTCGTAATGATCAACTTCACACAAAATACGCTGCAACCTTCGAAGAATTCTATCGAATTATAAAACAAACGAGTAACAGACGATTACACCATAGCACAAAACAAATCACGTGACATTCCCATTTCCTGTACGACGTAATTCAATCGGAAAAAATTCCCATTACCAATAAAAAACTACGTTCGAAAACAATAGCCATCTAATTTAATTGTAATCGTTAAATTGAAATTAAATTCACGCGTGTACATGAATTCTTACACGCACTAAAATTCCCAATGAGTACAATCGCGTCAAATTTGAAAACCCTGGCGACATATGCCGAAAAGAATTCGTGGCGGGGGAGGGGGTTCTCGACGCAAAACAGCACCGTCGCGTTGTCGCGTCCCAATAAGGAAAAAAAACTTACACGCCACAAAACCCAACCGCGACGCTTCAGTGATGGTGTGGAAAGGGGAAAAGATGGTGTGAAATCGCTTTTATTTCAAGTCAGCCTTAAACCATAATACGAACCAGATAAACAGAAAAGATAAAAAAAAAATACTCGTAAAGAAACTTCTTTATATTCTTGGCTCAGTGTTCGCTTTCAACTCACGCTTTGACCTTACTTTGTCCTTTAACAATAACAACGACTAGGAATAAACAAGTATAACCGCGAAGACGCGGATAAATTAACATTACTTTGATTAAGCAACGTTGCCAGTTTTACAACGCGGCGGCGACGACCTAACGCGCCACGATAAAATGCCATTAATTGCGTGCTCGTTGTTGTCAACCTATACGAAATGATAAATAATCGCGTGATATTTTTTCTGTTTCTCTCTCTCATCGTTTCAACCTTCAATTGTTAACGATATAACCTACGTGTACTGTATAGAGTGTTCGATGTCGATTATTTTTTCGCTCGATATTCTCGTTTTTCTTTTTTCACTCTATCGTTGCTACATCTCCGTAATGTCGCCACATATTCCTATTAATGACGACGAGATGCGCAGCTTTTCCTGTTACACAGAATGCTACTTTGCTCATATGCGACGCGCTTTGATTGATCAACTAAAAATGGCGGCGCGCGTTCCAAGGACGTTTGTGGCAAATTGCCAGTTTTAGTATCATTTATTTCAACGGAAAAGATTGAGCTGATGAAATATGAATGAGATTATTCTGTATTTTATGAAGCATATTATTTTATTACTTACTAAATACTGTTTCATATTAATTATACCTATATTTAAGTAAAATCTTGTTAGTGAAGCTGGGGTTTCCTTTTTTTATATGAACAACAGTAAAGACTGTCTTACACTTTGGTCATGTTTGCAATTTTTCATATCACTTGTTGGAATATATTTATTCTATTTATTCTATTTATTCCATTTAGTCATAATCATCACCTCTTCCAGGGGCGTAACTAAGGGGGGATGGGGGGAGCTTCCCCCCAGGTGTTTTGAAAAGTTGGGAAATTTATAATTGTTCAACGTTGAAATTGGGAACTTGGTATTTCTTTTGGTAAAATAAGAACTCCAATAAATTCGAACTGATGCCAACTTATATCATGTATAGCACACAACCAGGGACGTAGCCCTCTTGGCTTTTGGAAAGTTGGTAAATTTGGAGTTTTAGCGTAGCAGTATAGGCTCTCTAATTTGTTCCATGGTACATAATGTCCTTCATAGTTCGCTCTGGGAATCTGGGAGACTCTAAATTTTGCAAAAACCTGAAAGAGTATTCAGAATCAAAATAATTTTTGTCTCACTGTTGTATGGGCAGTTTTCCTCCTTTTGTAGTACACATTACTGAAAGTAAATTCTACTAAATTTGTTCACAGGGTTTTGGTTTGTTTGACTTGAATCATCACTGTCCGAAGATAACTTGAGTATGATAGAACAGATCACCTCAAAATTTGAAGAATGGGTCAAATAAGATGAATTTCAGAGCTGATTAATTTTTGGAGTCAATCTGTTCACAGAAAGTCGAGTTTTTAAGCTTTTAAGTTTTATGTCCTTCCATAATTCGAGTAAAAGTGAAAGGATTACCTAGAAATTTGGAGGAAATAGTCGATTAAGTGTGTGTAGGTATATCCAGAACTGATCAGTTTTTGAAATTAATCAAACGTACGCGATAACGTGAGAACGCATGCGTTGATATATTTGTTTTCAATTGTGTTATTTTTAATAAAAACAGACAAAACAATTCAAAGTAGCAAAAAGTGTTTAAGTTGAAAAGTTTTAATACTTCAATGAGTTCTGAGAGTAGAAGAAACGTGACGAGACATTAGCATTGCCATGAAAAGTTCAAACAGGGTAGAAATAGGAATGAAAGATGTGAAAACAGGTTTTGAAAAGGAGAAAGAAACTTCTTTTAGAGTAAATTACAAGGTTGTATAAGACAAAAAGAGAGTCGAACTATCGCCAATTTTGGACTACACTGCCATACAGAATTGGCGATCTCATTCCCAAAAAACATGGCAATACTGTAGCGATCCAACATTACCCCATTTCGATTACAATAGTATCAAACTTTTAAAGTTTCAATGCTAAGCAGACGAAATAATTCAAATGTATTCGTAATTTGTGTTGTTACACAAGTAACTTGAATATACACCGCAAAGAAAATATTCTCTAGATAGCTCTTCCTTAAATACGATCGAGATGATTAATATTCCGAATACATGGAACGCAATGCGGTATTTTTAGAATATATCCTTATAAATAAGCTACTTAAATATACTTAATATGATGACCAGTTAAACCTATACATATTATGCACTCGTGCGTTCTTTATAAATAAATACACGTAGGTATCGGTTGCTGAGTATTCCATACGATTCATAAACTGCTGGGCATCACAGATAGAAAAAATATTCAATCATTTCATAGGTATTTATATAATATCTACACCTTGATCTCAATAATCTACACGTCGAAGACCTTTACACGATCGCATGAAATTTAAATAATTTCTTTCAAAAATAATATTGAATAAGTATAAACATATCTTTCATACTTGTATAAATGCAAAAAATCATACATTCGTAATCATCCAACGACTACGTGTGTAATAAAATTCTTATGGACATTGAAATAAACCCCATACTAGATGAACAATGACGCAACAGTATAATAACTTATTTATCTATTATCGAATAAATAAAAAGATCCTATTTGAATGCAGAACGCCCATATCAGTATTAAACATGACAACAAATTCCTAGAACAACATCCGAATGAGAACATTCTTCATTTTCGAAAACTATATCATTAGTACCATATCATAATGATAAGAGAGTGTACTTTACATGAAATCCTGATGAGAGCAATTAAACGTACTCGAAATGAGCAATCCAAGATAATGTTTAATTTTATCGAATGATTTTTTTTTTTAATGCGTGACTTGATAAGAATTTTCAAACACAATGGATTGGAAACATTTCAACATTTACATACGACTCCATATTTAAAATAAAAAAAACAATATTTTATCATAAGAACTCTATTTAATCTTTTTTACTTAGTGATTTAACACAAGACTATTACATAATTTAAGCAAATAATTTTTTTTTTTAAATAACTTAATTTATAGTGACATAAGTATAAAATATTTGCAACGTATTTTATTAAATGTATGAAATGAAAAATACTTTGACTCAAAAATCGAAAAATTGTTTCGTTTTCTTTACAATTTCTAATTCATAGTTTCAAATTATTGCTCTACGTCTACAAATGTAAGGAAAAAAGTATGAGCAACAAATTCGATTTTCGGCTCGCAAAAATTATTTCTCAAAGAAAAGTGTAGCAAAGAAATCTAAAAAAAATATCAGTTGGAAAAATAAAAATAAAGTCTAGTACTTATAGTCCATATTTTATTATTATTATTATTACTTTTTCTTTTAATTTAAATTTTATAGAAATTGATTTGATTAATTAAAATTTTTTCATATTCTTATTTATTTAAATTCAAAGATACTTACCTTGTTAAATTTATAGCCCATTTTTTTAAACATTTTTAAAAGAAAAATTTATATTGAAAATAACTGTTTTTTTTTTCTTTTTCTGAAAATCATAAAAAAAATAATCGTATAGAAATTATATCATTTCTGCATAGTATGCAGTAATTTAACATCATTAATTTTTATTTTTATCATTCTTCATTTTTTAACATAGCTTGTAAATAAATATTAACATTACAAAATATACACCTATTTACTACATTACTTTTTCATTATTTTAAAAAAAATAAAACAACTTATCATGTTGGGATGTGCATTGACTGAACATAGATATCACATCAAGGACTTCCCAGGTAGGCAATAGATATCCCTACAAATTTTATTATTATTTTTGAATATGAAATTCAAGATTTGTTACATTACCAACATCGAAAGATGTATTGAAACATTGAAAGCATCAGATTTCTGGTAAAGTTCCATGACGTTCGAAAAGTGTTCAGGATATTGAAAGATGGTTAATAGTACATACATATGTGTAGAAATGATAGCGCGCAATAGGTAGAGTAATTGTTAATTCGTCAAGAAAGGTTTGTAGGGATATAGAAAAATGTTTACTCGCATGTGTCAAAGTGACTGTGCATAGCAGATTTCAGCTATCGTCAACTTACTAGAAAAGATTAGAATATTGATATACACATGATTCATTTTATGAAAATGTTCACATGCGTCAAAACGACGGTGCATAGCAGATTTCAGTTATCGTTAACTCAACAAGGAAGGTTCATCGAATTTTTAGTGCGAATTATAGAAAACATGAGAAACAAAAAAATATTAAAACTAAGCGCGCTCGATTTGATGAAGACTTCATACTTGATACTAATATACCTATCTAGATTACTGTGTTTTAATAATTTGATACAGACGCCTCTATATCAACAATATGACATTGCAGTTGATCTATCTTATTTAATGGATGATAATCCCAATAATTATGAAAGCAATTGTCATCAGATGGGAACTCACGCACTAGAAATCAAAGCTCGTCATATCCACCCTTGTGCGTTGTGCCTATAAATAACGCTGATTATTTCGTTAAAATTTTCATTCTCTTATCTTATTAAAGTGAATTAAAAATATACCGATAAAATCACGTACTATCACGTCGACTCGCGAATAATTTACAGCCTTAGATAAAATTTGAAACACCAAGCGATTCTAACACATGTATATTCGCGTATTACATTTGGGTATTAAAGTTCAGTTACGCAATGTTTACATAAATCTACCTAAAAAAGTATCTATAAGTATCTGTATAGAATTTACATGGAGCAATTACTTATGCCTCAAACGATAATTTATCATAGATTCGTTGTACAGCGATGTACACAGATAGGTAAAGGTATGTAACATATACATGTAGAAAAGAAGCAAAAAATAGACTAACGTATTTCCTCATAATGATAAGGAAATGATAAGATCGTCGAGTTCTCGATTTAATAGAATAACTATGCAACGAATACACGAATATATGAAATACGAGCTTGGGTACGTCGAATAGAATATTGTTTCATTGTTTACGCAGTTTTGTTATCACGCTATTATATGTAATTTGAACGCCACATAAAAGCGCCGTCTCGATTTCGCAATCATCGAATACCTCTTTAATCTTTACGGCGAAAAGAAAGCGAAAATTATACGCAAGATTAGCCCCACAATCGAAACAATGGCGCGCCTAGTTTCCGCCTCATTAACCACCAAAGGATACCAACTTCGAGATGATAACTCAAGAGAATTTTTTTTTTCATTAACAAACGCAGCCTTGAAATAAACGTCACGGAGCTTTGTTAGAAATAACGAGCAGAACAGCGAACTGTGGAATGAAAACTTTCATAATTATCGCCAATGGATTCACAGATATGTTCAAGCGCTAACCCCTCATACGAAACTTTTTAAAACTATTAGAAACTCGGAGGAGAGTTTAAAGTTTAATTACTTCTTTGGAAACGAAGAAATTGTGGAATGAAAGAGAGACGAATTATTTTTTTTTTAAATCAGTCGAGAATAAAAATCTTGAGGAAAAACTTTTTTTCAACTGAACAAGTAATAAGTGGAATTTACTATGAAAAAAAAAAATTAAATGAGCATCCGAGGTTAAAAAACCCAATTAACATTAATGAAAAAAATTCTTCCAATCAGCGTATGCTGGACTCAAAAACAAAGTGTCACAACACGTGACTTCAATTAATAATTTATATTTTTATGTTGTATTGTTATTTTTTTTCTTTTAACTTATTCATTTTATTTTGGGGCTATATGAAACAAATTATCAACTAAAATAAGTAAATCAAATAAATAAATAAAGTAATATTTGTAATGTATTTTATTAAATGTGTGAACTGAAAAATTGCTTCGCACAAAAATTACTTCGTTTTCTTTGAAATTCTGACTTCATATTTTCTTATCATTACTCTATAAATGTAATAAAAAGGATCTGAAAAGACAATACAATTTACGCCTCGCAAAAATAACAGCGCATATTGAACAAACAATCATCAAACTCACTGAGAAAAGTGAAAAAAGGAGTAAAGTAGTGGATACTGTGTATTTGAAATAATGAATAATGTTGAATTACTGTGCAGAAGTATAAGAAATTCTGAACTTTTCAATACTGAGTACTTCATAATTATGTGGTTTTAAGGAATAACTCATGTACACACATGAATCCCCATAATTCAGTCGCGTTCTATACATATTTATTATTTATTTATTAATTTACTTATTTTATTCACATCTCTCCTAAAATAAACATCAACGAATATATCCTATAAAAATTTTTCTTCAGCAGCGTTTATTGAACAAACAATCATCAAACTCACAGAGAAAAATGATAAAAGGAGTAAAATAGTGGATACTGCGTACTTGACGATTAATATCGAATCTTATTGTTACTGTGCAGAAGCATATGAAATTCTGAACTTTTCAGCACTGAGTACTTCATAATTATATGGTTTTAATTGATTTGTAAGAATTGTAATTGAATTAAATCATATTCCATTTGATTTTTTGAAAGAGAATCAGAATTAGTATCACGGTTTAATATTGAATTTATATTAATTCATTTCATAATTTAATTGAATATTTAGATATGTTTTACATAATAATTTTTACTTCATATATTTTTTTATTAATTTTAATGTATTTAATTAAATTTTTTATTTATTATTACTATTTCTTATATTAATTTTTTTATTTATTCGAGGATATTTGAATATATTATTCATAAATCAGTAATTTACATGATGTTCTGTGACACAAATTCAATTGGAATATTAGTATATACCTTAGTCATCATTGAAAAGCATATGCAGGGTTGGCGGAACTTTCTGGACCAGCTCGGGGAAAACCATGCGTAGCGTTACCATAATAAGGTAATTGTACCCCCATGCTGCTTAGTACAATTAGGATATATAGATACTTCTTTTTGAGTAAAAATTTTAGGTGTATTTTGTGGAATTTTTCAATATTCATAAAATTACACTTGCTATATTTTTGGCGTCAAGACCCCTAAAACAAATATTAGTGGCCGGCCCACCGAGGTTTCCCCGGTGGGTTGTTCTACTAAGCCTGAGCATATGTCATATACGGAGCCTTAAAAATTGGGAAACACATGCTTATATTTCAGCAAAGTAATCAAGTTTCACCTACTTATAAAATACTAGTAATATTTATATTTCCTTTTTTCTTTTTTTTTAGACAATTCATCACAAACTTTGTTCACATTTAAGCTAATCTCTCTGTGCATTTCTATAACGGCATTACAGTCAACCATTCCAAAAAATAATTTATATAACATTTTAAAAACTTCTTTAAATTTTCAGAAATCAATATAACAGATGGAAAATTTTTGATACGTCTTTTATCCCATAGTTTTAATTCGTTTCAAGCATGAAAATGTTTTCTCAGACGTGCATTGCTATTTAAAGATGTTAAACTCGAAAAATTTGTTTTTAAGTTATACCACTGTTACATTCAATGAGCGGTGTATTTGGTCCGATGAATTCTTGTGTCCTGGGATTATTACAAAAGGTTAACATAAGGCAGAGAATTGCGATATCATCATTCATACTGAAGATGACTATCACGCTCTATAATAGGTATTTATTGATTTATTTATTCATTTGACGAATAATTATATGTAGGTATTTTAAAATTATTACGTAGAAGTACGATTAAATAGGTATAGAAATTACTATAACTTAAACTCAAATTTAATGCGGATCATTCCTGATTTATGTTATTAATGTATTCTGTTAACTTATTTCTCAACAGCGCATATCGAATAAACAATAATCAAACTCACTGAAAAAAATGGGAAAAGGAATGAAGTAACGTATGCAGCGAATATGAGTTAACGATTTGGCTAAGTCCAAAACTCAATTAGATCAGAAAATTTGGAAACACATCCTTGTAATTCAGCAAAGTAATCAAGTTTCATCTAATTAAAAAATACGAGTAATATTTATATTTCTTTTTCTTTTTTTTTGAGACTATTCATCACAAACTTCGTTTATGTTTAAGCTAATCTTTCTGTGCATTTCTATAACGGCATTACAGTCAACCGTTCCTAAAAATAATTTATAAAACATTTTAAAAACTTCTTTAAATTTTCAGTAATCAATATAATAGATGGAAAATTTTTGATACGTCTTTTATCGCATAGTTTTAATTCGTTTCAAGCATGAAAATGTTTTCTCAGACTAACTTGTGGAAATAGGCAATGTATGTAAATATAGCTAGAATTCTACATATCAAGGGGAATTTAGTAGGGTAATATCTTATTTTCCTAATCTTATGAAAAGAAACCAAACGAAATAATTTTACTAAATTTATTTTGGATGGAAGCAAATAACCAATTACCCACCTTGTGTGTAGATGAGAGTAAATTGATCTAAATTATTAATTATAATATCAACATTGTTTGTGGCATGACAAAAGAAAATCATTTAGTACAAACTATGAATTCCTGACTTACAAAAAAAAAAAAAAAAAAACAGCGGCATAGATAATGGTTAATTCGATCTCAAGTTTTCAATAAAGATTGAGACGAATTAATGTAATGAGATTTTTATAAATTCTATAATGATTTTTCAATATTTATAGAATTATACTGGTTACCTAATATATTTTTAGCGTTAAGGCTCCTAAGACGAATACGAGTGGCTGGCCTACAAGGGTTTCCCCAGTTACAAAGTAGATTCTGCCAAGCCCTAGCATATGTCATGTACTGAGCCTTGAAAAATGGAAAACACATGCTTATATTTCAGCAAAGTAATCAAGTTTCACCTACTTATAAAATACGAGTAATATTTACATTTCCTTTTTTCTTTTTTTTTAGACAATTCATCACAAACTTTGTTCACATTTAAGCTATTACTCTCCGTGCATTGCTACCTAAAAATGTCCAACTCGAAAAATTTGTTTTTTAAGTTGGTCTACTGTTGAATTCAATCAGCGGTGTATTTGGTCCAATGCTATTTTATTTTTTTATCTGTTTTTCAAATTATTTCCTTGTTTTATTTAAGCGAGGCAAATCACACAGTTATACAAAATTTTTATGCATTTAGTGATATAATTTCAAAATATAAATGCATATTTTTGAGGCCATATTGATAAATCAGTGTATTTTTTCTAAGGTAATGGTTAAAATAAGACTGAATTCTTATGACCTAGGATTAATATGAAAGGTTAACATAACGCAAGGAATTGCGATATTATCATTCATACTGAATATGACTGCTGCATTATGTCAAAACGTTTGCGGTTAAACGTAATTTTTGTGAAAAATAAATTGCGTTTTTGGGATGTAGGTAAAAGTAATTTTCATTAATATTAAGACTGAATTCTTGTGCCCTAGAATCAATACAAAAGGTTAACATAAGGCAGAGAATTGCGATATCATCATTCATACTGAAGATGGCTATCACGCTCTATAATAAGTATTTATTGATTTATTTATTCATTTAACGAATAATTACATGAAGGTATTTTAAACTTATTACACGTAGAATTACGATTAAATAGCTATAGAACTTACTATATCTTGAAACTCAAATTTAATGCGGATCATTTCTTATTTAATGTTCTAAATATATCCTATTAATATTTTGTTTCCAACAGCGCATATCGAATAAACAATAATCAAACTTACTGAAAAAAATGGGAAAAGGAATGAAGTAACGTATGCAGCGAATATGAGTTAACGGTTTGGTCAAGTCCAAAACTCAATTAGATCAGAAAATTTGGAAACACATCCTTGTAATTCAGCAAAGTAATCAAGTTTCATCTAATTAAAAAATACGAGTAATATTTATATTTCTTTTTTTTTTTTTTTGAGACTATTCATCACAAACTTCGTTTATGTTTAAGCTAATCTTTCTGTGCATTTCTATAACGGCATTACAGTCAACCGTTCCTAAAAATAATTTATAAAACATTTTAAAAACTTCTTTAAATTTTCAGAAATCAATACAACAGATGGAAAATTTTTGATACGTCTTTTATCGTATAGTTTTAATTCGTTTCAAGCATGAAAACGTTTTCTCAGACGAACTTGTGGAAATAGGCAATGTATGTAAATATAGCTAAAATTCTAAATATCAAGGAGAATTTAGTAGGGTAATATCTTATTTTCCAAATCTTATGAAAAGAAACAAAACGAATTTTTTTTTTAGACAATTCATCACAAACTTTGTTCACATTTAAGCTAATCTCTCTGTTCATTGCTATCTAAAGATGTATAACTCGAAATTTTGTTTTTTAAGTTATGCCACTGTTGCATTTAATTAGCGGTGTATTTGGTCCAATGATTTTTTATTTCTTTATCTGTTTTTCAAATGATTTCCTTATTTTATTTAAGCGAGGCAAATCACACAGTTATACAAAATTTCTATGTATTTAATGTTATATTTTCAAAATATAAATGCATATTTTTGAGCCCATATTGATAAATAAGTGTATTTTTTCCAATGTAATGATCAAACTAAGACTGAATTCTTATGTCGTAGGATTATTACAAATGGTTAACATAACGCAGAGAATTGCGATATCATCATTCATACTGAAGATGGCTGCTGCATCATGCCAAAACGTTTGCGGTTAAACGTAACTTTTGTAAAAAAAATAAATTGGATTTTTTTGGCTGTGTAAGTAATTTTCATCATATTTTTGTTCTTTTTTTTCAGACAATTCGTCACAAACTTTGTTCACATTTAAGCTAATCTCTCTGTGCATTTCTATAACGGCGTTAACCCAGTCAACCGTTCTTAAAAATAATTTATATAACATTTTAAAAACTGCTTTAAATTTTCAGAAATTAATACAAAAGATAGAAAATTGTTGATACCTCTTTTATCGCATTCTGTAAGTAAGTTTGAATTCAAGCATGAAAATGTTCTCTCAGATGAACTTGTGGAAATAGGCAATACGATATATATGTACTGAGTCCCCAACTCAATGAGATTATTAGTACATAAGCCATAAATCAAAAGCATAAGTCATATACTACATCCTGAATATTTGGAAATATATACATTTCAGCATAGTAATCAAGTTTCATTTATTTCATTCCTGAGTTGAAGGTATTCAGTATTGAACAGATTTTCTCATTTTTTTCAGTGTAAATCAATGTTTTATCTAATCAATTTTTTATTTTACTTGTCTATTTATTTATCTACTTAATTCATGTTATTTAATCAATCAATATTTTGTGAATTGATTAACATATATATTTTGGACGAACAAATTCCTTTGAATTAGGTAGTTCCGAATAAACTTCTTACTAAATTAAGAATCAGGGCTGTTAACTTAAACGTATATTAGTTAAATTCAGTTAAAGTTTTAGTCTTTCAAAACAAAAATAAGAGTTAAAGTTAGCAGTTTTATTCTTTTCACTTAAAGTTTAAGTTATAGTTAAAGTTGATGTAAACTAGTTTTAACTTAAATAAAATAAAAGTTTAGAGTTAAGGTTAAAGTTAAATTCTTCTTTATAGTTAAAGTGGCGTAGGGCCACATGTTAGCCACCTCACCACGCAGAGGTGAGGTGTAAAAGGGGCGGGCTGAAACGCCACTTGAGGCTGTAGCAGTTGCTACCGCCATACTCACCATGTAGGTGAGCTCAAGAGGGCTTTACATTTTGAGGTGGTGAATGCACCACAGGAAAAGAACACCTATTTTTTAGTTTAATTATTTTATTGATTAAGCTACAAAACAAGAATCCTAAAAGAAGGCACCTAGAATAACACTAAGCTACTATACATATAATACAATGGTACTTTACGTATCTTTGAATTTATGCTTCGTCCGGATGACGACTAGGATTCCATCTTGGATGGTGCCGGCAACGTGTCTCAAATAATGATGGCACTTTCACACGCGAATAAATAGTTTAAATAAACGATTTACAAAACGCGGTTATTTATTTCATAATGAAATCGTCGATACACACGCGAATATAAAAATGAAAATCGTCACTCTCGAAAAATATTAATTTTGATAGGCAGAGCCTATTTACATAATTGACACGTTCTTAACATTCAACGATGAAGCACATTATTTCTTGAAGTACATATACGAACGCGAGATGTACATACAACGAAACGGAAAAACGGACTAACTTGGTATGTACAATGGTGTACTTGCACAATGCACGATCGCTAGGACTATGTCAAAGTCGGGAAAACCCCATATCTGGTTTTGTGATATGAATACGACGTCGTGAGAGTTTCTTTTACCTATCGAACGTATAATTTAGTAGGTCGTATTCATAGGATTATCGGAGGAATAAATTTTGAATTTTTCTTGGGTACCCGGGGTCTCCAATGCCACAAAGTTAAAGTTAAAGTTAGTTAAAGTTTAATTCTTTTTTTAAAATAGTTAAAGAAGTTGAAGTTAGGATGAAATAATGTAGTTACCGATTATATCATGTCCACTTTTTATGTGCGATGAAAAGATGAAATAAGACATAAGAGTTTCCAAATTCAATAAATTAAGCGTTTATAAAAATATAAAATGAATTTAATTTAAAATTTCACATTTAAAATTTTAATTTTCAAAACTACTTAATATAATTATAATTATTTTGCAGTAACAAAAGATCATATTAATAATAGAAAACAGACCCTTTGAGACTGCATTGCAAAGGGTCTAAAATGAACCTCAAGTCGCTGAATGTTCGTTCAAAGTTGGAAAATTGGAAATTGGCTTGAGACTTTAACCAAAACGATTTTTTTTTTAAGTTTAAGTTAAAGTTTAATTCAGCTTTAGGAACTGAAAATATTAGTTTAAGTTTTATTCAGTTACACATATTGGGATTTATAGTTATAGTTAAATTCAGTTTTATTCTTAATACGTGAAAATACGAGTCAGTTTGAGTTAAAGTTTAGAGTTTTAGTTATTGTTAACAGCCCTGAAGAATGTCGACTGAACGGAAGTTTTTTGAATATAATGACGTCATTTTGACATCATAATATAGGTACTATTGTTATTCACGTCGTTCATTCATTGAATCATTCAGGCTCATAGAATGTATAAATCGAATCCTTGGCTGGCATGTGATAGTGAATTAGGGAATCAAATATTAATGATAACAAATTAAAATTTTAAATTTTACAAATATGAATAATATATGTATTAAGCATTTTTTTTTTTGAATTATGCCGTATATTTGCGCCTACTGTGAAGGTGCTTGAACCATTCACTAATAAACTCAAACTTGAACAGCATACTCGAGATTACATTCTCTTCGCTGTTTATGTTATGAATTAGATAAAGATAAATTTAATTTATGTTTTCAAATCTTCATACATAAATTGAACTAAGACATTGATGCACTATCATACATTTTTATTTCCAATAAACATATGTTATTAGAAAAACAACGTTATGGATGATATGTTACATTGTTACTGGAAGTACATTAGATTGCAAACAAAAATGTCTTTAGAAGCGATGCATAAACCACTATCTCAATGGTATCACATGCCATCGATTACATAGAGGAGTGAATGCAATTATGATGTTTATTCATAACCAGAACTTCGGGCAAATGATAGAAATACAGAGAAACACGTGCAATGCTAAACTAAATCATATCGTAGCTAGCCATGAAAAAAGGATAGAAATCCAAAGATCATCTATATCGCGAGTTGAAGACATAGAAAACGAATGGCTCTTCAACTCAACTTCTAATAAAGAAAAACCTCTTTACGAAGTCCGAAAACTTTTAGATAAATGTGTTGAAGATAACTGTGCTTTGAAGTGTAATCAGTGCTCAGTTTGCATTCATTTATATCGATGTAGTTGTAAAGACAACGCATTAATTTTAATTTGTGTAAGCACATCTATGCTATATCTACACAATTCAGTAACAAGTTTTAGCTTTTATAATTTGAAGGTCCTCATTTTTTCAACATTTCGAACTCTTCTAGTTTATTACTAATGATTTTTCAGGTTTTAGTTTTTATAATTTGAAGTTACCTACTGATTATATCATTATTTCGAACTTTTGTAGTTTATTGATTATATGCTCAAATTATGGTTCTCAGTTAATATTTGCACATAAGTTCGTTAATTTTCTTTATTATTTTGAAATTATAAACCTTTTACACAGTCACATTCAATTCACTTATAATTATAATAAGTGATTATGGTACTAAAAAAACAAAAATTACTTTTATTAATTAATTAAAAATAAAAATGAAAATAAAAAAAAATTTAAAAATTTAAAAAGATTGAAAAGAATGATTTTAACAACCGAATCTGTAATAGAAATCAGTGTGAACGATAGCGATTATACGAGTTATGACGTTATACGATTTGCTATCCATTTTCTTCTATAACACATCACTTGCGAGATATTCATGAAAAACGTAAAAATTTTGAACTTTAAAAGCTCGACTTCCAGTACACGAGTTTACTCCGAAAACTAATCAGCTCTGGGCTCTGAAGTTCATTTTACATATCCTCTAAATTTCAATAAGTTGATCTGTTCGCTTTCACTCAAGTTATCGTAGAACGACAATAATTTGAGTGAAACAAACAAAAAGTTTGGTGAACTCATAAGTGGGATTTATTTTCAAAAAAACGCACTAAAAATATCCATTCAACTCGATAATTATTCCTACCAAACGGAACTCGTCGACATCAAAAAACTCACCACGATAACCCCAACCTATCGAACTACACCGGCAACATTTCAAAAACTTTTCCTAGTCGCAAAGTGCTTTTAAATATTTGCATAATTCGCGCAATTAACGGCACCGTGCTTTAACCATAGAACAACCCTTCGTCAAAAGCTCACGCATTATTCGCCCTACAGCTCAACGTTTAATTTTTCCGCTTAAAACGAACGAAATCACGCAACCCGCCTCTCCCTCGCGGCAACAAAATGTACAAATGAAAATTAAAAACCTAAAAGACGTATTCCTTGGCTACATGAAAAAACCTTCGACGACATCCAGATCGAGTTTATATTAAAATGGTGAATCTGCTATTGACGTAGGGAGTATGGACGAGCCAGATGTTGCCACGCGAATTAATTCAACCTTGGGTACCGAGTCCGGTTATTGCTATACATGTGACGTGCGAAATGTGTTTCTGATGCTTCCACAACACGGGTGGGTTTTCTGGACGTTTTAACGAGTTTTTGCGAGAAATACGCGCGTTTTGAACAAACTTTTTTTAACGAATCTTAAATACAAAAGGGGAGAGAAGAATCATAACATGGAATAAAGAAATGTATATCAATGTAGCGGATGCTTATGTGAATATTTCACTTCATGCGTTTTTCATTCGTTTGGATATGCTTTCGTAAAGAGTAGTTCTTTTATTTCAGTGGGTGAAAGGAACATTTGACTGACTCTGAGAAAACATATGTACTACTCGTACCATCGTAGCAGTAACCAAAATCGATCAACTAATAAACTGAATTAATTTTCTAACCTTGGATTCATCGCAATGGCTCTCTATAGTTTAGTGTACTCCATTACTCATCATCAACAAGTCAAGGGCCAATCAGAAGCTCAGCAAATAATATGAGTCGTGTGGTGTCAATAAGGTTCCCCTTTTAGAGAGCCAACTTATGCATTACAACATAACTTTCATCATTAAGATTATATTCTATTCTATATCTGGCTACTACATTCTAACGCCCCAGACGGAGCACTCAAGGAATTCTACGCAAGTGTCGCAGCAAGGCTCGCATACCCCTAAAGGCTTTTCCTTCAACTTGTATGTTGATGAGTTACCACATATACCTGTGACCAAGGAATGGAAACTCTATGAAGAAGGAGTTGTTAAAGGAAAGGTAAATAACCCAGCAGCCGAGTGTGCTTCGGAACCAATGGAATAAATTCCTAACAATGGAGCTGAGATTTTCAGCGGTTATAAAGTCCACTTCCGCATCTATTGTTGTATTTGTTGTTACACATACAGCGGTCCAAAATCCTCGGAGAATTGAAGAAGGGAGACACGTCACAGGAATAAGAAATAAAGCCAGAGCTAACCAGGACGTCTCGGGTTCGCCAGACCTATGTATTCGCTTGATGAGAATTCCATAGAGGAATCCTTCATATTTGTTTCTGCTGCCTACCATAACCGGTTTTAACGGGGGTTTTGGGTTTCTAACCTCCCCGCGAGCTTCTTTTTTTTTGGCGTTTAAATAAACTTTTTGGTAATTTAAACAATTCACAATCTTTTCCACCTGACTGTATGAACTGAAACCCCCAACCTGCAAGCTGCGATCCTAAAACCGGCACTGCTGCCTACAAAAATGACAATAAAAAAATGTTACTGAAAATTTTCATTTTTAAAATAGTAAGTACATTTCATTAAGGAGCACAGTATTGATGTTAAAGTCATCCAATTGAAGTATTTGGCTGTGAGCATTAATCATGATTTTTCTATAATTTTAAATTATATTTTCTATATGGTAGGAACTCTAAAAATCAGCTACAAAATTTTATTAATAAAAGTTTTCATTGGGTGTCTCAATTATAAGTACCAAAATGTCACTACTGCACCTATAATTGACAGCCATATCCATTATAGAAAACAAGATTGTGTATTCAGTCACTTGTGTTATTAAAGAGATTACATATTTTTGTAGGTACCCAACATATCGATGCGCCTCTAGCCATAGAAGCTGTACATGGCGCGTAAATAGATGAAAAAATATATATATAATTAATTTTTTTTTCATTCATTCCAAGCATCAATAATTTACATAGCATATTTTTACTTATTTTCGAGTTATGAATTTGTTGCTTACTATGGCATGCACAATGCTCCCAAATAGGTTAGTGGAAGCTGAAAATTTAGTAAACACATTTTCAACACGAAGTACGAGGGTCTTTCAAAAAGCAAGATCACCAATTTGAAAAAAAAAAAAAAACTAAAAGAACTAAACATAAACGAATTCTAGATTTGAAAAAGCTGAATCTTTCTTTATTTTTCTATATAATTACCCATTACGTCTAGGCATTCATCTAATTTATAAATTACCTTTGAAATTCTATCCTCGTAAAAATTAGCATCCTAATTTCGGAAGTATTCCAGTGCCTGATCATGCGGTTAACTGGTTAGTCACTAAATTAGGCCTACCTGAGAACACGTGGTCGGTAACTTCTCTTTCTCCGTGAAACACTGTGCACTACTTTCCAACACGTTCCATCGACTTATGTTATCGCTACATGCTGATTTAAATTTACGATGAATTTCAATCAAAGGTTGTGGTAAACGTTAAAGTACGAATCACCGAAAGCACTTTCAAAAACTTGTTTTCGCACATGACGTTTATTTATGCCTAACAAATTAACAACGGAATAAACTCAGCACGACAACGTATTCAGACTTTTTCTCGGAACAACTGAGACCACACCCACCTGGAAAGGTCCATTACGCCTAAAATCATAGGAGAGGGAACCTTAATTTTTGAATGATTTTTTAGGAGAGGGGGGAGAGGGAGGGATTTTTTTTAGGGGCATGAGTTTTTCTAAAGCACAAAAACTTTTTGAATATTTTAGTACATAATTTAAGAGGGTGAATTTTTTTTTCGCGATGATTCATAGCAATTGAAGTAGTCATAAGGAAATACTTGCGAAAATTTTATTTTTTTTACTTCAAGAAATCTACTTTAGTATAAATTCATGCGACATTGTTATTATGGAAGAATTATAAAATTTAGGAATATTTAAAAATTCAAGAAACTGAGCACATGGGCATGGGAGAGTCTAAGCCCCAACACCCCCCCCTTCCTGCTACCTCACTGCTATAGCATCATATTTTTCTTTTACTCTTTCATTCTGATACTTACATACTATGTCCTATGTAGTAGAGTATTAAAAGAACTCCAGCCTCATTGTACTTAGTGACATAACCAAGGAGAGTCCAGGAGAGGACAAGGGAGTCACCGGTCACGCCCCCGTCTTGGAACGAATTTTTTTTGCCAGTAAGGAATAGAATTGCCAACCACAAACGTATAGCAATTAACACCTATGAAGCATATACCACGATAGAATGCGATTTGAACTGCGACATTGAGTACACAACGTTCATACGCATGTAAATATGGTGGTTTTTTGCGAGAGAAGCTGTGAGGAGAAAAAAGTCTCAAGTCCGTTTCTGCTAATTTTAAGAAAACATTGAACAACCATCTAGTACGACTGTGTAAAAATATAGCCCAAGTCCTAGACTTGCACCTTTTTTTTACGATCAGTTGATTTTTCATACGTCTATTACGTGTATTAAGGTGTTTTTAGTGAGCTAGCTGAATAAGTCGAATTCTGATTTTTTCTGGACTTGGACTTTTTTTCTCCTCGGTGTCCGTTGGGGGGAAGGGCACTTACCTACACCTACGCCTCCTGCCTCCAAAAAATGTAGTACCTCTTGGTGATACCTCAGATGGTATCTCTAAAGGTACCTCTCGGAGGCCGCTTCCGTGATGTAACCCCAAGAAATTTTTATACGGAAAAACCACTGTGGCAATGTACTTTTTTATTTTGTATCTCCATTTTAATAATGAAAATGAAATAATTTGCTAATTTTGTCACATTTCACCAGGGGCATGCTCACCGTGTAACGACTCAGGATAATATCCTGGGGCCACAAGGAGTGGGCCCCTTTGGAGTGGGGCCTCTTTTAGTATGACAAGACGTGTAATTAAGTCATATAATTCGGTAGAAATAAAGGTTAGCTTCAGCAAATTTATCTTCAACACCTAATTAATTTAATTCATTTTAACTGCTTATATTTTATGTTAATAGTAGGTCTTGGTACCCAATTATATCGCCATATCGGGAAATTTTATTTAATTTATCTTCATACATAAATTTCTAAAAAATTGTGATCTATTTTTTTTTCTTTTGGCAATTTGGACATAATCTCTAAAGTTGAGTAAAAATCAATGTTATACCTATCAAAATTCAAAAATTAAGAAATTAAAAATTTTATAAATCTTTATATCAAAATTTCTTGCTTCTTTGTATAGGTTTTCAATCCACTCAAAAAAAGTTAAAAATTATAACGAGGGGGCCTACCGACTCTCGGGGCCTTTTCAAGATATTTATCCTGGGGCACCCGAATAGCTGAGCACGCCCCTGCATTTCACACGTCATCTCATCACATCATATATTACCTTTCAATACTTTCTATAATTTTATTTTTATAGGTACCTTTTGCTTTTCGGAGGTACCTCCTAACTCCAGGAGGTACGATAGAGGTACCAAGACCTTAATTAAAGTTCCTCCACCTGCGTCCTTCACCAACGAGTATCTCCATCTAGGGTGAAGTGGGCATCTCCAGGGGCCTTCTACCTTCGCCTTCGCCTCCACCTCCGCAGTCCCTGTTAAAAAATTGAAAACGATAAAAAAAAGAGGGAAATAAGAAGATGATCAGTTTTATTTAATACATTTAGCGGTGATTTTGGCTTTTGAAAACATCCCTAATATCGGCATTGTCAAATATACTATTGTAACCAGCGGAAAAAAACACTGTTAATCGATATATCATACCGCCTATTTTAATATTGAAAAGTAACTTTTAGCAGATGACTTTTCATTTCAACTTTTTGTGAAATGAAAAGTAAAATTTCACTTTTCACTCGCCCATTCCTAGATATATTTAATAAATTTAACTATGTAGTTTACACACCGTTATTTTTTATTGTTTATTTTCATTTTTATCACATCACGGAATCACAAATAGCGATTCCGGCGATTGGTAATTTTCATGTATTTTCAAATTTGGGAGGGGGTAAAAATTATACTTTTTACCCTCACAATTTTTTGTGTGTGGGGGGGGGGGGTAAAGTTCACCGATTTCTCCCCCCGTTCCGACGCCAGTGACTATACCAGAATTGGCGATTCAAGCATATATTATAAAACTAATAAAGGAAATCAAAAAATAATTCTAAATACGACCAAAACAACGTTAACATGATAACTATGTAGATAAATTATCACAGAAGTTTTGCTACCCAAAGTTTGTTTATACATTTTATTACCCTTATGCCAAAGTATTGATTGTGAACCTAATAAATTTTTTACGTAATGTGTATGGTACTTATTCAAAGAATGAAGAAAAAAGCACACAAAATAAAAGAAAAAAAATTCACAAAAAAAGTTGGTTGAACCTCTATCCCCCCTCCCTCCCCATGGTAGAATCCTGCGTACGTCACTGCCACTGAGGTATTTTGTTACCAATGTACGTTAAAAAATTCAAATACAAACATTTAATATATCAATTTAATATGTGAAATTAATATCAGAAGGATAGCTTACTCATCTAGTTCACGGATTTGTAACCAAAAGTTTTTCGGTAAGATTCCCATTCCTGTCAAGAAAAAAATTCGGAAAATATGTATTAAAGCTTAAAATTAAATAAGTAAAGTCGGTAAAATGAATAAGTAGTTACACTAAGACTAACAGAACAGTAAAAATTTAAAAAAATCTACATAAACTCTCCGAAAAAGAAGTAGGCTAGGCTAACCATACTAGAATACGTTAGTGGCGTAAGCACGTTCATTCTTTTTGTCCTTGTTCGTGATGTTTTCGTTAGTTTTACGTTTAAATGATGATTCTTTTAGCATAACATACAATTGTGAGTAAATTTTGCACCCAGTACCACTATTCAACGACGTGTCACATAGATAAATTTACCTCATCTTAGCAACAATCCTTATTACGTCATCTTAATAATGAAAATAAGGAATAGAAGTGACGATTATTTCACGTCAATAAAACAAAGGCATATAAATATACTTATATAGACTTCGCATTCTGCATTACTATTTGATGACAAAATTGATGCATAAATGAACGAAACTGCCCGTTACAATACACACTGACTTTTAGCGTACTTCAGCGTTTACCCTTTTTCATCAGACTACTTTGTTTACGAAACATAGAATAATAGATCAAATAAATACATTATTTACTTCGTCTGTAGTATTCCTTGACGTATTTGTAGCAATCACATTTCAATTTCAATAAAAACGAGTGACATCGACATAAAAAAACTATTTATTAAGGACCGCGTACATTTGATATGAGTGATTACACGCTAAAACATAGTGACAAACAAAAAAAAGACAAAAAACGCACTGCAGCCCCTCCGACCCGAGGGGGGGCTAGGTCGAAAAACTGTTAGTATGCCATAATTTTAATTAATCACGACTCGAAAAACCCGTCGAATTGTATCTTGCGAGCGTTTAAACGGAACTGACTATAGGTTGACAGTGCCAGCCGGAGCAATGCCATATCAAGCGCCGGGTTTTTCCCGGTTTCGCTATATTGTCAAGATCTTACACGCTACACGTCTTATCATGAAATTGTATTTCACACATCACCTAAATTGAGGTAAAAAAATGTTTTAAATCAATAAAGGACATCGATTACATCTTACGAATACCTAAGTGAGTACAGTTACAGTTGATACGAAAATACTCCGCGTTATAATGGAATAAGTTTTGTTTTCAATAATTTAGGAGAATATTGCATTTATAAATTCTTTTGTAATTCTTAATCTTGATTGAATTAACTAGGTACTCATTTGTGATAATCATAATGAGTATATGTCACTCATGGAATGCAATAGTGACATAACTCAAAAAACAATTTTTTTACATTGACCATTTTCAGGGAGCGATTTTGGAGTCAATTTTCAAATTTCAAATGATACAGCGTCGAATATGTACGCTCATAACATATGAGAATTTAGATGCAATATTATATCATTCGAAGCTTAAAAACTGCCTCCAAAATTGTTCTCCGAAGATATCCAACTCGAAAAATTTGTTTTTTAAGTTATGCCATTGTTGCATGATTGGTGTATTTGGACCAATGATTTTTCATTTTTTTTATCTGTTTTTCTAATTATTTTCTTGTTTTATTGGAAAATCATACAGTTATACAAAATTTCTATGCATTTAGTATTATGTTTTCAAAATATAAATGCATATTTTTGAGGCCATATTGATAAATAAGTGAATTTTTTCCAAGGTAATGGTTAAACTAAGTCTGAATTCTTGTGTCTTAGGATTATTACAAAAAGTAAAAATAAGGAAGAGAATTGCGATATCATTATTGATACTGAAGATGGCTGCTGCATCATGCCAAAACGTTTGAGATTGAACGTAATTTTTGTAAAGAAATAAATTGCGTTTTTGGACTGTGTAAGTAATTTTCATTAATATTAAAAACCAAATACTTGAAAATAAATATTGAATTATTGAAACGAATTAATGATTACTTATGGTTTTTCAAAATTTCAGAAAACAGGGTACGTAAGTACACCGTGCGTACAAGTGATTTGAGTTCGACCAGCACAAAAATCTCAGTTCCTTGATAACATAATGAGAGTTAAACTAAAATTTCTGAATTGAAAATTATTTTTAAAATTACTTTAATGAATGTTACGGCTGATGAATTTATTTCGACACTGCATTACACTTTCTTTGCATTGAAAAAATTAATTTTAAATAACGGGAATAGAGATTTTTTCGCTGGTTGAACTTAATCACTAGAACGCACGTTATAAGTGCTGTATTCCACTATGTAAAAACAAAAGAATGGAAAATTCAAACATCACGCTTTATAATAGGGGTTTATTAATTAATTAATTTATTTATTTATTTATTTACTTATTTATTTATTTAAACAAATAATTATATGTAGGTATGTATTTTAAAATTATTACGTAGAAGTACGATTGAATAGCTATAGAACTTACTATAACTTAAACTCAAATTTAATGCGCATCATACCTCATTTAATGTTATTAATATATCCTGTTAATATTTTTTTTCAACAGCGCATATGGAGCAAACAATAATTAAACTCACTGAAAAAAATGGAAAAAGAAGTAGCAACGTATACTGCGAATATGAGGTAATGAGTAAGCCAAGTCCCCAACTCAATCCGATTAGAAAATTTGGAAACATACACTTATAATTCAGCAGAGTAATCAAGTTTTACCTAATTATAAAATAGAATTAATATCTGTATTTTTCTTTTTTCAGGTAATTCATCGCAAATTTTGTTCATATTTAATCTCTCTGTGTATTTCTACAACGGCGTTCCTAATCTTATAGAAAGAAACCAAACGAAATAATTTTACTAAATTTATTTTGGATGGAAGCAAATAACCAATTACCCAGCTTTTGTGTAGAATTGAGAGTGAATTGACCTAAATCATTAAGTATAATCTCAACTTTCTTTGTGACATGACAAAAGAAAGTCATTTAGTACGAACTGTGAATTCTCGGCTTTTTTCAATAGCAATACAAAAAAAACAGCGGCATAGATAATGCGTTTATTTCATCTCAAGTTTTCAATAAAGATTGAGACAAATGAATGTGATGCGATTTTTATAAATTCGATAATAAAGATAGATTGACGCATGTATCTGGTGATTTATAAGTTTCTTAACTTATATATTGTACCTACTATTTTAATAAAAAAGAGCGGCGAGGTGTTTCAATGCCGTAAACACTACCCTTATCTATACCACTGTTTTTTTATGTTGCTATTGAAAAAAGTTGGAAATTCACAGTTCGCATATAAAATGATTTTCTTTTGTCATGTCACAAACAACGTTGAGATTATACTCAATGATTTAGGTCAATTCACTCTCAATTTTACACAAAAGGTGGCTAATTGGTTATTTGCTTCCATCCAAAATAAATTTAGTAAAATTATTTCGTTTCGTTTCTTTTAATGAGATTACACTGAAAGAAATTTTATTTCGAAAATAGTTATGATTTCCGAAATTAAGGAATAGTTTCCTTACTTTCAGGGTAAAACATGAAATTACTTATTTTTTCGAAAGCATTTCCTGTAATCTCGGTATTTTTTGTCATAACATACTGGAATAATTATAAAAATTAGTAGCGTAACTTGACATTCCTTCTGGGGAAAGACAGAAATCATAAAACAAAATTTTTTATTACCTATTATTTACATAGTAGATCTCAATGTTCGACAAATTTTTTTGAAAAAAGAGTCAACTCTTCGTCAACGCCTCTTTTTTTTAAAGAGTTAACGCATCGAATTCAACTCTTTTTGTGATTCATTCGAAAAAAGAGTTAACTCTGAATCATTAACTCTTTTAACTCTCGATTCTTTCGCAACTTTTTTCAACTCTTCATTCTAAAAATTTTTCAAAATATTCTCAAATTTTTTAGAATATTCTTGATTATACGGCCGTTAGAATATTCTCTCATCATCACTAAGTATTTACAAAAAGTTTTGCGATTTCAGATATTATTTTCAAGTGATGAAAATAATCATTTCATTCCACTTTTTAAATGCCTGTTTTTTTTTCATCTTTACCCCTTAAGAATCAAGATTTCTCGAAGCAGTTTAAGAAGATATTTGAATTACATTTTTTTTTTATACCTATCTACTTGTGGTAATCAGTTATCAAATTCACAAAATTTAATCTCATAAACTTAAAAAGAAACTGATTTAAAAAACTAAAAAAAAAAAAAAAACAAGTAATAATCTTTCAAAAATATTACGTAGATTGTAAAACATGAATCATCTCTTTTCTTTTTTCAATTTCAACGATAAGAAATTTTATAAAATGAAAAAAAAAAAAATGAATAAAAGTAATAGTGAAATAATAACAACATACGTATACTGGGTGACTACTTGATTCGAGCACCCCAAGCGCAAAAATCTTTCCCTGATAGAAATAAATTATATATTTGAATGATGTTAGCAAGAATAAATGGCAAAATAATATTTATTTAATGCTTAAAAGAGTTTATCAATGAAATTCAAAAGTTTAATTTATACTTTTGTTGTCAAAAAAGCATATATGTTTTGAATTTTTACTTTATTAATTTTAAATAAAAATATAGAAAAAAATTTTATTCATTTAGTTTTTAATTCATTATTGTTATGTTGAAAAAGAGTTGAGAAAACTCGCTGAGTAAAGCAACTCTTTCCAAAGAGTTACTTCAACTTTCGGTCTTTTCAACTCTTTTTAAAAAAGAATCGCAAAAGAGTTGAAAACAATAACTCTTTGCCCAACACTGGTCGATCTCGATACCAAATGAGATCACAAATACTTTCCAATATGAAATTAAAAATTAATTTTCGAAGGGCCTCTGGGGGGGTTTTGTACCTAAACCCTCACCCCCTCACCATATTAAACCACTGATATAAATTGCATTTTGGAGTTGATTCCTACAATTAAAGTAATCATTCCTATAAAAGGAGGTAATAAATTTTCAAATTTTTTAAACTACACTTGATGGTTGAAACTTAAAATAATGAATTCGTCCTTAAACGTTTCGTAATAATTAATCTGTCGCTAATAAAAGTAATGAACAATGAAGTGTGATTATATGTTAATGGTTTATTATGCGTGCTTTTTTTTCTTTTTTTTTAAGAAGCGAATTTCGAAACTTCGGGAGAAAATGATCCAGCTTCATCCCTATTATGTTCCAGATTAAATATGATTTTGAAAAACAGCATGAAGGAAAAAGCGATAATTTAAAAAAAAAAAATTGGAAAACTTCGTAATCGACTTCTCTCTCTAACACTGACAAAAAAAAAGTCAAATAATTTAAAAGAAGAGCTCTGGCTAATTGTAACTCAACTGAAGAATTTTTACAAAGGTATGGTATTACACATGATTCTATATTAATTTTTGAAAGAATTTTATATCAATTTATGAAAGTTTTGATATTACGGAAACTAATTTTCAAGTTTCAACTTTTTAGTGGTTCAAGATGGCATCCTACTCCTTGTATTACCATATCTCATTACACCTGTACTGGCGAAATGAAAACTAGGAAATAATTTTAAGCCGAGTTCAATAGAACAGCAAGATAGCTTTGTAAAACATGTCCAGGTTAGTATTGAAACAACTGTGCAGTACACATTACATTAGGTAATCTAAGTAAAGTTATTTTTTTCACCCTTATAGGCAGTCAATGATCAGGCAGAATGGTCGTTCTGCAAGTCAAGTTCAAAACACAACCAAATTGCCATGGAAATGAACGAAAATGCCCGTTAACACGACCAAAGGGCCGACTCTGCTTGTATTCTGTGAATAGAATTTACTCTATAGCGTGTATGTAATTTTCACTTAAACTACGGATCGTAATGGATGTATTTATAACTTATTTTAAAGATCTCGTCGAGAGCTTCAAAACAAGCTATGGATTAACTACCCTACGACAAAAACTCGTCGAGTTATTAGCCTCTCAACTAAGCGAATTTTACCCGTTTTTAGGTCAACAATAATAATTTGATTTGAGTTCACCGGGTTTTCTCCGCTAGAAATGAAGATGAAGACGTGAAATTTTGTATGCTTCGTCTGTATGAAGTGAAGTAGGGAATGTAAGAGTTTGGAAATTTCAGCTTATTTGATTCATTAGGTCCTTCTATAGCCTTGCGTAAAGTTTGTAAAATTCTCGAATAAGCGAAATTGAAATAGGGGAAAAGCATAAGACGCGAAAGGGGGAAGTAAACATAACGACTAAATAAGTAAGAAAATTTTGTGTGATTATTGTAATTTGTATGTAATTTGTATCATATCATTTTGTACCTGAAGTTTTTTTTTTTTTTTTGTTCAATACCTATACATGTGTGCATTAGATTCGTTTTGAACTTGACCACTTTGCTTTTCAGAAGTTTTTTTGCAGATATTTCACTTATACAAACATCAAATGATACAACTCCGGTTCTAATTTTCGTTGGAAAGTTGGATGCATTACGAAGCTTTTATGTTTTATTCAACAACAAAAATTATAAAGTTGATTCACCATGAAGCGTATTAGGATTCGCTTTCCATCTGTTTTATGCGTTGGATATTGAGTATACCGTTGCTGTAAAGAACGAGTGGCTCTTAATTCAGGTTTCATTTTTTAATATTAAATTGAATACTGATAAAATACCCACCACTTTAAATGTACTGATGTATGAATTAGTCATTTATATGTTTTAATTATAATTGTAGGCATAAGTTTAGATGTTTTTCGGGTAAAAAATATCCACAATTTTAACCGTGTTTCTTCATATAAACAAAAATCAAGGACTTTATAAAATCATGCTTTTGACGACTATGAGAACAATAATGCGTTAGCGTCTCATGTAGGTATACAAAAATGTGGGGAGGTTTATGTTTCAATTCCGTGTTTGCCACCTGATTTAAGTTCTAAATTAAAAAGTATATTTTTGTTTATTCTGTTCAACACTCTAGATTATAAAGTGATCAAAAATGAAAGAATCTTTAAAAATGCTATTAATGAATTAGAATTTTTAGAAAAAAAAGGAATAACTATTCAGTTTAATTCTGGTGAACAAAAATTATATTTTAAATTAGCTCAGATTTTGGTGATAATTTAGGCCTACATAGCTTTAATTCAAAATACTTTTGCCGTTTTTGTTTAAGGACTCATGAAGATTTTCAAATTTTTTTAAAATAAGATTCATCTGTTTTGAGAAATAAAGAAAATTATGAAAAATACGTGACTATAAATGATTATAAACAAACTGGAATTATAGAAAATTGTATTTTTAATAAATTAGATGATTTTCATGTCACAAATAACGTAGGTGTTGACGTCATGCAGGATATTTTGGAAGGAGTTTGCCAATACGGTTTGGGGAAAATTCTCCATCATCTTCTTTATAATGATGATATACTTAATTTGAATCAGTTAAACCAACGTATTATAGGCTTTAAATATGATAAATGGGAAAATAAACCTACACAGATTCTTGACACTCATCTAAAAACAAAACTAAAAATGTCATCTGCTGAAATGGTCACATTCACCTATGTTAATCGATTATTTTTAGATGATAATTGAAGAATATTTTATGCTCTTGTAAGATGTTTTTTCGAATTCTTGTAAACCAAAACAACATTTCTTGATTCATTACCCACGTATTATGCAACGTATCGGTCCCTTATGGAAAACATCCTTAATTCGTTTTGAAAGTAAGCACCGCATGTAAAACAACCTCTCGCGCAGCTATTGGCAGGATAAATGTTTGCCATACTATAGCTATAAAAAATTAATTAATATTGAATTATAACTTTCTTTCAAATGACTTTTTCTCAAATAAGTGGCAAACAGGACCAGTTTTTAAAATAAAGAAAAAAGATACTTCCTCCAGAGCTTCGAACTTGCTATTGTTTGATGATAATACCGAAATTTTAACTACAGATGGATAAAATACTTCGATAAAAAAATAATCCCAAATTGCATTTTAGTTTCTATTTTTTTTTTATTTTTATTTGAAAAAATATTAATTCATCTAGTTTTATCATTTCTTTTGATAAAAATTAATGCTTATTTCGATTCGCATTTTCAGGCTTATGAGATTAATAACTATGCAGAACAAAAACATTTTTTAGTAACTATTGAAGAAATGCAAAACGATTTTACTTTTTCATCACTTCACAACTGTAGTAATGGCTCCACATATATTGTTAAAAATTAGTAGGGATAGATACCTTATTTTTCGCGGACTGAAATGTATTAAAAATCAAAAATATTCTTAAAATTCGTGCCATTATATTGTTTCATTTTATTCGGAATTTTTAAGATTCTTAAAAATAATGTACATATTACTAAGTTTGTTGTAATTATTCGTAATTTTTGGGTATGTATTCTTTTATATGTACATCTATATTTTTCGATTTTTTAATACATTAAATTTTGTAAGTGATACATTTGTTTCATTTTCTATTTTTTTTTTCAGGTGCCATGTATTGCCATGAAGGCTATCAAGATCACAACTGCATAGGAATCCAGCACAGAGGAGTTGTGGAGTTGAACAATTTACTAATTGAACTAGGTAGTTTTGAGAAAACGTGGTATGTAATCATTGCATTAAAGCACGGTAAAAGTGAGTAAGAATAAAATGTAACTAATCCATGTTTCTTAGAATGAGAACTATAATAATTTTAGAATGGTTATTATTGATTAAGAAATAATTCTTGTATTCAATTTGAATTATTCTTCAATGATTATGGTATAAGTATGTGACTGCGAAGTAACTATTCCTTAATGAATAATAAGCATTCTAAAATTGTTATGGTTTCTATTCCTATTCATATGAAAATGATTTCTCACAAGAAAGATGGAATAGTTTGATAAATTGCGAAAAACCATTCTCATATTTTGCTCTTGTCACACTTTTCCAATATTTTAAGGGAATGATTACTGAATTTTTTTAGAACAATTCAACTAAATTTCTTTCAATGTAGGAAAATAAGATATTTCTATTCTTTTGTCAAATATTTTCGATAAATTATTTTTAAATATTAAGAAATCATTTCAGGTGGTTGGTAACACTAATTCGGAACAAATTCTCTTCGAATTAATTAACATTGGTTAATGGGAAATGAAAAGAAGAAAAAAGAAAATACGAAATAAAGTTATTCAACCTGAAGTAATATTTTAAATCACATGATGGAATCTAAAGAAATTAAAAAATTAAATTTTTAATGTTGGGAATTGGGCGCTTGAGTGTATTAAAATCACATTAAGATGGAAACAATGTATAATGTGAGTCCAAGTGAATTGGGTAATCAGCGCTAAAATCTCTTTTCCAGTTATTTGAAATTTATTTTTTCAACTGTAGAGAAATTGTAATGCAGTCAAAATGAATTTATCAGTCATTAAATTCATTAAAGTAATTTAAAAAATAATTTCTGAATTAAAAATTATAGTTTAAGTCTTATTACATTATTGAGAAGCTGAGATTTTTGTGCCAATCGAAATCAAATAACTTGGTTGCACGGTACACCTACCTAGAGAAATTTATTAGACGTCATTCAATAAGCAATACCTCTAATTGCTTGCGTGACGATTATTTTCACTAAAGAATAGGTAAATGACCGAAAATAATTACAAGAAAACAATTCAAACTATTATGATGAAGATATCTAACTGAAGAAATTTATTATCGAAAAAAAAATATGATGATTATAATTACAAATACTGTGATTCATTTCAGGTAAGTGTTCGCAAGTTTCATAATTTTAACTTTCAAGTGCCAATTGCTAACTTCACTTACAGAAAATTTCTAATAAAAAGATTATTCATTCTTGAGTTGAAACTCGAAACACAGCAGCTATATATTTGACATCACTTTTTATATTAAACCTGAACCTACTCCGTTCACGTAAGCATATACGATCAAACTTGTCGGAAAAATTATATTCCTTAATTATAATAGTCATATGTCAGAGGAAGATCAAAGATACACATTTTTGCTTCAGTTCAAAGTATACAGGTACCTCAAACCAGAAAAATTTTTAGTCGACATTTTAGCATCCTCGATTTCAACATCTTTTCAAACTACGAATGTAACGTAGAAATCGATATTCTAGACTCGTCAAATATGCTGCAATGATTTTCATTCATATAAACATACTATCAATAATCCAGCTCATGCATTCAAGTAATTACCATATGAGCCTCAACTATTGTTAAAGCCATATATCGAGTACAACATTTAGCAATCATTAGCTAGACAAAAATTAGCTTCGTGAAAATCAACAGAAATGTGTTTCAACGGCAATCAAAACTGTCTCATCTAACGTCAAGTGCAAATACATTTAGTAAAAGGGGAACGAACATAATAGTCCAAAATTACCTGGTAGTATCGACGTAAGAAATCGCCATAAAGCTATAAACGTACGTTAATATTTATTTTTCAGCGATGGAAAAAAGATCCATTTCTTAACATCTATCTCCTACTCGCAGGATTACGTACACGTCACGTCATTAACAACGTACCATTGGTTCAGGCGTGGCTTGCGCACAAGGTTTCCATTAAGAGGGGTCTACGCTGGTAGCACAGCGAAACACGCAGTCAGGGTATCTTAGCGTGTACGAAGGGCGAAGAGGACGATGTACGGTGTTTGCGAGGGAAACGTACCGCTCGTCGACAGCAGAGTATAGCATCGAGCGGCTTCGCGAGAAGTTCTACCACTGTATTTATTTCTCTCGTACAGTAGCGCCTTTCGTTGTTTACTGTTTTTCGCGTCGTACATAACCTTATAAAAATATTTTCGATTTTTTCGTTTCGATAAAACGGATTACGCGCGCGATTTTGTATTATTGTGCGTACATTGTGATTGTTTGTTTTTGGATAGTTCTATTATTAACAACATTTCGGATGTTCGATACGCGGTGTTTGCTTGAAGTTATTCGAATTGTTATGTAATTCGGCTTTTTCACGTATAGTGTACGCGCCGTGCCGCCGTTCGCTTGTAACGGAATCCACGTTGTGCGCGACGTTGCCATATTGCGCGCTCCTCCAGTTACACTGTTGTTCGTACGGGTTCGGTATCTTTCGTGTATCAATATGCGGTATCGTTATCATTGATAAAAATTATTAACAGGTAAGCCTATCGGGAAGCTTTCGCTAATTAATATTATTTTTATCAACGTTCGCCTTAGCACGTAAACTTGTAATGATATTTCAGTATTTCGCTATCGAAGTAGCTATACGGTGTTTTTTTCTCATCTTTCATTTTGAGGTTATAGTCATTGAAAATGAGAAAGTGTAGAGAAAATTTATGGTCGATATGTTTTAAGATCAGACTAAGTTTTTAGGCCTTAATAATATCAATAGTCATTTAAAGTAGAACACTCATGCTGATGTTCTTTCGACCCACGATCATCCTGTTCTGAAAAATCTCAAGTTTTTGTTGGTTTAGATGATGTTCTACTTAACAGAGCAATTTCTAAAAAAATTTATGGTAATTAGTTAGATATGTAATGTTCATATTTTTAAGAGACCTCATAAAAACTCTCTGGAGTATGTTGCGAATAAATTGTGTATATCTACTTAATATAGCAAATGAGCTGGAAGAGGCAGCATACATAGATGAATTCTTTATTTTTCAATTCTTCAATGACATTCGAGCTAAACTAGGTAATAGATTTTGAAACACCACAAATACCTTTGGTCCCTTTTTTCATAATGTAAACCTTATCAGATACTCGACCCCTAAATCCGGCCACCTTTACCTGAGCTTTTATGACTATAATATTCCAATGTAAAAATTCACCACCCCTTCTTTATATGGAGAACCTTTACTATCATACAGCCCATCCCTTCGGCCCCATTTATATAACACTATGTACAGAGCAAACGAGATCCCCGAATAAGCAACATAGATATCTAATTAAAGCTGAATACAATACACCGCTTGTATGTACCATGTAATTTCCCACGGCCACGGTGTACACGGTACACCGATGATGCGTATATGTTGCCAGATGTGCACGTCTGTGGTGCCCGCCAAAAGAAAACTTGAAGGATGTTTTTCTACGTTTTTAGAATACTATTATCTAGTCTTATAAGGTAGAAGACTATCATGGCATATTATGAAAACAGGTATTGCGAATTGGAGCCGCACTTTCGAGTTTTGTCGACAAATGCGCATGTATGATGATCTCGACATTATAGTGGGGGACGTCGTCATACTCTTATCAGCTCTCGCGTCCTTTTTAATTTATAGCTGTTGGTATTGAATTCGGCGTTGAGCACATTTTACGCGCGTATTCCTTTTATTGTACTAACTCGCCGTACCACTACCACTGTAAACTGCAAACGTTAGTACACACGCGTGCATTGTTGTGTGTACTATAGGAACGCTATCGCGTGTAATTGATTAGTTTGATACAGCGGCGTCGCGCGTGGTTGAATTTTCATTTATCGAATGTTATGCGGCGGTCGCGTGATTTTTTTTTAAACACTTGTCAGTGAGAATATTATATTCAAGGAATGTTGAAAATGGGGTCTTTTTCATTAATGAAGACTAAAGTTTTATTGTCTTTTAATTCTTTTAAAAAGTATGATGAGAATAATTTTCAATCCCATCCTTGCCAAAAATACATAAGAAAGTTTGTAATAAATGTGGTGTTTTGTTCACACGAACCAAAAAATCCCAAATTTTTCAAATTTAAACAGTTTTAGGTTTTTAGAGCTTTTCTCGCATTCTGCCTATCCATTATTTTAGATCTATTTTTGTTCGATTTCGACCCAAATTTAAGGAGTAATTTTCTGATCTCTTAAGTAACCCAACATATAAGATTTGACTATATGAGTTTGGTGAGAAGATATGCGAGATTTATGAAATTTCTTACCTAGATTTCCCCTCCAAAAGCCATTTTTTGCTTAATATCATTTCGATATTGACTGATTGGAGAGGTAACATTCTGTGTGAGATTAAAGAAAGCACTTGGGGAGGTTGAATATGGGACATGTTCGTGTCCATAATTCACTCTTCCTTGTGAAATAAAAAATGAAAATTCTGAGCTATGTATCCTCTCTACCTCTCTCAAAATTTGAATTCTCTCAAAATTTGGATGAATCACCATTTCGAATAATGAAGAAAAAAAAAACAGAAGTGGCTTTGAAGAGTTCTATAAAAAGTCTCTTACCAAATTTTCAGAAGTTTTCATCCATACCTATTGGGCTGCGTTTGTGGAAAATACCTATAATCATACGCTAAACAGCTGTAGGCATTTGGCGTATGAATACATTTTTTGGGGGTTGGGGAGGGGAATGGGAGCATACTTGAAATTTTAAAGAATTTTCCTCCACTAGCTGAAAGGGATAAGCAAAAGTATTGCTGGTTATAAAGAATTTCAAAAATGGTTTTGTCAATTGTATTGAGCACTAAGGAAAATTATATAAAATAAAAAAATAAAATTGTTGCATCATTCAGATAAATTTTTGGAGTTGTGAAAAAGGAAAACTTTTTCTTTTTAAAAAAATGTTATTTTTGACCCTCAGAAAATGTTGACCATATAAAAAATATAAAAATGGCAAAAATGAAAAGTGAGAATAAGGAAAATCGTATGAAATGAAGACCTAAGTTTTCTAAAAATGAATGAATAATTTTCACTTTCCCTTTTACTTTTAATGCAGAACCTTTCATCTAATAATACTTCCTATGGTATTCATAACAAACAGGTAGGTACAGGGTAGATGTATTATTAAATCAGGATGAGGTCTTCTAAATGAACAATTTCAAGACATTGAAAACAAAAGGATACAAGTTTAAACGAAAATGTATACCAGCAAAACTACTTGCTCCTTCACGCCATCCCCCCTTGTTTGAGTACAAGTATTCAAGCTCGAGTATTACCTGTACATGGTATGGTAGATTAAACCATATAGGGAGAACTGGGTGCGAGTATAAGTATATAGCACAGGTAAGCTTAAACATTATTTCGAAACCCTTACAACCCTTACCGTACTTGTATTTATATTAGTACGAAGCCCCCACAGCAATAAATCGACGATGGTAAACTCGAACACCTATTCACCGCGTGGGGTAGGTATACCAATCCTTATAGACCTTTTTTTTTTTTATTCTATCATAAAATACCACCGCTTCACAGATCGACGAAGGCGATAAAAAAATGAAGAAAGAATTGAATCGATGACTTCTCATCGATTTGTACCACAACTAGGCTCGACATAGGATAGGTATGGAAACGGTTCATTATATGGCAACTCCAATTTCTAAACTACCGGTTCTTAATGAGATATTGTAAACGATCGCGCCACCGTTTGTTGAAAAAAATTTTTATGCGTTTTTAATGACAATGTAACCTTGCTCATGACTCAAGTTAGACGACGTAGCGCGCCAAGAAAGGAAATTTTGAATAGAAGGACACCCTAAAGGGAAAAGCGGGAAATGGAATGTAAGAGAAGAGAGGGTAAATTTTCCTTCCTTGAACGAACACGTCATGTATCTTTGTATCTATTCTATACATACAATCGGTTTGCAAAGCACAACAAACCTCGATGGTAATTTGGTAAAAAACCATCTAGGGAGAGGAGAGGCAATACGTTAGCAGTTTGTATATGAAGTTATCTTGAAAACACCCTTTCGCTTTTTCTTTCAAACAATGGGTTTCAGTACGCGCTGGATTTGACGGGAGCGTTTGATAGTAGTGGATGATATTACTATATACTCGTTACCAGTAAAATACACTATGAACAGTGTTACCAAAATGCAATGCGAAATATTTGCTTCAATTAAATAGTGGAAAATGAGGGAAGGAGCAAACATAAACATCACTTATACCGAATGCTACATTGGGAAGATGGGAGAAATGAAACTTGCAGTTTATACTCATTATCTTTACTACTTCCATTCATATAAGCAATTCAAAAATATTTCATATTGTTGTTATAAACAAAGTAATAACCTCAAAAATCTTTTTCTAGAATTTTGTTGGTTTCTTATATTATCTGCATTGAATTGAGATTTATTTACGTGAAAAAATAGCCAACAGAGACTTACTGAGAAATCCATGATGATACTCAATCAATGACTTGAAAACTCCATTCTAAGAAAAATGCTCCCTTTTTAGTAAACCTTCAATTGCGTTAATATCTTGAAAAAATATTGTATACTTAATTGTCCAATCTTCAATTCTGTTTTCCTCGGCATTTAAATGCATAATTTCTTTACCTACTCAACATACCTACTTGCGCTGGTGCGAAATTTTAAACTTATTGAAGGAGGTTATAGCTGGCCACTAACTTTAGAATGTCTCTGGTTCATTCACCCCCTAACAGGAGTGTCAAAGTGTCTGGGATAATGTGGCCATTGATTCTTGAAATTTCTATAGAATTACTAGTCAAGTTAAGGTACTAATAACACGGGTATGCAGGGGTCCATGATAAAGTTTCTTAAAAAGCCCGTCAACGCAGCTACATCACCGTTGTGGTCAAGTTTCCCTTTCAACAGTAAGATAGCAGTATTAATGGACTTAAAGAACAAGATGGTGGCCCAGCAAACACGGGTTCATAATGCCCAAGTTAAGGCAATTGTATTCATTTTTCTCTTTTTTATACATTACTTGGTTACATTCAATATGTCAACCACGCTCTGTAACCAAATGTCGAAAAGGTAGCAAAGGAGGAGATGCATTTTCGATGGAATTGTATATGTTATTAATATTTCCTCTTAGGCCTCATTGCACTCTCGAAAAAGTTCAAAGTTCTGAAAACTCTCACTCTCTCTGCCTGTGCTTTGATTTTTTGACATTAAACTACCAAACTGCGATGCTTTTCATCTTCTGAAATAAGTAAACGTATCAGTCCCTCAAGGGTGCCTAATTTCAAACGAAAAAATCTCGTCAAATAGATTTCCTAGTGAGCAGCTCAGAATGAAAGGCCATAACAAATACCTGCAGACAGAGAAATACGCAAAACAAAAACTTATGACATCCTAAAAAAAGACCTGTCTTCTATGATAAACGATGACCAAATCGCCACAACCCGCTTCACGGATAATAAATATCATTGAAGGATTATAATAACAGCATCACCCTTCTGCACTATCTCGAATAGATAGCGGAAAAATACCGTTCACCCCTTCCCTTAGGCGTTCCTGCGTTAGGAAAAGCTGCATATGAAATTTAAAAATGTTTACACTACAAATAACATTCCATTAATTTCACGGAAAAATTACCTCGTCGGTAACACCGCCTATACTGTAGGGTTGTGTAAGTATAGTCCGACCGGCGCGCCGGCGAACGAGTAATCTGTCTTTTATTATAATCCTCCCCGTTCCTTTCGGTGCGTCAGCCGTTTGGTGCTATTTTGTTTCCGCACCGCGTGCCGCTCTTTTCTACATACTATTACACAACCTTGTTAAACTATATTGCAAACGGTACCGCGTGCATTTAACATATACGCATTCCGCTTCCGCGCGTATCGATAATATAGTATTCTTGGTTGCGAAATACGGACTATCGTATTATTTTTCGGATTTATCGAAACGTACAGCGAAGCATTGGCTTATATGGCGCGCAAGCACGACCCATCATTCGTCTATCAGTTCTATAGTATCGCGTGCCTGCGTATATGTATTTGTTGCATTCAGGGAATTAGAGAAAGTGACATAGGTACTCAATTGAAACACTAGATCTCATTGCGTCGCTTTTGTCAGAATGCGTGCCAACAATTTAGAAATTTCGATGAAGTAAATGATAAGAAAAGATAAGATTGAAAGCAAACCATTTAGAAATTGGAACTACAATGTAAGAAACAAAAAAAAATATGAAATAAGTCACGAACATCAAACATATCCGAATTTCAGGTTCTCAAGTATATTTGGAAGGGAGTAAGAGCAAAGAATGAGTTTTGGAGCAGAAATTACTACAAAAAATTTCATGAATCCTATATATTTTCTCACTAAATGGATCTGTAAAAGTCAAACTTTGTATGTAGGCTTACTTGATGACTCACATATGACCTCTTGAATTTGGGCCACAAAGATTCCAAAATGGGTATTATCATAATTTGAGGATAGCTAGAGGAGTCTCAAATTGCAAACATTTGAAAAATATATGCTCATATGATTATTATAGCAAGACATACTACATATTTTAAATTCAACTTCCTAAGTAGTTTTGGAAGGAATGGGGTCCAGGTTATCAGACTTGGTACTAGGTGTGGCCTATATGCATGAAAGGGTTGGCAACATTATCCACAAACCTGAACCAACTCAAATTAAATACTCAGCTCTAATGATGCGGCATGGTTGCTTACTTTTTTTTTTTATAATCTTGCTCACCTCAGATTTATTTCAATCAATCATTTCAGAGAAAATATCTGCCCGAAAACACCCTATATTACCATTTTTTTTTTTTTAGCTACATCTTGACAGCAGAGCCCCTCTCTAATCAGCAGAATGTATGCAGCATTTTATCGCCTCCTCTTGTTATTTATATTCTTCTATTCACGCTAGGTATTTTGATGATACGTAGTTACTTATTCACAGCCTTTCTTTTCGTAGCAACTTCATTATTAGATTGCAGACCTAGATGATTTCAAAGTGAATAGACTTTACTGAAGCAGGTTACACTATGTCGCCCTGGCCATCAAAAGTTTTGAAAGTTTATGTTGCTCATACTCATGTCAGCCCCTGCTTTTTATATGGAATTACATTAATTTGAGCGAGGAGAATGATTCAAAATTTTTGTCCCATCACGAAATGGTGTAATCTGCTTGTAAGTATCACATCTTTGGGTTAGTTGATATTTCAAACTCAGATGAAAAACCTGAAACATCCAAACCTGTAACTTTATTCACTCTTTGTGAAGAGGCGAAATCATGAATACTAAAGAAATTTTCTTTCAAATTTTCACAAAGAATGCCAATTCTCTGTCAGCATGAGGAAATTCATTTTAGTACCAATACGCAGCGGCAGTGGAAATTGGTATCATGCCCCCCTTTCCCTCCTTTCCTAGCTATGAAACTGCCAATAGATCTATATCCACTCAATGAGTCCAGATATTATGTCTAAAGAGAGAAGAAAGTTGAATCCAAAGACTCTTATAAAGCATTAGATAATCTAATTATTGACTGGTCAGAGTACATATATTTTTCTATTCGAAGAGTAATCTCCGCCCTATGCACATAACATCATCAAGGTACTCGATCAGCCACAAAAATTCCATCAAAGATCATTCGTCGGATGGCGCTTCGGCCGCAACATTTCGATATTACTATCGTGCACGACTCGGCAATCAATGGAATCAATAACGCGATAAATAGCTGGTTCCAGCGTGTAATACGATCTAGCGGCGCGGCGAATCGTGTCACGCGTCGAATGATTTTTTTCTTCGTGTGTTATTGCCCCTACATGCTGAACAAGCGATGCTCTTACTCGTACATAACTCGACACAAAATAATCAAGTTGGACCGTTATCGCTGATTTTATTGCGAGCTGAAATTCACGAATTATTTTACGCAGGTGTTCGTGACAGCTATTCAAATAGTTGAAAAGAACTCAACGATCGTTATGAGCACCGATGACCATGAATCAAAAAATCCAATGGTTAAAGTTTTTTTTTTTTTTCAATTACCGACGTAGCAAAGAAATCTCTATAGTTTCTCTATAAATTTTCTACTTACGTATCTGAAGCACATCATTGCTTTCTTGACCACCAGCACTGAGCGTAACATCGTTATCAGGTTCGCAATGCAGTGTTTTTTATTACCAACGAAAAAAGAAGGAATCCCTGGTGAGTCATAGGCTCTGCCAGCGCCCGTTTATTCGCTCCCTCTTTTTACCGACTCTCTAGCTTGAAAACGCGATCGAGGTATTTCATTAAATCGAGTACTCAGGTGAAATTCGACTATACATAGATAATACGATAGAATTTAACATTCAACTTTTATATGCTCTTACCGATTTAGCGAATCCCTCTTTCGAAATATTCTAGCGTAATGAGGGTGCGAATTTTCATACGATGTCCGTTGGTTTTTTTGCTCCTCTCCTGTTGTCCTCCTCGGTTCTGCTATACACGCGTGAATAAATAACCACTCTGAGATTCGCAGATTCCACGTAATTCTCACCACCGCGCCTTTACATTTATCACCTGGTGCTGGCGTAAAGGTCGGCCGAGGGTATCTGTTTTTACCTTTTCGTGATGTATTCTAGAATCACGCGAATATCTTACCGGTTTCCATTTTCGCAGTCAAGCATTCGCAGAAACATGAAAACTAGTAAAAAGGGGACGTAGCCTGAAAAAATGTACGAATCGACTTTTTTCCATCGTGCACAAAAAAATGTTATGCGTATACGCAAATTCATTATCCAAAAAAATATGCCCTACCAATCGACAGTTCGCCGACGAGAATTAAATAACGATGCTCTCGATTGACGTTAATTTGACACGTTTCCGTTGGCGCAGCCCTTTTTTCATATAAAGTATATTCGTCATTCGTAAACTTACGCTATGCGAAGGAGGGACGATGCGAAGTTTCGTCTATACAGGCATTCGAATGCATCGCTGATCGTAATTCTCCCGTTAGAAATGTTTACCTTATACGTAAATCATAATATTTTTCATTACCGTGTAAATTACTTACGCCAGTAATTATGTCATTTGAAAATGGTAACATTTTTCATACAATAGTAAGTTGTTACACCTGGCACCGGTAGTTATTTAATGGCATCATCTTGTGACGGCTTATAATAAATCAACGCGCGCCAACACGTCTATAATTAGGTAGCATGTTGCGTGTGTTTTTCCTTAGTGCTCTTCTGTTTGATGATGATTTCTGCCGCCGGCTATATCGCAGCGCGGCTACCAACGTCGTTGCTATCGTCGCTCAGTATGTGAATTATTTCTCATTAAAGAATACAAGTTTCCTCGTTATGAATGAAACGAGCTTGTGTACTTATAAAGCATGAAAATGATGAGGGGAAAAATAAAGAAAAAGTAAACGTTCGTGTGTAGAGTTGAAAATGTGTTTCCAAGATATTTCTGCATGGCCGAACATGCATTCGTTGAGAAATAAATGCTCGCACTGGAGTTCTTTGATAACATAACCAATCGTTTACATCAAATGCCATATCAATGCAGTAAATTTGAATTTATTTGTAAAAGCGATTTTCTCATAAATAGGTAACAAACAATTTTATTTGTGTCTTTATATGCTAAAAGTTGCCTCATATATTAAGAGAATGGGGAGGGGGAGAGGAACTGAGATCTCACTGGGATTATGTTCAGGTTGACATGTGATTAAAAATTGTGACATAGGTACCATTCAAGGTGGGTAAAATAATATAGAGCAGGTTAAATCACTTCGTCCTGATTACCAAAATATAATGGCTGGTCTATGTTCTAATTGGTCATATATTACGTGCGTAATGACCAATCATAACGCTAGAATGTGATAAAATGTAGGTAGTTTCATTTCTACCTTCCTAAATAATGTCGTTCAGTTTTCAGTGAACGACTAAAATTCGTTTGTGATTTGAATCATCAGCTGATTAGTGTTTTTATTTACGAGTTAGTCGAGGTAAATTTAGCATATTCCGACTTGCTGATTGGTTGTTACAAGCGTGACGTATGACCAATTAGAACCTAGACCAGTCATTATAAATACTCTATTGTGTGTGACTGTGATGACGATGATATTGGCAGCACTGTTGAAAAATATGACGTCAGTTCAGTCTGGTGACCTGGAGTTTGAATTTGAAATCTAAATTTTCTCAAAAAAAAAAAAAAAACTTTCATTTGGTTTATAATGAGATGGCAGATAGCACAGGCCAAACTGTAGGCAAAACATACGAAGTACTTGAGAATATTTCTCGAAATACTATCAAATTTGTGACAGTACTCTTATTCCATATAACCTCCCTCTTCCACCTACATTTATTTTTCAATATTATTTTCTTACACAAAAAGTAATATTTCTTCGATCAAAATCTTTATCATTAATTCGTGCAAAGAACAACTCTGTACTTCCTGCTTCGTGATCAAGTACTTGTGCTCAAAGTAAGAAAAAAAACTTTCAGCATTTGAGAACAAAAATATCGAAAAGGAAACGAATTCGTGTTTACTACGTACATCACATAGATAAGGTCAATAAAACTTGATCAAGCACTCACACAGGAAGAATCCTTTCATATGGAGGTGAAGGTGATAAAAGCGAAGATAATGAACGATAAACCGTTGCGAAATGAAGACTAAAAGGGAAAAGGCCACATAAAATGAAACTAATTAAAGCGATTACAAAAGAAAACGTTCGCACATAGTGGTAACAAAGACCAAGGCTGCACCTCAAAAACAAATATTCCAAAAAAAAAAGAAATACACCAGGGAAACCCTTCAAATTCCCGCTCTCTTCACCCATAAGTATGTCGATTCGCCGGCTTAAAACAGGTAGGAAGAAAACGAGGTTATCGAGAATGAAGCGAGAGAAGAAAAAAAAATTCGTACAGCTGATTCGTATCACGTGTCTGTGTTTTCGTCGACGTCGCATACGTAGTCGCTATTTTGTAGGACGAATGTACGCGACGCAGGCGTACTTCCAGTTGTCAGATCGATAAAACGCGGTTTTAAGCGCCACCGAGAAAGCGTAACGTTTTTGCTTTATCCGGCCGAGAAATGTGTCTCGGTACGATATTATAAATAGGCGGCGATATTTTTCCGCGGCCGCGATTTTCTCTGCAGCATAAAGTCGCGGGCGTACCATGTACGTGTATACTTGAACTGGCAATAGATACGAGCGCCGGCCGCGTCGCGTTTATTAACCTTGGAGAGCGGTAGCGTGTAATCGGTTGCTCATTAAGGACAGCGGGATATATGCCTCCAGTTGTACGTGGCAGAGGTTGACGATACCACCGAAAACAGAGAACAGATTTCGAACGGCTTGACGCGACGAAAAGTTTTCTTCTCGTATTCAACGCGGTAATCCTACTCTACGGTCGCCGCCTACGCGCCAGTTCCTTGGCGGATCATCAACCGAGACAAGGAAGTAGTGTCAGCTGAGCGTGAAATTATATACAAATCGTTTCGTTGTATCGTCCACGTCGCGGACTCAGATAACGTCAATCGTCTACAATAATTACCAACCAGCGATAATTAATCTTTTAAATCGACTATGTACACAGTAAATTACCTAGTAAGCGAATGTACATAAGACTAATACCAAACTGCGCTGATGTATACGTGAAACGCGTACACGAACTATCGAAGAATGTTAAAACGCAGAGCTCGTTATTCGCGTATTTAAAATTCACCCCGTTCCGAACATGTGATGGGGAGTAACGCGCAGCACTGAATTTGAAGAAAAAAGTGAGATTAATAGGATGTGAGCGCAGGGAATAGCGTAGTGACGCGTTTAATTGAAGGGGTGTGCGATGCTTTTAAAAGCCTCCAAACGAGCATCGAGCATCATCGTCAATGGAATATTGTACAGGACGTCAAGTGCTCTTCTCGCGGATAAAGGTGATCAAAAAATTTCTAATATAATTGCTAATAATGTGTCGAAAAAATAATCATCGATAATTATTTCTGCTTCAGCTATCAAAATTAAATGAACTGAATTCAGCGTCGCATAAGGAAATCTCGTTAGTACTGGGCAAAAAATTTTGAAGAAAAAAGTATCACTTCAAAGTTTTAGTTGATCAGTACTTTTCAAAAAAAAAAAAAAAGTCTAGTACTTGGAGTGAGAAAAGAATTGAAAAACTGAAAAGAAAATCTCAAAAACTACTTATGAAAAAATTTTCAAGTTTTTTGTGTACAGATCGACCCAAAAAATCATTATTCTTTTGAAGAAGCTAAAGAAATGGCAAGAACGATACATGAGGGGAAGATGACAATTCCCAAAGCCAATTTTCGCTGTTGGTAACTAGAATTTCTAAAACCTAATGTGGTGTTTAAATGATTTGAAACTCGCTACAAGCATGCACATGTTTGTTATCGCTTGAGTTCTCATTTCAAGAAGTAGTCGTTCCTATCATACAATGTCAGTCCAATGGGCAGTAAAACGAATCGATGGTAAACTAAAGGAGTTCAGCGTATCCGCATCGTGCGGGGTGAAATTCAACCTTCAGCAGGCCAAGTACTGATGAACAAGCCTGAGAGGAACTCTCCAGTTAGCAGTGGCGTATTTAAGGGGGGTCCAAGGGGTCTGAACCCCCTTGGCGATTTCAAAAATAGTATTTTTGCCATATACAAATAAGGAACAACGAAAATGTAATATGCAAATAATCAATAGTAATGAAATCGCAAAATTTTGAGCCTACCTAACAGATTTTTATATTTTAAAATTTTGCTGGAGCCCCCCTTGACCATCAGTCTGGATACGCCACTGCCAGTCAGTGAGAATGACTGGTGGGATATGGTAAGCTGAATGCTATGTAGTCTTGAAAATCTTTCGGCAGGCAAGAGGAAATCACGAAAGTAACTTCCCTAGAAAATTCATGATAGTGTCTAATAAAGATAGTTCTGTGGTATGCAATCTGGCTAGCTACCAACGTTCTGACGTCTGGGGTCAAAATGTGAAATATTCAATCAGTAAACTCAACATAATCAGTACTATTCGTTTCGCCAAATGGAATGTACGGGTTCTACTTACACCAGGCAAGCTACGGATCATTGAGACGGAGCTGATAACGTACAAAATTCCAATATGCTGGCTATCAGAGACACAGTGTACGTAGTCTGGGGCTCTGGGCACTCTAACGGACACAACTACGTTGTATACGCTTCTATGTAGCGACGAGACTGCTAGCAGGAAAGGCGTAGCATGGATGATACGAAAGAAAATGTTCTTGTTCGTTCTTATTTTCAAAATGGGAAAATTATTTTATTCAAATGCGAAAAATAAATACAACTTTCCAATTTGAAGAAAACTTCAACCTTTCCATCATAGGAATACAGATGTGGAAAAGTTGGTTTGCAAATGAGTTATAACAAAAGTAGTTCGTATCTCTGAATCCTTCGAATTGTGCATATCGTTCATCTGTCTTACCACATCTACGTAGCCAAAAATAAATATGATCTCCGTATTCACAGGCGCGCAATGGGTGCAATCAACGCGGCCATTAAACCTTCATTTTTTGCCCGGCTAGATGATGATGCAAAAACGTAGCGACGTCGAGTTTTCTTCGTTTTTCTTCTCCGGTTGAACCGAGCGCGATTTTAATTCGCGTTACGCTCCGCAGAGCTTGACAGCGTCGCTTTTTAATTCATTCGTTGGCGTTCTTTGATACAACTTTCCTTTGATGCTGTTATAAGGCAACTTCCCTCATCTTTGTACACCATCGCAGTTGTGGAAACCTTTTTTTTGTGTAATATTTTCGATTCGAGACACTTTCATCGAGAGTGATCTCTAAACGCACTATTTGTGTAAGGTTCACTCTTCGCATCAACCTTTTTGGGATTCCAGATCGACAACTCCATCCTATAATACGTCGATTGGGGAATGGTGATTTGTATATGCCAGTAAATTCGAGCTTCAATCGTACTCCGCCCGCAGTTTATTGCGGTTTCGTTATAAAAAGAATAAAAGACCAAGTACGAGTGAATGATCCGGGCCAGTGCATAGTGCCACTAACCGGTACCGTAACAAATCGCTAATGATGATGTACAATGAAAACTCTACCGCCTTCCGTCTCGCGCCCATATCGTATTCTAACTTACCTGTTCCATCCGATAATATGTACGATGTTAAATATAACGTTTCTGGTTTTCTGCGCGTCGTATGACCTCTCCTCCTTTCCATCTCCCCGCTGATACGAGTTTTCCCGCGAATTAGGATGCTTTAATTTGATTTCCGCTATCAGCGAGTACCATCGGTACCTAGTTGCGCCTCCGTTTCGGTGGCCCGGTCGATTTTAAATTTCGTCGCGGAAATGAGAACCGCGCTGCCGGAGTTCTATAATTGAACTTCGGTGTTCTCGCTCGGACTGCCCGCTAATTGGCACTGGTATACGGAGCGTGATTTATTGGCAACTAGTTTTACGGGTACTTTTCGGCATTGTTGAGCCTTTCAGTTCCGCATATTGAAATGTATTTTCTTACGGAAGCAACTCGTACGATGAAATGGCGGAATGCGCGAATGGAAAGATTGTCAAATAGATTAACGGATTAGTCTTTTTATGAATGACATACTGGTTGCGTACGGTGCTGGTGATTCCGTTACAAGGTCTGTGACCAGGTTATTGTACATTGTGAGTTCGTTTCTTTTCTGCTTTCAGTTTTCCTTTTGGCTGCAAATTCATCCATAAAATGTTCATCTCATTTTGAACTCTCCTCCTCCTCTTCTCCAACATCATATGCTGAAGCGAATTTGGGATATTGTATACTTCCTATTTCCAATAAACATATGAATCCATATTCATTACATTTTTAGTTACTTGAAGCGGAAAGGAGGGGTGGGGTCTTCAAATCATATCGTTTTAATGTTGGAGAGGAGAAGAAGACATTTTATGAATCGTCCATATCTTCTCACTAAATCTACGTAGAAAGGTCCAACTTTGTATGTAGGATTAGATGGGGAGCAGAATATGACAAATTGACTTCTGGTCAAGATAGATACAAAATGGTAGATGATCAGAACTTGATGAAGGGTTTAGGAGCCTCGAGTGACTAAAATTTGAAAAATTTTGGTTCATCGATTTTTGTGAACAAAAAATATCACATATCTTGAATTCAACTCATTCGTTGATTTTAGAATCAATGAGAGGGCGTTTTTATACATTAACATCATCTCCAAATTAGAATATGCCCAGATTCAATAATCCAGTATGCATATGCTTACGTTTTTTTTTTAATTCGTGAATATTTTCGCTGGACAAATTTCCAACTATTCTGAACCGTTTTAATTTTCTACTGAAAATCAATGCCTGGCTTACCCTCTTTAACCCTTCTCTTTCCAGATTTCAGGCAGAACAGCCGATATTGCACAGTACAAATTTTCATCGTTTTTTTTCAAGTTTCCCTTCTTTTACATAGATTCAACAATTTGAACTACTGAAGTATTTCTATTGGATACTAGCACAATCACAGGAGTGTTCTTTTCGCTACTCTGAGGTGGGTTCATGTGATTTTTGAAAAAAACTGAATAGCATTATGATGAGATGAACAACTCGAAAATTCTTATGATTTCCCAATGTACCGGCAAACCTGATTCTGTTACTTCATTATACCACCATATCATCTGTTCACTTAATAACAATGATTTTTGGATTTTGCGGGTACATTGCAATTAAAATGATTTCTTTCTCTTCGACTATAGCTGGAGTTAGTGGTGAGCGTAAGCTCCTGTCTTTACAAAAATGTCTCGCTTGAAAATTTAATGCCCACAAATTTTTTCTACAACAAATTTCTTCAAGTATATCGAAGATCGTATAAAGGGCAGCTTAGAAAATTTATAGCTTTGTATTTCTTCCCTCGTATTCCTGCTTATTTTTCTAACTCGTGAGAATGAGTATCGAAGAGAGCAACGGCTTAACAGAAATAAACTCGAGAACATTCCAAAACTAATTCATAAACTCACATCCATACACGAAAGCGTTTCGTTCTGGTTATCAAAAGTAAGCATACACGCCAACGGTGGCGAAGGAATCCGTAAAAATTAATTTCACGCCTGTTAAAATTAAATTACCACACAAAACAATCGATGATAGAATTGGAAACATTTGTTGACGTAGTCTAAGCAGTATGGTGATTCTTCATACACAGAAGAATTGCTGTATACTTTTTGGGTGCCATCTATTCGCTCGTATAATTTCAACAATCCATGCTAAGAGTCTTGAGGGGTTGAGATAAGGAAGAAAGGACATTTCAGCGCAAAAAATTGTCATCGTGTCAGGTTGATAATTCGTTTCAATTACATCGTAGAGCTGCACGACGACGATTTAAATGGCTCGTATTGAAATTGAATAGACATACGGGCGCTAAACATTGTTGATAAATGACATTTTACTTTTCATTACATACCCGAACCATCATCGTTTTACCCCAGATAACGAACACTATGAGTGTGGGTACGTGTATGATGCTTATCGCGCGTAATAATCGAATACGCTCGATTTTGGTCTTGGAAATGTATACTAAGACGACATTAATGGCATTATTGACCCAGGCGAGGCGACCACTGTTAATTAGTCGTGTTCGATTTTGTAAGAAAATCGCTTTCGAATCTCATCAGTTCGAGTACCTAGGGACGAAGCTAACGAAGGTGAAATGTACATCTAAGCTTTAACTGGACATAGCTGTGATACGTCGACAAATAACGTAATTCGTCTCACCAACAATGAGTTCATTAATAATTCATGAAAATTCAAAATATACATAAGCACGATCGCATAGGTGACGTTTACGTCTGTTTTATATTTGTACAGTTGTTTGAAAAAAAAAAGATGCTCGTTGCTTTCGAAAATTCGCTTGCGATATTTATTCAGCGTTCGCGACGACGATGAAATTAGAACTGGTTCGATGAATGGAGTCGAATAAATGAGTACTCCATCATTCGCGATTTATCATCCGTAATTATAAGACATACAATAAATTACATCTCAGTTACGAATACATAGCGGGAAAACTAATCACTTACCGGACTTACGGTGTTGTTTGAATAAAATGGAACTCTATTACTGAAGATTTCTTCGCAAGGTTAAAAAAATAATGTTCCGACCGACCGACCAGAACATAAATATAGCGAAGATAAATATCAACAAGCTCTCTATCTGCGCTCTTTTACGATGATGATCCACAAAGAATGGCGTTCTTATCGCGCTTTCATCAATTAACAGGAAACATATGTCCGTATTTCATTCGTCTCTAAAGGTTAATGTATACTTCGAGACGAAATTCATTTCCACCTTAATATTTAAGGCGCTCGAGGGAAAAAAATGCCAACAACTAGCTTGCTCGTTCGTCCTGTATGCGGTATACTTTACTTGTATTTTCTTCTCTCCTTGTTGGAAGAATAAGGGCGTTGTGACGTGGTATTTTTCCGCATCAAATTAAATTACACCTACGAGTTGCCGGTACATGCGTGCGTGTGGTATACTACGTACCATCTTCGTCGTCGTAGACTTGTCTTCGTAATAATATTTCATTTTGGGAATGCTAGCTGGTAGCTTCGGAATCTGTATGGAAGTATGTTCGTTTTTTTTCGAATTCCGAGTTGTCTAAGCGGCTGACTACGTTTCTTTGAAGTAAACAATAATTGGTTTTCATTCGTTATTTCAAGAATCGATCACAATGATGTACAATATTGCCCACGAATCTTGTGAGCGCGTAACTTACCACGTGACAAGCATCAAGAATAAATTTCTTTTTTGAATGAGAGTGGGCAATGGAAAAATTTTACGAATGCAAGTTCAACTTTCATTCTGACATAATTTAACTTCAAAATTACAGAAATGATAAGAGCAAATTGACACTTCTAAAAATGCAAATTCCGAGTTTTTACATCTCAATAGGCTGTAAACTATACGTCTATGTACTGATCATTATTAAACAACTGAAATCTAAAACTAAACGCAAGTTGTGCACCACACTTATTCTAGAACATTCACTTGGGTGCACAACTTACCAAAACGTGAAATCTATAATCGCCATATTATACTGCCTTATTGATTGTAATTTCGGATCATATTCTCCATAAAAACCATAAACGAAACGCCCTTCTTTTATTCCGCCTCAGCGCCTATGCTTGTGTGTAGCTAACCAAGTACACAAACGTACTGTTTCTAATCACACAATCGCACTTCGCACGTTTTTCGATGACAATATGTTCGCATCACCCTATGAAATATTAAAGGGGCAGTACAATTATCCATGGGGTTGATTCGAACCATCTAAGCCCTCTCCATTTATACTTTCGCATATACATGTATACTCGCTACACGCACCTATAGTAACCTTGTTGTTGACGTACCTTACCTCGCACTGAGAGCGTGATTATAATTTTTTTTTTTTCTAAACCAAACTGGTGAGTTAAATAACATTCGTGTTACCGCAAAAAGAATAAGAGAAAGAAAAAAAGGTAGAAAAAACCCAGCCTCGCGTATATATTAAAACCTCTACCCGTACTGAAGACTTAATCCGTGTGGTCACGATTATAAATCGTTTCGACTCGTAAACCTATCTGGTTTCGGCGCGGTAAGTGGTTCTTAAATGAGAAGATTGATGGTGGCGGCGTGATAGACGAACGGTGTGAATTGGGTGGTCGCATAGACCTCGAAGCGAATACCGAGCGGCAACGTTGCCTGATGCGGTACATTCGCCAACCAGTCCGTAGGAGGTGGATTTGAAATCCGAGCTGGTTCTCTTCCAAAAGAAATCTATTTTCCGAGACACATTTCGCGTAGAATTTTATTTTCGCATTGAAACCTATAAGCATGCAATACACGTGTAATAAGCTATAACCCTAACTGATATCCACCCTTGCTATACACCGAGGTGAGTTGTCAATTGTTGTCACCTTCCCTATCACTGTAATCGCATAGCTTTCACATATCTCCCACCAATGTGCCGAGCGTTGGCACAGATAAAATGCGCCTAATAATGGATCATTGTAATCGAACCATCATCTATATTCGCAGATGAAGAGTTCCTCTATACACATATACGTGCGCAAACGCGCCAATGGAATTTCCTCATTATGCTGACAATGAACACATCGAAACGTGTCTGTATAGCGAATAAAGAAGTCATCGACCGAGGATAATTTCGAATTTTCCCAAATTAATTTACAATCCTTGCTGCACTGAGACTGATTACACGGCGATTGAATCTGTGAACATGGTATAGAGCAGCGATTCAGGCTCGAGCAACCGAGCCGATGAATAAAAATAGACTTTTAACTGCCTTACGCCGCGTCAAGCTAGCGATCTGCATCAATTTATAGCTTTCGATTGTTTATTTTAAATCGAGTCGACCTCGTTTAGTCGAGGCAACACTCGAGTATCGATTCATTGGCGAGATCTAGGCTTGGTCGAAAATTCGAGTCTCAGTTTTGAAGATCACATTATCCTTGTTGCGTTCGAAAATGAAATTCGAATTACTATAGGCATGTGATTGTCGGTTATCTTCACTGTAGGGTTGAGCTCAATACGTATGTGTCATTTTTCGAGGTGACACACAGAAATGTCGTTAATTTAAAATTGTATATCTTATTATGTCTATCTGTGCAATTATAAATGTTATGTGAGTAGCGCGAATTCCGACAAGAAACTAGGATGTGACAGAGAATTAGAGATTCTTTATAAATTGGTAGAATTTTCAAGAACTTTATTCAAAAAGGAATGTTACTCTTGCTGGGAAAATGAATAGGAACTCGAAAAAAGTAGTGATACATGTTGGTAAACTGAGTGGAAAAATTCAAAAAACTCATTCAGGTTCAAAGTTTATTTTCAGTATCATATCGTTAACTACAAATTCACACAACTTGGAGAAAGGTCAGAATACGTTGTAACTAAAAAAGATAAGTTCATTGTTGTTAAACAGTTCTTGAAAATCATAAATCATCAAAATTTCTAATTTGTGGATACATATACCTTCATGACTCAAACAGGAGAGCGAAATGTTCTCTTTCAACCGCAAGAGATATACTTACTTCAACTTCTGATTTCTTGCTTCGAAATAAAAATGACAAAATTCATCATCCATCGATGATTACTAAGAAAATTTCATTTAGTTTTTTTCAAGCCCATTTTTAAAACGACTTCGAATGGTTTCTTTAAAAATTGAAAAAGAGGGAAATTGGTACAAAAGAATTCTGCATTTTCCCTCACATCCTCATTTCCCAACTTCGAGCAGCTTTGAATTACCACACCTTTTTATTCGAGTCGATGATGTACTAATTTTGAGCTGCATGAGGATTCGAAAGAAAAATACCAAACAAATTTCAGAATATATGAACTAAACGTTCGAATAATAACTTCAGTAAATGACATCGGTTATAGCATTCGATATTGTTATTATGTACTTTTTATACGCTGTATTCAGCGGACACATTATGTATGTGAGCGAATAATCGAGAGAAAGTGCGTTCAAGTGCCATATGAGATTACTTTCACAAACGCCGCTCGCGTTCATAAACGCGAGTTAATACCAAGCGCATAAATGCGAACTTGCCAATAACGTAAAGTGAAGCTTAGTTGGCAGCTTTTACAGTATCACGAATTCGTACGTAAATCAACAGAATTACTATCAAATCTAGGACTTCTATTATTTGATTTGATTAATAACTTGACAACGACTTTCTAAAGAATAAAAAAACATACGAGTATACTCATTTTCCATAAGATGATTATTTGCAATATCGCATGAGGAATGCAACAGCGAATCACTGGAGGAACGATTTCTTCGAGTACGAGGTTCTTATTAGTGATGCACATTAGAGATCAAATACTTTACTACTCCATCTTTTTTTAATACGTCCAACTTAAATAAAATTGTTTTTTTGAGATATTATTCCTTTTACATTCAGTAAGTCAGTGAGTGAATCGGATAAAAAGAATGGTGGAGGTGATCTTTGTTTGTCGCTTATGATCGAGGTTTATTGTATTTTTGTAGTGAATTTACGTACTTCACCTTTGGTTTGGAATAACTCGCGGTCTTCTAAGAGAATCATCTTCGTGGTACTCATTTCTCAAGTTGTTGAATATTCATTGTTTGTATGATCAACTGTTTACTTACAATCGAATGAAAAGCTTTAGGTTTTTAATCTTTAGAAACAATTATTCGCACCTTATTTCAGCCTTTAAGAATTTTGATCAGGTCATAGGCTGAAATGAAACGCCATAAATCTGAAATCGAATAAAGTTTAAGATGTTTTGCATAATAGTTTACTTGACTTGGGAAGGAAGAGTGGGCCACTTCAATTTTTTTTTTAGTTTCTGCAGGGGCGTACCGAGGACATTCTTCAGGGCGGGGGGGGGGGAGAAAACAAAAATTGCCAACTTAAACCATGAAATTTTACCAACTGTTGACCTTTTTTTTTTTTTTTGCTCCGCGAAAATAAGATGTTAAATAAGATGTCACAGTCTTCTTCTTGTTAGTCTTTAAAAAATGTAAAATTAGCTGTAATAATACTGCGCAAGTGGTCAAATTTACCAACTTTTCGCTAAAACTCCAAATTTACCAACTTTCCAAAAGCCAAGGGGGGGAAGCTCCCCCCCTTTCGGTACGTCCCTGAGTTTCTGAAACAACGATTTTTTGGCTTCCGATTCGGCTTCTGGTAATATAGAATACTGAGCTTCGATTTCGATTAAAATAGACTGAACTTCGTTAGAAGATTCGGATTCATATTCAACAAAACTTTTATCACATTTCATCTTGAACGTTAAGAATAATAAAAAACCAAGCACTAAATTCGATGGACATTAAAAGTCCACAGAACTCGAAGTTTACATGGATAAATGTGTTGTATTTGAGCAACATATATATGTATATATTTTGATACAATAATGGCATATTTATGCAGTAACTCCATCAAGATGAAATTTGCAATCTAATCTAAACACATCCACAACATTCTACTTGCAAGTGAGAAGTATACAAGTACTTCATAAACTAATGAGTTGGTTCACTAAGACATAATAGTTATTCTTTAAAAATCGAATACTTAATTTAAACACTGTATTTGAGAGGAATCACGATATAAATTAGATGAATCAATTTATTACTTGAAAAATCATTTTATTCATCGTGACATCCACGTATGAATGGTGACTCTACATTTTTCGTACATTTCACTAGCTCGAATCAACACTGATTTTAATATACGTATCTATACGTTAAAATAGTACAGCATAAGTGTTATACTTTATCTAAAATGATAAGAATTCGCGTATATGGCGTTATGGTCGTCGAAGTGTATAAATTTCTGATAGTAGCCTTGTATTTAAAACGATCGAATTGAATTGAAATCACGTGTGATGAATTTTTTTTGCAATCTAGAGGCGCCATTGGGAGTCAATTGTTGAAGAATACGTAATTTTCCACATTTTTTGGGCTACTAGAGCTTAAATTTGATATTTTCGATGTAGAGCTCATAATGAAAATCCATAAGTTCTTTTTTCAAAAGAAATGAGGTTTCTGTGATTTTAATTTATTACTTTTCTCAGCCTGCAAGATTTCCATTCAATTTATTAATAATTTCATAATTTGGGATTTACGTGCATTTTTTGTATTATTATTTTTTGCATTCAATATAGACAAAGTTTTCAAGTTGATTAAGGCGTAAAGACTATTCCTCGTCTTTAATACACCGGTACACATTAGTCCATTTCTATTTCTCATTCATAAAGGAATCATTAATAAATCAAAATTTCATCGTATTAAATTTCATCATTATTTATTGGGATAGATTGATAAAAATTAACTACGCCACTAAGATAATTTCCTATTTTTATTTTTATTGATGTGTTAAAAAATGAACGAGCTTTGTTTGGTCATTCTGATTGTTTATTCTTATTAGAAAAACTTCGTTTCAAAACTGTAATATCCTCATGTTCATATTTTGTATGATTTAATAGAAGTTTGGAAATGAAATATACAGCATTTCTTGCTCATCAAGTTCAAAATTTTGGGTAATACTGTAAGAACTTGAGAAAATTTAATTACTTATTCCCTTTCATGAAGTTACTAAAGTTAATACTTCTTTCTGAAAATCAAATGGACAATCTAAATACTCCCCATATTCACCCCTACCAACGATCACCCACATCTACACAGTGGAATCGCCCAACACATACCTAATTAACGACATGCATAAACTGCTCCGGGCGCACATGTCACCATTCACGTTCGACTAATCGAGACGCGAGATCGAGGGGATTGACTAAAAATCTCGAAAGAGTAATGGTTGATGCTGTGTGTCGAATACGCCACAATACACCCTTATCCATTACACAGCCGTCGAATTGTCGATACCGCTTCTTTTTTTTCTCGTTCGACAGGGTTCCTTTTTTCTCTTTTGTATAGGATTTTGAAAAGGGCGAGAGCGGATCGACGGGCACCGTGAAACCGGACCAACCTTGAAATACTAGAAAGGGCCCCGCCCAACTTCGCCATCGTATAATAGTCAAGATATTATACCAAACAGGATGCATCCAATTCTTTCGGTTCGGCTTCGGGTTTTCGTGTATAGCGTACCTCTGTGTAACACCTTTAATCGTATTATATGCCTGCTGTGTTACGCGTTGTACGGGTCGTTGAGACAACAAAATTTTCCTTCCTTCGACGATCGATTGGAGGCAAGTAGTTGTTCGACCGGCGATTCAATGTAGTTGAGCGAGGTCGACGGGAAAATGGTGAACATTTTATGGATATTTTATTATTTTTTGCAACTATTTTGTTGCTTTTTTAATGAATTTGAATACGCTGATGGAGGATTTTTATGGATTTTTTATTTTTATCGAAAAAAATAATAATAATGCAGAAAATGTAGTATAGCTTCAGATTTTTTTTTGATTTCAATATTCGATAATTAATTAGGAAAATTCAAATTTGTGTTAAAAATAAGTTCATCAAAATGTTTGGGGTATAGAAAAGTTAAAATTTATTTTTACAATAAATAACTATTTTTTTGAATCTACGAATTCCTTTTCTTTACCATCATTATCAAAATTTGAAATTTTCAAAAATTTAGTTGATATATTCTAAATTTTAAATTACTAAATCACCGATACATAATTCTAGTTTTTTTTTTTTTTTTTTTTTTTTTTTTTTTTTTTTGGTGGCAAGTCTTATAACAAAAACAACAGTTTTTCGCTGTATCTCCTCAGGATTTAATGTTAGGGTAAACATAGTTCATTAACTCCCCACTTATGGGTCGTACATAAAAATGTTTATTCGAAAATTTTTTGGGAATTCAACGGAGAACAAAATTACATTGAACGATTTTTGCTCTACGATCAAATCCTGATAAGATATTTACAAAGAAATTTTTTTAGACGTTCGATCCTCTCTCTGTGGGATTTGCACACCACCTAGTAATTGGGGTGAAGCTAATCTCTACATATTTATGAATAAATTCTTAGCTGGGAATTTTTCGTGCAAAGACACTTATATTGTCTTATTGTAACTAGCACTATTTAAGATCATTATTTGAGACAAGGATAATTCACTGTTCACATCTACTATAGTATCTCATTCATCAGAACTAATTCATCACTAGCACCAATCAGCATTCTAAATCAACGTCAACCCTTCCTTTTTAAATCATTTTTAAAATAAACTACGACATTAAATAAACAAAATAATCAGGATATCGGTGGCTGAAAAACAAAGTAATCTTCCATGAAGTCGCAGTTCCTTCGGAATCTAACGAATGGAATTTCAGAAAATATACTACCCCACCATTCTTGTACATAATTGTAAACTGGTACAGCTCGACGTTTTCGAACTCCATTGAATTTTTTCTTCATTTTTTTTTTTCACAGATAACATAACAACCATGGCTGACAGCTCCAGCAGTGCTGCAAAACTACCAAAGTTACCTCTAACAGAAGAACCAAGACCACTGTTGAAGGACATCAATCATCTACTGACTTGCATTCTTTGCAATGGTTACTTCGTTGATGCCACCACCATCGTGGAATGCCTTCATACTTGTAAGTATTATTGTTTTAAAAAAAAATGAAGAAAATACCATCAAATCTTTACAAGTAATTCCTCTCGATCTTCACAGATTGCCGATCATGCATCGTGAAATTCCTCCAAACCACCAAATTTTGCCCCATTTGCGACGTCCAAGTGCACAGAACGAAACCGCATCTTAGTCTGAGGTAAGTTACATAATACATAGTTCATCTCTCTTCACAATCTACATCCGCGTTTCATACCGCACTCGCCTATACGACTTCCTGCTTTTACGCGATAGCACACGCAACGCATTACGCATTCTAAGTAGCCAAACCCCGCGAGTAAAACCACATCTAAAGGGAGAATTTTGATTACAAAACCAACCTAATGGAAAGCGACTGGGCGATTGTACTTGTAACAAAGTGCTTTTCATAACGTCGAGTTCCTACACTCGTCCGCCTTTCAAAAGCTCCGTCTAGTTAAACTGTTCTTGAAATCGCTAATCGGCTTAACAAAGGAACGATACTGTCGGAAAAAAAGCTTCGTCAAAGGGAACCAGGCAGGGAGACACTCCAGTGTTGTACTTATTAAGCTATTGGCGCCAGCGCGCATTCGTTTAACGTCAAGGTAAAAATAATTACATAATTAACGCCGCGTATTATAGCTCGATTCTGTGCCGACTTAATTAACGAAAAATGAGAATACCTACGTGATTATTACACTCGCATCATACTCTTTTAATTTCTTCTCGTTTTCCACTGTATGTTTTTTTTTTTTACACAAATTTTTAACGTTTGTACATTTTTTTTGCACTTTTTTTATATAGTTCTAATGAATACATGATGTTTATTTCTTTCTTTTTTTCATAATTATTTATTTATTAACTGAATTTTTAATAAAACGAGAGCTACTACAGCTCCCCCCACCCAAAAAAAAAAACTTGCTCACTTCAGCTATGAAAGAATGAACAAAATTGGTTTGAAATGGTAAAATACGGAAAAGAACGAGAACGACACAGAATTCCATAATTTTTGGACTTTATAATTCAACTTTCTTCAGTCGTTCTCAGTTCTTCATAATTTTGCTATTCCCGTTTGCAATCTTGCAAATCTCGAAGTTTTTCATTCTTTCAACCATTCTAATTAGGTACAGATATTCCCGGCCTCCATTTTGTAGCGCAGGCGGATGTCGACGAAAATGGCTTACAATTTGTTCAAAGGTAGTTCATATGAATATCTTTAAGTAGCTTCTTCAGATTTTCGTTTCGACTAAAAATAATGGTTTATTTAAACTTTGAGATGAGCTGGAGAGATCTCCAAAGCCTCAAAATTTTTCATTTTGGCATCATATATTAGAGTGACACAAACGCATTAATATGTTGAAATTTCAGTCTCCCAAATAAATTTGTAGAAGAGTTGAAGGACAAACACGCTTTTTGAGGAAGTTTTGAATCACAAAATTTCTTGAAAATTTCACATCTTCTCTCTAAATCTTACTAAAAAGCTCGTATTTCATACGTATAGTTGGTTGGTAACCAAAATATAATGCCCTGAATTTTGGTTTGAATGAATCCAAAGTGGCGTATGTCAAGATCTGAGGAAAGCTCGAGGAACCGCAAATTAGTTAAAACTCCATAAATGTGAGCTCATGTGTGCACTGTGGACCAAATCTAAACCTAACTTCACGGGTGATGATGGAGGGGAGGAAGAAGGGTTAATGTTCTCAAAATTTAGTGCGCGAGTAAATGAAATTTCTCCTAATCGATTTGGAGGAGAGGTAAAAGAAAATAAGATTTTAAGGAGAAATCCACATCAGAAAACTTAGAAGGTTCAAATTTTGAATAAAAGCTTATTTCAGGACTACAATATGACCTCATTAGAAACAGTCAAGCGTTCTCAAAATGATGGATGAACCAACATAAGGAGAAAATTAAATAATTTCTGTGATTAACAAGAACTGCGCATCCATAATTCAACTTTTACATGTTTTGGAAAGGATAAAGTGACTGCACACTACCTCAAGACCAGAGTGCAACCCAGCAATGCAAATTCTATGCTAAAACTTTTCACAAGAGTCCGATTTTTTTCATGAAATTTTTTATTTAATTTCTATTGCGTTTAAAAAGCAATTGTAATGAAAGCCAAGGAATTGCCTTCATCTCAGGTTGAATTTTTGTACTCCTTAGTGTTGGTTTAAACTATAAAGAGATTAACAGTAATAAGAAAATCTGTACATACTCTCGTTAAAAACTCAGCTTTAGTAATGCATCATGGCTTATTATAATAACAATTTCTTCCCTTCAATACATGAATGAATGAAATCACTTGTTTTTTTTTCGCAGACATGACGCCATCATGCAGAGACTGGTTTATAAAGTCGTACCTGGCTTGTATAAAGAAGAATTACAGCGCAAGAAAAATTTCCTAGCTGAATCCGATTCAAATACTGAGTCTGGGCCTATTCTAAATGGCGAGCAAGAGACAGAATGCTACATCGCACCTGATGAGCTGATCCCTCTGTCGTTGGAATACATCGAAAACAGGTATGTAATGAATGATTTCTCATTTATAATATTTGTCGTTAGGGAATATGAAGTCGTCATCAAAGTTCTGAAAATTCAATCAAAATCTGGATTTTCAGTATTTTGTTATCATTAAAAAAAAAAAAAAAATTCTCAATAACTCAAAGTATACTAATACAATTAAATTTTTCTCCCTATATTACCCCTCCCCACACAAAAAAACACATGAAATAATGATCCTAAAAATTCACAAACGATTATCATTGAAAAAAAGAAACGAAAAAAGCTACTCAACCACTGATGCGTAAAATTTAAGGGTTTCAAAAAAAGTTGAAATTGTGATTTCTGTTTGCAAAATTTCCAGCTAAAAATAGTAATGTAAGTATAAATTTTTTATTGTCCTACCAAAAAAATATCTTTATACTTGAATATTTTTCATTTAAAAAAAAAAAAAAAAAAAAAAAAAAAAAACAACAACAGAATTGATATCCTGCTCAAACACCTTGAAGAATCAAGCTTTCAACATTTTCATTAATTAAAAATTGAAAAAAAAAAGGAAACATCGTCAAACTACGAAGACAATATTTAAAGCCACCCTTTCACCGTAAAATCCACCTTTCTACCCGGGTCGCTAATCCTACATAATGAAATTAGCCGATTCCTCTAACGAAATTTTCGAACGGGCGATGTTTCAATTAAGTAAAAAACAATCGCTAAAACCAGTCATTTCGAGTTACCAAAGCAGAGCAGAGGTTTATATAAAAGCGGAGCGCTATAAATATGCTTGTTATACTGTTTCTTGTCTTATATGCCGTCACGCCCTACTTCGTCGTGCTACATAAAATTGTCTCAAAACCAAAGGTCAATTTACATCATGTTGGAAAGGAAAACTCTCGCGTTGCGCGAAACGCACACCACACATCTCGTCGATTCGTAAGAGAAAATGTAAAAATTTTGATTTATGAGGAAAATGGGATATAATCGTATTATGTAAACTTTCGCGTTATATGGAAGGAACTCCTCGAGGAACAATTTCAAATACCGAGAGGGTGAAATATAACCCTATTACGCGACCCCATCGCGTCGCTTTGGTCGTTAGCGCGGGGCCTAAAGTATAGGGATGTTCCGCTAATAATGTATAAATAAAAATTTTAAGTAGTCGGATTATAAAATCAACTCTACTGTGATTTAAAAAACAACCGCGGTCGCCAACCACGTACTGAGTATTGATAGTACTCTCTCTATTTTGTGCCAATGATAAATACCGAATAAAATTTTACCGCTTTCGAAAGCCCAGTGCGTTTACGTAATAGGTATGCGAGCCAAATGGTGAACGCGTAAATAATTTTTCGTCGTTATATGTCATGTCATCCAACTATACGCTTTCGTCACCAAACACGTCTCATTATTCAGCGTGTAATTACGTGCAAACAGATGATATGTTGATACCCCAATATTCGCGAGGATGGGCTATTTTTGAAGAATAAAGTCGCAAATATATTAATAATACTTTGCTAATCTTCAAGAGCTAGTGGTAATGTTTATCTTAGGCAATGTGATGTCGATACTTTATTATACAACGGGGAAAGCTCGTATAATTTATTTTTAGGAAACCCGTAAAAGTGACATCGACCGCATTATTTTATTATTTCTTGGATCGTCTTCCGGTACTTTTTTCTTTCTTCGTTTTTCGTAATATTTACACACGAGAGTGTAAAAGAATGAGTTTCCATGCTTATATGTGGAAGGAAAGGCTTACATATGTCTCTACATCGCCATCGTATCTCTTGTGATTGTAAGACACTTGTTTCATTTTTTGTTCCAGAACTGATGTTCATAATTCTGATGCAACAAAGTGCACAGATAGTAACGAAAATTCAGATAAAGAACAGGTAAGTTGGAAAGAAATAATATGATCAATTTTTGTTAAAAGAAAATTAATTAATAGATATAACAGCGAAGTATTCAAAAAAAATTAAATGATTCTTAATCCCCACAAAAAAAGAAAAGAATACTGAAGAGAGTGGAAGGGAGTCAGGATTGAGTTCCAAGACTAAGATGATTTTTAGATAATTTTTCCAGAATTATTCTCATGTATTGTACATTTGGCAGAAAATTAATGACTATAGAAATAATTTTTATTTAATAATTATTTCAGGAATAATAATAAACTTTTTTTTTTAACAAGCAAGAAATTTTAGAACAAACTTTTCCAGCTATGTACTTATATATTTTTAAATATGAGACTACATATCGCACATTCTATATTTATCCCTTGTTAGCTCAAGAGAAATCATGAGATAAGATAGATATATAATTGTCTAATATGGAACTACTTCCTTACTTGCTAAGCCTCCTTTCAGAATGATTATTGATGAATACTTTTAACCTATAAAAAATTTATTCGATACAAACGTTTCGAAATTCACAATAAATACATTAGTGAATAAATTAGATCAAATGATTTGTGTTTTTCCTCTTCAATGTAGGTCATATATAGAAGATACTTAGCTTGTCCAGCCAAATTAAAAATAAAACATCTTTACAAATTCATCAAGGAAAAATACGAACTGCGACAAAACCAAAAGGTAAGCTTTTCTCTAATTATCCTTTAACTTACTGCTCATGGTAAGGCTACTATGACTAAGAATCCATCTCCGAAATCTTAAGGTTTTATAATGCAACAGAGAATCTTCTAGATTATTCAGTGGCGTCAGAACGTGAGGCAAATTGATAAATTTTACTCTCCCTTCCCCCCAAAAAAATCGGGGTGGGTATGTTTTACACCCAAAATTTTAAAATGCGTGACAAAAATGAGAATAATCAATAAAATAACAAACGATCTCAACTACGTGGTTTAATTTACAGAACATATCATTTTCCCTGTAAGTCCTGAGTTGTATAACATTGATTGAAACCCAAACCAGTCTATTTTCAACTTTCAACTACCTGGTACCTTACAAAAGGAGTTCAGCATGAATTTTTGGAAATGGTCAACCCCCTCCCTCTAAAAAAAAAATTCCGACGCAACTGAGATTATTCAACATAGGTTTTAACCAACAAAGCGAAAAATCATCATTATTGTTAATTTTTCGGACATGAGAGATTCTTTAGCTGAGTTTTTAATATCGGTCTAGGTATTAGCAGTTACCACTTTATTTACTTTTCTAAGCACTTTTTGGCTCAATATATTTCTTCAACATAACTCAAACTGAGTGAAATATTTTTTCATAAGAAATGATTTTGAAAAAATTGAAAAAGTCTTACTTCAGGATATATATGGCAAAATTGAGTATAAATTGCATCTGATACAAGCATTTTAATTTCAATATTCTTTAAAGATAATGCGTTTATCAAAAGTTCATATTACTTTGTTATAACCAGGTAGCACATAGAATGTAAAAATATATATCGGAAATTTTTTGGGATAATAATAGCTAGAGCATATCCTTAAAAAGAAAGTATTTCTATTGTTATAGTTATAGTAAACCTGCCATGAGTTTATATTTACTTATTAGAACAGTAGGGTAAATTACTTTATTCCTTTTACAGGTGGAAATTTTCTATGATAATACTAAGTTACCTAGTTCATTTTCCTTCATGGATATAGCCTACACATTCTCGTGGAAGGGGGTAAGTACACCTATTAAATTATTTTTCCAACATTATACCAGCAATATGTCCCAAAATAGTAAAGAAAAAAGAAAAAAAAAAACAATAGAGAACCATCTCTATAATGTCCAGCACTACAGTTGAAACCCCATCGATTAAGTTGCAATTTTCCGATTGTTCACAGGATACAGGGATGCGTCTATGTTATCAAATTCTCGAAAGCACCATAATTAAAGTTCCTCTCCCCATCAAAGATGAAATAACAGATGACTCAGCGCTGGTGAAGAATAGTCAGGTTACTAAATCTAGCACTCGCAGTAACCTAAATAATGCTGTACAAAAGAGTAACGACTTACCCACCAAAACAACTCTTAATGAGAGTTCTTCGACTAAAGTAAACTTAAAACGCAAACCCGAAACCATTCTAGAGGTCGAGCCTGTTAAAGAGGTAACACTACCTAAAGTCAAAGAAACTAAAGAGGAGAAAAAAGACGACTTCGAGTTATTGGAGCCGTCTGTAAAAATTCCTCGCATTTCTAGTTCTACCTTAAAAGACATCATAGATGCTAAAAAAGAGAACTATGAAGACAAACCCAAACCTACTGCCACTGTTAGTCCATGCACCCCTGAAAATACTCTAAAATCTCAGCCAAAACCAATAACAGATGATACTGCTGATGATATCATCAAATATGAGCAAGATATTGAGGAAGTAGATGATGAAGATGATGAGGATGATGATCGGTTGCGTATCTCACAGCTCTCTGAGGAAGATACAAGGGATGAAAAATCTGAAGACCCATCAGAGCAAAGATTAGTTATTGATTCTGATGTAGAGAGCACCAAAGATGATCGTAAAGAGAACAAACTCAATGGCGATGTATCCAAGAAATCTGCCAGAAATAAACGTAAAAATAAGAAATCTAAGCATTCCCACCATCACAAACACCATAAACACCATGACCGTAAAAAACAATCGACTCCTCAGGCTACCATTTTACATTCGCCAGATACTGATATTATGAAGCTAAAGCTAAAACTCAATAATGTTAAACCTGCAGATGTGAAATACCATAAACAAAGGCGTAAACGTAAGAAGAGCTCAGAATGTTATTTCTCCTCTTCATTCTCATCTAGTAGTAGTGTAAGCAGTGCTAGTGGTATGTCTCCAGATGCCCATAGTGCATCTAGAGTAGATGAAGATTCGTCGCATTCCCAAATATCAGAATTCTCTACAGATTTAGATACACCTACCAAAGAAGAACCAACTCCAAAAATAGCCAGAGTTGAAGAATTAGTTGAAAAATATACTCAACCAGCAAATAAAGAGAAATTATTACAAATGCGAGCCTTCCGACCAAAAAGCATAGCGGTTGTGAAACCTGAAGAAAATCATAAGTTAGAAAAACATATCCCTGAAAAATCTAAAAATGATAACAACAATAATAATGAAACCATTACTATGGTTGAACCTAAAGAGAAACCTAAACCTATACCTACAATACTCAGGCCACCATCCTCTATTACAGTCAGCAAAATAACAGCTGCTGAGAAACAGAAAATGGAGAAAGAAAAACTGCTTATGATGAATGGTAACAATGGTGATAAACCTTCTCTCGAAATAATGCTTGTGAATGGACCTCCATCATCCACCAAATCTTTCACTTCCCCAGTTTCCTCGACTACGGATATAACATCTAAATCAAAAACACCGCCACCGCGACAAATTAGACCACCACCAGCAGCTATTCCACTGCTACAGTATCAGAAAATGAAATCGAATGAACAAAATTTACCAAAATCATTAACCATTACGCCGCAAATCCAACGATCTAAATCAGTTGATACGATAAAAAAAGTTAAAGATACATTGTCAATACGAGATGCAGGCACTAAGCGTACCGTGACTGTATCGCTATCTGGAAATCCGTTTGAAAATGAGTTCCCTGGTGCACTAGACTTATCATCAGGCAAAGCATCACCTAAGTATTCGGACATGATCAATGTACCACATACACTGCTAAATAAGAAACTCTGCATGAACGGAGGTGGTATGCGTGCGATACCCAATGGCTTTTCTAATTACTCACCAGTCAAATGTATGTCTTCGCTGACTGATAATATTAGACAATTCCATAGAATACCTAGTCCTCATAGGTACCCTGCAAATACCTCTCCTAAACACAAGGTATCTGTACCTCCTCCTCAAACCTCCCCTAAACTAATAACCTCACGAACAATGAACCCAAAAACCACCAAAACTAGTGTTCCTAATTTAAACGAGATTAAAATTGGTCCAATAAGTTCAACAACAGAGACGCCTCCAAAACCTGGACCTAATCAAACTGTTCGTCATATACCAAATCCTTCCATCATGTTACAACGTCATCAATCTATTATCAATAATATCTCATCGACTAATGGTGTTAAGGAATACTTACCTATCAAATTACCTAATTCTACATCTATAATGCACCACAGAGTACCCGCTAATGGGTGCTCCTTCAGTACTCTAAAGAAAAGTGATAAATGTCCACCAGCAATACCAATAAAAGGCTATTTAGATGTTTCCACCATAATGGCCACTAAATAAAGATACTTCCAACATAAATGTAAATTTTATCTTAATTGCGACATTTCGCTCGCCTAATTTCCGCCTCAGTTACCCTTTATCTTTTATCTATAATGAAATTATAAAGAAAAACTTTCTCAGAGTTTAATTCTTCCACCTTAAATTACTTAGATCTTAAACTTAACCTCTACAATGAGATTATAAACGTTGAATATGATTTCAGCAGTAGCCTTCCTCGAATTTCCTTTACATATAGAATAAGTAAGTCAAAAGAGACCGAATCTCCTTAGCCATTTTTTTTTATCTTTTTTATATAGGTTTTTCTTTCATAACTTTTAAAAAGCATTCTTTCTCAGTCATTATATTTTAATGAATACTACTATTGAATTTATTCTTTAACTTAGAATTAGGAAATATCTACGAAAACTTTCTCAGGAATTTTTATATCTATTATCTAATGTAAAAAAAAAAAGAAATAGTAAAATAAAAATCTATTGTCGATATTATAAAAAAATTCAATTCGGCCATTTTCGTCTCGATCGTATTTAATGATTTTGAATCGCTCGTTGCGATACGAGTTCCTAATATTACTCTTTCTATTGTCTTTAACTCTTTGTAAGTTACATTGTTAATTTTTATTTATTAATTTTTGGGGATGATGCAATAATATTATTTTGTATCTTTGTTCATTATTTAAATAAGCGTTGAATTTATTTTATAATTAGTATTTATTATTTATATTTCTCTCTTTATTCTAGTCTCGTAACTTATATTTATAATTGTTTAAATGTGAGAAATTGCTTTATTAAGTTGTATAATTTTTTAGTCATCTGTAACCCAAACTTATTTAAGATTGAGTCATTTATATTTCTATAATTAAATAAAAAAATATTTCGTATTAAACATTAAATGGAGGTGGCACTGAAAAGTTTCTAGACTATGAGGGATTTTATTACAACACATAAATAAATTTACGTAGAATACTCATCTAGATACTTGAATTTGCATTGTTCTTTTTGTGATTTAAATATGATAAATTAAATATCTCTTAAAACATATTTATTTTTGAACAAATATTCCATAATTTTTAGCGTGTAAAGTATGTTAAAAATACTTATAAAGTTGCTGATGCCAATTTTGCAATTTTATTATATTTATACTTGAAAATCTATCATAAATAAGTAAATACTATTAGGTAGGAAAATGAATTTGGAGGAGTCAATTTTAATGAATGAATGGACGATATTTAATATAATATAAATGTATTATAAATGGGCAAAACTATTACAAATATTTACATTTTAAATTTACTGCTGAAGGGAATCGAAAATTTTTAGACGATTTTGTATATTTATATGAAAGTTGTATTGTTCTTTAATTTATTAAGTACTTGCGTGTTACTTTATGTTTAGTCTAGTTAGTTGAACTTGCATTTGTTAAGTTTTAGCATTTTTGTATAGATTGGATTTATATAATAATTTAAGTGTGAAATAAATTATTTCCATTTGAAAATGCCAAGTTATTTATTTTTGAGCACATCGATTCTTCTGTCTATATGAATGGTTTTAAAATCTGCAGAGGTGAGAACGAATATTAAAAGAGCACGAAATCTCATCATTTATACGATGTGAAAAGAAATAACATAATTTGAATTACATTCTTCCAAGCGTAAGCGAGGATATTGTACTCTCGATGGAACAGTCAGGTAAGTAATTTCAACGCTTGGTTCTATTTTCACTGAACTAAAGTTAATATATTTAATCATTACCACGGTAAATTGGTTACGCTATGGGTTGTAGCGCCGATTCGAAATATACGAGTTACTTATCGAATAGTTCGAAAAGGTGATGACGATACTACAACGCTGTACATTCAACTACATCGTATAAGATTAATGATACAAGTAGATATGCAGGCAATTTTCAACGAAGAAAATGAAAATTATCGTTTAACGATGAAAAAACAAATTTTAGAATAGTATGAGCCTTTCGAAACAGTATTATGCCAATTTTTACCTTGAATACTACATACAATTTCTTTCCTATACATTTCAAAGCTAGAAAAATGCAAACATTATAGTATAGCAGCCTCAAATTCTAATTTTTTTCTTTAAGAAACAATGTATATTTAGCTGAGTTTTTTGTATTTTTATCGTTGCATTGGACTCAAAATGATTCAAACAAGAAATTTAAAGAGAAAACTTAAGCAAATACCTGAAACCATCATAACATTGGATATTTACTCATTACTACCTATATCAATTTATTAGACGAAGATTTGAATTCCTTGCAAAGTTTTTCATCAAAATTTCTGTCGATGTGGTTGGAGATGTAATCAAATACACTTCGAATAGATAAGAGATAAGTATCAAAAAAAAAAAAGGTAAGAATTTTGAAATTTTGAAAACTACGAGTGTCAAATATAGGCCTATAACCATAATTGAACCTATCTACAAAGAGAGAGAGAGAGAGAGAGAGAGACAAATACCTCAAGTTGCCCAAAGTGCATACGTTTCAAAATTTTTTGTGAGATTTTAAATTTTTATTTCAAAATTCAGCAATATTCAAGAATAAAATGAAAATTGAGAAGTAAAAAAATTGAAAAAAATCTCTCAAATGAAGGAGTCCAAACATAACAAAATATCTCAAAGTCGAAAATTGTTGAAAAATTTTAAAAATGCTCAGAATGTTTAAGAATTAAAAAACCACAAGACTTATAAAAATTAAAAACGTCAAAACAAATACTCACTCTAAAAATTAAAAAATTTGAGTTTGAATGAAAAAATTATAAAAATTAATTACAAAAACCAGGGCCGCAGCCCCCCCATAATATATCTGAGGAATGAAAACAAGCGTTTTGTGTGTTTATAACATCCAAACTGGAAAAAAATTACAAAAACTTTCATATCAAAAAAGAAAAAAAATTCAACAAAAAAACCTAGCATACAGTAATTGCGATACTTCGAAATATTCCACACACAACAGCTAAATGAACATAAATCTAGATAAATGGTCTTTGTATCTCTTTCGATTTTTTCAAACCTCAAGATGGAATTCTTAAAATATAGATAGATTCAGCCATAAATTTTCGTAATACGAAAATCCATTTACGAATATTTTAAAGAGCCAATCTAACAGTTCATGCTTTCAACAACAAAAAACTAAAGCATAGGTAAGTACGTACATTAAAATGGCGTATTAATCACTTTCACATAGACACATATGTTCCTATTGCGAAAATCTATTTACGCATACGTTAAAGAGCCAGTCTAACAGCTCATGCTTTTAGCAACAAAAAAGTAAAGCATGAGTACCTACATTAAAATGGCGTATTGATCACTTTTACACATAGACCGAGAAATGAAATTATTAATGTCCTTTTGAATTTTTTACTTAACAAAATTTATGTAATAATGATGAATATACTTAGGTAGATACCATTAATGTGTAGGTATATACTTAATTCAAGGCCGCAACGACATTTCGTTCTTCAATAACTTGAAACAAATTTTAAAATGACAGTTCGTATGACGCAATAGATATGTCAATTTTACAAGTAACGAAAATATGGATAAAATTTAAAGTGTAGCTTAACGTATATTTATTCGTGCTTTGACGTGAGCGATAATACGCTAACTGCTAAGCGATAAGTACCTACCGTCATAGTAGCTATGTAGGTAAGTATTTGCTCTCAGTGGGGAACTTTACCTAAAACCACACGCATAAAACAGTGAAACTTTGAATACACAAAAAGTATAAAAGTTTTAGTTTCAATTTGATAGTAAAGTTGAAGAGAATAATCATTCTACTACCTGCTTCAATTAAATAAAAATAAAAATTTCATTTTCACGAGAGAACCTTAACACAGTTCATCAAACTACTTCAATTTTATCATTGGTAAACAGAACTTTTTTTCATAACTAGATATATGTAAATGAATTAATGGTGATAATAAACGATACTGCAATTATATGTATCCTTTAAAAACAAAATAGATAAGCATATAAGCATTTCACGAATAAATTCTACGAAATCCAACACTAAGCTCGATCTCCTACCTTAAGAAAGTAGTAGTTGATGACATGACAAAAAATCAAAACTCGATAAATGGCAATATCTAGAACTTTTTTATAGCATTTTTCATTGAAAAGAAAAGTATTTAGAAGCCTTGATGAACGATATGATATAAATTTTTTGAATGGTACCAGAAGAGACCAAACCTAAGGAAATACACGACTCAGAGGATGGACATAACGGGCCAAGGCTAAACCATAGCCATGGCGAAAAGGAACCAAGAAGCTACGAAAACCCCAATAACGTAAAAACGATGAACGACCACCTATGAGAACCACATCTAAAACTAGGACATGTAAACTGAATGAAAAAATAAAATTTTGAACTCTGGGCAAAATCCGTATTCGACGTGCTGGAACAAGGTATGTAGTGTGATACCTCAACGAGACGACAGAATATCATTTATCAATCGAATTGATAAAAAATATCATTTGCGTATCGTTTCGATAACTGAACCCACTTCTGTAATTAAAAAATTGAGTGAATTGAAGAGATGTGAAGTGAATATCGCTTCACCTTCTGCAACACTTCAATTATCCACTATCAGGTATGATCCGGGGAAAAAGAGCGTGCATGACTTCTGCACTACGTTCGGAAATTTAATTTGAAGGTATGAAAATTAAAAAAGAATGATACCTTTGACTGAGTATGAGAAAACCGATGCGTTCTATTGCAGTTGTTCTCACGTTGCCTGTATTGAAAATCATAAAGATCCTTTGTAAGGCTGCCACGCACCAAGAATTCAAGTACAGGAAGCTTCAGACAGTCATCGCTCAAATTAAGAAATATAATCTTAGAGATATCCAACTTGATATTAAGTAAGACCACCTTCTTCAATAGCAAAATTGAGGAAGATATTCATATAGAAATTCCTGATAGTGTTTTATGTACCAATACAAAGCGAAAATCGATGATATGTAAACTGAAAAAAGGTACTGTATAGACTACGAATAAGTCCGAAGTACTGAAACAAACGATTCACAGAGATATCTCCAGGGTTGGGCTTACAGAACAATAGCCGCGAACCCTGCCTATTCATTTAGCAGAAAAATAAATTTGCCATCGTTTTACAATATGATGGTGACAGAAGTATAACAATAAAGTTTCTTACGATTTAACCAATGAAATAATACATTTAAAGCACGTTTATTTAGCAAATTTTGAATCGAATCTGAGGCCAATAGTTACTAAATTCTATAAAAAAAATTGATCGAAAATACGTTTCCAAATGTGTCTGTGGCCTTGCGAATATATTGCACACTCTCAGTTACAGTCGCGAGCAGGGAAAAGTCTTTAACAACTTAATCTTCGATAAAAAATTTACTTAAGATCTTGTTCAGACCATCTTGGTGATTTTATTTGTAGAAAATTCTTTAGCAAGGCGACTGAATTTAATCCAATTATAGATGACTTCGCATTTGAAAAAGCTTTAGTTCAAGTTTACATTTTCTATGTCATTGTTAATTACCAAATGCAATTCGCATCTAACACCAAATACATACTTGAAAAATTATATATCTATTATATATTTAGTTCTCCGGACTCTTAGACTGAGACCTGAGTGTAACTGCTTCTAATAAAGTATTTTTCCAACTTGACCCACAAAAAATTTCCACTGGGCCGTAATTTTCTCTCTACCGCTGGTTTCAACAATATTTATCCTCAACAAACATCCGTGGTTACTCGAAAGGTATCAAAGAGGGAAAAATTGCAAAATATTACGAAAAATTCTCCCAAAATACATTTTGCTATCGTGAAGCTATAGGCAGCTTGCTATATTTAGCAGGCTCAACGAGACTAGATATAGCTAATGCAGTTAATGTGCTGAAAATTCGCCAACTACAGTCAACTGAAATAACGTTAAACGAGTTTTCAGGTACCACATAGAATGAGGAATAGGTTTGATTTACCCTGGCGCTACCGACCAAATTTGAAGTCTAAAGTTATATATGTAGATACCTACGAAGTTACTGCACTCCCATAAGAGCAATGTAATTAGTTCAAAAATGATCGCTAACTTCGACACAATCCACAAAACACATCTCTGATTTGTGGCTGAAATAACAATTGATGATCAGTTCAGCCGTATCTAGTTGTGAATTTAAAACAACCAATCATAATTGAAATTCGTGCCTAGTGGATCGCAGCGCTCGTATAGTGAGCAAATGATCCTACTTTGATTTTTGTTTATTTTTCAAAATGTAGTAACTTGGTATCTATATATAAATTTGTTCAAGTCATTTGTTTGAAATTAGCCAGAGATAGAATTCTTATCGCGTAAATCACATTTTCTTCTGTACCATCTCCCAAAGGCGTCATAAAAAATCAATGAATGGCTTAAAAATCATATTTGGTAAATTCGTACCGTTCACTGGTCTAGAGTGCGCTAGTGAGCACAAAAGATTAACCATTTTGAAACGGTGACTTTCTCATTACTTATTTCCCTATGCTATTTCACAAAGTTTCGGACCTTTTGTTCCCTTTCGCGAAATGTACTGGTGCCAAATGCGAAAATTATTATTAACTTTGAAAACATTATGCGTTTATGAAGAGGAGAATGCTAAAGATTATTATTTTGTATTGAAAAAGTCATATTGAGATCAGGGGCGTAACTAAGGGGGGGGATGGGGGGGAGCTTCCCCCCAGGTGTTTTGAAAAGTTGGGAAATTTATAAATGTTCAACGTTGAAATTGGGAACTTGGAATTTCTTTTGGGAAAATAAGAACTGGAATAATGGTAAATTTAGAGTTTTAGCGTAGCAGTATTATTACAACTATTTTAAAATTTTTGAAGACTTAAAAAAAAAAAAAAAAGGTCAACAGTTGGGAAAATTTCATGGTATTAGTTGGCAATTTTTGGTTTTCTCCTCCCCCTGAAGAATGTCCTCGTTACGCCCCTGATTCAGATTTGAAAGCAAAGTGGCTGACCTCTCAAGGTAGAAATGAGAAACTTTTTTGGAATGATCAAGGAATAAACTTACATAAAATTATATACAAATTGCGAGCCGCAACTATTTTTTTTAAAGCTCAACAAAATGTTTATGTCTTTAGCATTTAGCTAGGCGTTTTCTTTCCATTTTACCATAAAATTCGATTTTTTTTGAAAAATGAAAATCACGTCATTTGAACCTGCTCTCTTCGTGTCAAAAATTGAACGATATCCGAAAATCCCTAAAAATTAAACACGAAATAACTAACAACCAACAAAATATCCATAACATCTTGACTCTCCTACAACGATGCGGTCTCTTCTTTAAATCTAACTATCCTAGAGGTGGCGTAATAACCAAAGCAGTTTTAAAAACACCACCAAAAAAAAATGGGCAAATGACGATTTTTGAAAGGAAGAAAGCCTTAATGAATAAAAACAGTGTTTTAATGTTTTAAAAAATATATATAGTTGATACAAACGAACAAAAAGAAAATTTGTTCCTCACATATCAATCTTGATAACTACAATTTTAATTTTCGAAAAATTATGAAACATCGAATTTTAAGAGAAATATAAAACGAGTTATTCACATGGAGTGTTAAGCATGAAACCTTCTTTATACGTTTTTCAAAAAAAATTCTACGTTGAAAACAACGCCTCTTAACTCAATTCCAATCTTTATATAGGCTTATATGATTTTATCCCTTAATCACTTCAAATATCAACGCACACTAGCGCTCTCTGGTTTTCTTTAAAATCCCAATTGTGTGTAATGTTTGTTTTCGAGACGCTCTCTATGCTCTTTTCGCGTTCAAAAGCGTAATTATAAAACGTGACTCACGTGACGACACTTTTTTTTTCCTTATTGCACAAAAATTTTGATCTTTTGTTGTTTTCTTCTCTTTAAAAAAAATGGGTATGATGAATCTTAGTGATGACGAACTAAAAAGTTCGACATTTACATGTTAATATAACGGAAAATCTTAATGAGATACTGTACTTACTTCATGTTGCCTCGAAAAAAGCGATTGTAAAATTTTTACAAATTCTCAATAAAATATCGATATATCGATTATTTTGTTTCGTGAAGCGTGAGTGCAGCGAAAAGTATCGATACATCGATTATTTTGTATCGTGAAGAATGAGTGCAGTGAAAAGTAAATAGTGAGACAATGTGGTTAATTAATTATCAAGTTCAAGTTTCTCTTTTTTCTCCCAATTTATGTAGTTCGTGATGCGAATAATATTGTATTATTTTAATAAATTTTTATGATTGCAGAATTTCCGCAAGTGGGCGTCATGTTAATAATTATTTCATTACTTGCAAAAAGTTGATAGCTTATGAGATTTTTTTCATTGTGTTCGAATTTTCTTCAATTTCTTAAAAATGTCTAGCGACGAACTAATGAAATAATAGTGAAACACTAAATATTGGGCCTTTTATCTTATAAGAAAAAGTAGTAACTAATAAGTAATTCATAATGGACACAACCTCTCTGCTGGTTGGAGAAAACTATACATTCACGCAGTAAAAATACTTGTATCGTTTCTACATGTAAAAATCAAATTATTAATCAACTGAGAAGAAAATCCTCCGATTCAAAATGGTTAACTCGTTCGTATGGTCTAAAGACTTGGCATGTTCATAAGAAGTTCATCATTTCAGGAAAGGGCTAACCAAATCATCGGGGGGGTGGCTCGGACTTGTTTTTTGATACTTTCGAATTACAAAATTATACTGAGTGGGCTCACATTTTTCTTGAAGCTTCCAGATGTGAAGCCTAATCTTGACTTGTAGATATTACATAATTAATATTATTCGTCGTAGGTAATTAAAAAGCTTCACACAGCCTTACAGGCCATTCATGAACGTTCTTTCGATTTCCCAAAACATAAGAAAGATTAAAAAAGTCGTAATAACTTCTGTTCTCTGATCGAATAAAACGAACAAGTAGGTACATATAAGTACCCATAACAGATAAACGAATAGGCTATAAACACACCCATAAGCTAAAAATAACTATACCAACACCGAGACCCTACATCATCCTAAATCAACACCTAACCCAACGATGGTATTCTTCCACAACGAATTCAATCGTCTATCGCATTACACGGTTAACGCCTACGCCCGACGATAAACTTTTTCAAGGTACTCGTTATTGCGAGCGTTAAAATACGACGAGAACATGATTGACATTTTATAGTCGTTTAATTGACGTGGTCGTCGTCCTTGTACACTCGAATAGGCTAATCCGATTCGACCATTCAACCAGGGCCCGCTAATAAAGCTCGACGCTACCGGGAAGGTTAAAAATTCGAAACAGAAGACGTTACACAATGACGAGCCACTGGTGTAGGCGTGACTACTTCTTTATGCTGGTAAGATACAAAACGCTGCACACAGATACGATATAGATAACTTAATTATTGAAGTGCTCGGCGCCAATGATAGCGTTACACGTGGCCCGACTCGTAAAAATTAAAGACTCACCACGAGACCACGGCGATCGTGAGATGAGCCTTCTGTGTAATTAATTATCTTCGACGAGTGGAAAAAAGAATGGATTTTCTTCGAAAATATTCCCCTCGCTACGAGTTCCGAATTTCGTAAAATAAATGAATGAAGAATAAAATACAAGAACCCTCTCATAGATATCTGGCATTAGAAAATACTATAAAAAGAATTCGCTGCCGTTAGCGAAAAGAAAAATTACCAGATACGATAACTTTTTCACGTAAAAGGTAAAGAGGGAAAAAGACGAAAAAATCCATAAAATATCTACGACGAGTGACGACGTCGCGAGCATTGCAATAAAGTAACCCGAAAGGCAAAAGGGCAAAAAAAGCCACCCAGCTTCGCCAACTTTTGCGCAGGTTCGACGTCGCCTCGTCGCCGCTCGCAATCTATTGATCAAAATGAAAGTTTGATAAATGAAGGAAATTCCTCGACTGGACTTGACTCGCAACGAGAATACGAAATGTGGGAATAACCGGCGGAGCTCGTTTCCTGCTACAGAAATAAAGTTACACGGGGAACAAACTTTTCCACAAGAACCGAGCGCATTACGCGCAGTTTCTCCTCCTCAACCTATCATCGTGCTATTCGTCGACCATTTCATAGCGAACTTGTACCATAAGTTTCACAATACGGAGAAACTATTGATCGAAACTTCGTTGGGATTCGAATAGTTATAAGGAATATCGCTAATTTTTGTTTAATTTCCACGATAAATTTTTCCTTCGTGGATTCACGCTGATGAGAATTTAGAGAGCAGTATAACACCAGCCCAACGTGATCGAACGAAGAATACAACGGTGACTTTCTCCGTACTTTGTGGCACATCGCGAATCATAATTACCTCCGTATTTCGCGGATGAAAGAGCAGACACAGTGAAACACCATTTTCTCCAACATTCCAGCCAGCGTAAACGTGCAGTCGTGTACGTTCGTTAGAGTATATAACCAAGAAAAATATAACATAACGGACGCTATCCATTACGTTTAGCCTAATTCGCGACCATCTCTTCTCGCCGATATCATGTCGAGGAGAATGTGCGGGCTGTCCTCCTTTAGACGAGTAGCATTGCCAACAACTAAATACTTTCGAATATTAGCTAATATCTTGTAAGGAAACGTTCCGAGGCGTGACACATGAATTTTGATGGGATAGAGTATTGTGGAATGTAGAGCATCACAAAAATTTCAGCAGACGAACTATATATGCGGAGAAAAGAGGAGGATCCAAATTCAAAAAAATAACAAAAAATGACAAGAAATTATTTAGTAGCAGAAAAAGGTTCAAAGGACTCCACTTGAAAAACAAAAAAAGTGTAAACTCCAACCGAGACCCCTTCAAGTATTGAAAAAGTTAGCGAAGGCATTATTTGTGAACGATAGGTGAATTTGTTTACTGAAAATACCACAATTTGAGTTAGTATTTGCATCGCCGTCAAAAATCGTTAAGACTGGCTAATCTATCGATATTTCTCTTATTTATCTTATTTTCGGTCGATTTTGAGTGTCACAGCAGAGCGCGTATTTTTATGAGGAGGGAGGGATATTGAGACTAATATTTTGGAAAATCCCATATTGCGAATATTTACATCAGAAGGTAGAAATTGTTACGTATACAGGGTTCTTATGTCAACGCCAATCTGAAACTTTGTATTATGTGTGGTTAGTGTGGGACTAGAACATTATGTCCAAAATGAAGGATCATCAAAATTTAAGGAAGGCTTCAGGCTCGAAGGAATTAAGGTTGGAGTTCATATATATGAGGCAGCTTTATCTTTCACATCAGGAATTCCACTATATCTGAAGATCACAACTTCGAACCTTTTTACGCCTTTGTCCGAATTTTTGCATTACTTTAATGCTCCCAGAACTTTAATTGATTCAGATACGATTGATATTTACGTGACATTTTGGCTTTTTAGAAAATGTTTGTAGTTATTTCGTACTTTTGTACCTCAAAACAGAAATCTATGCTTTTTTCTACTTTCCGGTTTCACAGTCAATGCCCTATAGAGTATTTATAATGACTGGTCTATGTTCTAATTGGCCATACGTCATGCTTGTAACAACCAATCAGCAAGTTAGAATGTGGTAAATTTACCTCGACTAACTAGTAAAATAAAAACACAAATCAGCTGGTGATTCAAATCACAAAAGAATTTCAGTCGTTCACTGAAAACTGAACGATATTATTTAGGAAGGTAGAAATAAAACTACCTACATTTTATCACATTCTAGCATTATGATTGGTCATTAAGCGCGTAACATATGACCAATTAGAACATAGACCAGTCATTATAAATACTCTATTACTTTTTTTGAGAACATGAAAGAGAGTGAGGCTTCACCGATGGGCACTGAACCTTTTTTACATATCTTCACAAACCTTACCCCCCCTCCTCCTCTGTACAAAGTCAACAGGTATGGATAAAAACCGTTGAAAATTTGAAGAGAGACTCTTCATGGAAATACGCAAAACTACTTTTGTTGGTTTTCATGATTCGCCCCAAAATGGCGGTTTACTCACAATTACTAGCTTGGAGAAGTATACTTCATCCTAAATCCATATTTACAAGTGATGTTGGAGGGAAGAGGGAAGAGTTATTGTCTTCAAAATGTGGCGGAGATATACGAAAGGTAAACATTTTTTTAGTGTAGTATCAGACGACGAAGTGAACCCCAATGACTGATACTTTCTAACTTCAACATTCTTAGCGAATTTCAAAGGAAGTTAGAGGAACAACGTCTTTAAAAAAAAAAAATGCCGGAAATTTTCATAAATCATTGTTATGTGCACACCAGATTTACTTGGAAATCTAAAACTTTGTATGTGTGGTTAATGTGGGACTGATATGACCCCTTAAATTTGTATCATTCAAGTCCAAAATGAAGGATCGCCAAAATTTAAAGAAGGCTCCAGACTCGAAGAGATTGGGGTTAGAGTTCAAATATCTGAGGAAGGAGAGATAAGGGCAAACCTTTATACTAGATTTCAAAAGTTTAGTCCCATTTTTTTTTTTTTTTTTTTTTGGTAGTTGATAATAAGTACACCTTTGTAAATGGCTGACAAAGCTATGCAGGGAGCACTGGAATATACATTAATTAATTAATTTATTTATTTATTCATTCATTCATTCATTCATTGAATCTTGTAGGCAAGAAGTGCAACTTCTTAAGTGTTTTTGGAAGGGATAGGTGAGTTTTCAAGCTGATGGCCAGTGAGCATGCTTCTTTTTGGTGAACATGTTTTCTTATTGGCACCATACACTTTCATACATTAGCTGAAACTTGTGATATCCAGCTGACCTTCTTCTACGAGACAAAACAACAATCCGACGTCAAAAAGGTTTTCTCGCAGCTTCCACAGTTTTTTTCCGATTCTTACAGTGATCATCAACTGCAGGATACCATACTGCTCCCGTTAAAAAAAAAATTAGAAAATCCCTCTCTCTGCTTCAGTTCGACATCATTCTTCGGCACTGATTACTTTATTTAACCACGATATTCTTGATTAGCATCTAGAATCTTTCGAACGATTTATAATCCTCATCTTGAAGGATAATGTTTCTAAGCCACAAAATAAGACTGTCCGTACTTGTTGCATTTTAATCATCCTCAATTGCAGGTCCAAGACGAATACCGAACTCCACAGTATTAATTGTAAACTAAGGAAGGTTTGGGGGGGAGGTGAACCCCTCTAGAAAAATTTGAGCCCTACTATTATAATGTTGTATTCAATAAAAAAAAAAAATGCAACAAAAAAAAAGGAGTCAAAAACCCCAGTAGGAACTAGGATTTGGTTATGTATACCTGAAATAACAAGCTAGCATTGGACATGTCTCTTTTCCAAAAGATTTTTTCTTTGAAAACGTCGTTTATATTATTGTAAAGTTCTACGTATGAATAAACACCTTCAATGAATGAGTCTGAGTCTCAATGAATAAAAGAATTCACAGAATGGATACAAGTGAAGATGAAAGACACGGCATACGCACGAACTAATAAGATAACATTGCGCAGTAAAATAACTATTGAGATCGATTTATCCATAATTTATGCAGGTAGATCAGTAAAATGATTCTTATCACAAGAATAAAAAACATTTGGATATTCGAAAAAAAATTCTCGAAGTTCCGATTCATTCTAAATAAAATTCAACTCATTTTTAGCGATTAAATTCTATGGAAAATTCAGCAAAGTAATACTCATTTCCTACTTCCAACAGAATCAATAAAAGAAAAATAATTTACGCTCAAAATAAATCAATGAAAACTCGACAAATGAGCTTAATCAAAATGACCAGAATCCATTAATTATTGGATTAGTTCCAACCATCCACACACTCAATAAATTCAGTGGGATACTTACGACTTTTTATTCGTTTTATTTTTTTCTCGACGTAAGCAGTAAAAGTAGCTCGAAAGCCATTAGGATCAGCGTGAATAAAAATATCCATCACAATAGCGTAATGACACAACCACAACCCACCATTTCACCTAGCCTATATGAAATTGCAATTGAGAATGAAGTAATCAAGTACAATGATGCAATTAAATTTTAAAACGATAATTACAACACTTCAAGATCGTGGGAAGCTTTAGAAAATATTTCGTGTTCCTACAATGATGCCTAAGCCACAAATTTGTGATAACTCGAGTTGGTTAAAAAAAAAAATAAATATCATAGCCTACAAAATTTGGGAAACGGGTGGAGATGAAATGTTTCAAATATTTCTTTATAATTAATTTAAACATTGTGGATGAAAATTTCGAATCTTAAAATATAGTCAACTAAATTAGCCATTTCTTAACTCCACTAAATCTATACAGTTGACGATTTTTTGACCCCTAATATAGCAAAGCTATGCTACTAAGTATCTTGTTTATAAAAATCAAGTTGACAAACGAAAAATACAAGTATGAGGAAAATTTTTAAAAAGCATCCCCCATTTTTTATGTGAATATCTTATGCGTTTAACCTCCAATGTTATTTCTTCAACCCTTAAAAAAAAATTACTGACTCAATTATAAAAGAAAGCTTAACATTAGGACCAGCTTTTATGAACTATTGTGACTATAAACGCCCTAGAAATCGAAGAAACGCGTTTAAATTTAAGGTATGTCATAAAACTAATAATCATGGCGAAATCTTATGCAATAAGATTAAAAAGTCATAAATAGATTGACTCCTAAATCCACATAAAATCGACGGTAAAAATAAAAACGCATTTTTGGCAATTGACACAACAATAAGTTACATCTCGTTCGCGAGCTAGAACCGATCAGAGGCCTAGATTTAGGTGTGTATCTGCGAATGCCCAATACCCCTAGTGTCTACATCCTTATTCGACGCATAGGTATTTCTCATTTGCAGCCTATACAGAAAAAGGAGGGTAGGATGAAATGAAATAGTACATTTACCGAAGCCACCTATCGGCTTCGGTTACCTCGGGAGTAAATAACGTATTCTAACATTTCGAATACGCGCTTTCATAGTTTTCACCCTACTTTAAACGAAATTCTCTTTTGATAGACCGTCTTCATACAAAACACTCTGTTTTCGTTTTATTTCTTTTTCTCGTTATACTCGTATTTCGTTTTCGAGTTTTCCTCGCGAAATAAATACGCTTTGAATTTCTGGGGTTTTTTCTTTCTTATTCCGTTTTCGCTGATGGATGCAAATAAGCGTGGGTAAGATTATAGGGTTTTTACATCAGACGGAAACGATTTCGAAACCAAGTTCAATAATGATTTCGCTTCAATCATTTTCGATTCATTAGTAAGGAATGGTATGAAATAAAATGAAAGCCATTAAATTTTTCAGAATGTGACAAGAGTAAATAATTTATAAAAAATTTCAAATATATATTTTCATCATTAAACCGCCCTTTTTGAAGCTCTTAAAAATATTGAAGATGAAAAAATTCCATTGATGACTTGGAGAATCGAATAAACATTGAGTTAAGTTATTTTTTACATAAAATCGCAGACAAAATCGTATTCAGTTTTATTTCATTTTTGCGAACGATGACATAAAAAATGGAAATATGAATAAATAAAAATCAATCAAGCAGGGGAAACTGGGATAATATTAACAATTGGCTAATATTAACCTTGTGGAGTTCTTAAGGTTATAGGTACTCTTTGTTTACATTTTGACGAGAAGGGGTTCATTTTGAACGTCAACTTCAATCGGTTATTTCTCGCTGAAAACCCTATATAATTTATTCCGACCAGTTTTATTTTATTTATTAATCTTTTAAGAAGACCTAATTTTTGAGATACTTTCGAATATTTCCTTTCGTTTTGATTTAAAAACAGTTGATTGGGCGAGAATTCGCGAGATATGGGAAAATTTTAAACGTCAATCACTCCTTTTAGAAATGAAGTATCGAAAATTTGTTGAAATACAGGTCTTAATCTAATTCTAAAGAAGGTATTTAAAAAAAAAAATTGGAAAAAAGTTGAATTTCCATCAAGAAAAAGCTGATCAAAAATTGGAAATTTTTGTAGGAATTGATCGAAATCGTTCGCTATAAGTTCAACTCTCTAGTGTATTTAGATCTTGAACGATCATTAAAATCGCACAAGTTCGTTCAAAAACGTCTCATCAAAATGTAAACAAGAAGTATCCCCTTAACTCCTATGGTAGTTCGAATGGGCCAGTTCGGTCCTTAGGAACTAATTACTATACACAGAAATAGTAAGCCAGCCAATAGCCAATACCCAAACGATTTAGGACCAATTTAAGCCACTCATTAGCCAGCTGATGACGACTTTCATCAGCCAATAGCCAGTCAATTGCCTATGAAATTCCAAAAGCTATCGCCTGATTTCATTCTTTTTTTTAGCCTGAAACCCAAGTTCATTCTTGATGCAAATCACACATAATTATGTAATCTTTTATTAATGAAAATAAGAAATGAAGTTATTTTAGTAATTCGTTTAGTTTATGTGATTTTAATGTCTTTTTTATAACCCGAAGTCCAAGTCTGCTATTTGGTGCCTGCAGTTTCAGAATCACAGATCACGAATTACGAAAATTGATAACCAACCTCATTGGGTAAATATAGAATAATTATTATAAATGTTTCTACTTAAATATTTTCATACCTATTTTTTGTATTATTTTATCACTCTATCTTAATAAATCGTTTTTTAATTGCAATATTTCAAATCAACATCACGAGATGCACATTTGAAAAGGTCACGTGATTTAGATGAAGAACACCCAATAGCCACCCAATCAGCATCATTTAGCCGATTGCGTAAAGCTAAGCTAATAATTTGAAAATTAGAAGCTATAAGCTAATAGCTAAGCTATTGGGATTAGCTTACTCTCCCTGACCATACCTAGTAATTATATCTACGTAAAAATAATCGTTCAAAAAGTCTGATGTAGAAATCCAAAAAACTATTTTTACAAATTTCATAGCTATTTTTCATTACTAAAACCCTAAAATGAGAAAAAAAGTTATCGCGCAATTTTGACGGATTTTTTTTTAAATAGGCAAAACTGTCCACTTTCCAAAATTTCAAAAAGGGGAAGTGTGATACAGAAAATTGTAGAATTTTTTTAATGAATGATTTCGTGATTCAAAAGTTTTGGAGAATATTAACCAACATATAAAAATGGTTCGTTCTTATGTTTATAACGTTATTTTATTCATTTTTGGTGCAAATATATTGGTGCATCAAGCTGCAAAGAAGTATGGACTTTGGAATTTCGTTATTAGCGCAATTTAGCTGATGCTGTACACCTGCGATGTAAATTTTTATTTAGTGTTAACACTGAACAAGAAATTGCTTCATTTTTCAGAATTTTTTCATAGTTGGTTAATATTCCCCAACACACGGAGCAATGTCAGTGATGGAGGAAAGATTTGTGAACATTTTACAACGGCTAACCCCCTCCCCCTCTGCAACTACTCCACAAAATAGGCAAGTTCATATTACCCCAGTCACCCCTATCTATATGGTTAGCTTTTTTTGGGCATGAATGGGTTTTGAAAATTGTTTTCATTCAACAAACTTCCCTACTCCTGATTTTCTCATTTTTATTGAATTTTATAATGATAATATTCCTTCATAAAAAACATATAAAATATCGATTTTCATGGCGAAATGGAGAGAACTGCGTAGCTATAATGCTAAAGACATACCCATTTAATGATCTTAAATAAAAAAATATTATAGAGCTTTGCACATAGTGCAATGAAAGTATATCATCAATTGATCATTCCGAATACAGGGGCGTACCGAGGACATTCTTCAGGGAGAGGGGGAGAAAACCAAAAATTGCCAATTTTACCAACTGTTGACATTTTTTTTTTTTTTTTTAGTCTTCAAAAAATTTAAAAATAGCTGTAATAATACTGCGCAAGTGGTCAAGTTTACCAACTTTATGCTAAAACTCCAAATTCATCAACTTTCCAAAAGCCAAGGGGGCTACGTCCCTAGTTGTGCGCTATACATGATATAAGTTGGCTGGCATCAGTTCGAATTTATTCGAGTTCTTATTTTCCCACGAAAAATTCAAGTTCCCAATTTCAGCGTTGAACAATCATAAACTTCCCAACTTTTCAAAACACCTGGGAGGGAAGCTCCCCCCATCCCCACTTAGTTACGCCCCTGTCCGAATATGTTTATTATCTTTGTTGTCAGAAAACAGTCACTTGGTTTTTGAATATTAAATTCAGAAAAATGAACATGAATCATTTCCAACCTTATAATAAGAGAAAACAATAAAAATAAAAAGACGTGAATGTGTATTGTATGTATAATTGAAAAAAAAAACACAAAGAAACATGAATACAGAACTGTAATTCAAAATAAAATATAATTACACATTTCAAATTAAACACTAAAGCTGTTATTTGAAAACTGTGATTTAACATGAGAACTTTAATTCGAAATCGAACACTAGAGTTGTAATTTATAATTGAATATGGTGCGCAGCCATAATTTAAGCGAGAATGTAATTTTAAATCGTGTTTAAGAGCACTCATTAAAAAATCGAACAGGGAGGCAATAATTTGGAAATTTGAAATCGAGTACAACAAAAGTAATTTTAAATTGAACAAAAGGAGCCATAATTTAAGCCGCAATCCGAAAAACAGCATGAGAACTTTTAATTTGAAATTGAACACAAGAGCAGTAATTTAAGGTTGAACACGGGAGCCTTAATTTGTAATAAGCCATCAAAGTGGTAACTCAAAATTAAATACTAGAACTGGAGTTTGAAATTGAATAAAAGAGTTATATTTTAAAACTGAACACGGGAGCCATAATTTAGGAGAGCAGCAATTTGAAAATGAACACCACAACCATAATTTGAAATCGAACACAATAACTGTAATTTAAAATCTAAAGCATCGGGAGCTGTAATTCAAAATTAAACATTGAAGCCATAATTTTGAAATCAAATACTAGAGCTGTAATTTGAAATAAACAGCCAGAATTATAACTCAAAATTAAATACAAGAAGCAGAATTTGAAACCGAACAAGAGAGATACAATTCAAAATTAAACGTGGATCCATAATTTAACAGTCGTAATTTGAAATCGAACGCGATTATTTAAAATCAAACACAGCAGCTATAATTCAAAAACCAAAAATTAAAGCTGTAATTTGAAATTAAGCACGCGAGAGCAATAATTTAAGAGAACTTTAATTTGAAACTGCGCATGAGAGCCGTAATTCAAAAGCCATAATTTGCCACCGAACACATGATCGCCATAATTTAAAATTGAATAGGGGATCTATAATTCGAGAACTATAATTTACAATCGAACACCTTTATTGAAGATCAAATATGCGAACAGCAATTCAAAATTTCAAAATCAAATAGGAAAAACATGATTCGAAATGGAACACGAAAGCTGTAATTAAAAACAATAATTTAAAATCGAACACCTATGCGATCAGTAATTAAAAATCAAACATGAGAGCTTTAATTTGAAATCGAACACGGGAGCTGTAATTTAAAATCTAATGTGGAAGTTGGTGATTTTATTTGCATTAATCTCCGCTTCAAGAAGCGCGCGCAAATTGTTTCATTCTGGATGTGTCTATTAAAATAATATTGTTTTCCTCATCTAATTGAAGATGTGTCCAAATTTCTCATTCTGGTATTTCAATAGATGTTAGCAGTTGATGTAGTTTTGCTTTTTGTTTTTTCAAAATTTGACATAACTGACGAGTTTTTATATGATATTTAATGTCTTTTGTTATACTTATCTCATTATTATTTATTTGTATATGCCTTTTCCAGAGTTTCGTTTATTCGGTAATGTCTTCCTCAGAGTTTTGATCGTAGTGGACACTTCTTTAACGTTCTAGAAAATCGACTACAATACGAGGAAGCACTGTTTTGGAAACGTTGGATTACAGAGAACCTAAATACGCTTCAACAAAAGTAACAAAGGCAGAAATAAATTTGAATGATAAAATTCTAAATTAAGGAAAATTATATGCTCCCTACTCAGTGAAGAAAGGGTCGGATCACAGAATTATATAGAGGATCTGATGGACAAATTTGAGTTGTTACTCTTAGAACTTCAACTGGAGTGGTCAAATGACCAATAACTAAGGTAATATTTCTACCTAAAGGAAACTAATATTTACAGGCTACCTCAGAAAACGAAGGGAAGAACCTCTACCAAAGAATGGAGACGAGGATTTAAGTATGCTTAAAGAAAAAACTTATAATTATCTTCACTTAGCAAGTATAATGAAAAAAAAAAATTTAAATGCTGACTAAATTTGTCACAGTTATTTAAAGCATAACTGAAAAATTTATTTGGTACTATAGCTCTAGAATATTCTTCCAGTGAAGGCATTTTGGCCCGTCATCCCTCTCTATTGAATGGATTCGCATCTTGCGAAGATATATTTCAATACAAACTTCAAGGACAGATAAGCAGAAGCTCTGCTCATCAATGCCAGTGAGAATTAAGCAAATCCTGTTAACCCACAGTGACTACTATTACATCTCTAGAAAATCCTGTCGACCCAGAGTTACTACTATTAATATCAAAACTAAAACTATAACTAAATAACTAGAAGTCAAGATACCTCAACACGAGGAGGATGTTAGGTTTCATAAAAATAAATGTCGGTGCAGTATATTGAAGTCGTTACTCTATGGCCAACTTTCGAAGATACGTTGTGAATTTTATGCAATGAATTTTCTCTTTTCTCAATTTCAACAGCAGACTATAAATAACTACCACAGGCCAAAGCGAACAAATATACGAAAACCAACGACACGAACACGTTTTCAACCTGATAAGACAGACAGGAAAATTCGAACGCCAGGGTATTCAGCGTAATGGATGTTAATAATGATAAAATGTCGACTCCCGAGGGTGCGAGATATCGCGATTTCCGCGTCATCGAATTTCAACAGCCGCATTCGCCATAACCATAATTCTAAACGACAGCATCTTCCTTTTAAACCACAGTTTCAATCTACTACATTCCTTTTTCTTTACTGCAGTTTTGCCTTAATTTAGAAAAACCTTTTAATGAAATCTTTTTCGAATTTCTACATGTGATATTAATTTAAATGTCAAGTCAAAAGTCAAACGTCGTGATCGCTTCGAGTAGGGTTCGTTGTATATAAGTAGTACAATCAATAGGGATTCCGGTGTTTTGTCATTCAACCAACATAAAAGTATCCCCTTAACCTGCACTATTCTAGCAGGGCCAGGGAGAACTAAAATTGGTTGCGGGACAAAAATAATGTTCGAAGCACTCTATTCAATCTTTTTTATTCTAATGAAAATTTGAAGAGAAAAAAAATTGATTAACTTTTTTTTCAACAGGTAAGCAGTCATGTCGCATTACTGGAGCTGAATTTTTAATTGGAGCTTGCGAACATTCGCAAGTCATATTGTCACGTTAACAGAGTTTAAAACTCCTACCTCATCCTTCTCAAAAATACCAAAAAAGTTTAATTAGAAATACGTACCACTTTTTGTCTAAAAAATCATAAAAGCTCGAATTTTTCAAATTTTAGATGATCGATGATTGAGTCTTTTTATGCCTACCTCGAATTTTGTACATCCGCCATTTTGGATCCATTTTCAACCGATTTTGACCCTAACTGAAGGAATCATATTCTGGTCCCCAATTAAGCCCATATAGGGAAATTCACCTGATCAGAAGATACAGAAGATTCGAGAAATTTCATGACTTAAAACTGCCTTAAAAAGATATTTTTGCTCCAACTCTTCTCAAAATGCACTTGGGACGTTAAAATTCGGATTTTGTGAGTCACTCTTTTATATAAGGCTGATACACAAATGTGTAAGCTATTTGCCACACTCTCCACGTTTTTCAAAATTATAATAATTCGCCATTTTGTGGCGAATAAAACAAAAACAAAAGAACTAGTTTTGCGCAATTCTACGAAGAGTCATTCACCAATTTTCATTCATACCCCCTCCCTCCCCACTGCTACTCGAAAAAAATATATATATACAAGATTATACAAAAAAATTGGAGATTTGCCATATGATTACAAATGAACTGAAATACAAAGTTTTTAAATACTACCTCCTCCGACGCCTTTTTTCCAAATCGAGTAGGCTACAATAGCGATTGTTTTTTTATTGAAAATTCAGTTTAAAAAATATATTTAAAATTGTGAAAAGTTTTAAATCTTTAAATTTGGATCTCTATGCCTTTTCAAAAAACCTGGCGCAGAAGTAATTTGCCCTCTCTACCTCTCCCTCTCGGTGGACATGGCAGATACTCTCTTAAACTAAACATTTTAGGAATTTCGATAAGTCGTCTCTTACCTAGTCCTCTATTTGTATTTTCTCATCACTCTCGTTAAATTCCAAACACAGAAAAAGTAGGTACCTATACTTGATATATAATACAAAAAATTTAATAGAGCTCTATATCATTCTATGGTGGTGAGAAAGCATAGTTTGGTACTCATTGTAGTCGTCGTTGAATAATTCCTTCGAAAGAAATTAACATGACCACTACAATGAGTACCAACATATTTGAGAAAAATTAATTTTTGTATAGCGAGTTTGAAGTTATTTTTAGTCCTAAAATTCTCGTATTTTGAAGTACCAACTCATTACTGATCTGATTCACCATTAAATGAAAAATTCAAATCTAAAATGAAAATTACTTTTACCATGTATTCAAAACTGTCTATTTCAATTGGCTGAAACCTATACTGAATGTTACGAGTATTAGCCACCCGCGTGAATTTAAAATAAGTAAGTAATTAAAATGAATAAAAAAAATTAAAAAATTCCATAATTCCATGCTACGTAAAAATGAAATAACAACTGTATGCTTTCATTCATAATCGAAACATTATTAACAAATCTCTATTATTAGTTACGTACGTAATAAAGATAAGCACTAAACAAAGCCTCAGTACGTACGCCTAATTTGTTCGTATTGTGATTTCGATAATACGAAGCATACGATAACTTAATTAACCAGCTTATAGGCCGAACGTTCTGGTACGAGTAATACCTCGTTCACCCGTTTTTATCTTGTACACGTAAAACTAATTATTTCACTCTTAAATACAGCGTACCTTTTACGATCACCTTGTGATTAAATAAATCGCTAAGCAACAATGTACCCATTAACATTCGAAGAGTTTAATATTAGCTCGGGTTGAAAAAAAAGAGAGACCAGTCCCATTTATGGCCTATGGTTTTGCTTGGCTTGTTCTAGTTGCAACCGGTTTTCAACCAGTGAATCGAACAGCAGGCTCGCGTTTTGTTTCGGGTTTTAAGCACGAGGTTGCCGACAAGGATAATGTTGAAACGGATTAGGTTGCGGTTACACTGCATTTTTCTTTCCTCAACTACTGCGCGGGTATACAGCCAAGGTATTTTGACGGGTATAATTAAAACTTTTTCGATATAAGCATACGGGCTATACTAGGAAATATTTAAATATGGAGAATGTAAAATATAATCTACGTTTGGACGCGTGAATTTATATCCACGACGATGCGGTTTCCGCGCGTCATGTAACCAAGCGCCACGTAATTTGGAGGCGTTCCCTAATCGCCTGAATATCATATAGAAACGTTTTAATAGAAGGGATTACTTCTGCAGATCAACTCCAAAATCATTTTTTTTTTCGCTCGCTTTCAAAACAGGTACTACAAATGGAATACGAATGAGAGACGAAATTTTGAAAAATTACTCTATCGATTGGTTTTTTATTCGCCATGTAAATACCTCGTTAAATGACGCTATAGTAACTCGTTAATTCACCATACCTACACATTAGCCTATCGTGGCGTTATTTAAATTTAAAATTACAGTGATTAACAAATGGTGAGTAATTAAGGCATCCTCGTACGCCGAATACATAAATATCGCTTCATGTTCACAGACTTTCAAAACGTGTCGTACCCTTATCTCATTTTCATTTTTATTGCTGCAGTAAATATTTATTAGGAGATATCGAACAACGTGAACACACTCGAAGGTCGAATGTACGAAATTATCAACTATATTAGTATAGAACTACACCTATGGAATATTTCAAAGTTTTTTTTTTTTTTTTTTTTTGCCGATTCCATTCATGTCCATGTACTCGATACGCTATCAAAGCAAGTTTGATATTTCAACGATAATTTTCTAAATGATGGGAAATTATACGGGCATTAATGAATGAGAAAAAACCTCTAAATTCACGTCAGATTACATTAAATTTCACGACGTATTTTACAACAAATGTGAAGATAAAGATGCTTCATATCCGAACATTATTTTTTTTTGAATACCTAATTTGAAAAAATCAAGGCTTCAACCATTAACATTAATGAACAAAAACAAGACAAAGTAAAAAGTGGAAAAATATTACATTCATTAAATTCAGTTTTCTACAGTAAATAATCGTATATTAGAATTTCAGATATAAGGCCCAATTAAAAAATCGCTAGCTATTATAGCCTACTCGATTTGGAAAATAATGTCGGAGCAGGTACCAAGGTATAATAAGTATTGCTATGAACGAAATCAGATCTTTCCATTCGTAAACTAAAAATACAATTTCTTCAAATCAGTTAGCTGATTTACAAAACTTCACAATTCGCGAGTCTTCTCGAATAAATACTCATCTTAAGCTATATTTCAAATACTACGCATTTCTCACTTCAGTTAACTCGGCTCACATATTCAATTTCATGCTACTTTTTTAGTTTGTTAGACTTTCGAGACTCCCTTCTCTTCAACAGACCATTATTTTGGAGCGCACGTCGATTTTTTCAGCGCTCCGACTATAGGTACTTTTTCATCGGACTCTTTGAATGGCGATTCAGACCAATTAAAATAGGTTTATCGAAACGAGGCTAAGGTACCAGCTGCGTATAGGTCTGAAGTATCTGAAAACGCCAAAAAAAATGGAAAAAAATCGACCATTTTCACATTTTTCGCTCTCCTGTAAAATTTCTTTTTTCGACTTTAGGTACCCCATCGCTGCACGGTACACATATTTATTATAATCAAAAAATACTAATCAGCAAAAAATATGGCAATAAAGCATTGATCAGAAACGTTCAATTTGCGGTAAATGACCATACATATTTCCAAATTTCAACAACGATCTCAGAAACTTATTACTTTGATCAGTATAACACAATTCTTCATCAGAAGCTCATTTCTTAAAAAATTTAAAGTTTCGAGACCCTCAGCGAGTTTGAATCCAAAAAGTAATTTTATATCCCGAATCAGTGAACTTAAAAACCTATAATTTGATATGAATGATCGAACGTTTCACCTAAAGTATAATTTTGAAATTTTAGAGCTTTAAAAACTTCGAAGAGATTACATTTCGAAACTAATTAACTCATAATTTAATGCGTATATCGCAGCTTTTCATTTAGGCCCAATTTTGCAAAATCTGGAAATCCTGGAGCGCTCAGAGGAACATTAGAAATAAGCCGCGAGCAGAGCTCTTAAATTTATTATGGCAAGAAGGTATCAAACTTACTCACCCAGTCATTAAAAACTACGTTCTCAAGCTCTCCCAAAACATGATATCTCCGCACATGTCCCACTTCTTATAAATTGCATCAGCGTAGATAGGTTTTCACCAAATCATGGTTTAAATAGATTTTTTTAAATAAAACGCTACCTACATTGGTATCGACAGATCGTTAAAATATTAGGAGTTTCAAATCATGGTTGATTACCGCTCAATCGATTTGGTACCTACTTGCGTAGTGTATTTCATTTTCAAAAAAACCTATTTTATTTAAAAAATGTGATTTAACTAACGAACTATAATTCTACATTCAACCAACTACACACACTCACTCTGTGAAAAACAACTAGGCATTTGCTAAAAATTTTACTGGTCTGCATGGCGAATGCATGCCACTGTCAGAAAATTAATTTCAAATTTGAATTCATCGACTTAAAAAACATAACAACAGCCCTTTTAACGAGCGAAAAATTCATTAAAATTTCACCTAGGTATAAAATCGCAATTAGTCTACTACGTCTCATGACATTGCATGCACAATGCAACGAAAAAACACATTCGATATTTAGTACCTGAAATACGGGAATTTCAGGACAACGTATATATTTCGAACTTATTATCGTACAAAAATGAACTTATTTTCAAATAGTTGGGTACCCATTCAATTACTCGTGTATATGTAATTCGTGTTTACTGCACTGAGTAGATCTACTATTTGAAAATGAGTTGATTTGTCTACAACAATGATTTTGAAATTTATTTCTGGCCCTGAAATTTTCACACTTCAAGGTACTCAGTACCGAATCATTTTTTCACTGATGAGTTAGATTGTACATACTTATTTCTAGCTAGACAACATTGTAATTCGAGGATTTCCTCCAAATAAAATACCATGTATTCATAATGTTTGGGTCATAAAATCCTAATTTTGTATCTTTCTTCTTATATAGAACTCTTCTGAAAGCTTAAAAACTGAAAATTTTGGGATTTTAGATTATTTTTTTTTAGAAAAATTCATGAAATATTACATTATCAAAATCAATATTTTTTTGGTAAAAGAACCCGATTTTTAATAGACTTTTTTGACCTTCTCATGAGCTCGAAATATGAATATGTATTTTGAAGTTTTAAACTAGAGTTTCGCAAATACTCGACTAATACATCGAAATCAATATTTTCAGGAATAAAAAATCAAAAATTTTTTGAACACGTAAATCTTCTGAAAAGTCTAGGCACTTAAAAAAATATATATAAGAGCAACTGAAATTTTAAGACTGCTCAAATTATCAACAATTTATTGAAATATTAAATTATAACCGATTTTTGAAAATACGTAACTGGGAGTTCGTATGTCCTTGGGAAACTTTTAAAATCCAATTCTCAAGCTGAAATTTATAACGAGGCATAACATAATTTTCGAAAAGGTAACAAATTTAATTTTTTTTTATACGTTCACAATTACGTTTTAAATCAAATGCGCAACTTTTAGAACACGAAACTTGAAATCTATCCGTTTTCGAATCGAAATTTATAACGATGCATAACATTATTCAAGGAGTGGGGAGGGTGGGAGCTTGAAACTCCAAAAAATATTCTCAAGTCATAATTTAAACAATTGGAAACTTTTAGAACCTCAGTTGTCTGGTATCCTCGATTTTTCAATTCAACTCCTTTCATACCTAATTTTCAAATCAATAAATAGAATATTCAGAATGGAAATCAAATTATTTTATCTGATAAAAAATATAGGCAAATAAAAAATGCCCTTTTTTTCAGTATTGATATTCTCTGCTTTTATTTGGCATAAAGTGCATCTTTTTTCACTAATTTTAATCTAAGTTATAAAATTATCATTTAGAAAATATCAATCACATATTTTTCCTATGAGATCGTGTAAGCTAACTGATATCTGTAGAAACTGAAACCTCTTATTTTGAAGCATTCTGAATGAGTGTACGTAATTAAGTTCTCATTTTTCGAACTTCATAAAACCCACTTTTGTCCAGCTATACATAGATTTACCATCTAGCCCATTGTGCGCTGAAAGCAATCAAAATATGAATTTTCAAATTCTGCGCACCTAAATATTCTAGTGTGACATTTCATCGGATGATTTGTTTCCAATACTAATAAAAACAATTAATTCTTCATGAAAAGGCGTAGTCAAGGCGGTATCTATATGTATAAAATACATATTATGCAATATATGTTTAATTGCACTAAGTGTATTTTTTGTTCATAAAAAATGAAATAGAAAATAAGCTTAAAATAACACCTCAAAGAATTTGCTATCGTGGTGTCTACTGGATAAAATCATCTCTAAATTCATTCACGACGTATCACGTTTCTTTTCAACATTTGTAACCTATCTTTAAATATTAGTTCGCTTGTATCGAAGATAATTATACAATTAGTTTTTAAAAAGCTCGTTAACGGCCTATAACACAAATTTCCAATTAGTACCGACACGCTATTTTTAGGAAAATGAAAAGGTGAAACATTATCTCGACTCATTCCGAGATAAGTGAACATTTCCGATTTTATCATAAATAGATATACTTACATCCTGCTGAGAAATCAAGAAATTAATGGTGTTGTTTTTATCATTTCACACGGTTGATATAAAAAATTAAAAATACAAAAATAAATGAACACTTGACAGATTTAAAATAATCTAAAACGTAATGAAGTGCCAACTCCATCACCATTTTGTACAGAATCAACAACCCTTTCGATTAAAAACTCCAGTAAACAGATTAAAAAAAATTAGCGAACGAATAAATGTGCATTTTTTGGGCTATAGTCTCGACTCAAGCCTTACGTAGAAGTCAACTGTAAATTGTTTTAGAATGATTCTATGAAGTCGAGTTCTAAGAACATACTTTACCTTCAACAGTGATGTTTTGACAATTGTTCCAGAGTTAATTAAAACTCAGGAGTCCAAGTAAATGAATTGTTATGTAGTCAAATTGACATACTAAAATCAAATATTGGATGACTCCAAAGTTGGAGTAAATTGTTTTCAAGTGATTTTTGATACGGATCTTCTTAAATAGGTATTCTTTAATTTTTCGATAACACTGAAAAACTTAGGTTTCATAGGTAATTTAATAATAACAAAATGAAACCGAATATCAAAAATTAATTGGAAAACAATTAAGTATTAAAAGTCTCGCAATTCTTTTCAATTTGATGCAAATGATTAGAAAAAATACACTAATAACATAAAAGTAGGTGCGACCGAATTTGTTTCATTTCACCGATCAAACACGTATGTCAGAAAAAACAATCTATGTTATCATTTACTACGTTTTCAAAATAAATCACTTCTAATAAAATTTCACCAATTCTTCCCGTGTTTTTTTCTTCATTCGTTCGAATGAAAATCATCTATATCCGAAAAAATATTAATAAAAAACGAATTTTTTTTTCAACTATGGCGCTATTTTCTACATCTCTGAATTGAAAAATTTTAAATTTCAAAGATGAAAAAATCATTTCTTCCACTGGTTGGGACGAATAAAATGAAAGGAAAAATAAAATGGAAAATAAAAAATCGATTCATCAAAATTATAGTAATGTTAAAATTTCCTCAAATTGATTGTATTAATTTTATTTCAATTTAAGGAATAATGGAAATAAAATTTCTCTAACCATAAAAAAAAATATTTCATATCGCAAACGGTACCCAAATAGAAGACCACGAGCTGCAGCTCCCTTAATCCAATCCCGACCATGTAACCAACATAAGAAAAGAAATTTTCCTCTCATTTAAAATTACAATGAGTAGGTGGGGTAAGGAGGAGCACAAAGTCAAGATATAAAACCAAATTAAGAGTTTGGATAAAAATTAGTATTTCTGAGACTAACTTGGTTCATCCCCTCCTCCCCTCAATTATTGACATATCATTTCGATTTTTTTTCTCAATATTCATCACCAAACTACAAATTTCAAATTCATGAAAAGAGGGAATACTTATCAATTAATTGCCGGCTTTTGGGTACACTATACGAAGAAAATAATAGAATTTTTTTTAAATGGAATTTCAAGAGGGTCTTTTTTGGTATGCGCTTTCACCATGTTTGAGTGCTGCATAGGCAAATTATGGGAAAAAAACTTCATAATTTTAGAAGACTCACGACAGAAATTTTGGAGAATATTCAGGCGGGCTAATCGTCGACAATACTTTTAAATTAAAAAATTGAAAACAAAATGAACCTGTAGGCAACAGTTAATCCCAAAAAACAGCACGCATTATGTATAAGTACTATAGGTACCATTTTAGGGTACACGAAGCTTTAGGCTCTTCAAAAAAGTTCTAAGCAGAGCCAATAAGGAGGTTCCTACTTCCTAGCTTTAACAGTTTTATATAACTCGGTTTTAAAAATTTGCAAAAAAACTTATACCTTGAATAAATGTGAAATTCAACGAGAAAAAAAAACAGAATCTTATATCCATAAAATTAAAGATAGATTGTTATTTATTTCCAACATGATAATCCTAAAATTAAATTATTCAATTAAGAACTCGTTTAACCAGCTCCAATGCCAAAAAATATCTAATAATTCTTGGCGCCCATGTTTCAAAAAATCGCTGTAATGTAAAATCTTCAAAATAACCTCAGGTTATTCGCTGTTTAATGATCAGAGTCGAATTCCATGTATAAAAATCAATTATGCACACGAAAACCACGAAACGAGCATAAAACTTCCAAAATGGCAATTGCCAAAGTTATGTCAACGAGTTGATGAAACATCGTTTTTACGACCTTCGAATTTAAATTTTGTTCGTCGTTAATGTTAAATTTAAATACCTCGCAGAAAAAATTATGCATTTTGATATCATTATGTAATTGGTTGTCCTTGTTAGAGTTAGTAAGTATACATAAAAAAAAAATTTAGTGGAAAAAAATGAACAAATATAACAGGAACCGTTGATAAATGCGAGTAAATCATATGGCGGAACACTGCAACTTTAACTTTCGACAAACGCGTTTAATGTTTTTTTAGAGTGTATTTTTAAATTCGCGTATATAATGGAGATTAAAGTAATGTCAATGTTTTAACGATGTAAGTATACAGGAAGTGATACGGTGTACATATAATTAAACCGAAACAGTGTTGGTTGGTACCGATAAAGATAAACTCGATGAAAGAATTCGCATAAAAAAGCGGTCGTGGAAATTTAATAGCTTGATCGAATACTTACGCACGTGTATCTTTTTATAGATATCATTGAGTTAGCTCATCATCTATAAAGTATATTGTAGCACCTACCTGATAAAATTGTATAAAGTATTTCTGCACGCTATAAAGTATACACCTATTGTTAATAAAACATAATAAAATGCAGAAGCTGTGTTTTTTAAATTGCGAAATAATCGCCCAATCTAGATGAAAAATCCCACAGACGCTTTGTAAAACTGCGAATAAATAATACAAGACAACTGCATTTATCTACCATGTATCTGCGAACGCAGTATATTTTTTCATTGGAGCGATTCGAAGAGAAGCGCATATCACAATTTACCAACACATTTGCGTAGTCACGAACGTAGTAACATACACACACAAACATGTTATGCGTTTTCGGTACTCCACCCTTCTTTAAAAGCGAATAACTTAATTTGATGCAACGGTGAAACGGTATTCTCCCCATGGTTCTATGGTGAAAATAAGCTTCGCTTACACGTAATAAGTTAAGAGTTCTGAAATACGATCGAAGAATAAGCAGGTAAAGCTAACGTAAAACGTTTATGAACTGATTACTGAATTACACTTCTACGTGATGAGTGAAGCCTTTTAAATTATTATACTAACGTCAGAATTTCATCACTGCATCACTAACATGTCAATTCAATGGATTGTTGAAAAATAAACTATACATATAATGCATTCTGTACTAACCTGAAAGAAACAAATTTGTCATGAGTGCAAAACAGAAGTTAATTAAATCTAAATAATGATATTTGCAAAAACATTCACAAAAAAAAAGACTACCTGACGATGATTCTATGAGCTATTTGAACAGTAATGAATAAAAGAACTATATTAGGGCATTATACATAAAAAGATGGTTGATAATGAGCACTTTGCTGATAATTTTTAAATGACATCGATAAGTGTGAACGGAATCAAAGTTTATTTAAAAATCAAGAAAATGGATGGCTCCGCAGTTTACATTATAGGAAGAACCTCAGCTGCTTTATTTTCAACTTTGACAACGCGATCAATCAATTTTCGATGCATTACTATACGAAGTTCGTGACAGAAGAGCATTAAAAATTGTGCAACTTGTTTCAAGTATAGCTTTATGGAGGATTACACAACGCTAGATTGATTAACTATTTAATTTGAAAGAGTTCAACTGATTATGAATATAGACATCCCAGTTATTAGTAACAATGAACATAACGGACGTCTTTTCATTCAGAAATTTCAAATGATTCGTTATTCAACAAATAAACTGGTTCATTTGAAATAATACATCGAAAGTTTAAGATGCTGAATCAATAATAGTTATAAGTTATGGACGTATTCATAATTACCTTGTTCATGATAGTTTTCCGTTCTCCCTCGCTGTGTTCATGTTGGTCTATGACAATTTGTCAGTAATTATTACCGAAAGTTTAAAGACACCAGTTTTAAAATTTCATTTCTTTGGAGAATAATAAATTTTTGCGAAATTCTAATGAAAGAAATACAATAAGGCTAATCCAAAACGAAAAATTACGAGTGTTTCGAAAAAAAACTTAAGGTAATGAAGTGAGTTTAAGTTTTGTATGGAAATAATGTTTACATTCTTCTAGGACACTGAGAAGCTTGTTCATCTTATTTAAAACTCATTTTTGAAAATTCACAAAAATATGCTTACTTTGAAGCACTATAAAAGGCTACAAATCCGGCTTCTCACTTCTCAGTACTCTGAAGGAAACTTCAAAGAACGAAATTAAACAAAAAATCAACTCATTTGAATGTTTAGTTTCGGAGAAATATCGCATAAAAGACTCCGTTTTCACGGCTTTTTACTGAGTAATAGTGCCTCATTTTCTAGAACGAAACACCACTTTAGAATGAGCAAAAAATAACGTGCACGAAAACATCACGCTAAAATTTATCAACGGTAATAGTATTGCTAATTCGCTATGTCGCCACAACGCCACCAACAGATTTATCGCAAATTGATTCACAATGGTTCACAAAGCAATCACTTTCAAACTGAATCATAGAAGATAATATTCATCAATCATCAATATTCGCACCAGTTGAGAGTTGAGACCTTAGACCATGCTAAATGGTCTAAGGTTGAGACTATCTTGACCACGAAGTTGTAACTTATATTTCAGCAAGACCGCCTTTCAAGTTTTTGCTTTTTGAATTCGAATTTTGAGCTTTGAAACGCAGCAGCATCTGAACGCTGAACGTCTATAAGCCCTAAGTTGGTGATACCTAGAGTTAACGTGACGTCGCGTGACATTAGACGAGCAACCAATGAGCGACTACATAAGGTTTGACGTCACGTAGCTGATACACATTTTTGTACAAAACTGAGCAATAATTAATTTTTTTTCACAATCACGAATACGATGTGGCTACTATTCGGCCCGGACATCAAGAGTAGCCCTCTAGCGGATCATAATGGAACCTCTGAAAACTTAAAACTGAGAAAAATTTAACAATGATTTAAATGGGAACAATTTCGTTTTTCCAATTTTACGAGAAATTAAGAGCATTCAGAGGAAAATTCATAATTATTTTTTTTTTAGACAATAAAATTTTCTTTCCAAAGATATAAACATTGTTGTATTTTCATCCCCGATAACAATAAAAATTAATTGTTTCTTATAGTATCTAGTATCAAATGTATTAATAATTTGAAGTCAACTATTCGCTCATCTTTTAACACTTGTTCAGTAATCAGTCTAATATTGAGGTTGTGTTCAAGTGAATTGCGCGATGAAGGTTTTTTTATTTTAATAGTATTCATTTGGTGCCTGCTTGATTGGAGCACCCAAGTAAAAAAAATTATTAAAATATATTTGAAATGTTTTTGCAGTGAGTTACTTTCTAATGATCTTTCATTTAAAAAATTAAAAAAAAAGTTAATTAAAAAAAGAACATTATTGTGGTTAAGATTTTGGTATTAAATTTATTGTAACCCATTAACGATTTAAAAAGATTTAAGTTTTAAAGAATAAAATAATCTCAACATCTCGATAGATTTTTCAGAATAAGTACTAAATTTTGAGGAACAAAAATTTTCTGAAGGTTGGGAACAATCAAAAATTTGAGAAAAGTAAAAACAGCAAATGTTCTTTTTTCAAGTTTCACAAGCATGATTTTTGAAAAAGAATTTTCATGCTTCATGCAACACGTTTGAAAATTTTAAATGATTAAAAAACACTAGCAAAAATTTTCATTTAAAAAAAAAATAAAAAAAACCGAAAATTCTCTGCAAGATTCTGATAAGAAAATTAGGTGAGGTGGAAAGATTATGGTACGAAAATTGTGGAGGCCTGGAACGGTCAGTAGCCCTTGGCCACACCACTGTCTTGGTCCAACTCTAATGGGAAATACGAAGTTACCTAATAATAGGACAAAGATCTTCCAAAACTGAAGAATAGTCTATTTGTTAACTGTAAAATTGTAAACGACATAATTATGAATGATATCTAAGATAAGAATTTAATTTTATGTAGAATAAAATGAAATTTTATTTTTAATAAAAAATATTAAACAAAACGAACAAATGTCTTTTTGATAACAAATATCACAAATCTTATAATGAATAGAAGAATTGCTACTATTTATAGATCACATTAAATAATACAGTAAGTTACATTAGGTATACTCGTATTTTTATTCAGACCTGTGCGTACCTACTTGACATGCTCATGTTAAATGCACGTGTGAACTGGGAAATATTTTTGAAAGACTTACGTACATTATGGACATGGTAAGTACTAATAGAAAATAAAATTATTTCTTCCATCTTAGATTATGGATATAGAGAATCATATATATGAGGATAACTTCACGTTCAAACTCTAAGTCTAAATATACTATTCCAACTAAATATTGCTTCGTGTAAAAGGGCACTACGCATAAAAATAGATTTCCTTCTCCAGAAAGGGTGCGTGTATACGAAGAAAAAGAGCAGACCTTTTTATTTCTTGAAAAGGGGAGAAACTTGGCGTAAGAAGTTAACGGCGACACACAAGGTACCGTAAGTAATCGATATTTTTCCCTTTTCTAGTCATCTTTAATTTTCTACTCTTTGAATTTCCACTCGACGGGGTTTCTTTCAAAAGGTATTACTTTTGTTTGAATTTTCACTGAAATGAAAAGCGTTTTTTTTTTTTTTTTTCAGAAAAAACTCCCTCGCCAAGTAGCCGCGTGGTAACATAAAGCGAGTGTATGTAGGTGTTATTACGAAACGCTCGAAGAAGTGGTAAAAAATCGAGTATTTGAATGCGGAAAATATTTAATGGCAATGGAATTTATGGCTTAGAGTTCTTCACACTTATTCTTCTCATGTTCTTGTACACATCAAAACCACTCAACGATGAAGCTTTGCTATAACAATGCATAAGAAACCTTGAAGGGGTTGAAGACCTTGTTTCTGTAAAAAAAAAAAAAGATTTAAGCGAACATCATTGTAATGAATTACTTACGATTACACGCTACTACAGGGCGTTCGTTAAAGTGCGTTTTTTATTGTTTTTCCACGTACCTAACTGGACATAGGTAGTTAAATGAGAAGAAAATTATTTTTTCAATTAATTTCTTCAATGCGTTTCATTTACAGGAAGTTAATTAATAATCACTTTCAAGTCTTAACACAATGAAATGCGAATATTATTACTACTTTTGTATTCATTATTCTTTTATGACTTCCCTATTTATAAAGTTTATTCAAGAATATACGCGTCTGGCGTTTCAACATTTAAATTACATACAGATGTTTAATTATGAATCCATATTTTTTTCAACTACCTACTCTCAGAATTATTTTTAAAAGGATATAGACAAGAAAATCTGGAAAATAATTTTGAATTACACCAAACCTACTTCGATACCTATTTAGGTATAAATGAGTAAATATACTCCCCTTTTACTTTTTTAACATCTTCACTGGTGGGTTAGGTACACAGGTGATATTCACACTTATATATAAATTTTTGTAACAAATTAATTCCACCAAAGTTGCAAAATATTTTTAATACATTTTTCCTTTATCGATGTGGCTACACTGACGCGGAAAAAATTCTCTTACTTAGAAAAATTTATCAAATTCAAACGCCTCGCGATTGTATTTGCATTTATCGAAGGGGTGTAAAATCGTTAGAAAGCGCGTATCATAAATACAAAAGTGTAATTCCACAAATGCGCGCATGGCTTTAAGAAAAAGATAAATAAAAGGGAATTACGCAGTCCCTCGACGTATATCAGACTTGAAAAGAATACTAAAGATTAAGTGAAGTGGCGGGGTGAATTTTCTATGAGGGTAAACAACGAACCCTCGTCCAACTACAACAATTTACCGTATTGATCCCTTTCGCCGCTTGCCAAAACCTAGAAGATTAGGTATACGAATATGTACGCGGTGAGAAACACCCTTCACGTTACATTAGTGAGGAGTAGGTACATTACGTTATGAAGCGTAATTCGATGGTTGGCTTGATAAATTAGGTATTTATTTTTTTTAGAACTCGAAAAAATAATGAATATATAGTATGTAATGTATTAGAAATTCGAAGAGGGTTCTTTATGGTTTGATTTTGATTACTTAATTTGGGATTATGGAATGTAAAAAAAATGTATTCGATTCAAAGAAACAAAATTCTTTTTGTTTCAAGAAATTATGTGACTAATGAAGATGAAAATATTTTATTGTCACCATAATTATTATAAAAAAACAAATTTTATATCTATTTATATCTTCAAATTTATCATAGAATCCGCACCTATATAAACAGTGTCGCATTTAGAGAGAATCTAAGGGACCAGTGACCCTGAGCATGCATAACAAAATAACATAATTATACAGAAGTTAAATGTACATAACGTCGAACTGAAATTTTAATTTTTTTTACACCGAAATTTTATTGAAAATATTTTTGAATATGATGGCAACAAATTGTGAAGGAGAAAGATCTTTTTCAAAAGTTGAATTTTTTTTTTAACCTATTAAAACCACCATGACTGAAAAAAGATTGCAAAACGTAGCTATGGTTGAAGTGTGAACTTGGAAGCAGTTATAGATAATTCGAATTCTGATATCATTGGTAATGAATAAAGCCTTTACGGGAAAAAAAAAAACAAGAAACATAACGTTTTATTCCCACTTAAATTTTTTTGTAATTTAAAAAAAATTGTAATTCACATTTGAAGGTTTAATATGCATTCCACTTGTAATGAATGAGAGAAACAAATTTAATATTCTTATTTGGATAATTTTTCGGTTCACTAAGAGTCTCCACAAAGTCATATTTATATGTAAACTTCAAATTTTGCCTAAAAATGTGCACTGCATATCTCTACATTCCCCCTTTCCCCTCATCAAACAGTTGAACCGTGTTGAATTTACAAACTCATATAATTCGTGAAAGCAATAAAGTTCGAATTTTGAACATTTATTTTCAATGCATCAAAATTGAAACAGTTTTTTTACGTCGGTAACAAAAAAAGTTCCGACTTGAACAACTGAAGACTAAAATAATAAGATGTCTATCTACCTTTTTTCAAATGTTTATTGATGAATATACATAACATAATATTTTCAATTTTTTAAATGCTTGGTGTGGCCTACCAAGAGGTAAGCGGCCAACTGCCACGCAAACAAGTGAGGTAATTGAGATAAAATAATATTTACACGTGTATCTTAAAATAAAAACGAAGGAAAGTTATGAAATACCTGTTACAAAAAAAAAAGAAAGAAAGAAAAAAAATACATATATGCATAATACAAAATTTTAAAATTGGAGAGCAGCTTAGAACCAAAGAGCCAGACCTCACTACTACTGCCACTGATAACTCGGTCTTACGGTTCGGATGCTTGGAAACCGGCCCCCGTTACAGTAGGTTCGCTGCGACCATGGACTCATTTTACAAAGGTTATCCCATTTTCGCTTGAAAAAGATTCATGTCGAATATGGAGGAGATTTGTGCTGATTTTCGAGAACTGCCAGCAACTCTTTAGCGAATTTCCGAAAATTATATTGCAAAAAGAAGCTGAGATCATATTGAATCCCGTTTGGAAAGTGCTTGGCAACTATGTTAGAATAGTTTACGCAACTAAGCACATGTTCCGCTGTTTGAGGTTGGGCACCACAAGTACAGCAGGGAGAAAGGGCTTTCCCTATCCTGAACAGGAAACCAGCGAACTCCACATGTGCGGTGATAAATTGAGTCGAACTGAAATCAAAATTAATATCTTTGAAATTATAGACACGAGAGGCTTCTGGAATGAGCAAAGCACCCCAGTCACTACGTTCACGAATCCAAATGTTATTGTTAATGGTCCATGAATTGACTTCGAGCCTTTTTTTAAGTTTTTTTCGGCTTGAACAGTTATTAATGCGAAAAAATTCGCACATATTTTCCGCATGCTCAAGAAGCAGGTTTTCGGAGAGAATTTTAGGTGGAATAACTCCTAGGCGAACGAAGGTTAGGATTGCTCTCGATGTTGCCACAATGTGGAGAGGGAGAGTGCCAGATAAGGTATTGGTCAAATGGGTAGAAGATGTTCTATATGCCTTGATAATTTTCAAAGCAAAAGATCTTCTAACTGAATTCAGCTTTCGAATATTTGATTTGAGCCATACACGATGTGCAAAAAGATGGGAGGCATAGCCGAATATTGACTCAATGAGCGCCTTGTACATCGTTCTTCTTTGCGGGGAGGTGTGACCATAAACATAGATGTCTATCTAAATGGAAAATATATTCATCACGAATACTATACCTATTTATTAAATAATTCTTGCGATGACAACGCCTATACTCATTTCAAAATAAACTTTGGTAATTTGTATCCAAAACTACCAGCTCATCTTACAAGAAACAGATACACGAAACAGTCTAAAGTAACAAAAATATCTACTAATGGTTACCGAGAAATTTTTTTATAAAGAGTAAGAAAATAATAAAGAAAGTCTTTGATAATCTGAATGCCTCTCCCACACGCACACAATTTTATCATAATTTTATACGCATACGCACTTATTAATGGAAAATTTTAAAATTAAAAAAAAAGATTTTCAAACTACAAATTATAAGGTATATTATGTCAAACATTTACCTCCACTAAAATCAATTGCCCAAGAATTTTTTCTTTTATTTTGCTTTTCGACTTCCATGTATATTTAATTAAACATAGAAAATTTTCAAATCGAACCAACATTTCTTCAGAACTGGCGTTTTTTAAACTTTGAACACGTGTTGTTCATATTCCATCAATTAAAATTATCTGAAAGTTCATTTGAAGGCCAAAAGAAGTGTTTCATGTTCGATACTGTTGAAAAAAGGCGATATTATTTTATATTTTGGCAAAAGTTCAAAGCTTAAATTGAGAAACAATGGAGTTCTTAGAACTGTTTGGGTATTAAATAATGTGAAAAAATAGGAAATTATGCAATTTCGGCACAATTCTGGCCGTCTGAACTCTCATCTATGTTAGTAATGGTAAGGTTCGTCGAGACAAATTGTACCCAATTGAAGTCTGATTTGATAATGAAGAAATTCATCCTTCTTATCTGCTAAAAAGTAATGCTGGGTTTATACTGGCCATGGATTCCTAACTTTTAGAGTCCGCGGAAAATTGAATTTCAATGCTTCCAAAATACATTTTAAAGGAATTAGAGCAAAAAACGACTTTTTGAGGAAGTTTTGAGTTTTGATATTTCTTAAATCTTCTATATCTTGTCACCAAACCGACGTAGAAAAGTTAAACTCTGTATGCGGGGTTAGTTGATGATCAGAATGTGACCTTTTAAATTCAGGTCAAAATGGATACAAAATGGTGGACTACAAAAATTTGAGTACAGCCTGAGGAGCCTGAAATTAGTAAAAATGTTATTATACGAACTCATATGATTATTGGGAATAAGAAGCATACCAAATTCCAAATTCATCTACACATATGATTTTGGAGGGGAGAATGTGGGGTTATTGTACTTAAAATGTGGTGGTGGTACAAAAAAGGTAAAAAATTTTTTATTGTGGCGTCATATGATAAAATGAGCTCAAGTGACTAACCTATTCTTATTTTTCCTTCCCAAATGAATTTGGAGGGGCTTCCCTTTATAGAGATAAATTGTATCTTTGAATGATAATAGCAAGAATAAATGGCATAAATAGAATTTATTTAATGCTTAAAGCGCCCATCAATGAAATGCAAAATTTCAAATTATACTTTTGTCGTCAAAAATACACATAATATAGGTATGTATTGAACTTATTTCCTTTTTAGGTAATTTTATCCTTTAGGTGCTCGAATCAAGTAGTCACCCAATATATATTTACGAAAAAGTTTTTTTTTTTTCTTCAAAATTTTTCAAGTTTTAGACAAAATTTATTATAATTTTTTCATTTTTTAAATAAATTTGCAATGTTTGAAATTTCTTTTGATCTTTAAATAATTTTATTATTTTTTCAGGGCATTTTTTTTTATTTTTTTTTATTTCACTTTTCATTAACAAAATCCAAAAATTGGAAAGATTTTTGAATTCTTTTTTTAAGCCAAAAAATGTCAATCGTCCAGTAATTATGAATGTATAATCTACATTCGAAAAGTCAAGGAATATCAATCGATTTAAAAATTTTTTTTTTGTTCTAGCGATCTCCAAGACCAAGCAAACATTATAGTTTCCCTATTCATCGAATATTTCAGTAAATTTTGTTGCTTAGACTACAGTATAGGTATTTCCTAACGGAGGATCGTTCATGGAAAAATACGTGTATAATTACACGCAAGACGCCGATATCAATTAAATTTAGCCTTGGTTGCAAATCTATAACTCCGCTGCTACCTGCACTTTGATCTCTGATAATTATCAGTCGCAATTCTGATTAAAAATTGAAGAAAATGACTGCCTACTCAACTTCCATATTCAACTGTCATTATTCTTATATGATCGAATGGGTTTGAAAATCCAATTTTCGATAGAGATATTTTCGAAAAAACCTTTGAAATTTTGAAAATTTACCAGTACTAATTTCTTAATTGAATATTTTTCAATGAATAGAAGTTAGAACGTTGCAGCAGTATCACGATGGAGTTTTAAAAAAAAGCAAAATCTTTTCAAAATACGTAAAACTAAGTTAAGGAAAAAATAATAAACACGCAGTTCTTGGTAATTTACTAGTAACTAAGAAATTGGATAATGTAATACTTTTTTGAATAGTCTTCAATGATTTTTTTTTATTCAATTGCGCAGAAATGTATATAAATTTATTGTGAGTAAAAAGCAGTAGAATTAACTTATCTTGAAAAGCTCAACTTCCAAGGATCATTTTTATGTGAGTACTGAGTATAGATCGATAACATAAATGTATAACCATAATTCAATTAATACACCTTTAAAAAGATGGTTTTAGTTTTAAAACTATACCTACTTTTCTGAAAATAAGCTTTATAGGCTAATAGACTGTCCAGTACCCGCAAGGTTATTTTTGAAGAAACTTGATTAGTACACTTTCAGCTTTGGGTTTTTTTCCCCTTAAAGAACTACTATATTTGTTCATGAATTTTATAATAAAAACTAATAATTTTTGCATTTTTGATTACAAAAATTAATAAATTGTATAGGTTTTCTAATTTTTATTTTGTTTTGACAACTGAGAAAATTTAATGAATTTTTTTTTATGCATCATGTAATAGCCCAGGTAGCTAGTGGAAAGATATAGAGCAATCAAATTTTTAAGGAACAGATCGTGTTTTGAAAATAGCATGAATTTTGATTTAGGTAGGTTATCAAATAGGATATCTGAGAGAAAAAAGAGATGCAAAAGGATAATAAGGTTTTGTTACCTTACAGGTAAAACTTAATTTCCATTTTGAAATGATTAAACTTTTTTGTACAGTTAAAAAGAAGCTCAAAATTATTGGGTAGTGATTGAAAAAAAACTGAGATAATTCCCCTACAGTTTGTTTGTTTTCTCCTTCTTATGCAAAAATATTAATGTTACTACCTACCTACATTTTTTTTCACATCAAGTAGGTAGCTATAGACTAAACAAAAATCTTGCAAATTGATATTTTTCTTCGAAAATTTTTCAACTTTTTTCAAAGAATATTAAAATGCAAGAAATTATCGCCTACAAAATATTTAGATAATAATAAATTATGAGACTTCTAGAGTGATAATTCACGTGCTAAAAGTTAAAACTTAAAAGTACTAGTTTACGGGTACAGATTCCTTGTATTCTAGGGGGACTCGTATTGATTGGTGGGTTGTTCGTACATCGCTGCTGTGCCTAAAAACGCGATGGCGATGCATGCGGTGTCGTTTTTACGAACTGCGCTTCTTTGTAACAATGCTGTATAGTTCGTGTACCCTTCCTGCACTTCAACTATTATACTTACCTAGTTATAATTATTATTAACAAATTAGAGATGTGGCGAAATTTGATTGCAAAATTTTGTTGAATAGGTATTTTATAATTTGTGATGTTTCGTCACTGTGTGATATTTTAAACGATGAAAAAATTTTTTTCAAATTAAAAATTTGTGTTTTTACTTTAGGTTGTTACCAATTACTTCAGGCGGAATTAGGAGCAAGATATTTAAAATGATGAACAATTAATTTCTCAGTTAGGAATATGTATGCGCTGTATATTATCGATACAATACTCATTCAACGTCATGAATAAATTTAAAGCTGTTTCGAATTTAGAAAAATTCTGTTTACATAAAACCCTTTCTCATAAAGAACGTAGGAACTCTGGTAGTCAAAACCAACGACAAAAATATTCTCTCCACTGAAATCCCTTTCAAAACCGCTCGCTCAAACATTCCATTGCGTTTTGGTAACCACTATTCGTACTGTAATTCCTTCTCGTAATTTCTACAACATGGTGCTTTTTCCTATTTGAAAATGTGCGTAGATGTGGCAACGCTGCGCAATTATTAAATGGCAGTAGACGTCAGTAACATCGGTGCCGCCAGCGTTACTGGTAACTTCCTTTCTCTTCACCTTGTTAGAACTCGTTCCATCCGTCTCTCTCTCTCTCGTATTATCTATCTTCGTCACACTTGTGACGTATTCGATGGTGTTCTCTTTTTTCATCGCATTCATCGTGTATTTCGTAACTGCGTCCTTTTCTGTTTGGGATTTTTATCTTTGTCGTATCGCCGTTTCAAAGCGCGCTTCATACAAACGATTCCCGCTCGGTTGGATGTTTTCCACTCGTCCATTCTGTTTATCTTCGTCTAACACGCTCGCAACGTAATCTCCTTTTTAGCCCGAAATTTCCCAATAACCGTACATCATTATGTCTTTTCCATTCCCGTGCCATTTATTATGAATGCGGTAGCGTTCGCGCGAGGGTATCCTAAACTGCGATCGTTTATGTATTTTTATCGCGTTAGATAAATTCCTGAAAAATGGGAATAGAATAAAAATTTATTCCAGCGTGTTTATTATTATAAGAAATACTTGAATTATTTTTTTCTATGGATTTTATTGTGAATTAAAGCAGTATAATTATATGAACGGTTGAATTGCCCGATTAATTAAATTTTTTTTTACAACTTGAGAGATTTCAACATTTTCCTCGTCGACTTAGAAATATTGAAAAAAATATTGAAATTGGAAAAGTATTTCCTACGAAGGATAAAGTAATATTAATGTAGTTCATACAAGTCTAATCAGAACCAATTAGGGCAAAAACTTCCTCAATATACGAAAAATAGCCTCCCAAACAATATATTAAAAGTCCCTAATGGCGGAATATAGCCTAAAAGAAGGGGGGGGGGTCAGAGTGTTTTATCATATCTTTTTTAGAGATGGATAAAAATTTAATATGTCAAGTAAACAAGTAAGTTACTGGTAATTTACCGGTATATTTGTCACAAGATAAATTTCTCAAATTCTGTAGGTAATTTAAAAATAAGTTGTTTTTTTGTCTTTTTCAGGAAATTTTACATCTTGGACAAGTTTCTTCCGAAAACTACTTTTTTTATAATACAAATTCAAATCATTTTCGTGTGCATAAATTACTATAATATTACATATGTACAAGTAAATTTTGAGTAAATAACCGAAAATTTCGAGTAAATTACAGTAAATTTCCTGTAAATCACCGTAAATTTCCAGTAAATTACCGATCTCTTTCTAAAAAATAAATGATCTGTTGTTGATTATCTCTAAAGTCTAAACTCTTAGAAGGGTGTAACTAGAGTTTCATGAATTAAAATATCTATCGCGTTTCTTTTTTTTAAATATATCAATTATTTAGTTGTATCTCTCTCCTCCCTATTTAAACTATCCTGGCAAAGGCCCTACCAATAATTTAACCAAGACTTTCGCTAAAAGTAGTTACCAGAAAAATAACAGCCTGTTCATCTTTTTTGCAAATTCGTTTGTATGTACCTATTCATTTACCTACTTATTTGGATGGGACTGGAAAATGGAGCATCCACCTACATATAGGTATATGTTTGAAAATAAGTATTATAAATTAACAATATTCACACAAGATGAAGAGTGAAGACAACAATCCCATAATCTTTCTTTTCGTAATCATATTCTTGCTGAGACGTAGAAGTGGACCTTTTTAGCTCAATTTGCTATACCACTGGGATCTGCTGTGCAAACCAATCCCACAGAAAATTTTTCAAAATTTAACTGTAGGGAATTCAAGGCAACACAAGATTATATCAAGAGGATATCTATATCGTAAGATCAATTTTCGAAGAGATATACCGAAAACTTCGTGTAAAAAAGTTACGCACAATCCAAGAAAAGTTCATCTATTATAGATATCTGATTTTGAATTAATGTTTTGTTTTGTAAATAGTTGGGTACAATTTTGTTTTACGTCATAGAAATGTAGTTATCTACATTTGGGCGGTTTGTTTTTCATATGTATGAAGCGAACATTTAAACCGATTTTGGTGCCTTCATTTTACTCGAAACCTGAAATCTTTAACGTTGGTACCATAGATTCATTTCAAAATTCAAACCACATGCTTTGCAGAGGTAATAATAGCCTTATTATGGTTTTCTAAACTGTAAACAGAACTTTTTTGAAAAAACCTCATCTTTTTTTCATAAGATCATCTTGATTTGATTTTATTTGTTCACTTATTCATGCATTTGAATAGTAACTCAGACTGTTTAATAGACCATAATTACAGGGAGCGTAATTATTAAATAAATTTACTAAAATTGAATTAAAGAGGAGAGGGAGGGGTAGAGAGCAGATTCCTCTTTAGTTCGAGTTCCTTATAGGATCTGGAGGGGCTGGATATCCAAATTTCAGATTGTATATTTTTTAGAACTCTGAGTGAAATTTCCCTCTTCATGCTCTTCATGTGAAATAATATATCCATCTCTCTTGCCAACGTAATTATCAGTGAATATATAAATAATGGTTACTGAATCATAGTAATTGTTAACTAAATTCAGAGAAAAAGTCTGATACCTATGTAATCATTTCCGGCGATGATTCCAACTTTTGTAGTAATGATTACTAAACATTCAGGAGAGTTGGGTTCAAGTGTTGGTGTCTCGTGGTCTTTTATTCGAGCCGGGCGCGGGTGTGGCGCGCTAGTGTCGTTTAACTTAAAAAGGTGAAACTGATTAAAATTTAACATTGGTTTAAATACGTCGAACCGTTTTTGTTTTTTAAATTTTCTAACAATACTACCTATAGGGTTTAAAGAAAAATTCATCATTGCTTAATTTTTAGAGGATAAAATTTTCTATTTAATGACATAAATCTTGTTATATTTTCATCTCCAATAACAATAAAAATTTGAAAAAAATGAGTTATCACAGTGGCACATTACCTACTCCATATAGCAAATAACGATAATATATGAATAAATGAATAAAAAATCTTCATTCCACAATTCACTTAAACACAACCTCAACAGATGGATTACTGAACAAGAGTCAAATGATAAGTGAATAGTTAACTTTAAATGATTAATGCTAGATACAATAAAGAATTAATTTTTATTGTTGTCGGGGATGAAAATATAACTATGTTTATATCTTTGGAAAGGAAATTTTATCGCCTAAAAAAAAAAAGTAATTATGAATTTTCCTCTGAATGCCCTTATTTTCTCGTAAACCCTCAACATCAAAAATGTTTGTTGACTAAAAAAAAATCGGCATTCAATAACTTTCTTTTTTATCGTAGTCATCGCTATGCAAAATAAAGCTCTCTGTGAGGGTTCAAACCCTAATACCCTCTCCCCCTCGTATTTATGCCACTGATTTGAAGGAAATGGACGGTTACACCATAATTTGTTTCTATGAAACTGTTTGATAAATAAACGAATAGAAAAAAATAGAGTATTGTTAATCTTAGAATCAAAATGGCGTCGACATTTTATGTTTTATGAGTTATGGACGGAAGTGCTTTTAACAAATAAAGTACATACGCTATATCATAATATTCATAATGCCTAATACATCCGTTGTGATGATTGTTTCAGAATCAACACACATTATCTGATAATCAGTGCCTATACAGTGAAGACCTCTGTGCACAGACGAAGAAAAGTCCTTGTCATTGTCGCCACAGATTATTCTACAAACCAATTGAGGTACCACATGCCGCATACTCAAGTATCTCGCAAACATATTGGAACAAACAAAAAGTCACGAATTCACCGAATTTACTCTCCCATTTCCATATCTGTTGATTACTCAATCTTGAAATCAACTTGGCCGACGATGTATTTTTTAGAAATTATCGAGTTCGTGTTTACGCGCCTGTTCGAATCGTCGAAAGAATTTAATTAACATAATAGCCGAAATGTAAGAATAGAGCTAATTAGTATTCAAATAGTGTTCACCGTTGCTCGAACGAATTGAAAAATGAGCCGAACAATGCGTCCGCTAATTACTCTCTGCTTCGAAGAGATATCCCAAATTAATGTGAACTGACCATGTACAACTTGACGATGAAGATGAACTAATTTATTATACATTTTGTTCCTAGTGGTTGTGGTTTGTAAACCTTTACTAGAAACAAATTTACCAAACGAATGATACCTATTTAAAATACATGTATCACAGATCTGTAGCAATAATAAACAAAAAGTTCGTAGACGCTTAGGAAGTTTGTATTATTTAAAATAGTCATTGCGTGACTTCCAGTGACATCATGTATTGTGTAAAATTCACTTTTATAAGCAGTCTCGCTGTATGAATGAGAAATTGAATAGATTTATTCATGTACAGTTGTACATGTATGAGTTACTCGGTGCCTGTTTTCTTAACCAATTCAGACATAGGCTACACCAATCTTTTACAATTGCTGGACTCAGCTTATCCGCTACAGTTTTATTTATTCGAACAGACGTGCTTATTTAATATTACGTGATAAATAAGAAACAGCGGCTTACTTGTGATGTTTGAAATGTAAAATACACTAATTGAGGGTTTGCCTACAAGTTTACAACAGAACATTTTAACAAAAACTCGAAGAAAGAATTTTTGCGTCATTGAAATTAAGGAAAACCACACTGTGAAACCAACATTTTGGGGCTTTTATACAACAAATTTTGAAAGAAAAATCGTCTGTTTCACTACAGAAATTCATCTCAGAATTTTTCAACCGAAATATTTTTGAATCTGATGGCTGAAATCACTTGTTTCATCTTTGGTTGCTATTTAGAAAAATGTTTCGTAAATTTCTTGGTCATATCCATCATTCAAAACAAAACGAAAAACAAACAAATTAAAAAACGTTTTATAAAAATTTTTTCAGGTTTCATACTAACTACAATCTCGACAATCAAAATCTTGACAAAACAATCTTGCAATACCTATTCAGTTAAAAAATCTCTACGCAATTGACAAACCTATAAATAAATAATACCTTAAAAAACAAAATATCAAATCTCATTCTTTGTAAAATCCTGAACAAAAAAGGATGAAGAAATGTAGAACTCAAAACATCTCCTCACAAAATCGAACTGTAAAGGTAAAACTTCTTATACCTACTTATAGAGTTAGACCAAGCTACAATACGCTATAATAGATCCAAGATGGCGAATAGCCAAAATGTGAGGAAGGAGGAGCCTTAAATTGCTCAGATTTCATAAATACGTACTGGGTACTCCTGCGATTAATAGTGATGAGAAGTATGCAATATGCCAATATTTTATCTTCACACGTGATTTTGGTTTTGGATAGGTGGAGAGTGTGTGATCCTCAGAATATGGTAATTTTTGGCTCCCATATCATATAATAAAGTTAATCCAAATAACGATGGCATTTAAATTTTACTACCTCAAATGAATATGGAGGAGAGTAGGAGAAAAGAACAGCTTTTGGCTTTTGGAGGGAAAATCGTAGCAAGAAATTTCATGAATCTCGCATATCTCCTTACCCAATTCTCCTAGGAAGTTCAAGCTTCATATGTGAGATCAGTTGTGACCATTTGAATTTGGGTCAAAATAAACTAAAAATGACCGATGACCAAAATTTGATGTAGGCTTGAGAAGTCTAAAACAGCTGAAATTTGAAGAATGTGGGCTTTTATGATTTTTGAGGACAAAAAGTACTAGGCCTACAGTTTAAAATTCAACTTTTTTGAGGTTTTTGGAGAGATAAGATGGGAATTTTCGACTCGGCAAATGATTAAAGTCATTACTTGAAAATATTCCTACAAAATTTAAACAAGCTCCAGTTGAAAACTCAGCTCCAGTAATGAAACATGACGGCTTACGTTTCTTATTCATTTATTCGTGAACGTTTTCATTTTTTCACTTTTTTTGGAATTTCGGAAATTTTTGATTCTTCTTTAATTTGAAGACTTCCTTCCCTTTATCTTTTGACTTCTCCATTACATTTTAAAATTTCAAGTAGTGTTGTGGAACGAACATACGTATGTTCTTGTTCATTTAATACTGTTTCTAGCTTTTTCGTATGAGCGGGGATTATTTCGTTTTTGTTCTTTCAAACGTTCTCATTCCAAATACTTTAACAGTTCTCGATCAGTTCTCGTTCTTTGAGTCCTCCACATTCTCGTTCTCCTTCGTTCTTTGTTCTGTTCTCGCTCTTTAATACATACCGTGCATCCAAGTGATTCGGGTACAATCAGCGAAAAATCTCTTTTCCAATTATTTAAAACTGTTTTTTTCAAATGCAAGGAAATTGTAATGCAGTTGAAATGAATTTATCAGCCTTAAAATTCACTGAAGTAATTTTAAAAATGATTCTAACATGAAAATTGTAGTTTAACTCTCATTATGTTATCAACAAACTGAGATTTTTGCGCTGTTTGTACCTGAAACACTTGGACGCACGGTATAATTATTTATATACATTTTTTAAATTCTTAATTATGTTGTGTGTATGTAGTTGAAATAATTTAAAGTTAATTAACTAAAGTAAAGTAATAAAATAAAAAAATTGCATATATGAGTATACATCGCACTTAAGCGATTTTTTTATTTCTTTCCTTTTTCTTATCATATGATTTTTTCTTCGTATCGTACCTAGGTATTAGCATTCACATTATGGATTTTTCATAAATACACAACCCATAGTGAAAATATTATTTTTCACTAATTCACTTCTTTAGGTCAATTGAAATTTATAAAATCATAGTTTTGAAAATATTCTATACTACAGCTATAATAAAACATTTGAATGATATATAGAAGAAAAGACTGAAATCTGAATCACATAGATATGCCAATTGCTTCACGAGGAATCAACAATTGGGACCGAACAACCGCTTGAGCGCTAGTGTTCCAGTGAGGCTCCATGGTCCTATTGGGACCCGAAAGCAAAGTGGCTGACATCTAGTGGCGAAAAGTGTAACTGCTCTAGCGAGGCTGTATGGGGCATGTATAATGTAAACAAAGCGTTCATTTTTTTTGTGTATTTAGAACAATTTGCTGGGTACGTGTTTAAAGTGATTTATAAACCGCCTTAGTCTGATTGGTGGAAACTATTGATAAAATCATACATGCCTCATAGAGCCTCACTAGAACACTAGCGCTCAAGCGGTTGTTCGGGTCCCAATGGGGCATGCATGATTTTAACAGTAGTTTCAACCAATGCCAATCAGACTGAGGTTTATAAATCACTTTAAACACACAGCCAGCAAATTTTTCGAAATACAAATTAAATACACAAAGAAAACGAACACAATTCATGATAAAAATTTTCGTTGTTTACATTATACATATCCCATACAGCCTCATTTGAGCAGTAACACTGTTCGCCACCAGATGCCAGCTACTTTACGTTCGGGTCCCAATACACAATATGAAAAACTGAGGGAAGCCGTTCTATTTTATGCAACGCTAATCAGACAAATTCATCAAAGAAATCGTTTATAACATATAAAAGAACGAAGAACGACAAACAATTGGACTGCATTACGCAACAATGTTCTAAGTGAAATGAGGCGCCATAGACTTCTTGATCGATCTTATTTTTGTTTTTAATGAGAAAAACTAGTAATGAATGAAATCATTCATGTTATTTAAATAATTTCAAAGACAAACAAGCGAAATTTGTTCAGTTTGATTGACTAGCTTTGTTATAATTTACATTACATCAGAAACTTGATGTAGTTAAAGTTTATGGCGCCTCATTTCACTTAGAACATTGTTGCGTAATGCAGTCCAATTACATCGTTCTCGTTTTTGTTCTCGTTCCTCAACATTGTCATCACTAAACTTATCAGTTAGTTCTCATTTCGTTCTTCGATCTTTCATTTTGAAAATATTCTGTTTTACAAGTTTCATGTTCTCGTTCTTGGTTCTGTAGCTCAAAAAGAATGAAAATTCTACGTTCTTGCGGTTCTTCGTTCAAATCAGTGCCGGTTTTAGAATCGCTTTGGGGGGCGGCGGGTTTCAGTTCCATAAAATCAAGTGGAAAAGATAGTAAATTGTTTAAATTACCAAAAAGTTGATTTAAACGCCTAAATAACTAGAAGATACTAGAGTATCTTAAAAATGGACTTTACTAATTATACTATTTTAAAGAATGTTATTAGAATAATTTATTTTTTTATCAGAATGAAAAATTTTTATAAAATTCAAAAGTTCTACCAACTCTACTTATCCTAAATTTCATCAATTAGTATCATACAAAACATGACCTCACGTAGTTTATCTTTTTATAACCCAAAACTTGAAATCGTGTGAGGTCAGGTCAATTCAAACAGCTCTAAAAAACAATAATTTCAGATGGTTCTTCAAAAAAACATGACCTCACGTCAAATCATACTTCCTCACGATCGACATGTTTTCTAGGATGACCAACTTTTCTTCTTATTCGCCTTCTTCCGTTCGAAGACTGACTATACTCATTTTTAAAATTCATATTTCAAGTTGTAAATTAAAATTACACGACGTCACGTTACCTCATGCTCATTCAACTTCAAAAATCAATCAACTCTAGAAATCTACTCAATCTATCACTCCTCAAAATTTCGAGTCAATCTGTCAAGTTTTACTCTAGTTACAGCGAGAGAACGAACGTTTATAAAAAAAATGTGACCTCATGTTAAATCATTACTCCTCAAGTTGAAAAACTAATAATCGCTGGAAGTCTGCTTATTCTATCTATCCTCCCAATTTGGTGTCGATCGCTTTCGACTCAAGCCCCATCACGTCACGTCACGTTACGTCACGTCAAGCCAACACACATCCACTCACGTCCAGGAAAAACTTATTTCCAAGACTACTACGCCTACTCTTTCAGCCATTCACACCACATTCTGATAAATTTTTGATACAAAAGCAAAAACCGTGACCTCACGTTTCATTAAATGATCTCACGTTCTGATAAATTAGATATCTGATCATTTATAACGCTCAAGCATTCCTTCCTGTTATCATGCGGGAACCGAAAAACCTCAAATCATGCCTCCTCACGACACGTCACGCCTGATCACCCACAAGAACTAATCAGCTCTAAAGCATTACTATCCTTACCCTTCCACCAACTTTGAACTCGATCCATCAGGTATTATTAGAGTTATCGTGGGAGAATGGAAAAACCTCAACGAATACCTCCTCACGCAAAACTCACGTCCAATCACCTTATGAAACTAATAATCTCTCAAGCTATTCTACCCCCACCTTCTTTTATCTTTTAATCATTCTATTCAATTTTTTTCGACTTATTACGGGAACACAAAAAAGCTCAACTCACGCCTTCTCACGCCAACTCATGTCCCATCATGCTCAAACATTAATTGATGGCTTTCATGATTACTAATCTTAACCTTCTTCCATCTTTCAGTTCAATGTATCTAGGCATAACATGTCAAATTTGCGTAAGATAGTGTAAGAGAATAACCAACCAATTTTAATTATAAATAATCGATCATCATGAATTCATGAGTTAAGTATAGGTACCATTATATGATGGAAATGTTAAATGATCAAATACGCGAGTACAACAGCGCTACAAGATTTGCTCGAAGAAGAAACTAAGAAACCGGTAATTATTCATATATATCTTTGAGATTTGAAAAATTTAGAATCTTAATCAGAATTAAAAAGCTTAATCCGAATTCGAATCTTTAAGCCAAATTTACTCGAATCGAAGCTCTCCATACTGTTCAAAGTCGAATTTAAAGCTGAAAAATTTCGATTTCTTTCTCCTTTGGACAATTTGCAAATTAAACTCACTCAAATTTTTCATTATCTGATTATACTTTTTTTCAAAACACAAAATAGGCCTACCATCAAGTATAAAGCTCCAATCATCCAATATTAATATAGGTGGATTTCAAAATTCTTGTTGTAATGACTTATGAGTTATGACATTTGAACGAAGCCCAAAATTCCACAAAAACACCACGCCAAAAAATATGAAATTTTCTATGACATGATGACATTAACCAAGACACTAACTAATATGCATCTTCATATATACGTACGTATTTATCCTAAATGCGACGCATTTCCTTTTCTACATTAATGTTCTGTCAACTGACATATGACATTGAAATTCTGATTTCTCTTGGACGAATAAATAGGTGCCCAGTAAAAGTACGTGCCTATTTAATTCTTGAATAGAATCTGTTATATCATTACACTTAATACTTGTTTGAACATCAGCCAAACTTTCTCATATTGAATAAGACGAAGAAATTTAGTTCGGCTGCCATCTTGTTTTTAAACGAAGGAAATAAAGCTCTATCATAGTTGATGACGATTTGTATAAAATTGATATACTTACTATGTATCATGGTAATGAGGTACAGTATACGAAAGCTGCCACCATGACCTTTAAATAAATTGTTACCAAATAGGTAACTTACTAATTGAAAGATCCAGTTGAATGTCGATCAAGGAGAAAGAGTGGCTTTGAGAATAGGTAAGTATGTTCCTATGAATGCCATAAAATTTTTTAATATTTTAATTTTAAAATCTCATATACCTCTTATAAGCAGCTCCCCACCCCGATTCAAACATTGGACACAGGAGAGGAACTTAGTTGCCTATGCCACAGTAATTATTAAATAATATAACTTAATATCAATGAAAAAAATTACACAAAAAAATCTATATAAGTATTTGTGTATACCTATGGCTATACCCATACACAAATGAAAACATCAGCTTGGGTAAATTAAATGGAATAAAAATATTCATAGGCTTATTGTAGCAAGAGAAGTAGTTAAATGTAATGCCATAAATAGGTACGTATCGGATTCAAATACATATACACCATGCATAAATAAAAATCGATACAAAAGAATCAAATGCGAACCAATCATTCTCTAGATTTTATATCTGCCATGATTGGAAAAAAGAGGTCGGATGGCAATAAAATTACCATTGGGTGATTAACCTATTGTATTGTGCAGTTTTACAATGGTGTAGGGCGAATGAGGTCATCCGCATAGAGCGTATACAAAGAACAGAAAGAGGTTGAACGTGGCCAGAAAACACGTACAGTATACGAAACAAATGCACGAGCGAAGTGTTCGGCGTTCGCGCGAGGTCGCGCCACGTGCTGGAAAATTATGGGTGGAGCAACGTCACCCTTTAAGTTGCACTCGTTTTGATGGGCTTTGCCATTTCGTAGCGACAAGCCATTCAAATTAAAATGAAGATTCGGATGAATAACTGGTCGCCGCTTTATTTTGGTATGAATTAACGAGTAACCATAGAGCTGGATTCTTTACAAATGAGCGATTTTTTTTCATTTGAATGTAATGCGCGATTTGGAATTTTGGAGAGGATTTGGTAAAGTATTTATGGCGAATACGTAATCGAGTGTTTTATTGCATACTATATATACTATACGAGGTTGTTTGAAATACTGGGAAATTTATGGCATTTCGTGCAGTCGTAAATGTAAACTTGTACGCAAATAGAAACAACATATACATATTAATACCTATCATATGGGTGCTCACATATAGGAACACCGAACGCGATCAGTCAGGTTGAAAAGAACAGAATAATTTTATTGGCTTCCTTTCAAAATTTTACTAATATTCGTACACTTATCTCTACAAATTTAGTTTTTTTTTCACACTTTTCACACCTTCGTTATAAACTACAGCTAGGTACCTACATGCTGAACCTAAATCATGTATCGCCCAAAGAGTCAGAGTAAAATAGTCTACTTGATAATTTATTTATACTTATAACTGAAGAAGTTAAACTGAGAAAAAACAAAAGGTAACTCCTTGTTTAAATTCATATCAAACATAGTGATTTCAAGCTCGCCCATGAGAGTCACAATTGGAAATTAAGAACAAGAACGAACCAAAAAGTAAATAAAAATTACATTTTTTTCAAGTGAAAAAACTTAGCCATTTACTGCTCTCTAAATTTCTAATTTTTTTTAACCACTTATTCAATGAACTCAAATAAATCTGAAAGCTCAATACTTTCTCTATTTCAATTTGATGAAAAAATTGTCTTACATATTTATTATATTAGGTAAATTCAACTTATCATAAAATTATGTTCGTTTTTTTTTGTTTTTGGATGATTGTTTTTTTTTTATTCTTGAAAATTTAAAATTAAAAATTCAATTCATTTGTCAAATAATAATAATATCTAGTGTATAGCTAAAAATGTTGCTAGGGGGGCATTGCCCCCTTTGCCCCCACCTGGCTACGGGCCCTTGATGATAAAAAATTGGACTATCAATCGCTCAATGAATCATTAAATTTTAGAGAAGAATTGGATTAAATATTTTAATTTTATTCACAAATGTATTTTTAATTAAATACCCTATTTAAATATTTAATAATTTATTTATAAATATCATCATTTTTCTTTTTGAGAAAAGTACATATCAGTACAGTAACCTAAAATTTATAAGTGATGCATCCGCTCACTCGGCCAGGTCAGTTGCCTGGGCAAAGGTCTCCTTCAATCAGAATCATTCGTTCTAATCCTACGAAATCCCAACAAAAATGTTTTAAGCCCCAAAGTTTATGAAGTTATCTTCCAACCTTAATTTTTGACGCCCTCTTTGCTCTCGACTCTGCGTGGTATTGAATTTGAAATTTTGTTATGGTTTTCCTTCTCGCTATGTGACTTGCCCATTCCCATTTCAATCTTTTTGACTAGATGAAGAGTAGTGTTGTCCGGTATCCGGGTACTTGGTATTTGGATTTTTTCGTTTACATGAATCCGGATATCCGGATATTGAAACCGGATATCTATAATAATAATAACAAAAAGAAAATAACAATTTTAGCCATTATGGTATGATACTTTGTGAATTAAAATGAATAAAAATGACTTGAATTTTACGTAAGTTCCTTCATTTATTATAAATTGCATCATTATGCTTTAACATGCCATAGTTATTTTGAAACTAGACTCAGTTAAACGCAAAAATAGAAAACATTGGGCTTAATGTTACGTATAGATGAAGTAATAATATAAAGTGCAATAATTAAAATAAAATCTTAGAGCGCTCTCTTTCGGCGTGATGAGATGTCAGTGTAGCCTTTGATTTTTCATACAATTAAACGTAGTTGAGTACCTCTCACAAATGTTGTTTATTCCTTAAGAAAAAGTTAGTAGATACATTTTTGATATTTCTCACTAATGGCGGATTTAAGGGCTGCTCAATACGGAAAAAAGAATTAGGCTCACCTAAAAATATCATTTACGGCCCCTTGGCACGCTCTTTAGTAATTATAAAAAAAAAAGAAATTAGATTAATAAACGCGGAGTTAGTTTTGTACTTTATTTTTTATTCCAAATCGCATTTGTCTCGCGAGGCTTTTTGCTTAAATCTGCGACTATTTCTCACAAATATCTACAAAGAATAGGGAGTCGCCTATCTGTTATTACCATCCATTATTACATCACGTATATTCACTAGAATCTGAGATTTTACAGTTTCTACATTATCATCTTCTATGAGAACAAAATCAATTTTATTACACGTATAGTTTCGTACTTAAGGGTAACTTTAGTCCATATATAGTCGTGCAATATAACCACACCCTAGAACCTTGGCGCCTCATAAATTCGATTTCGCGAAGTTAAATGCATGTTCGTGTTGCAAGGAAGCGGGCGTGAACATATGCGTGACGCTGACGCCTGCAACATCATTGATAGAATCTTAAATACGATCGTAAGCCTATTTTTGCTTCGATTTAGGTCCAGAATGCATAATATTGTGTATGCGTAAATATTAGAAATATTCGAGAGAGGAATTTAATTTTTTGAATAAATACATAATATAGAAATAAGGTCTGTAGTGGGGTAATTACATACTACAATGCCTACGTCTTGAATGTCAGTATCAAATAGGAAAGTTAATAGGAGTGCCTAAATGTTTCAGTATGGATACCCAAATACTTAGACCCCTTGAAATATTCATTTTCAGTTTTCAACTACTAACACAACTAAGGCTATTTATTTTAAAGTTATCAAGTGGCACGCAGCCATAATAATTACATTTCGAATTCGTGCTCATATTGAATTTCATAATTTATTAATCTATGATTTTCTTTAGGAGCAACGAGGAGAAGCTTCTCTTCGCATCTAATTTATGGAAATGGCCGTCACTCTATGAATTCTAAGTCGATTTAGATTTTTTAAAGATATATTTCTAAAGTCAATCTAGTTTGAAGTATCGTAATTGAAAATTATTTTCAACTTTAATTTTTCGATTCGTATTTGAAAAATCAAAATAAATTTGTCACTTGGGCTCATGTTATAGTATGAAACTGCGATAAATAACTTTCGATCTCTGGGGTATCCCCGCCACATTTTTAGGTCAATAATCCTTCCTTCTCTCTTCTAACATCATGTGTAAAGATGAATTTTATTTCTTACCCCAAATAATCACATGAGTTCATACATTTTAACTAATTTGAGGCTCCTCAAGTTCTACTCAAATTTTGATAATCCGCCATTTTGCATCAATTTTGACCTAAATTCAAAAGGTCATATTCTGGTCACCAACTAATCATGCGTACAAAGTTTGACTGTTCTAGGTTAATTTGGTGAGGAGATATGGAAGATTCAAGAAATTCCATAACCTAAAACTTCCTCAAAAAGCTATTTTTTGATTTATCTCCCCTTCAAATACACTTAAGATGATGAAATTTGGATATGTTGATGTCCACAATTCACTCTTTTATAGGAAACCAAAAATGAAAATTTTGAGCGATTCGCCCTTTCTCCACCTTCCCTTAAAATTTGAGTGATCCGCCATTTTGAGGTGTATCGAAAAAAGAAAAAAATATTTTTTTCCCATTTTTAAAAAGAATCTCTCACAAAATTTTGAGCGAATGTTATGAATATCCGCAGTCTTTACGCGCGGGAAAAATATACCTATACTTATACCAAAAAATTGAACATTTGCCAGATAATTACATCTGAAACGCAAAGATTTGAAGACCCCCACTTACCTTCGACCCCCCTTCACAAATCAGGTATGCTGTAGTAGCTGAAGTTTTTGAGTTGAAAACTCAGCTAAAAATTCTACAAATGTAAATTTATGTATTGAATATACCACCTAGTGAAATCAACCTAAGGTATTTATTCGTTCAAAATCTGATCGCAAATAGATTAAAGTACTTCTACTTCAATAAAATATTGGGGTTTCATATTTTCATATTATTTATAGAACTGAAAAAGAAATTAGAACTAGGTATACTTGAGTAAAATCAAAAATTTTTAATACGTCAATATTCATTTTGAGAAAACCTCTCTAGCATGTCTAATTTAATAGTTCTAAAAGTCCATGTTGTAAATCTGAAATAATTATTAATTTAAAATAATTTAGTTCCTATGACACTATTTACATTCTAACTATTCAATTTCATAATCACAAAATCAACTTTATAAAGCATAATACCTAATAAGAATTAAATGTCATATTTTTGTCTAAATTAGGTAGGTACCTAAATTATATTATCATCTACAAGTAACAAAACAGCAAACGTATCCAAGTCTTATAACATTAAGAATATAATGAAATATTATGATTAATTACAATGCCTATAGAATTATCCTACCTTTTCTAATCTAGTATACTACCAGCTAACTACAGCGAAGCGAATATTTACGTAATTAATTTCCTTTCATTCCAACATATGATAAGAGACAACAAAGAAATTTAGAAAGTATTCAATCTGTTATTTATTAACTATCATCTTTTGTGATTTGGGAGAAAAAGAAGAAAAAATGGTTGAAAATACGAAAAAATTGAATTAACGAAGACAAACACAAGCTATTTACTCATTGAATAGGCCTAATTAATTATGCCAACTAATTCTCAGCATATTTCTGTGTTATTTTATATTGTTTTGGCCATACAAATATAATTAGTTAAACAGTAATACAACAACTCACACACAAGAAAGATTCAACGAAGAAATTACGAAGGTAGGAAAGTAGGTACCTATTCTCAGAAAATCTAGTTAGTATTTCTAATTTTCCAGCCCTTCATTTCTCGTAATTCAAATTATAGGTACAGCCTATAACATGAACTCACGTGTTTTATCTCTCACTACGTAAACAGAGAATTTTATAATTAAGTTCTATATCTCATTAAACAACCCTTTCGCTAAATTAAGTCATAGCAGTTGTATTAAACTCGGTTAAAAAACTTTACGTAGTAACTATTTTCCCCATACAAGAACTATCGATCTGTCAGTTTTCCGCCAGACCACAGGATAGCAGCGCCGTCTTTATTCGAAACTTTCAACTAGAAAGTATACGAGTTTAATCGATTTAAAGGGGTGAATAAGCTGCGACTTGGTAAGTTCGAAATTCAAGACTGTAGAATGGAAAGAAAACGATCATTTAGCGTGATTTATTATGTTGAAATTTGAGGAGAAACAAGCTTCACTTTTACAATATTTACTGATATTAGCCTGCATTTTATTACGATACGCTAATTCAGGTCGAGTTTTTTTTTTTTTTTTTTTTTGAAGAATTATCTTTACGACGTTAGAGAGAGGTACGAAAAACCCAGGGTTACATCCCAATGTAGTAATTGGGAGAGAGGAGAGGGACAAAGTTTCCATTGATTTGTAATTTTACAAAAAAAATAAAAATATATTTACGTTCTTTCGATTGAGATGGCGACTGTAAAAGTGGAAAAGAAATTTCAAAATGTAGGTACAGTAAAATTAAATTTTCTTTTTGACAATTCATGGTGAATTCATGAGCGAATAATTAAGTGTAATTTTCCAGGTTTTTTAGGAATAAGATTAGAAATATCGATTGAAAATGTATTTATGGACTTCACATCACAAGTGCAAATGCGTTATTGAAAAAAGCGTGAAATTGTATATCAATATCAAATATAACCCAATCCTGACGAATTTCTTTGAATTGGAGGGGAATTGGAATTTTCCAAAATTGGTATGTATGTTTCTCGAAATTTCACATTCAGAAATAACCATAAAAATCAAATTTAATTTTTTTTTTCAATGTTGATCATTACAATGAATAGAGATGTGTTGTAGGAACAAACCAGAGAACAAAAATGAATAACAACAAGAATGGAGAATTTTCGTAGTTCATAAGGAACAGAACCAAGAACAAGAACATAAAGCTAGTATGTTGAATTTGAAGAACGAAGAACAGAATATTTTTTAAATGAAAAACCGAAGAACGAAACGAGAACCAACTAATGACAATGTTGAGGAACGAAAACAAGAACAAGAACGATATAATTTTTTGTTATTCTTGGTTCTTTTGAATGTTATGATTCCTTTAATGAACTTGTCTGATTTGCGTTGCATAAAATGAAATTGTTTCCCTCAATTTTTCATGTATTCACATTACACAATACTATTGATTCCTCATCATGAAGCAGCTGGCATGTGATTCAGATTTCAATCCTCTCTTCTTTTCATTATTCAATGTTTCGTTATGGTTGAAGTAAAATCTTATCAAAACAAAGATTTAATAAATTTCAATTGGCTAAAAGAAGTTAATTCGGTAGTGAAGAATATTCTCGCAACAGATTGTAAGTATAAATGAAAAATCCATAATGTGAATTCGAAAAAGAAATTATGCGATGAGGAAGAGAAAAAAATGAAAAACTTGGGTAAGTTCGTTCTATATTCATTATAATTATGTATTTTTTTTTTTTTTATTATTATTAATCAACTTTCAATTTCAACAACAATTAAGAATATATATATATACATACAGTCGAACCTCGATTATTTGACGTAATTGTGGAATGAGGTCCGTCAAATAACTGAAAAGTCAAATGATACGGAGAATTTTTTAAAATGCTTTTTTATTGGGAATAAAAGGTAAATAAAAGATTTTAAAAACCCTTATATTATATGTATATCTACTAAAGTAATTTTTTTTCAACTTAAAAATAGGTTAGTATATGCATAAAAAGAAGCTATTTTTTTAAAATCAGTCCTCAACTTATTTAAAAAAAAAAAATTTAGCTATCTGAAAAGGTTTCGTGTGTCAAATAATACGGAGAATTGTCAAATAATCGGGGTGTTAAATGACAGGGAAATAGTTTTTGGCGTCAAATAATGAGACGTCAAATAATCGAGGTTGTACTGTATTTATTGAAGAACGAACTAGAACGAGACTGTAGAGTGGACTGAAAGAACAAAGAACCGAACAAGAATCATTAAAACACTGAGGAATAGAACGTTTGAAGGAACGAGAATGAAATATTCCCTGCTCATATGAACGAGTCAGGAATAGGATCAAAGCAATGGGTTCTTCTAGGAACAAAAACAGACGTATATTCATTCCCACAACACTGCTTACAATATAATTATTATATTAAGATAACTGATAAGATACAAAAAATAATAGTTTGAAGGGAGGGACTGAAGAACGAGGATTTGAAAGGTTAAAAGAACGAAGAACAGAATGAGAACCATTGTGTGGGAGCGAAAGAATGAGAATGGAGAACAAGAAAAACATTCCAGAATCCGAAAAAACAAGACGGGAACGAGAGCAAGAACTAGAACAAATTTAGCTTCGTTCTCACAACACTGGAGTAGAGCATGAAATAAGAGATTGAAAACAACCAGCGATTGCACTTCTGAAAGAAATGTTAATTTCAATTTTCATTGCTATTATTTGCATTATGAAACTACGAAACTCGTAAAATGCCCATAAACTTCGGAAAATTCTTCGCTTCACTAAATATTTATTGCTTAGATGGCTTGAACCAGCAGCTACGCAAAACTATTTTTATAATGTTACCTAAACATTACCTCATTAGTTTATGAAACGTTTCAGCAATGTCGTGCTCTTGTAAATTTTCTAGGTATTTCTTCACGGATCTCATTAAAAATTCATTCATGGAATTTAGCTGGACTCCTTTTCGTTTTTGTTCATTTCGGCAGAACCGTGGAACATTGTTATCATTCGCTCAAACTTGTTTAGAAATGTGAAGCTTTTTTTTGTTGATTCGACTTCTTCCTATATTTTATTTATATTCTATATAGGAATGGGACTGCATCCATTTATGTTAGTGTTAGTCCTAACACACTGCGATAAATCAAGAATGCCATTTTGATGTGAAGTCTAGAGTTTTGGTTGATCATTGAGTAAATCATAACCTTTCGTATTAAAGAAATTAATCTGGAGTGGTTGTTCTTGATTCATAATTTTATGCTCTTTTCAATGATCTATTCGTCATTTATTTGTTCTAAAACTCATACATACATTTCAATCGATGGTCCTGTGATTTTTTTCGTAAAAAAAAAAAATTTAAGTGATATCCACTTACTTATTAAGCTTATGAATTCAGCGTAAATTATCAAAAAAATTGAAAACTTATTTACTAAAGTGCATACCTACTTTTTGAGATTTTCTTTCCACTTTTGTAGTCGATTCATTTCTATTTTTTAAAGATGGAACCTAGGCTTCTCGCATTTCTTTGTTACAAGTGTTATGGGAATCAGCTGCTAGCTTGATAATTTATATCAACATAAATATCGTGTGCGTAAGAAGTATGTTTGTTCAAAACGTCCTATTTTTAATATTGTATTGATATAATAATATTGAATCGATTTTGCATCGCGTTTGAATGTTTGTTAAATGTCTGTACGATATTTACACGACTTTTGATTTCATATTATGCTCATTAAATCATGTAGGTATTTACATATAGTTGACATCATAAATTTATATGACTTATGTAAATACATACACATATGATAAGTATAAAACATCAGTCAAACGTATTAACCGAATAGATAACATTCTAGTTTAAATCTTCAACCTTCAAGTTTTGAAATAACAAATAGGTATCTACATACGTCATTGAACCATCAACGTAATGGAAATCTGTAGTCTATAGTTGGTTTTTTGTTATCTTATCTTTCTTGTTTGAACTACTGAAACTCTTCACGATATGGCGTATCGTTGATATGATTGCTCCAGCCTACTGATAAACACTTATGGATTTGTACATTTATTTTAAATCATATTTGATCAAATTAACTTGTCAATAAATTTCAATCTCATTTTCAACTTTTCCTCATCTAAAATTTAAAAATTCACTGAAGCAAGTAAATATAATATATGGTATAGATACCTATATGCATTTAACCTTGTTAATAAAGTATGTTAAATGGATATTCTCATGTGTGTTTTTTTATATCGCGTTTGGATGTTGATATATCACAAAATTGGTCAACATGACATCAAAAGGGGAACATTTAAACATTTTCAATTTTTTATGATATCGTAGTGATCGACATATGTATTTTGCCGAAATGGTAATCATCACTTCATGTTTTTTAGCACAATGTTCAAGTACCTATTTACAGCGAACAGAAAAGAATTGACGTATACGGTACACTTCGCCTTCTTTCGAAAACACCTTACACCAGAGGTCTTGCGATACCTTAAGAGTTGCCTATAGATGGTATTCAAAGGAAATTTATACCAACAAAATCGATTACATTTTGCACAGTACCAATTTCGAAAAGACTATAACCTTCGATGATGTAGAATCACTTACGGAAACATTTTCAGAAATCACTCCGCATGTAAGACCAGTCACATTTCATAGCAATTCAAAACATCACTTAACTGGTTTCGAATTGCAAAAATTTCTCCGCAATATTACGTTTCATTTAAAACCAGTTTACTCAATGTAAAGATTTTTTTCCTCTCTAATTTAACAGCAAAAACATAAAAAACTGGTTCGAACCATTCGCCCGAATATAATTAACGTCTGAAGAAACATCACAATATTGGGGAAGATTTATGGTCATTTAGGGTGGAGTTGATAGCCATAATGGAGTAGAAGGTATTTTTACGCGTGTATACAAACCCTACAACCTACGAAAGCCTGTAGGACGCCTTATAATTACAAATAACCAGTTTTCGTGCACGAAATCGAAGCGGTGTTTTTTTCACTCGAATGTCGGATTATGTTGGAAGATTACATTTACGCTTACCTATCAATCTTTCGGCTTAGAGGTGTATATAAGAATTACGCGGAGCATTGATGTTGGTGAGTTATGGGTTTTGTTATGAGAAGCGGATGAATGGATATAAACGACGATCGTTACGGAGGAAAATCTCGCTTCGTGGGTTTATCTGCAAGTTTCGTATAATTTGTAGTTATCAGATTAATAGATTTCATTTTAATGTAGAAAAACATTAGGTATAGGTACCTTACACTTACAGTTTCAGAACAGTTTTAAAAGTAATTTAAAATTACTATATGAAGTGAGAAACTTATCGTAGACACGTAGAACAATACATGTTGAAGTCAAGTTGAAAAGTAGGTCGCTCACATAACATAAATTGACATCTTAAACTTTTTGATTCATCTCATTATTTTAATCTAATCAAATCAAATATTATATTAAAATAAAAATTAGCTAAGTGGGTATTACGTACTCACACACATAATGCTTGTAGCATATCCCTCAATGCCTATACTGTGTGCAGAGTATCTATTATCATAAAATAAGTTATCAATGAAAAAATAAATAAATAAAACAAAGAATGAGAGACTACGTGACAACATACACATCGTCAGCCCTCTCCCTCCCTCCACAAATGAGGTACACGACAATATTATCAACCTCCTCAGCTGTTTGTAGTGACTAGTGATCTCACAATGAAGTTTTAATGAGCTATACATATATTGTGCTCGAAACTCATTTAAATAAGTAAAGCAACCAGGACTACACAAAAAAATCAAGAATTTACTCAATCCAACTGAATTATTTTTATAATACTATGAAGTAAAAATGTAGCAATATTTTTTCAATGGCCCTGAATGCGAAGCAAGAGGAAAAGCTCTCTTCCACATCTAATATCTTTCGTACTATTATAAAGACAATTTTAGTTGCAAGTAAAGCCATTTTTCCACCTTAAAGAGGCTTTGGTTATGCAGTTAATGCATACATGGTCAAAGGTCTGTCTAAAGAATAATTAGGCCTAAAGACAACAGCAGTATATCAACAAGAGATACTTCAAATTATGCATCTCGATCGATAGATGATAATTATATAAAATCTTAAATTTCATGAATTGCCTAGCTATGTATAGTATATTTAACTGTAGAAACTTGCAATGATTTCATTAGCGAAGTATAGATATTATATTGCATTACATTCTTAATATATCGATCAGAAATCATACGAGAACTTCGCAAAACTTCATATAAATAGTAAACAATAGATATATATTACACGCAAGAAATTTAAATACTCTTATCACTCATCATTCAACAAATAGGTACCTTCTGTAACAGTTGTATTAAGTTGATATTCCGTAAAATTCTTTTTAAATATTGATTATTGGATCTCGTATTACAAAAAAAAAAAAAAAAAAAACTGTTTCGTCCAAATTTCAATTCACATTAAGCTATATTCAATTACATTAATTTTATGAAGTAAAATCAACATGTTTTCTTATACCAATTTCCCATGAAACATGAACATAATTTTTTCATTCTTGATTTTGCTATGGATTGGTCCTGATCCTTCATGCCACGTTATCCCATCTGTGATTGTGAGGAGTCAGTCGCGATCCAATGATCGCAAAATCACGAATGATTCACCTTCAATGCACGTCGTTCGAAATTTCAAATCGACTATTGACCGGGGACTGCGGAAATGAAAGTGTGGCTCGAGGTACCCTTGGTGCTTCCTACCTAGAGATATCTCCTAGAAGTAGATGACTAACAAGCCCTCATCACCTTCAGAGATGTAAGCAATGTTTGGAGGCAGCTCTTGACCCGGAGGCGGCTCCGGTTTTTATTTTTATTTTCAATGATATTTTTTATATTTTCGGAATTCAAATTAAAAAAGTAGCATATTATGTCACCTCCAGAGCCACTTCTTTTCTACAGCTACCTTTCGTTCGTTCATCACTCTTGTCATTGTTCCATTCATTGTTCCCTCATTTTTAAATATGTCGTTTTCTTTCGTTCTTTTCAATTCTCTCAAATTTAAATGTTCGCATCCTGTGATGATTTTTCGAAAAGAATAAAAATTTTCCTTCCTTTTCGTTGCCGCGCTTTTTTTCATCACTGTTTGGCGAGAGTGAAAAATATAAAACAGTAGATGAGTTTATTGATAGAGGATGTAAATTGAGCTTAAGTAATTTACAAGTAAATTTTGAAAACAAATAATGTTCCAGTTTTTGCTGTTCTTGTTATCACGTTTTCAAAAAAAAACTACATAAAAGCAAAAAATGTAAATATCGTTATTCACCTTTTTTTCCAGGAAAATAAAACACAAAAAAATATATAATGAACAATTGTTTAATAATAAAAATCACAGATTATTCAGTTTACTATCCATAATATCCTTCACATGATTAGTAAGATTACTGAAAAATCCGGTTTCAATCCCTTTCTTCAGGTTATCAACAAAATCTTTATCCCATGTTTTTACATAATAAAGCAAATTAACAATGAGCTTTTTGCCTTCAGCTCGATCTGCTTTTTTATCGCTGAGAATTTCAATATGCGGAATATTATCTGTAAAATAGAAGAATTTCATTTAAAATAAAATTTTAAAGTAAATAAATCAATTGAAATTTCATATACCTAAAATTGTTTCAATATATCCATCTAAACTATCACTGAACGGTAACATATTACAACGGGCAATATTGGATATATATTTTACAGTTTGAAACTTTATCTTCTTCTCGGTCAATAAACGAGGCAAACTTTCCAACCAGTCGTTTATTCCACATTCTCTGTAAAGGAGAAAGCAATAAAAAAAATAATGTTTTGAAAAAATAATGACATGTTTGCAAATGAGAAACTCACTTCATTAAGGAACTATTTCTTTGATTCAATGAGACTTTATATAAGTATGAGAATGTTTTTTCGGCTATATAGTGGCTTTGACCATCATTTTTCGGAGCAGTTTCTTCGTACAAGTCTTTAATAATTTTTATCAAATTAATGGCGTCATATTTATTTTTTTGCGTTTGTAAATCGCTGGAAAATATCGAATCTACGCAGTTTAAAAGTTTAACCACGGTTTCTCGTTCTAGTTGCCTGCATGTTTTTAGCAAACCTAAAATACAAAATGAATATTTGAAAATTTACAATTAGCCATTAATTCACGTAATAATGAGTAAAGAGTACACCTACTCGTAACATAACGAATTATATTTTTCAAATCTCTATGATCTTTGGAGTAATTATGGAGCAAGAGGTATACGTGACAAATATTCGTATTCAAATCCAGACATTTCTTATCGTTCAAGAATTTCGACTGATCAGTTGACAGGCCAGGGATGGTTATTTTTTTACTTCTCTGAGTATTTTCGGTTAATGAATACGGGAATCTCCCAATTATTAAGTGTTCGAATATAGAAGGAGTGAATGTGTCGGAGAACCATAATTTCTGAAAAAAAAAAAAAAAAAAAAACTTATTCGCCTAAGTAATGGACGGATAAATTAATGAAGAAAATTTTACAATAATTCTCACCAGCTGAGACGAGGAATCAGATGTATCAAACCTTCGCCACAATAATAAGAGAATATCCGATATTAATTTTAATAATATAGCTGCTTCGTTGGATAATTGTTGTCCTAAAGAGATATAAATTTTTCAAAAAATTATTTTTCAATTTGTAAAAATTATTATGAAGAAATGTTTTGCAATAATCACCATTTTGTTGAGTTTTATGCTTTTGCGGAGCGACTTCGATGAATATTTCCACTAATAAAGGTAACAACATTCTTGTATAATTCTGCGAAAAAATTGACGTTTAAATTACCCATAAGAATAATTTATTATTAAATTTACGAATAAAATCATACCTTGATTTCATCAATTTCATCTATTTGTGCGACGTTTTTACTGAACTGTACCTTGGAAAAATCGAAATTTTTACGCACATCATATGGGCGATAATACAGAGAAGCGTAAACAGGTTCAGTATCAGACCATTTCAGCCTTTTCACGTATTCTTGTCTGAAATCCTCTATAATAGAAATTTTTTTAGGTGATTTGGATCATAGAAATTCATAGATAATGGAAGTAATTATTACCCCCTTTACTCTCCGACTGTATGCTGACGATTGATTCGAGGAGTGATTTTAAACGAGCTAACACCTTGATTCGCCAAATATTTGTAGTCATTTTATTACTAAATTGCAAATTCAACTTGCGTTCCGAGTCACTGAATTTCGTTGATATGAGATCCAAAAATGCTGGCAAAATAACAGGTTGACAGAACTTGGCAGTTAAATTGGGACTTTTGGATATAAGAATGTCTAACATGGTTAAAGAGCTTTCTCTGATATTAGCATCTATGTGGCTCATAGCGCAAGCCAAGTATTTAATTATGATTTCGAATAACGGAGTTAACTGGATTTCTGTAGCCTGTAAAGAAAATAAGAGATTATTATTTTGTGAATTCACATAGCAGCAGAAAAAAAGAAGGAGGAATTACTTTGGATAAAACTATAGATAGTAACTTAATTGCTTCAGTTCGGACATCTTGTTCTTTATCAAGTATTAAGTTTGAGGCAGCATGTAGTAGAGCAGGTAAATTTAAACTCAATACTATATCAGTGTGATTATTTACTACTTCACATAATCCAGATAATGCGCTAATTCGGAGAGGTGCATTGTGATGATGTAGTCTTGATATAAGTTCCTGTAAATTAAAACGCCAAAGATTGTAGAGTGATGGAATTTTCACACTATATTTGATTAGATAAGTAGCATACCTTCACGTTTAAATTATTCCTTGAAACTACTTCCTCCTCATGTTCTTTCAGTTGACTCTTGACTACGATCTTTTTCACTTTGAAAGTGGTATCCGTTATATTTTGTCCTTTCGGAAGGATAGTTTTATGAGAAACTTTTAACTTTCTCTTGGTTTTTTCTTCCTTGAGACGCTTTTGATAAGGAGTTTTCTTGGCAAATTTACCCATTTTGACGAATTTATAAAGTTCAGTTTGGGTTTATGGTTAGGATTATGTAAATTTCAATAATGGTATAACTTTAAAATGCAGCAAACATTTTGAAAATCAAAAAATTATCAATTTTATACGAGTTTTCCAACTTGTAAAAATTTTAAATCAGAATACTGAGCGCACGAGCGCAGAGCGCAAGTATTTTATTTGGGTTTGTGTTGATGGATTCGGAAGCAGCTTCTATGAAACAATGTAGCCCTTATTAGAAACTTGTAAAAAAATTATTTTTCAGTACTCTGACAACACTGCTTTATCACTGATGCGTTCAAACAAAATGTAAACAAAAGATAATTTAAATAGCCAAATTATTCGCATCTCCCATTTAAATTAAGAAAATTACGCTAATTAATGAACTTTAATCATCTAAAAATCAACTCCAATGTATCTAGCTGTGTAATGGTTAGCGTAGTGCATTCTAAAATGCGGTCCCTTTCCGCTGGAACATTTAGATAGCATTTTTTAAATCGGTGTTTTCGGTGTTTTCACTACATATAATTCGGTTTTGCATAATGATTTGCAATCATTTTCGACAGAATTTATACTCTTTCATCGGAGTCATACTAGGATTATTTCTAGGCAGCATACTAACTCCGGTTCTCGAGAATGGATGCTTCCCAGTCGACTTTTTCTACAACAGCAACTCGTTCGATAACAAATTGATGTCCGAGGAGTACATACCAAAGATAAATTTAGCAGCTAAGCCACTAAAAGCTCAAAAAAGTCCTCAGAAGTTACTTCGACCGAGGTATTTTTCGACTGAACTAGGTATAAGGAAGAAACTTTTCGTCGCTGTTTTAACCACTCAGCAGACCATAAATACCAAAGGAATTGTTGTGAACAAAACAGCTTCTCATTTAGTCGATAAGTTGACATTTTTCATTGATGCGCCTGGCACACAAAAGTTGAACGTGTCGTATTTGAAGCTGCCTGGAATAGTGGGTTTTATTGATACGAGAGTGATTTTGAAGCCGTTCCATGTACTCAAGTACATTAAAGATAATTATATAGAAAATTACGATTTTTTCTTCATCGTCAACGATAGCGCTTATATAAAGGCGAGGAAATTAAATGAACTTGTTCAGAAAATCAGTATTAGTCAGGATGTGTATGCTAGCAATAAGGTTAAAGATTCTTTATTTTGTTCATTGAGTAAGTGATTGTTTTTGGTGTTTGATATTAATGTGTTGTATAACGATGATTTCATTTTTCATTTTTGCTTTCAGATGCTGGCATATTATTTAGCAACTCTGTGATACAAAAAATGGTCAAGAATATCGACTGGTGTGTTAAAAATGTTTTCTCTTCTTCGGATGACGATAATTTCGGACGTTGTGTGTTGCATTCCTCAAATACACCGTGTCAGGATTTAGTTCAGGTGTGTTCAAGTGAACTAACTTGATGGTGCAATTATTTATAAATTTTAATCTCAATATATTATTTGTTCAGGGTAATAGATTCTCGAGTTATCATTTGCAGAACGAAAATAATTTAGATTCAAATGCATTGTCTGAAATGTACGACGCAGTCACCATTTATCCTATTAAAAATGTCAACACTTTCTACACTCTTCACGCGCATTTTTCCAAGGTACGAAATTTTTAAGAAAAAAATGATAATAAAAATATTAACTTATCATTACTTTTCATCTTTAGGTAGAACTCGAAAAAACAGATATAGAAATTTCATCGTTACGAAAATCTATCCTCAGTATGTCGCAATTCTCTCCCGAAGGTTTCACCACTGTTACATGGCCCATTGGTAACCAACCAGGCAATAAACCAGCAACCAGATTCGACGTACTACGTTGGGATTATTTCACAGAAACCGATATTTACTCTAGTACCGACTTTGATAACGTCAGGTCGCTCAACGATGCAGAAAAAAGAGATATACAGGTTATTCGAGGTTCATTACAAACGATATAAATTCTGATGAAATTCATACGCCATATTAATACATGTATATCTCGTAGCTGGTGATCAAATCTTGTGTGGATATGATACAATCAAAATACGAAGGTGTTTACCAATACCATTCGTTAATTAACGGTTATCGTAAATTCGATCCGTCTCGTGGAATGGACTATAAATTAGATATCGCTTTTCGCGACGTCACTAGTCATAAAATTACCCAGAAAAGGTACCTCATAAGTTACCCAAATATACCTATATGCATATTTTTATTTTTTATTCTTAATCTAAGCATCCTAGGAATAAAATGCAAAAAGTTTAGAAAAAATGTTTTTTTTACAGAAACATGTCGGGGAAGACCCCAATTGTATTTCTTAAAAATCCAAGAACTCCAAATGTTCAGAAAATTTTTGTTGGGGGGGGGGGAAGGATGAAACGTTCTTCAAAATTGGAATTTTACTTAATATTTTGGCATCTATGGTATCTACAAAAAATAATCGCAACTTATTTTTTTTTTACCGCGATATTACACAAAATCCCAATTTTGTGGTAGGTATCACCGGCGTCGCCCCTTGAGAAAAAAAATTCTTCATCTTTTGGGACTTTTGGGTTCTTAGGGGATACTACTGGGAGCTTCCCTAACACGTTTCTGCAAAAAAAATAACTTTGTTCTAAATATTTTCCGTGTTGAACTTACTTAAGACTTAATTTTTCTAAACTCCGAGATTTTCTTTTACAGAATAGAAGTTTGTAAGCCTCTAGGAAAAGTTGAAATTTTGCCAGTACCATATGTAACGGAGAACCGAAGAATAAACATTTTATTGCCAGTTCGCGTACACGATAAAGCTAGCGTAAATAAATTCTTGCACCAATATAAAACCGTTTGTTTGGAGAAAAAGGAAAAAACATTTTTAATGATGGTAATTGTCGAATTATTTCCATTGTTTAGATTTGTTTGGGATGAAACATCAAAAGAATATATTTGTTTAGGTTTTAATTTACGAGTACAACGTACCCGGTAAAGGAACGAAAGATGATGTATTCAAAGATTTCAAAAATCAAGCATTATCATTGACTAAAATGTATCAGAAGGATGATAATAGAGTGGCCTGGGTTTCAATTAAATTACCATATTCCGAGAACCGAGCTGTAGTAGAAGCTTTATTGGATTTCGCGTTGGTCGACATAGCTTTAAAAAAGTTCAACTCGGATTCGCTGATTTTACTCAGCAGCCCTAATATGGAAATGAGAACGGAATACTTAAACAGAGTGAATATTCGTTTCACGATATAACGAAGTGTTTGATATTGATCTGTATTAAATAAGTACTTTTTTTAGGTTCGTATGAACACGATTATCAACTGGCAAGTTTTCAGTCCTATACCATTTTCTGAGTATAACCCACTTATAACTAAAATTTCCGAACAGCAATTCATGGACATAAATAAAAGACAAGGTCATTTCGATACTCATGACACGGAGCATCTATCGTTCTACGTAAAAGATTATATCACTGGTAAATCCGCAATGATGATGCTTTCTTTTATCATTAAATTAACGTTTAACGTACATCAACGCTTATCCATGGTTTATATTTCAGCGCGTAAAAAAATAGAAAATTTGATTCCCATTATAAAGACGGATTCAGATATACGATTATTTCGATCAAATTTAATCGATCGTGATAACTTCACAAGTCTTGCGTTAAATACGATTTACAGTTTATTCGTTAGATTCGGCGATGTACACGTGATTAGAGCTGTGGAACCGGCGCTCAGATTGAAATATCATGATATCGACTGCCGAGTATATCAAACTATTACCGATTCAGCGGTCTCTGCTCTTTATAAGAGTTGCCTAACGAAGCGGAATTTTAATTTAGGATCTCGTAGCCAACTTTCGAAACTTATACTCGAATATCAAGACGATATGAGAGTTAATTTGACTGTTTGATGATGTGATTTTTTAGATTTAAGTCGAAAGTTTTTTTTACGTATTTTACAGTTGGTGATTTTAATTGGTAGTATTTTAGGTTTATTATTCATCGGTGCTATTTTTCATATGTTCATGTTTTTTTGTGTAATTATTGTAAATTTGTAATACAGACATAAATGAAACTCTGAAATATATGTATACTATTTATGGATTCAACTGAAAAATAATTTTCAGCAAAGGTGTTTGAATGAATTAAGCTGGCTAAATAATGTAGTAGAAGTCCCTACGAAACTAGTTAAAAAAAATTGCTCTTGACTTGAGATGTAAAATAAAAATTTGTATTTTGTATCCCTAAAAACATGCCCCAATTGAAAAAAAAATATGTATTTATATTAACATTTTTAAAGCGAACTTGTGAAATTTTGAATTTTATATTCAAATTCTACTAATCAAAATGTTCGCAATTATAGAAATTTTATTTTTTATTTTTTTATTCGCAGAGTGTGCATTAAATCTTGAGATCGAAAATTTGTACTTTCGTAGTACATTTTATAAATTTTAATTCCACCAAAAAATTATTCAAGTTTCCAGTAATTCGAATAAAACAGAAATTGTTGGACAATTTTCATACCTTTATAGTTCTTTTGTGCCTCAAAAGAGAAATTTGTGTCTTTTTCGTATGTAGTTTTCGTTACTGGTGGATATCCTGCTTTGAGACTTACTTAAACACCAAATAATAAAATGAAATTAGGGCCGGAAAAGTCCAGAATTGAAACAGGCGCAAAAATGATTTCTATGTTCCCTTTTCAATTTTATTTCAAATTTAATACAAAATTTCAAGAAAAAATATTCAATGAAATTTAAACAAAATCTAACAAGTTAGAATAGGAAATAATTTTAAAATTTAAAATTTGGATCTCCAGAAATTCTTATAAACATAGATGTGGATGCAGTGTAGCCTCTTACCCCTCCCTCTCATCATCTCTGAATGGTCTACTTTAACTTCCTGCAATTTTGTCGTTCACTCGACATAAAGAAACGAGAAAGTTGAATTTTTATGTTATTAAACTTCATATAAAAAGTTGACAAGAATTTGATCTTTTTTAAAATTCAAGTACTTCTTCAGGATCACAAAGCTTGAATTTCTATCCTTAATTACCTTAAAAGTAGGAAAACGAATTTTTCTTCTTGTTGCACGATAGATTAAAGTCTATCAACACCAGTTTCACTTATTTTTCTCGCGAGTGGTTAGTCGTAGCGAGAAAATGGTACTAAAATATTCCTCATTAAATTTTCTATTAATTCTGCGCCACCAGCTGAGTGAGGTGGTAAGGCTGAGAAATGATGGTATATAGAAGTAAGCGTTGAATATACTTCATTCAAACGTGAAAAAACATTTGGTACGACTTGAGAAAATCAACTACCATTATGTTTTAGCTATTTTTCAACATGACCTACACGAGTGAAAAATATGAAAAATTACACGTGGTTCGGGGGTCAAGGGGACATCTAAAAATATAATTTCATAATTATGCCAAAGCGTTACCATGATGAAAAAAATTTAATACAAGTACGAAAACAGTCTTTGATGGAGGTAAAATCATGGCGGGGTTGCTGATTTTTTCCAAGAGAGACCCTTTAAATTTTCAATAAAATCAGTCAACTATTGCGTGAAAAAAAAAATTCAAATTGGTTTTTTAATTGAAAATTAATTTCTCAAAAACGAGGGGGGCGGGGGGTCTGAAACTTTGACCATGGAAGTTTGTAAAGAGTACCTACTTACCACTCAAGTTTCATCGAAATTTGGCTCCGGGCCAGATTCGCCATTCTTATCCTCCTATGCCCTTTCTGAAATTCTTCGGGTAATTCGAAATAGGATTTTTATATCTTTTTCATTGAATGTGACTCTAGATAAGAAGTATCTGGGCATCTAAAAATTGATTTTCGGTTTTTTGTCGTTTCGGGTAGTTGAACACATGCTTTTTGATAGAAAATCATCAGAATAAAAAAATAAAAAGTTGCTCCGTGAAGTCGAACGATTCATAATATTTTTTTGTATCCTGTAAAATTATCGATTGGACGTTTATATAAGTACCTTTTCTTATCCAGGGTCACAGATTTTGTTTTGCGGACGAGTTTTTCCCCAAAATATACTTTATATTGATTCAAGTCCTTTCCACATTTATAAATTACCTTAAATAACAAGTAAATTCCCAGTCAGTGAAAATAAATAAAATTCCAGGTAATCAGTCATTTCTGTTCCTGTTACTGAACAGAAATCATATAAATAAAAAATACCAGACTGTTTTTTTTAATAAAATATATATTGATAAATTTTCAGTCTTAAAGAATAAAAAAAAAATTAATATGGTTCGAAACAATTTTCGTAAATCGGAAAGTTCACTGGCATACGCTGAAACCTGACGAATAATTCTGCCACCGCATCATAAAGCCGCAACGCGGGATAAAAATGAAGGAAACGATTCGGGAAAAATCCATAGCTTGCTTGTAACACACTATACTCAACTACCTCGGATTGAATTCGAAAAGGACAATTTCAAATCTAGATTGTCGCAGATAAAAACATCAATCTCTAACTATTAGAACCAATTGATAAACCTGAGTGATAACTACGAACACAACATCTAACAGATATAAGCTCCGGGAATTTAATATGAGAAAAATTGACGCGTAAAAATGAAATTACAAGGTAATGAAAAAATAGAAGAGGAAGGGAGGGTCAATCGCCTAATTACCTACTTTGTTTTGGAAGAATTAAGCTTCGTTGGCGCGTACATGCAACAATACAACCTCGAATATATATAACAGATATTAAATGTAAACTTAACAGCGGCAAGAAAATATAAACAAAACAACGATGTACATTAATTGAACTAAACAATATAAAACAATTTGCCAACTACGTAAGATTAACTAATAATTTAAATTATATTAACAATTTTACACTAAACATTCGCGCGAGGCGTAAATATTGAATTCGGCGTAATGAATTTCACGTGTATACGAACCTTATCGATAGATATTTTTTCCCTCCTTGAGTTTAAATCACAAGCTCTAAAGTAATGGTAAAGAGTAAATTAATCTAATTATTTCGACGTTAAGCTGAGGCTCTAGATAAATCTTACATACGAACTTGTACGATAAAAATAACAACATTAAAATTACACATGTACAACATTTAAAACGTTCTCAGTCGTCGTTTAAAAACAATATGTAATAAAATGAAGAAAATATAAACTCGATAATTTGTACTATTTCAATGATGTCAGTCGGATTAAAATAATCAACAATGCAATAAAAATTTTTATTCGAAAGCGAAAAAGGAGGGGAAAAAGAAGCGGCATCGATTTACTCCGAAAAATAGCTCATTCGAGATATATCCAATATTAATTCGTGAACAAAATCTCAGCTGTTTGTAAATAATAAAAATGAGCAAATCATACACTGAGAGCCAAAACCAGCGAGAACTTATACCCTGATAACCCTTAAAGCAGCACATAAGCGATACAGCAATTGTAAACGGCTGATTGTGGAGTATCAGTTAGCCTTATGTAAAAAAAAAAAGGAAATAAAAAAAAATAAATTAATAAAAACAATGGAAAAAAAAATTAAAAATGGCGATTTTTTCATAACATGTTGCACGGTAACATGGACATAGCCTATTTGCGTATTTGCTTTTGAGTTGAAAAAGAAAACATTGTTTTAAACATAAAACAATAAAGCGCTTAAATTTCGAATCACCTTGTAATATTTTATAAAATTTAAAATATGTTTCATTATTTACTTAAAAGAGCAGTTAAAATACGACGAGTTTTCGTCGCCGATTTCATATCGAATGACAAACCTTAAAGGAAAATATTTATTGTGAATGTAGACTGACGTCGGAAGCATTGCTCCGTGAAAATAACGAAATCGTTTCGTAGGGTTTTCAGCATACGCGTAATGAACTACGAAAATATTTCGAATTAGATAACTGCTCCTTTAAAAATGGCAATTTCAAACTGAAAATAAATAAATGAATAATGGGTGTTGAATGTCAATCGCTGTCTGAGCCGGTTTCTGAAAGCTGCAAATCTTCATTTAAAAGTTGACCTTTCAAAGCCGACGGTGATACATAACCGTTGAGGTAACCTGAAAGTAATGAGGATTAAATTTAAATGATTCGGAGTTTTATTTTTTTTTTTTTAATTAGGTAATTGATTCCAGTTGATATTTTTAAAATTATAAAAAAAAATATTCATTCAAAAAATTTAATTTTCGATTTTCATTTCATAAGCTAAATGCATAGCAAGGTATACGAAAAGTCAAATGTGAATTAGATGGATGAATTTGTCTTGGAACGATTCTGATAAATATTCGGGGGTGGGGGAATTTCGTTTTTTTTTGTCATTAATGAAAGAGGCGCCGGAAAAGTGGTTTCCAAGTGACATTAAGAAAACATGAAAACAAATTTAGTCCCTGGAACTGACGAGCATATTATGTCAAAATGAAGTCAAATTCAAAAAAATTTTTCAGTTTCCAAAAATCTGATTTTTGAAGAATGAGAAATTCTTTGCCAGCAAAAGTTACACTTGATCAATAAAAAAATTAAAAACATTTTTAATTGTAAATTTTTTGAAAATTCATGGGGCTCAATCTTTAAAAATCAATAATATGGCAATACACTTTAGCACTCATAAGACAAAATATTTTGGATTTATACCCCAAAGGGACTCAGTAAAAAACTCGAGGAGACTTCAATCAAGCTCATACCAAGCACATGACACCTAAATGACGCATTTATTTATCATTTTTGAAAATACTCAAGATTTAGGACTCTACAAAAATATTTAAAAAAATTTTGAAACCACTTAAATTTTCAAAAAACTGCCAACTAAAAATTTTATCAACTTTTAATGTCAAAATATAACTTTCACCGACAAAAAAATTTCAAATTAGCCAAAAATCGATTTCTGTGGTATTAAAATTTTTTTGAAAATTCTGACCTCATTTCGTAAGTGTAACACATCAACGGTAAGGGCTTAAATTGTTCACATTTTTTGTTGGAATATTTGGTAACATATTTTTTCTAAATTACTTTATTTTTTGAAAACATCCGATATTCAGCTGGCCCTAATGCAGGACCGCCGAAAGGGAGGCAAGGGGGAAAACTGCCCCTGGCCCGGTCCATTAACACGCAGATTGAAATCATAGCATTCGTGGCTACAGAAATTCGGAAAACATCGTATGGAGCCGAAATTCACTTCGCCCTAGAAATCGACTTGGTTCTCGGCTACCTTGTCCTAATGGACACCACCAGGAAACGTTCCTGACCAAAATTATAGACCAAATTTTTCAAGATTCATTTGAAGACCTATGGAACTCTATTTTGTCTTTGTATCATTTTTTATGCTTTCTCATAATTTAGCCATATTTTGAATTTTGTAGTATTACTCGTAATGTCTATATATGAGATCAAAATATATGCAAAGAAAACTTTTCGTAATTATGTCAGGCCCTTCTCATTATTAAAAAATGAATAAATAACAATGGAAAAAGTAATTTCAAGTGAAAAATGAGATGAAAAGGAGAGCTTATTTTGCCCAGCTTGTTTTCAATATGAATGCGCAACATATTAAAAAACTAGACAAATCAATCAACTTGCATTTCTAATAAGAAAAATTTTCATTAATTTTTCACTCAAATGTAGTCCCTCAAAAACTGGGAGGGGAGAGATTGGTGATCTAAAACTTTGCTCAGAAATACTTCTTTGTACCACCAAACTAATATCCAAGTACTAGTCTGAAACAACAGCATGGTAAATTCACCCATCTTATTGACCTAATATTTATGGGCTTTAAGTAATTTGATTTCACAGTAACTCATGTGAAAAAAGTCATTAATAATCTTTCATTAGAATTCCGATACGTTCACATTCTTTGTAATTTAAACATCGTTAGAAATATTGGCTACGTTCCAAATAAGAAAAAAATTAATATTTCGTTTAAAATTAGGTTGACAAGAAACCTCATCAAGTGTGAACCTTTTATACATAAATGGTATTGACGGATAAAAAAATCTATAAGCAATACTAACCACTCAACTTAATCCCTAATACATAATACTACCGTAAAAAAGCTTGAAGTTTGACCATGACGTCATAAAACGATTAGAAACAAATAATCGTATTTTGATTACGGTTTGGAAAGTTGAAACAAAAGAAAAAGAAAATTCTATCGTGTGAAAAAAATGATACAAATGAACCAACCATTCGTACGAGGCGGTGCTCCTTTCTTACTGGAGGTCGACGACGATGACGACGACGAATCACTATTACTATCACTGTCACTAGATGAATCCGAAGATGACTCACTAATACTGCCGATTGTATCTTGTATGGCTGGCAACTGAAAGTGAATACGAATAAGCAACGGAAATGATTTGTAGAAGAAAGCACTAGTTTTTGAAACTTACTCCTAATTCGTTCACTTGTTGGGGTATATTGGTTAATTCTGGTAAATTGATTGAAAACTTAGATTCAAAACCAGTCATCGATGATTCATCGTCATCCAACGATTGCGGAGTTCTCAGCGAACTACTAGCTTCGGGTGAAGTAGGAGTGCTGTAAATATAAATGGATTAATTTCGAGTGACAGCGATTTGTCGAACGTATGAACAAAAGATGGTAAGCGTGGTTATATTGTACAAAATTGAAGAATTAACGCATACGATCGACATACCTAGGAGACTTATAATCGTTATTAACGAGTTGATTTTTCTCCGATGGAGATGTTCTAGATGGTGAAGGATGTAGTGGCGAATGCTGCGGTATGAGGTTGTATTTTTTATTCATTAATTTCGGGTCAGCCATAGAAGCTTTCGTTTTCTGCTTTCTCTTAGTTTTCTTTTTAGACGTGGAGGGCATCTCGGGTAGAATTTCTGGCGACATGGAATTATCTTTTTCGATTTCGGATTTTTTATTATTTTGATTCTTTCCTAATTTATTCGCTGAGTTGGCAACTCTGTAAATGGAATAGAGAGCGAAATGAGCACATTCTTTAAGTATACAGAATGAGGATAATTTAAAGATTATTGTGATTGTACAATCAAGTTTCACTAAAATCCATACTTTGTACGTTTTAGTTGAATATTGGCTGTAAGTCTTTCCAATGTTACCTCACCGGTAACGTGATCAATAACGATGAAATATTCTTTAGGGAACTGCCGCATTGTTCCGGAATACATGAAATCCGATGTACCTTCATTTTCACTCTGAGGATATTTAACGGTTACTTGGTTAGTTGGCGTGATTTCCATCACAGCCGACTCGTTGAATTCTTCGTTACTTGGTTTAAAATCATCTGAAATCGAACAACAAATGGTTTAATGGTAACTCATTTTGTGAAGTCGAAATTGAAAGGAGTATAATTTTCAAGTCGTAAATGAAAATTAGATCAATGAAAGAACGCGATTCTCTTTATCGAGTAATTTGTACGAGAACAGATTGAAGAATTTTTCGAAACACTGAGCTAGATTTAGAACTAGCGAAAACCGATGACATGTCACATTGTTACCTAATTTCATAAACGTAATCAAAACCTGTAAACAAAATCGTACTAACATTTAATTCCGTGAAACGAAGTTCCATTATTTCGCAAACTATCCCCTATCTTCAATTCCCTACGTCCTGTAGGCAATTTGAATTCGGAATCCATTTTCAAGTAATTTTTAGCTAAGTTATTTACAAGTAAATGAAAATAAATGACAATAGCATTAACATATAATGTCATATGCGGATAAATTTCAAGTATTTTTAAACGAACATGAGTAATACCGACGAAGGAAAATCGATCATTAAAGAGTATGTTATGTCACTAGAAATCAATTAACGTTCATCGCGAATAATGCAGAAAAATTAACTCGACGGTGGCGAGTACGAATTTTGTCGTCATCTCGGATATCATATCAAATTCAAACTTGTTAAACCTTGGAACAAGTAGAGTAGCAAACTTTCACTGACATCATCAATCAACAGCAACATCCTTTTACTAGGAGGTCGGACGGTAACCGCGAAATCGGCTTTTGGAAAAGTGCATTATCTGATTGGCGTTCTGATATTTGACGTCACCTAGTGGAACTATTACCATGGAACAAATATGGCGTTCTAGAGTGCAAACAGATTTTTACAAGATGGCGGATGACTGTACTTGCGTATCATAGTACCCTAATAAAAGCTAATTATTTTTATTATCAGCGTATTTCATTTTCACATGTTTCAAGTTGAAAGTGGTGGAGATTTTTTTGAATATTTAATCATTATGCTTTTTCTGGATTGATTTCATTAAATTTGAATTTTTTTATAATGTGGGTACATCCACAATTTGTTCATGTTAAACGTATTATATTTACACAGAACTTTTATTTGCGTGTGTGACTTGAAAACATAAAAGCCGACTAAGCATAATAGTACTCAATTTATATATTTTCCTTTGATAAAATGAGTTTTAATAGGTTATTGTTTAAACTTCTCAAAAAAGAAACAATAGCTAATTGTATTGTTGGAGCTGGAGGTGTTGCGTTTGTAGTTTCTTATAGCTCTCATGCCTTTCTTAATAATAGAATATCCAAATTTTATCAAGCATTGGGGTAGGTAAAAAATCATATGTCACGAAATTCACGCTAATTCGCTTCTCGAAATCTTCAGCAATTTCCTAATATATTTTTATTACATTATAGGCCTGATGGTGAACCGATTCCTGTTAGGAAGACTATAGACGTAACGATTGATGTGATTATGTCAGATTTAGGCTATACCGAATGGAACAGAAAATTTTATCATACATTCATTATAAATGGTTTAGAACCGAAACTACTTGGTAGCACGAAAGTGCGAAATGGTGTTTATATGGGAATACCGCAATACTGTCAAGCCGTCGATGAAGAAGAAATAAAAAATTGCGTACAGGTAAGAATAATTTGATTAAAGTTCGTAATAAAAATGTTCAAATAATATCAACCTCAAATAATTTCAGATTAACAAAAACCCGGTAGACTGGGAATCGGCAGATGGAGATCGTTTTCTTAAATCATTACAACTGAGTGACAATGCGTTGAAATTTTTCTTAGCCAAACTCGTCTTGGATGCCGATAACTACAAGATTTTAATTTTTTCCTTCTTACCAGCAGGCTTTTTCACTACTTATTATGCCGTTGGCCATGTTGTCTCTTCTTTTTTCAACTTGCTTCATAAACCACTTGGCACCTCTGTAGCTATTTTCTCAATTCTAGGATTGATTTTTATTGGTGTTTATTTGTTTACTAAAGATGCTATTACAGCAATATACGATAAAAGTGAGGAAGAGAAAATTTACAATATCAATGAATCATACATAATAGGTGGTATTGAATATTATCAAGCACTTATCGAAAGAAATAAAGCGTTGAGAAATTTGCTGAAGAATGGCCACAAAAAGTACTCGGTGAAGGGAAATGAAACTAATATTTTTAGAGCTAAAGGATACCCTGCAACTTTCAAATTGAAACTTGCTGAAGAATTTTTACAATTAAATTACCAGAAGAAATACGCTGAGGAAATACCAACTCCTCGGAAGCCACATCCTATTACGTAACTGAATTTTTGAAGGATGCATTCACAAAATGATTTTACTTCAATAGAAACATCGATTTCATTTTGTTTTAAGTGAGAAGTTATGTGCTTGAAAATGATTTTAACTAGTTATTTGTTTTGTAGTCTTGTGAAGAATAAATTTTATAAATAACGCTATGGTGTATCAAAATAAAATTCACTTATGCGTTCTCCAAAGATTTCTTTGCTGTTTTGTGTATTTCTTTCATCGATGCCACAGCGATAATACTTGTATCTATTACACGGAAGTAATGACAAAATTAACTAAAACGGTAATAGATTTATTAGCACTTCGTTTCAGTACAAGTATTACTTACAAGAAAATAAGTAAATAAAAAAATAAAATACAACAAAGCACAATGGTATTAAATTAATAGGGAATGTTCGTAATACGAAATACACAGCCATTTCTCTTAAAATAACGAAGGTTAAAATACGTACGATCGAATAACACGGACGAAATGTAAATAACAAGTTTAAAATTACACGATAAACATTTATATCAATGAATAATCTAATTAAACATGCAAAAGTATTAAAATAAGTGTAACTTTCGGTTAAAGATTTTGTACTATTCATACATTGAAGAATAAAAAAATACTAGATATCTTTATCAAAGAAAGGATTGGCAAATTACAAAACTCGGAGAAAAATGAAGTGATTTCGCTTTACTTTCCACCTAAATAATACTAACTTTACTACTTTCGACTACAGTGAACTATTTGGAAACTACGTGAATAGCAAAAAAAAATGCTATTTGGATCCGTCGGGTTTCGACGAATTAGATCCGAATTTATTTTTTAAGGTTATTAGTAGGAGTGGGTACATTCTTGCGATGAGGAGGCCCCGATTTTGTAAATTTGCCATTAAATTAGTGGGTACTTCGTTTCTGTTAACCTGCTTCACGAAAAACCAAAATATTCCAACTATAACAGAGTGCAAATAATACGTAAATAATTTTTTCCTACTAAGTTGAATCTTTTGATTTTTTTCATGGGAATTTTGAAGTTTAAACGTAATAGAGAAATAAATAAATGATATACGTACTACTGATGATTTCTTTGGTTTAGTTTTGTCCAAAATTTGTTGTTTCTGTTCGTTATCGAATTTCACGATTTCAGCCAAAACTCTGGCTGCGGCCTAATCAAAAACAGAGAGTTGAAAATTAAAAAAAAAATCTCACAGTAGAATGGGATTTGTCTTACCGAGGTCTCAATTCCCATCATGTACTTGTATAGAATATTACGTAAATGCTCCAAGCTAACGGGATCATCGAGAGTCAAGTCTGAATGAGAACTATTGAACGATGACAAAGCAGACGCATTCTTGTTATCTCTTCTAAACGAATACAAAAAGGTAATATTAATTTATAAAAAAAATATAAAGGTTGTTTCTCATACACCCACGCCCCCTCCAACCAAGGGATTAAACAACGAGATCAATAACGATTATATAAATCATAAGCTTAGAATAATTATAAAAAGGACGAGATACGCAGCAATGTGTACATCTATACATATCAGACGTATATGTAAGGACAACTATCACCAACAACATCCATATCATCACTTCGTTGAATGGGCATAGGTATATGCGAAATACCCTGTATAGTGTATATATATCGAATATTTGACATAATTATTAAGAAACACGTATATCGTCAGAAACGAGGAATTCCAAAACAGAATACATCAGCATTTATCAGAATTGAAAATGTCATCATCATTACGCGAATCTAATGCATATGGAAATTAAAAATTCTACTGAATATTATTGATCAGCGCATTACCTCTGCGATTGTTTATAATTATTCAACTCGTTAAACAAAACTTGGACTTGTTTCTTCAAAGCTTCAGTGTCCTCCGACTGATTGGCAGATTTTTCCAAAAACTAAGAAACAAAATTAAACCATTACGTAATTTTTTAGAAATCATCCATAATATAGTCGAGTGCGCAAATGTCGAAGGATGCTTCGACGCTTCCTAACGTTATATAATTGTCTTAAGAAATGCACATTTTTTTTTTAATTATTTCAAAAACATTTTTTCATGTTTTGAATATTTCTTTATTTTTTGAAGAATACCAACACTTACAGACATTTTTTATTTTATTTTTTTCAAATATAAGAATCGCGCATTTTGCGATTGTGTTATTATATTTAAAAAAAAAAAAAAAAATTAAAAAATTCCCAAAAAATTAAAAACTAATTTTTTTTTTACTACTTTTATTGCTCTGCTTTAATTTTTTCTTTAGTTTTATTATTGTTATTTTTGCATTATTCTTATAATCATTTTGTTCTGTGACTATTTTTTTTTTTTTCAAATACCTGAAATAATTTCATTTTTTTTTTTTTTAATTTTTCTACTCCACTTTCTTCACAAAATTCAAAATACCTAAGGATAAAAATCATTTTTATATTCAACTATAACTATAATGTAACTGATGTTGGGAATCTAACAGTTTCATCAATGTTTTTCGGGTCCAAAAGATCCAAAAATTCTTTGTGACTAATTTCGCAGCTATTTTCTTCGTATTTTAAACAAATTATTTTGTAATTCTTCAGAGAAAGTATTTGTTCGATAAGAGAGAATACCAATTCGAATTTTGGTAGCAATCATGTTTCCTTTTTTATCGTATGAATTATTATACTTTTTCAGAGATTCATTTTATTTTTATAAAAAAAAAAAAAAGTACACGTTTTATTTCGTTATTGTTCGGATGATCTTGTTCTAATTAACATTCAAATTTTTATTGAGGGGGAGGGTAAGGGATTAGATGCAGTTGAGCGTAGCCTACACGTTCAACAGGCCAACAAAAATTCGTAATTTTGATTTTTTCTTAGCTCAAAGGGGAAAGAAAGATTAAAATTTCTAGCTGTTAGATTTTTGCTTCTCTTAAAGGCCACTATAAGAGGCTTCTTTTTGAGAAGGGAAAGGGAGAGGAAACTCGTTCAACAATGAAAAATATAAATGCATAACAAGAGGATAAATTAACACTCGTTTCGTATCGAATTAATAATTTTTTTTTTTTCATTAAAAATAATTATAACAAAAAAAAAAATGATGGTGAAATAATTAAATACAAAACAAGTATTCAGAGTTCTGGGCAATCGTTCGCATTAGTTTCTCAACAACAAATAGCCAAACGATAAAATAATAGCTTTTTCTTTAATTATTTATAAAAATAAAATTAATTTCATTTTTATTTGAAACTGTAAAATAAATTTAAAATAATTATTTTAATTTATTTAATCATTTCTCATAGATTTAATTCAACAATAAAAGTAACCAAGCATCAATGACTCATACGTCAGCCCTGCAATTTTTGCGAGATAACTTACCTCTGAACTTGGAGATCCTTCGCTTTTCGGAACAGAGCTACTTGACTGTAAATAAGTGAAGTACAAAAAATAAATTTTAAAAAAGGAAAAAAACAAGAAAAAAATAAGAAAAAACTCAAAAAAAGCAATAATATGTTACTACATACCTGATGCTGTTCACCAGCTTCCATTTGAGACCCACTATCACTATGCTGTAAACATGAGCAACGAAAAATCAAGCTATTAATTTTTCAACTAATAAATTAAAGCATAATTGAATACGCAAAATAAATTCTAACGAGCTCGTGCTTTCAAACAATGCGTCAGAAATAATATATACATGAAAATAGAGAATATGGAGTGAATAATCAATAAGAAAATCGAAAATAAAAGTCCATTTTCACGCATCACATATATAACAATTACCAACCTTCCTATCCTTCGACCATTCAGCGGTCAAGCCATTAATTTCTTCTTTATACTTCTCTTCAACTTCGACTAACATTTTATCCAAACATTCTCTCCATTTTTTATCATTTTGTTTCATTTCCTTTTCGTGTGCTTTTTTCAATTCAGATTTTTCTCGCTCAAATTTCTTAATTGCGAAAAAAGCACTCGTCAATTAACCATCTTTTTCGCACATCAATAGGTCTATTAATATTGGCTAATCTTACCTGTGAAATTTCTTTATGCTTTTCGTATAAATTTTCGTAGGCTTCGTGTTTCTGCGAAAGCTCTTCTTGTAGGTTTTTCATGATGTGGAGGTTTTCTTGCGTAACGAATGCATTTTCTTTATCGCTTCTCGCTGAACGAAAACAACAAGGGAAGCACATTGTAGATGGATTTTTGGTATAGCGAATAATACAAACACGTTAACCTAGTAAGGTTTTATTTCTAGTTTAATTTAGATTTATGAATTTATAGATAAATTCAATTTGATTAAAGAATTCATTTTTTTCATCCTATACTATCTGATTTGATAAAAAGGATTTCAATACTGATAATAGGTTAATCGAATTGAGTTAACTGCGTAGAATACCTATCTGATCATTTCATCGTATTTTCAATTAAACTAGCATCAAGATCACTGATCACTAATAGTGGTTAAGAAGAAAGAAAATATTTTTAGGAATTAAGAATATTATAGATATCGAAGCAGCTAGAATTAACATTTTATTTTTCCTATTTCGAGTCCAATCAAATGAGCTAGTAGGAGAAGTTCTGGAATAATCAGTCATAATATGATTTGTGGATAAAGATCCCAAAAACATCATACTAAGCCTTCTATCTCCAGATAAGAACCACAATAAAAGGCTATAACCCTAGTCCCCCTATCTCTCAGAAAAAGTAATTATCAATTCTAGCTCAATTAGGAAGCCTGAATTATTTACTCACCCCTGAAATTTCATTTTAAAGGTTTAAAGAGTAGTTCAAACAGACCTATCTGTTCACTAACTGTTTTAAGACCAAATACTGTTTCTGCTACCCTCGTTAATCGATATTAAGATAGATCAAAGTTGAGTTTTTTGAAAACTGAAGGGGTGGGATCACTATCAGCTGAATTTTTAGACCAACCAAACGTTTATGAACGTCTTCAAAAATTTGAAATTTTTTACAAAAATTAATTTTCGAAAAATTAAAATTTTTTTGTGGCTAAAAGTTGACCTGAACATTTTAGAGATCACTTTTTTTTTGTACGGAGGCATCTAAACCCTTCATCTTCTTTTTAGAAAAAGGCACATTTTGCCTATTTTCAAAAATAAATGATAAATGGGGGTTAATTTAGGCTTTTTAGAACCCAAAAAGTGAAATATGACCCTGAATGTTTTCCAAAATATTACATTCTTGCATCAAAATGGCATCATTTAGATGTTTTACTACAAAAAAATTCAAATTTAGGGAACCCCAGTGAAACAGAAATTAAACATATTTTGCCTCCACAGTCTCAAAGAGCCTAAATTAAGGTAGTAGTTGGAATTGGGTACACAACTAATATATCATTCATTTGTCGTTTATTTTCGAAAACAGCTCTAAAATTGGTGTATTTAGAAGAAAAGAAAAGAAAAAAAAAAGTTTAGATTCTTTAAATTAAAAAAAAATAATGGCAGTTAATTTTTTTTTCCAATATTTGGACAACACTACGATATGATTTTAGAGCTCAAAAAAATATATTAATCTTTTTTTGCGAGTTTCAAATTAAAAAAAAATTTTTTTTTACAAATTCGAGCTAGCCTTAGAAAATTTAAGGGTACTATACAGCATACACTTTCAAATAGTATATTAACACATTGAAAAATACAGTGGTTAAAAGTGTATAATAGTATTAATAGGTTCAATGAAAAGAATAATTTTAATGATTTTTTCTATTAAAATAATATATTTTTATGGAAATGATTTTTTAATAATAAATTTAATCAAATAAATTAATTTTTTTTTTTTAATAGCAACATAAAATTATTTCATTTATGATATTTTTCGAAAATTTTCAAAACAAGAGCCAAATACTTTTTTCAAGCCGTGAAAACTGAGCTTTTTATACCAAAAGTTCAGCTACAGGTGAATTTATTCGCTTTTCAAAAAAAACTAAAAACTAGGTCACGTTTTACAAGAATTGAAAAATATCAAATATTACTCTCATTTTCCCCAGAGGGTCGGGGGTGGTGCAGTGATAGTTATTTTTTATCTATGAATCAAAATAATTCGTAAAAAAAGCACAATCGAAGACCACGAGATGCTTGGTTGGGCTGACATGGAATGAAGTATCTTTGTAATGATTAATTTTAAAATTTTTCATCTCATTATCTAACATATCTAAAAATGGCATGTTCACGCCAAAATTAAAAGTACCAATGTTGGCATTGCTGATAAAAATTTATGAAAGTGGAAGGGGTAGCTGGGTAGAAACAATAAATAATGTATAATAGATCAGAGAAAAAATTCCTCGTTTTTTCCTGGGGAAATTGATAATTATATAATGACCCAGACGAAAAAAAATTCAAATTTTCATAACTCGACTCCTTCACAAGTGCAGTAGGCAAATTATCATACATGAGTGTCACATGAATAGTCATATATGCGACATGAAGGAACTTATATTGAGATCAAACACCCTGTAGGCCTGTAATGGAAGAATTTGAACAAATTTAAAAAATGAGGAAAACTTTGTTTACGTTACAAAATGGGATTTAAAAAAATGGAAAAATCTGAAAATTTCGAGCAACATTTTTCTTGCACTCAAAGGAGATTTTTTGTGGGGTATAAATTTAAAATAAATAATTGGATGAAAAATTCATCGTAGATTAATTTTTAACTGCGCTATTTTTTTCGAGACTTCCTGAGTTGAAGATGGAAGACCAATTTTTTTTTGGGGGGGGAGGGTGGAGCAGAAACTTAATCATGATATTCTTGCAATCATTATTTATAAATCCAAAAATAAGCCAACTAATGAATTTCTGTCTGGTCAAAACTCTCATTTGACTTGTCCAATTGATGAGGGGAAAGGTTTTTCGTCTTTTATTTTAACATAATGAAAAATACATATAAAATTTATTATAAATACTAAATACTCACAAAATAATTTATTTTCCAACTCTTCGTATTCTTTTTCCTTCTCGTTCAATTTCGTTTCATAATCTATTGTAATTTGTCTGATCTCAGCTTCGTGTTGTTCTTCCATTCTCTCGATTCTTTTTTCATACTCTTCGTCGCCTTTCTGATTTAATTTTTTTTCCAACTGATTGAGTAAATTAGACAAATCGTTGACCTTAATGAGTAATTCTTTTTTATCGTTTTTCAACGAATCATTTTCATGTTTACACGATTCATACAGGTTATTTAATTCTTTCACGTTATTCTCTAAATCCGAGTAATGATTCATGTGATTCTGAATGATTTTATTAGCTCGAGAACAAATTTCTTCTTTATAATCGTAACAGTATTGTTTGAGTATGTTAAGATCGTGTTTCAAATCGTACTGTAATTTATTATAATCCCCTTTCAAGTCTAAGATTTTACTACGAGTGTTTGCCAGTAAATCCAAGCTATTTGGAGTTTCGTTAGATGTATCCGATTGTAAAACGTTTTCTAATTTATCTTCGGCATTTTTCAACGTTTCGTTCAGTTGAATTATTTGATCGGTTAATCTTTTATTTTCGCTTTTTATAGTACTCAGTTCTGCGTGCAATTGGTTAATTTTATCGTAACTTTGGTTTTCTTTCGCGATCAACATTTTATTAACGTTTCGCAAATTGTTCACTTCGTCGAGATGAGGTTTCACTTCATCGCAGAATGATTTCAATTCTTGATAAGTATTTTGGAAGTATTCGTTTTCGGATTTTAATCGGTTGATTTCATTTTCAGAAGTCTTTTTCAGAGTTTCTAAATCTTCTTGGACGGATTCGAAATCTTTTCGTAGGTTTTTATTTTCGTCTAATAGATTTTGGTATTCGGCGAGTCGAGCTCGAGTTTCAGATAGATCGGTTTGTTTGGAATTTAATTCTTCTTTTAATGATGTAACTTGGCGATTATGAAGTTCGGTTAGGTGATTTATTTGTTCGGAGAGTGAAGTTACTTTTTCACGTAAAGATTTCGATTCGTTTTCGTGATCTTTTAATTTATTTATTTCCTCGTTTTTAAGCGATAATTCCGATTTTAATGATTCGCTTTGTTTTTCGAATGTTTCGAGATTTTTAATTTGTTCGTCTTTGGAGAGTAAAATCTCGTTTAAAGATTTTAATTTATTTTCGTAATCTTCGATTATGTTTTGCAGAGAGTTTAATTTTTCGTTTAATGAGTTTACTCGGGTTTCGTGATTTTTTAATACTTTAATTTCTTCATCTTTGGAAAGTAATTGTTGTTGTAAAGCTTTGGTTTGATTTTCAAAAATTTCGAGTTTTTCGATGACTTGGTTTTTAGAACGTAATTCTTCACTCAGTGATTTCAATTCTTCCTCGTAAGCTTGTAATTTTTCTAATGATTTATCTTTGGAAGACAATTGTTCTTTGAGGGATGTAATTTCGGTTTCGAGAGATTTCATATCAGATATTTCTTTCTCTTTGGAAAGCAATTGTTCCTTTAAAGATTTCACGTGACTTTCGAACTTTTTCAATTTCTCAATTTCTTCTTCCTTGGAGAGTAATTTTTGGCGCGAAAGTTCTAGAACATTCTTTAAGGTTTCGATAGATTTGTCTTTATTGTCCATCTCCTGTGTTAAAGTCTTCACTTCCATTTCGAAAGTTTTTAGTTTTTCGATTTCTTGATTTTTGGAATTTATTTGTTGATTTAAAAAGTTCAATTGTTCTTTAGTAGCTCGAAGTTCTTGCGATACTTTATCGCTATCTTCAGCCTGTTGTTTGGAAGAATTCACCTCGCTTTCAAGTTTTAGTCTTTCAATTTCTTCCTCTTTGGAATGTAATTTCTCATTCAAAGAGTTCACCTGTTGTTGAAGATTTTTCAATTCGTCCTCTTTGAGGGATAATTTTTCTGTGAAATTTTTCATTTCGTTTTCTAATGATTTGAGATTATCGATCTGTTGATCTTTCGATATTAATTTCTCATTTAAAGATTTACTTTCGTTTTCGTATATTTTTAGTTTTTCTATTTCTTCATCTTTACGATGTAATTTTTCGTTCAACACTTCGACTTGAGCTTTGTAATTTTGAAGCTCTTCGATTGATTTATCTTTGGAGATTAATTTCTCGTTCAGTGAATCTAATTGTTCTTGGAGGGATTTCAATTTCTCGATTTCTCGATCTTTGAGCGTTAATTTTTCTTTCAATGATTCGATTTCATTCTCTAAAGGTTTTAATTTTTTGATATTTTCCTTTAATTTGCGATTCTCGTTTAAATGTTGGTCTTCTTTGGATTTTAAATCGTTTATTTGCTCCAACAAAGAGGCGGTTTTTTCGCACATACTTTGTTCTGCTTGTTTGGTTTTATCTAAGTCGATTTTAATTTTTTCCAATTGCTCGTTCAAAGTATCGAGTTGTTGTTGTTTTTGATTAATCAATTGTCTTTCGTTTTCATTCTTCGAAAGGAGTTCTTCGTAATCGAGTGTTTTTTTCTTGGCATTTTGCAAGTCCGTTTGAACGGTTTTTAATTCGTTTTGAAGATTTTTAACGATTTCCTCGAGTACAATTTTATCGGCTTTTAAGTTAGTTTCGATTTCGTCTTTAATTTTTTTATCCTTAAGTAAATTATCGTATTGATCTTTAACATCGCGTAGGTTTTTCTCGAGTTCTGCGATTTTTTCGGTTTTGACATTCTGCTCGTTTTGTTTACCCTGCGAGGCAGATTTTAAGCTATCGAGTTCGACTTTGAGTTTATTCATGGAGTTGGTTTTTTCTTGCAACTCGTCCTTGATGAGACTCAGTTGGTTTTCTAGGGATGCGATTTTCTCGTACGATTGCTTCCTAGTTTCTTCTAGGTCGCTGATTTGTACGTCTTTTTCGGATCTTAAATTACTTAATTCTTTGTGTTTTTTGGATAGTGATAATTCTAGCTTTTTAATGGTGTTACGATTTTGTTCTAGCTCTTTCATCAAGTTATCACGTTCGCGGTTAGTTTTATCGGTTAAGTCTAAGTTTTGTAGTTCGGTTTTCAATTTAAATAATTCTTGATTGGAGCTATTAACGGTAGCGCGGAATTCGTCGATGAGAGCGTCTTTTTGTTTAATTAACGCTAAATCGTCGTTGCGAGATGCTCGTAATTCTTCGAGGTCGTTTTTGGTTTTAGCTAATTCGTCTCGTAAGCTTTTCATTTCTTCGGTAACTGAGGTGACGTCATCGTTGGTATCTTCGGTATGACGTTTGACTGAAACGAGAATTGTTTTAGAATAAGATTCGAGCGAATGAATATTTTTTATGTTTAGTTATAATACCCAGAGAATTATGGAAAACGTATGAGGAGTAGTGAAGTGGTAGCAAATGGTTTAAGATGGTGAAAGTGATACACGTGTCACAGAAAGTCAAAATATTCCATGACTTTGGAAAAATTCTGAATGAATGTCCGAGTATAATTTTGAATGCATTTTTTGGTGTGTAGTATGATAATTTCTAACCCCTTCCCCATCTCAAAAAATTTTCTACTTTCCTCCACTTCTTACAGATTCCATTTTATTTTCGAATTTTTGAAATTATTAAGCAAGTGCTTTAAAGAATAAGTGGGCAAATGAGAAAAAAAGTTTTAAAATGAAGAAAAAAATAAATGCTAAGTGATCAAATCTAAGTCTTTACGATAATTGATAATATATTAAAATTTTACATAAGCAAATGAGTATAACTCTCAGCAAGCTATTGTACTCGGTTTTCTCATTTGTATCGTTTTTAAGGCAGGTTTTGGTCATTCTTTGCATCAGTCTGGCCAGTTAGGATAGGCGGGATTTCCAACTGGTCATGATCCAAATTTAAATTGAATCAACTGCCAACCGAAATTTTTTAATCTTTTTCCAAGTACTAAGACAACGACCATAAAAAAATACATAAGAATTTTACAGAAATAATAAAGAATAAGTTTTCTTCAACATCCACGAACATAATAATTTGGTGCTGTGAATAAAATTACCAAAGTAGCATCACCTATACATCGATTGGAATATTCTTTCGAAATTTATGGTTTAAATCATTCGTTCATTATTATTAATTGGTGAAAATATACTACATTTTCCTCAAAATTCAGAAAAAATTTACTATAAATTATCTTAGTTTTTAAGAACTAAATATAACTTTTTCAAAAAACAAATTTTTTAACTTTTTTCAATTTCTAGAAACTTTGCTCCCATTTCGGAGAATTTCAAATTTGAATTTGGGAGTTGAAATTTTCATCACTTCTTTTTGAGGTTATTTCACAATTACTGGATACCCTCCCCTCCACTTTTCCAAAAAAACTAGAATTCGGACTACCCTACCGTAGAGGGGAGGAGGAAGGGCGTCAGAGGTGATGAATGAATCAGCCTTTAACAATATATTTTCGAGTAGCCCTGAGGTACATCAGATTGATACGAGTTATTCTTGTCACTTCTGGACAGGGAGAAAGAATTACATCTTTCAACGACCAACCACTTATTTACAAGAAATATTGCATCGTGAAAAAATATAAAATATTTGGTTATACCATCTTAGATTCCAATCAAAATAGATTTAACAAAAATGAAATGAAAGAAATTATGAAAATATATTAAAAAAAAAAAAACTGAAAAAAAAGGAATATAGATTCGAGTTTTTTGTAAAATATTAATTTTTTAAACAATCGCTTGATTTTTTTTTCAATTTTTGTCTATATTTTTCATTATTATTTTTTTTCAATTGTCGAAAAAAAATAATAAAAATGACGATTACCTCAATCAAGATACAAGGTCTTTGAGAAACAAAACTAACAAAAGTGCATTTAAGTTTGTAACACTTTTCACGATTATTATTTCTTATCAATTTCGAAGCTGTTTTCATTTTCTGTTTTTTGATTGTTCGGTTTTTCTTGAATATGATACGATAGAAAAAATTAAAATTTTATTATGTAATGTGAAATATAATAACATTTTAAATCAATCTTCCTCTCTCCTCCCCGCCCCCCCCCAAAAAAAATTCTAAAATAGCTTGTCTCTAGACATGATTGATTTCTCAATTTACTATCCCCCTCGCCCCCTCCCTTCACGCAGGCTACTTTATATTATAGGCTTCATATTTAGGTCAAGATTTCCCACATCTTTAATTCCTCAAATTCAACTTTTCACTAATCTTCAAAAATTAAACATTCAAAAACTATATTGTACATAAACGATTTTGCATAAATGATCGTCTACAAAATTACCAATTTTAGAGGCACCTTCTCTTAATCCAGTGGACAGTTTTTCTTGAAAAATTAGGAATATACGTTCCCGGCAAATATTCTAAAAATCTGTACGAAGATTATTTCGACAGAATGAATACTTCTCGAGATATACATAAATAAAAATTATTTACGACGGGGTTGAGATTCAATATCATCACAATCTACAAATAACTTATTTATGAACTGAACAATGGCATTTCCCTTCTCACAAATTCAAGAAAAATATCTCAACTTTGTATATTAAATTGGCTTCACTCAGATCAGTATAGGGACTTATAATATGTTGAAAATAGCGGTACTACTGTTCACACTTGATACCACTTTAATGCAGATTTCTTCTGCTTTGACGTCTATTCTGATTTGTCTAGGTATTAAAAGTAAACATCTACGATTTTTCAAGAGACATCGTCGATTTTCAATACCTTTGGTTTTCTTGATTTCTTTTTCGTACTCTACGATTTTATCTTCTAGGTTCTTTATTTGATTTTCTTTCATTTCTAATTCTTTATGTACGGCCAATTTATTTTCAGCTAAAGAAAGAGAAGCCTCTTCTTCTTTTCTTCTCATTACCTCCATTTCTTGTTGCAGGCTTTCGATACGTTCTTTAGATGATTTCAATTCGACATTAATTTTTGCCAAGTTTTCTTGATACTGTCTCTGTAAAATATATTGAGTAAGATTGATGAAACTGATATTTAATGATAAAGAGAAATCGATTTACTTTATCGGATTCGATTTTTGAATTTAATTCTTGAATTTGAGTACTTTTTTGCGTCAGTCCATCTTTAGCTTTACCGAGTAGAGTTTCGAAAGTTTTAATTCGACCTGTAGGGAAATAACAGGGCGATAAGTAGTAAATTAATGGTAGTAGTTAACTACGAGTAATGAATTGTAATTTTATTACTCTTCAAATTTTGTATTTCTGCGACAGAAGAAGTATCGATGGTATTTACTAAATTGTTATTTTCCAACGATTTATTACTATGTTGATCACAGTCTTTACCACTTCTCAACAGCTCTATCTGTAATTAATTTAGAAAAAATTATAAAATGAAAAATAAACATAATTTTTTGGAAGTACCGCAAATTATACTAATTTACTTTTGTGTTTAGTGTCTTAATAAGATGATCTTTTTCTTCGAGTTCATTTCGTAAGGCTTCCTCAAGATGAGCTTTTGCCTCTTGCTCTAACGTACATTGTTCTCTGAGCTCGGTAATTCTTCGTATATTTTTATCTTGCGTTTCAGCCATCACATTCTAAGAATATCGAAGTATAAATAAAATGGTAAATGTTTTCACCAGATACCACGAAGTTTACCTTAGCTTTACTATTTTCTCGTTGCAATTCTTTACAGTATTTTTGCAGATCTACGAATCTGCCACGATATTTATGGTATTTTTGTAACATCAATCTGTACTTCTCGTAGAGCTGCTCTTTACTAACATTATTGAATTGGTGAATAGAACTTCCATCGTCGAATTCGCTATTTGATTCTAAATCAGACTGTTTGAAAAAATTTCATTTCGGTGTAACCCAGACAGAATTCGATTGGTACAAAATTACTCCTATGTCACAATGTTAGTGCAAACTTACTTGTAAATTATATCGATTCAGAGTGAAATCGTACGAAAGATAAGGATCACTGGTGACGGACGAGGTTGACGATAATCGACGATTTCTCGGCGGAGTGGGACTTTTTAAATCCACAGTCGTGAAACTGTCGTATTCTGACATTGTATTATTTGCTGTAAGTTATAAAAAAATAAATTAAAAAAAAAACGATATAGAGGGCGAGCTGGGATTAAAATCATTTGGCGCCATAATTAATCTTACTCGATAGGTCTTTTTCTTCTTCAACCGTATCGTCGATCAGTGAATTATTGTTCGAGTTAGTAGACATCGCCTAGGTCAAAATATCACTTTAATATGCGATGAAATGGTTTGTGAAACGGACTGCCACTCGTTATATTTACCTGCGTGAATTGTTGCACAGATGCTTGAATTTTCAACGGAGATTGTTTCACCTCTTCGGCAATTTTATCTTTTAATTTTTTGAACATACTGGATGGCCGTTAATAGAGAGGTATTGATAAAAATATGACTTGCCAAATCGACAATATTCTGGATTACATTCTACGTACTTTGATTTTCTATTAGTGTATTTTTAGAAAATGGAAATTACTGTAAAAATTAAAACATTAAATTTACGATTTAAATTTCCTATCAAAGCTCTTCCCTGAGGTATCTACGATTTCAAAAATTGTCCTAATTGTTCTACTTACATTAGAGTTATCAGCGAATCTAACTATAAGGGAAGGGGAGGATTGGGAAATTAGAAATTCTATTCGAGTGGGAGATGATTGGAGACGTGGAGACGAAGAATGGAGAAACACTTTTTGCAGTGTAACCATGTTTTACATTTGATAAGGAATTGGTGCTATCGTTAAACCAGGGTCGCCGAGGTTGAGATTTGTAAATGGGCTCAGGATGTAAAGGTGTGATCAATTTTTGAGCCTTCCGTCTAAAGTGTTATTTTTGTAGATATTTGCTTTGAATCAAAATTTTAAAAAGTTGCACCATGGCATTACTGGCACCAAAAATTACGTTTTTGGGGTGGCTAAGTATAAATTTGAAATTAATTTTTTAGTATGATATTTGAGCTCTCTCAGAGAGCCTCAAAGCAAAAATTTTGAAAAATTGATGTTTACGAGTTCGCTGAATTCAATTCGATATGAGTTTTTGCATTAGGCCTCTCGAAGAAAGCGCCCCAAAAAAAATTTGGGAAATTGGGCTTTCATGTTAGATTAAATTTATTATTATTGTTTTAGATCCTTCATGTCCCTTGAACGATTTTTAATTTTTTAGACATTTTCTACGAGCTTTATTCCTGAAAATTTTACAATTTATAGATTAACTGGGAGTTACTTATTTTTGGATGTTTCAATTTTTGAAGGAACTTCATTATATTTTACTTTTGAATGAGTTCCTTTTTCAACATTTCCATTTTGAAATGACATTATTTTTCAGCAGAAAATTTCAATTTTTGAATATGTTTTTCTTTTTTAGACATTACTTTTATTTTTCAATTTTTACAGTTAATTTGAAGAATTTTTCACTTTTAACAAAGATTTGTTTTTTCAATTTCATTCGCAAATTTTTAAAACTTTTTTTTGGGTTTTTTCGTGTACCATTTTACATTTTAATTTTTTTGGGGGGGAGGGGGCATTGCCTATAGATTACCTATTCATTTTTTGAAATATTTTTGTTCATTTTTTAATTGTTCGAGTTATACATTTTTTACTCACTTTATTCATGAAAACATAAATTTTAAAATTAAGTAACTATAAATAACTTATTGTTGAAAGTTTTTCAGTTTTTGAAAAACTTACATTATTCTTTAATTTGAACGATTTTTTATTCTCCTACACATTTTCATTTTGCAAACTACATTTTTGTTTAGAAGTGAATATTTCAATTTTTGAAATTTTTTTCCTTTGGTCATATCTCTTATTTTTTCATTTTTGCAATTTATTCGGACGATTTTCTGTTTTTATCATAATTTACGCAGGTTTTATGCAGTTTTAATAAAAATGGATTAAGAATTTAAAAAATAATGATTATCAGGGATTTTTTTTATGGGGCCCCAAAAAATTTTTGAAAATATCAAAAAATAATTTACTTCGATTTTTTCCTCAAAACTTAGTGACAAGGGATGGGGAAGGGGTGCAAAAAATTATAGACTTACAAGTTTACAACTTTCAAAAATCAATGGGCCCCCAAAAAAGAAGTGACAAAAAAGACCCCACGATAATATTATAGACACTACAGACCTTTGCTTGTAAAATCATTTTTTTTTTTTTGGAAAATTGTTCATTTTGATAACTTCCTGTCCTCACTAGTTCAGGATTCCGGATAATCAACGCCCCATTTTCATTGTATACGATTTTTTTAGTAATAATTTTCCAACAATTTTTCAAATCAAAATTTTTTTCAGATTTTTTTTTAATAATTTTTTACGTTTAGACTAAACTCGTTTTGGATCCGTCATATTCTCAAAAACTTTCGATTTTTTAGACATTTTCTACTAATTTTGCAAATTTTTCAATTTTTAAACTAACTGCAAACTGATTAATTATTGAAGATATTTCGTTACCTTTTACTTTTGAACGATTTTTCCATTTCCCCACAAATCCATTTTGAAACAATTCTCGTGTAGTAGTATACTTCACTTTTTAAATACTTTTTCCTGTCTACATATTTTTTCAATTTTTCATCGCATTTTATTCGAACAATTTTTCATTTTTATGCCTACTTTTTACACACGCGTATCATTTATTAACAACGTTTTCAATTTTACCTTTTTTTTAAAAAATTCTCGAAATTTTCAAAAATGTTCTCATCAGGCATCAGGTTAAAACCACCTCCATCTCATCCGTCGACTTCGCGAGAACTTACCACAATCTGAAAATCAACCGCAAAACTCAGTATAGTAAAAAACCATGACAAAAAAAAACATAACGACCACACGAATGATTTCAATTATTTATTTCTACAAATTAAAATAAATATTTAACAGAATTATTACTCCATGTACATCATTAAAACCTGTAAATGGAAGCTTTAAATAATTTACACAATCTACATTATTTGTCACTAAGAACAAGTTCCAAAAATTAAAAAAAAAAAAATTAAGTTATAAAATTAAAATTAAAAAATATACATTTTTAAACAATAGCGCTACAATTATTAACATAATAAAAATTCAAGAAAGTAGAAAAAATTAAACTTTTTAACATCCTCTAAGGAACCAATCGAGTGAATTCCGAAAGGAAACATTTATACAAACAAAACATAATGCAAAAAAATCTCATCGAAACGATTGCCAAATTTGTAATTACATTTACGCATTTACACAGGGGGAAAAAAGTAAAAGGGAAAATATATGTATAGAAGCAACAACAAAACAAAAAGTTGGCTAAATTTACTACATTCTCTTAATGAAAAAAAAAAATGGTCAATTTCATCTGATAATGGTGAAAAAAATATAAATAATTACACGTTATATTACATGAAAAAAAAAAACAAAAAGAGAGAAAAAATATTTACGGGCAAATATTCACAACCACTTACATACATTCACTGTAAAAACAACAAAATCTATACAAATGGCAAAATTTAAGATTCGACTTCTGCATTCCATTTTTCGTTCTCTTGGTTATCCTCGTTATCGCCATCTGTATCCAAGCATTCGATGGTAATTTTACAGTCGATTTTGTAAATGAATATTTTGAAGCAGGATTCCATAGATAAAGCTTCGATTTTCTTTTGGTAATTGGCTTCGGCGGTCACTCTCTGGTGAGCGGTTAGGCAAGGCCCGCCGGTGCCTTTTTTCTTGCTTTCTTTGAGGAATAAGTCGTAACAATCTTGACACGTTTCGTCGGTCACCAAATATTGTAGCTGTCGGACGGCGTGCGAGACGACTTTGTCTAGGGTGAAAGCTATGTACGCGTGAATGCCGAACATCTCGCGTAACGTATCTTCGTACGTGGTCGAATCCATGTTACCGTCGAGTACGTTCTTCACCATATCTAACATAGCTGGGTAGTAATCTTCGACTTCGATTTCGGGCTTAGGTTTTAGCCTGAGTGATATGGCGGTGGATTCTTTGCGATTTTCTTTATAATCGGATTCCTGTTTGGCTAGGATATTAGCGCGTTCGTACATTTTGGATAGTCGATCGCAGAGTATCTGATGCAGCCTTAGAAACAGGTACCAATGGTTATCGGCGTAAAATAACGTATAATGTTCGTCCGGATGACAGGATACAGCGTGAAAGGGTATTTTCACGTTTTCAGAGTTTACGTCGTTTTCGTCGCCGCTAGCTTCGACGATTTCTTCGTGCTTGTCGACGTGCTGCGGGGGCGAGCTGGTGGTGGTTTTTTCTTCGAGCTCTTCGCGTTCGTCGTCGCTCAACTCTTGCCTCGGGTGATGGAACAGGTCCGGTATGAACTGTCTGATGAGCAATTTGATCTTCTGTTTGTCCTCCTTGTGTATACCGGTTTGACGTTTAACGTGATGTATGAGCAAATTAGCGGTGTCGTCGAGTATGCTTTTGTCTTTGTAAGGCAACACCATGTGGGGCCCGGTGGGCGCGTTGTCGTCGCCGTGCTCGTGCCTTTCGTCGAACAAAGCCTCGATTTCGTTCATCAGCGATTTCGAGCGTAAATACTTCATGTCGTTTTGTTTGAAATTCATACCTTGGTGGTCCAGCGATTTTAGGTAAAATTTCTCGTTCTGTTCGCGCCAAATTTTGTTGAAACCTTTTTGCGCTTCCCGCCATTCTTCTTCTTTGGACTTCAAACGTTTCAACACGACTGGTATGGCTGCGGCTGGGTTCTTCTTTAGGCCTTCGATTATATCGGCCGCTTTGTCGCCGTATATTCGTTTGATAGCGCGTTGATGTATGGAAGGAGAGGTACCGCCGAGGCAATCGTCTAATCTAAACTTGGCCACTTCTTCGGGCGACAATCGACTCAGCTTTTTCTGTACTCCGTCGAAGACGCGAATGGTGGCGGCGTTCGTCTCGATTACCACGTCTAACTCGAATCGTTCGTCTTCGCAGCGATATATGTATTCTTCGTATTGCGTCTTGCGAGACGACACGAACGTCGAATCTTCGGACCAGGTGGGAAACGAGACCCACGTGTCGTTCAATACCTCTCTACATAGGTCCGTTCGGCCGCTACATTTTGGCGCGTTGAAGTCGTCCGGTACGGCGCAATAACTAGCGCCGATGCGTTTACAAGTGCTGTAGTCTATGTCGGTCGAGTTCTCGCAACGTGGAACGCTATTGTGGACTTGGTCGAGAAACGAATGCTGGACTTGATTGGAGGTTTTGGTTTCGTCTTTGTAATTGTTGTTGGCGGACACGAGAGGCGCGTCGGTTTGACCGAGGAATTCTTTGAACCATCTCAAGAGCTCAGGGTGAGCGGTGAGGAAGGGGGTGGTAAGCATTAGGAGTTCGCCTTCGTTGATGATTTCGTTATTGTAGATAATGAGACAGCGTAAAAAATTCCTATACATTTCGGTATTATGGATGGTCTTACGGATACGATCGAAAAAGGCGAAATCGTTCAACGTACCGTATTTTCCGGCTTCGGTGATCGATACGTCTCGCAGCGAAGACGGCGATTTGTGCTTCTTAACCGCGGGTTGAATAGAGGTAAGATTCGAGTGGCTGTTTGATATGGAAGATGAACGCTTCAGCAAGCCGGAATTAGCTGTAGAAGCTGCGGAGGGCACATTATTATTCGTAAATTTAGCGCTATTATTACTATTACTATTATTATTCATAACCGTATTGTTGAATCCGGGTTTCGCGCTCAACGGTTGCTTACGCGAGTTGAAAGAGTGATCGTTGTTTTTCGTATTGAAAGTGGACTGATGGGACGTAGCGTCTGGTAAAAATTGGCCGAATTCCGCCAACAAATCTTCCTGATTTTCGAACAACTTAGCCACCTGAGAATACACCTCAGCTTCGGTGAGCGTTTTACCGGGTCCCGTACCTGTAGCCAGTTGGTTTTCTTTGAGAGTACGTTGTTCCTTTTGATAGGTGTGTAGTATTTCGAGAAACCGTTTGTACTTATCGGGCTGACCTTGAAAACGATTTTTAATTTTGTTCACGTAATTGATAGCGTGATTAAACTCGACCGGTTGATTCTGCGGTATCGGTTGATTAGCTAAGCCCGATTCGACGTGTATGAGCGCCTGCGAGACGGCTTGGTGAGCTTGATTTTGGGTGAATTTGGGCGACAACAGGGAATTAACGGGTGCCACCGGAGGCTGCGTAGTGGGCGTCGAGTTGTTCGGTACTGAGTTGGGAATGGCGACTGATGTAGCGCCCGATGTAATGGTAAGCGTGGTCGGAATGGAGTTACTAGGTACGACGTTACTTTGCGTAGTAGGCGCGTTATTCGGTAGCGAATTAGGTATAGCGAGGGATGAGCTACCGGAGGATATTGTTAGCGAAGTCGACGACGACGGGCTGGGTATGCTTACCGATACTTGGAATGAATATCCGCCGGAATCGCTGGACTGAACTTCGATCTTGTAACCCGGAGGTAAAAACGTATTGAAACCGACGATTAACTCAGGATACCCTTTGAAGAGATTAGAAACTCTAGTGATGACTCCAGGTGTATCGATACTCTGCGATTTGAATTCTTTCATTATATCCAAGAAGTCATTGTATACTTGCGGCTGCGTACCGAACTGGTACTTAACTTGGTCTAAATATGATAACGCGTCTTCTACTTTTAACCTTTGAAATTGTTGCGACGTTTGCTGACCTGTATTTGGTGAAACTACGCTGGTGTGTACTTTGTTACGAATTTGCGGCAACGTATGCTGCAAAGGGACTGCGTGAATGGCCGAATGAGCTGGCGACGATACGACAGGAATGACATTCGGATTTGCATTTTTCCCTTGCACTGTTAACGTAGGCATTATCGACGAGTAGTTACGTTCCAATTTTTCCATAACCGTTTAAACCGTTTTTCTAGCGAGTAGATGACGAAACCACGCGCACATTTATTACATATCTACGAACGATATTTATACCACATACGCGCACAATTAAGTTGTGTAAATGTTCGCATTAAATTGGAAATTTTGAAAAATTAAAACACATTAATACCGTAAACAGTAAACAAAACTTAACAACAAACGAATGCCTTGACTAGTATGGCAGACATGAAGAATTGATACCACGGACAGGGGAGGGTAAAATCACTAACACGTTACGCTGTTGCCAAAGATAAACGCTACCAATGCGGCCATGCTATTGGTCCATACGAGAATATGAAACTTTTGTGTTTCGATATGGAATAGCCGCAATTTCTGGATGCGCGCGCATTTAAAACATATGATGTAGATGAATGATGAAAAGTTAAACGCAAATCTAGCAGATGTATTTTGCTTCCATTACACCATTGTGCTATTCTAAATTCATTGATAAGTCGATGGAGTAGCATCGTAGCAATTTACTTTTCACCATTTATACGCGAAGTACCGATGATATCTGAATTTATGTGGTGATGAATAATTAAACTGCAGGTTTTCTTTCGTTGTTCGTTATTACCAATTATCGTGCCTATGTTCGACGAGTACCTCTACGCTTGACTGAATACCGAATCCAGAGGGGAACAAATTTTCTAACATGTTGAGAATTATGATTAGTTATTTTTAACGAAGTTTAAATTTAATCGACCTTCAAAAAATATAAACAGCTTATAAATTACCTCAAGCTTCTTGAACTCATCGTTATACCTATGTAAAATGTGTATTATACACGTGTCTATTCTGTACTTCGAGTATACACGTTATGAAAACCTTTCTGTTCTCTTATGAAATCAGTAACATTATGATGGTACTTCCTATACGATTTCTGATCGATTTCATCAAAAAATACCTCCATATTCATTCCTTAAAAGTACGCGTAAATCAATCAGGTGAGTTCCCGCCAAAAACTCGTGTTAATCGCGTACACTACTACTACCTTCGTTTCTATAAATGAGAAATACTTCAAGTATTCGAAAACTACACCAGCGTAAAGTAAGTTACGAACTTACGTACGAGGCCGTTACCATCGTTACGTAGTGTACAATTTGAAAAACTTTCGATTTTATATTCGATTTCGGAGGAATAAAAATGTCTTTTTACTCGTTACCAATTGTGATTTTAAATTTAGGCGGTGAAATGTTTTATGTACTCGATCAGAGATTGAGAGCACAAAAAGTGCCTCCTGATAGAGCCCAGAAAGGTAAGGTTGTTCAAAAAATTTGTAATGTTGATTTGAAACTGTTTTACAACAACCACGTGATGATGGAAATAAAAGAAAAAATACTTTGAAAATTATTTTTTAGTTTTGAACGAAATAGCGGCAATGCTGTTGAACGAAAAATTTTTGAAAGAAATTTTTCAGCCCCAGCCAATTTACAATAAACAAGAATTATACATGATACTTCGAGAAATTGCTCATGCCTCTATAATGAAATTGAATGATATGAGTATGGGAAAATTATATGACTTAATGGTGATGGTTTTCAAATATCAGTTGTATTTCGCCTCACAGTCCAGGGATTTGTTACTTATTACGCTCAACCATTTAGATTCGTTGCGGTCCCTCGTTTCTTCGCCCACTGTTTATAAACAATTGGATACCGCTTATTATTTATTGATGCAGGTGAGTCGTGTAAAGGAAAACAAATATTGCTGGTAAGTATATATAAAAAATATCATACGTATTTAGACAACCTCATGAGAAGATAGGTACCTACACAACTTTGAATAGCATATTTGAACATATAAAAATGTACTTCGGCACTAATTCTCCAACAAAATTAATTTTTTCGGGTTTGAAAATTTTCTCATTAATTTAGGTGTATTATCCAATGAATGAAAGCGAACTCCAGAGGATACGATACGATTTACTGAACTATTTTCAAGATATTCACATTAAGGTTTCCATCTTTTTGCGCCTTGGACAGCAAAACAATGATGGAACATTTGTTACCCCTACACACGAGCAGGTACCCAATGGTGAGAATTTACATATACTTATAAACATATTAGGTACCTAATGTTCTAATTTCGTTTATTCAAACGCATCTGAATAACGGACACAGAATATTTTTTCTTGAAAAAAAAAAATTACCCATGAGTATTGAGAGTAATTACCTTACAGGAACAGAAATTCCTGGAATAATGAAAGTGTTCAATCGAGACGGTTCAATTAAAGACGTGATAACATTTCCTCCTGGAGGAAATTACGTGGAAACTAAGGAAAAAGGAAATTTGGATATGAAGGGCAAAAGATCCACTTGTTTAGGGTTATCCATGTAAATATGATCGCAAAATATAGTAACGAAATTGACCAAAATATAACTTCTATTCAAATATTAATTTTCCTAGCTCAAATCTTTGATTTTAATAAAATGATGTGTTTAAGTTATCAAGAAAAATGTATTAGCCAAGATTTTTCATGGAATTGTGATGATAATCTAGAATCTCAAATTACAAAAAATCTGAATAAAAATGCTATTTATTCGAGCGAAATGCAAACTTTGATGACTCAGTTACTGGGAGAGAAAGTAAGAAAACGCGAAGAAGAAATGATTTCAATTGATTTATTCTCTACGTCGTTTCATAGAAGGTTGATATTTTTATTAAATATGTGTAAATTAAAAGTACTCGTACATTAATGATTTTCTCATGTAAGGTGTGGATAAATAACAAAATGTAACATTCATGTAATCTTTAATGAATATCCAAATTATTTTTTGTAGAGAAAAGGATACCGAAACCAGCTCAACTACCCTTACACCTATAATGCTAAATGACTCATCAAATCGACAGAATAGTGTTCTTGAAGCCGCAGCTACCGAAATAAACGTCGAAGTGCAAAAATCAAGCTCAAGTGATTTATTCGATTTATTAGAGAGCATTGAATAATAATTATTTATTACTCAATTGAAGTTTCAAGATTAATTTGAGGTGAATGAAGTTGATAGTGTAAGATATATATATTTCGCTGTAATTTATCTATGTTCTTAATTTAAGAGTCGTTTTGATTGAATTTTGAAATATTGATGCAAACTTGTGAATATAATAAAAAAAAATTTCAAGTCTATTTATTCTTTGCTATTCCAATCTTAAATAAATTTTAAGAATGCTTAAAATCGAAATGTAACAGACACCTCCCCATTTCAAATAATAAAATTAAAGCTGTTCAATTTATTGCGTTTCTTGGTACCATGATTATGCTTTTCTGAAATATTGATTTTTCATATTTTCTAATTATTTATGTAAAATTTAAGTGCAAGTAGAGATTTTAAAGTTTAAATATCATTAAGATCTTTCTTTAGTTATTTCAATTTCTCCGATATCGTTTATGAGCCTGCTTAAATAATAATATAATATATTATTAAATTTAAAATTAAAAAATAATTAAATTGAAAAAAGTAAAAAATAGGTAAAATTATTTTTCCTACTAACCTTCCAGTAGTTGAAATAATTTATTTCGAACAGTTTTCGTTATTCCTTTTTTGATAATCAGAAACTTGGCAACTATGTAAAATCATCGATTGCCGACAGCCTCTTTCCTATGAAACGTGTTAAAAAAGAAGCTACTTTCTTGTTAATGTTAACCTAATATGTAATTTAGCCTTTAATTTTAGGGGTTAATTTTTTTTAATTTATTAGGATAAAACATCATACATTCATATTATGGCTCCAGTGAGTATTTCATTTTCTTATAATTCATAAAACTCCGATAAAATATGTGTTATTATATAGTTTTATCACGTGTTATCTGTATGTGTTGATCCGGCATGGGTAATTCCTTTCGATATTCAATTCCGTAGTTGAACGAATTTGAAGAAAATTTTATCCATATCCCATATATAATGCGTTATAAATTCACTTGTTTCACTATCTTATGTATATTTTATTGCATTTTTAATGTATTAGGTTTAACTTCTCGTTAATCTTTCGTGTTTTTTTTTTTTTTTTTCATTTTAGGGCGACAAAAAAGGTCAACAAAAAGACGCCGGTAAGAAAGCAACTCCAGCTAATAAACCAGCGGCTGGTGGTGCCAAACAAGAACCCAAGAAGAAGGCTCCGGCAGAAAGCGCGAAGAAAGAAAATCAACCTCCCGCTGGTGCTAAAAAACCTCAACAACCCGTGAAGGCCACCGATGCAGCTAAGAAGCCGCAAGAACAGGGTAAAAAGAAAGCGCCTGATGCCGCTTCCCAACAGGCGAAACCCAAACAAGAACCTCAAAAAGGTAAGCCAGCAGGTGGCGATGCTAAAAAGAAAGCCGCAACTCCCAACGTGAAGCAAGAACCTGGTAGTGCGAAATCTGCGCAGTCGAAAGATGCGAAAAAACCCCAAGTGAAAGAGGAGAAGAAACCTCAAGAAGCGCAGAAAGGAAAAAAGAGCGACGCACCTGCTAAAGGTAAGCCAGCCCAAGAGCCTAAAGGTAAGCAGGACCAAGGAGCTAAAGGCAAAAAAGCTCAAGAAGCCGCGGCACCCAAGCAGATCAAGAAAGAACCAAAATCCGAACCTGGTCAAGCCAAACAAAAAGCTCAGCCTGCTGCTCAAGCAGGTAAAAAGGAACCTGCTAAAAAAACTCCTGCTGCAGCTGAAGCTGATTCGAAGAAAAGAAAAAGTGAACCTGCTAAGAAAGCTGACGATGCAAGTAAAAAACAGAAAACTCAACCTGCCCCAGCCGCTGCTAAAAAAGTGCAAGATACGAAAGCCACTCCGGCAGCCAAAGACGCCGCTAAACCAGCCGCAGCTCAAAAGAAACCAGCAACGGCCCCTGCCGCTGGCGCTCCCGCTGCAAAGAAAGCTGCACCAGCGGCAGCTCCCGTTAAAAAACCAGCAGCAGCTACTGCTGCTAAAAAGCCCGCCACCGCTGCTCAAAAAGCAGCCCAGCCTAAGAAAGTTAGCCCGACTGGAATCAAAAAGGCGAAAACTCAACTTAGAGGCAAGGGTATTAAAAAGAAGAAAGTTGCCCTTAGGTTTGGAGTTGACTGTACGCATCCTGTTGAAGACGCTATTATGGACATTAATAATTTTGTAAGTCCTTGATTTTTTAATATTTCACTTGTAACTTGTATATCGATTTAAAATAGCTCTAGTGAATCGAATTTAATTTTTTTATAATTTGAAATACTTGTGATAAATTTTTATATTACGATGATTTTGTTGCAGGAAACTTTCCTAGCTGAACGTATTAAAGTCAACGGTAAAACGAAAAACTTCGGAAACGTACTAACACTTGAAAAAACTAAAACGAAAATATACATCAATGTTGAAGTTCCCATGTCTAAAAGGTGATTTTCAATTTCTCATCTTTCTTGAGTATCAATAACCGAAATATCATATTTATTTTCATTTTTTCTATTTTATAGATATCTTAAGTATCTTACGAAAAAATATTTAAAGAAGAATAATTTAAGAGACTGGCTGAGAGTTGTCGCAAGCGATAAAGAATCATACGAGCTTCGTTACTTCCAAGTAATTTTATTTTTCGATGCATACAAATTCATAGATATTGCTTTCATTTTAATTTCGTACGATTCTCTTCGCAGATTAACAACCAAGATGAAGAAGACGAAGAGGAAAATGATTAATTTAATGCCGTGCAAGATTTTATGTTGTAAATTTTATACAATAATAACGTATTTTAAAAATAGAAAGTTATTTGACATTTTCGAATTTCTTTGATCGAGATTTTTTCAACCTTTTTTATGGTATTATCGTTCTTATTCCGGTTGGTTTGGTGTCTAAGATCCTAAAATTTATTCAATTACGAAGATCTTGTTTTGCTTCACAAATTCTTTTGTAGCGGAATAAAGTATGTTTGTTTGTGTTCCAAAAATTTTCGCTGCAGATAATATCTGATAGAGCGAAAAAATCATTAAAGCTGCGTTGTTTCTTTTTCGAGTGATATTACCTTGAAAATTTATCGCTTAGTTACTGAAGTTTTATGAAATACCTGCGCGCATATAATTATGTAGATTATATTTCGACGAACTAATACAACTCGAGAACTTACTGAAAATGATGACGAATGCATTTATGATTTACAGATTATTCTCTATTTCATCTTGGTCACTCTTAAATAGGTGAAACGTGGAAAATGTCGAAGTTTATTAATACATACCAAGTTGAAAAAAAAATATATTCAATTTGAGAATGGTGTTTCTTCAAGAAATGCAGTGAAAGGGCTAGTTCACAGTCCTAAGATTCTTCACGAGGAAAAGAAATAATAAATCAAAATTTATTAAATAAATATGAAATTTTATCAGAAAACTAAGTGAATGTGATTTGATATTATCTGACGTAGATTTCATATCTTTATTCAAAAATCAGGTAAACAGTTTTCAAATTTGATTTTCACATGCTAATATGATTTAATCGAATTGCATGAAATTATATTTGCTCATTTTATTGATGAATTCCTTTTTTCCTTAGTCCTGAAATTTCATCGGAAATACTCGCCTAAAACATTCACATTTTTATCACTGTCTTTTTGATTTTCACCCTTGAACGAGTTAATCGTAGAACTGGTAATTCTCTTTAAAAAGTTCCTATAATTTTCTTCGTGGAGACCATGTACGAATGCCTTTTAAATCTGAAGCGCATCAGAGATGTCTAGGCTCATTATTCATTAATGAACTTATGGTCTCGATCTACTTTTTTTTGAAGAGAACTGAATTCAACTTCAATTTTTTCCTAATGAAATGAGCTCAAGTTCACTTCGCTCAGATATCACTTCCATATTCCATTTAGGTTCTCTTTTCCAAGATACCTTTAACTGCATTTCTGTGAAAAAACGAAATTCTCGAACTTGTTCAAGCAATTACCTCAATTTGAATATATTATAGTAGTATGCGATGAAAATTTTCACATTAATGTAGAAAGGGAAAGAACTGGCATTTTGTTTTATACTAATTACTAAATCAATTCCAGTTTATAAACTTCATTTGGAAGTAAACAAAATCACATATCTTCTTTACTATAAGAGGACGATAACCCATTTTCGAGTAATTATACAGCTATATTTTGACTTTGTCGAATCCTTTTTTTGAATATAGGTAAATGAAAAAAACCTTCAACATTCCACGATAAATATCAGCATTTCTCAAGTAAATTATTTTGAAAACGAAGAAAAAAATACGGACATAATATGTGAAAACATTTATTTACTAAAATACATACAATGATATGTTAGAATAATAATATGTAGAAATATGAAAATTAATTTACAAAATTTTAGCTCGAAAATAATCACATCAACATATAAAGTGAAACAACTGAAGTATAAAAATAAATATGAAGAAAAAACTAGCGAAATTCAACAAGACATGATAACATGATTTTCAACGTTTAAGTTGTTTGGAAGAACGGTTACAGTTTGATAATTCATTACACCGTAGGATATTTAATTGAATAGTAAATCTGTTGACAGAAAATACAAATTAGTTATTATTATTTGTAACATATCAAACCAACATTTAAGAATTAATAAAATCCAAATAAGCATACTAACATATAACAAGTATCAATACAATTGCACCGATTGAACCCAATATGATCATCATCTGTAAAATAAAGTGAAATATAAGTATTAACAGAATACAGCGATGTAAAATTTAAACACGTATTTAACTAACATTCCAAATGAAATTGTAAGTCGTTATCCACTTATACCTCAATAAAGGTCGATACATTTTTACCAAGAGAAAGGTCGCATTATGGTATATTTTTTGAAAACCATAGAGAAAGTGATGAAATTATGTTTAATTTATACATTTTAAATGAAATAAATAAAACGAAAACATTCGCTTTTTCTTAATTACGTAAGGACAATGTTTTGAAATTTCATAAATTACGATACAAGTAATACAAACTTTTAAATTCTTCCACCACATTTTCCTTTTCAATTTTCCCGCTTGCGATTCGAATTGTGATGCTCCCATTTGCAAAGCATCTAGAAAGAGAACACGCTCAGTAAGAATTGTTTTGAACGATAACCTGTTGCGTCCCTCTGATACGACACATACCTGCTCTATTATCAAGTTCAGAAAGCTTTTGATCTCTTTCCAGAACCTTTTCAACATTTACTCTCATGATACCGACGACCTGAAAGCACCATTCAATTGGCAAAATTCGACTAATACATTAATATGTAGGTACTGAAGATCAAACTAACCTCATCAACTTGAGCTTGAGTATTTTGTAATTTTTTAGAGGACGGAGTTTTCGAGCTAGTACTGCTCGTTCCATTTTGCGAATTTCCTGCGTTATCCATTATTCCTAAAATATATGGTATGTTATTAATGCACAAATTACCTAATTATAACAACGTCAAATATAAGATGAGAAAACTTTATCGTAAGGTTTAGTCAATGGAATAATGCTCAGGATGACACATAATCCGAATTCCGCATAAATAACATTTTTTACGAGAATTTATGTCACAATATGGGTTTACTTGCCTTATTATCGTACTTTAAACACTCCAATGATAAACACGAAACAGATTTACAACAGTTCAAGCTTATTAATGCAAAGGATCCACGAAATCTTCGACGTCATACAATAACTGATACCATTTTATTTTCGAGTTAAGAAAGCAGATAATGTTCGGTAGATAAAAAACAAAATGGTTTTTTAATGCAATTAATTTATAGGCATATATCGCCGAAATTTATCTAATAAATATTAAATGTTTACAGAGAATAATGGAAGACGAAAAACAGGTAGTTTCGTTCACATTCGTCATGAACAAAAATTAACTACACAGAACAAAAAATTATGTCTGACATTTCAAATGATAGAGTGCGCTGATTTCAATGCATTCCTTTTGATGTAATGGCTGCTGTAGGCAAGTTTATTTTATTTTGAATCCACTTTTTATGAAGTTTTACTCATATGGATGTGAATTTTTATCGAATCTGGCAATTGCAGTAACAAGTATTTGAAATTCATTGAAGAAAACTAGAAATTTTGCTGAAATTCAAAATGGAAAAGGAATTTCTCATAGGTTAGAACGTTACTAGGTAGAAAGCTAATATGAAGTAGGGTACCTATATTTCTCCGAGGTCCATTAATGAGTAATGAGTTCTAGAAATGTTAACGCGATGATTCATTGTAATTATTGCACGGTTTATTATGATATGATTTCGAGCGTATCTTTAGTTCAAGTGCATTGGTTGAGTGTACCTAAAACATTTAGATATCTATTGGAGATGGTAATGAATTGATGATCTATGAAGTGCAGCCTACTTACTGTAAGCAGGAAGAGTAATGTGAATTTATTTATAAATTTTTTAGATGATTGGTAGATCGTCAGAAGTGAGACATTGTGAAGTAAAATGATCACTAAGCTTTATTAAATTATTTTTATTTTCATAAAATACAACGTACGCTTCGTTTCTATGTAAAAATTGCTTTTTGTCAAGCAGACTTCAATCCTCAAATCCGCTTCTGCTTACAAGCTACGTGATTTGAGGTGATGTCTGGGTTCGAGGGTGTCTTTATAGTTGTTAATACTTTTATGTTTTTCAGACCATTTCGCGTAGATTGGTCAATGTCCAACCTTCAATATACCATGTGTTTAATTGATTAGTCAACACTAAGCACAAAAATCTCGTCATTACTTATTAATTTGATCGCATCCAAATAATAATTTGTGAATTAAAAATTATTTCTTAATATATTTCATTCAACTACATGAATATTGAATTGATTTCAAAAACAATATTTAATCACCTTTTGGTTTTAAAAAAATGATTTCAGTAAAAAGCCCTGCTCTTCAATCCACTCATTACAAACTTTACAATTATTATCATTTTAGTTATTAAAAAAAAATTCAAACTAATAATACCTATTACTTTAATTTTTTTAACCTAAAAAAAATAGTAGTTAATTTTAATCAATTTATTTTTTCTTAAAGGGACACGAGTGATCAGCCAAAAAAATAATTTTTCAAATTAAATATCTAGCTATTTTGCCCCTTTTCTCAAATAAAAATCATCATTCAATAACATAATTTTTATCAAAATAGGAATACAGTAGAACTTATCGTATTTTTTTTCAACCATTTTTAGTTGAAAAAAAAAACCTCAGAATCTTTCGATACTCCGATGTGTAATCGGTGTAATTTCAATAATTTTGTTCCAAACTGGTTTCCTACACACACTATAATGAAGATGATGTAAGCATAAACATTGATTTTTTTCAAGGTTACTAAATCTGAAGAAAGATATGAAAAACGCAATTTATTAATTCAGCGCAGCCAAACCTTGCCGTTCGGCATCGTCATTTCTATTCCTTCAAGTACATTTTCTGGCCAGACAAGTTTAACTGGGAACGTAGATAACATAAGCCTACATTTTTTTACATGAGTTTGCTGGTATTTTAGGTATTAGTTCATTTCTTATCTCTTCATAATTCGATTGATTGATCAAAAACTTCTTAAATGATAATACTCATTTCAACTTCTGTAAATATCTAATGCACTTTTTCCTGATGAGCATGTTTCTTCAGTTTTGGGTACTTATCATAATATTGTACGCATGCAGCAGAACAGAAAATATCCATCATGAACTGAAAAAGGAAATTTAGATAGGCATGCAATTAATCGTCAGGTTTTTTAGCACCATATTTCTCACTCATTTTCACAAAGAGATGAGATCATCATCACTATTCTTTCAATGCTAGGTACCTGATGATCATTACTTTTAAACAGCTGCCACACTCCCTGATTTAGACAAGTACACTTGCAATCTGGAAAGCAAATCTACATTAAATATACAAAGATACATAGGCATTAATTGCCTAAAATAACAAATGAAAATAATAAAAAATAAACCAATATAACCATAAGGCCATTGACTCATTTTCGCAGTGTATGTTTTGTTCATTCATATTTTCCACGCGAAACTTTCGAAACGTCATGCGCGCAAAATCTGGAACAGTGGTGGGTGGTAAATTCAATCGATTAAAAGCTCCCTCGACTTATATCCAAGTTTGTTCTAAAATGCTAGGTCTAGTATTACCGCAGTAATTGTGCCGTGTTAACGAAAAAACGTTTTTTTCCCCTTCACATCAACTGTTCACAAAGGACGTAGGGGATAAACGAAAACCAAAATGTAAGTTCAACTAACACTTTTCAAATGCTTACTCTCCTTTTAACCTAAATCGCTTGTACGCTGGTATCATTATCTTGTAAATGCAAATGGTAAATATGAACGCCACAAAGATGGTATAAGTGGCACGCTGTGAACAACCTTTCGGCTTCGACTGTGCCAATGAAAATTTCATTTTTGCATTATTTCACTAATCATCTTAAATCTGCAATCAATATTGAATAACGTGTGGGCGGAGTTAACATTTTATTTGTCTAATATACCTTTAAATTCAAATATCAACATTTCGGGGTGTTTACAAGAAACTTTTTGCTAGTTCAGTGTTGCCATTACGTAAAGATTGAAAGATATCCTGTGAAGGTATTCGATACCTAATACCATTATATTCAAGTGATATGTACAAACAAATTCGCTATTGTTTTTTCCTGCATTACGTTTCGTCAATAAAAAGATAGCTGTTGCCAAATAAGCCTGTAATTACATGTAAATGTAATGAAAAGCTATCTATATACATCCTTTATAATGTACCATAAGTACATTGCAAATAAATGCATTGCTAGAATATTTAAATAGGTTGAGCTTAGAGTGAATGTCCATAATCACAACCATCTTAGTTGAAGTCATATATCATTGTTTCATGTACAATTCTAGTTGGTACATTTTTCAGGAAATTAATGCCTTATAATTTAACATTATTTAACTCTGAAAAACAGTAAAATAGATTAACTTGATGAAATACATACATTTATCTAGCTCTCACTGAACATAATTATCTACCGACTAGAATTTAATTAAATGGTTGAATAATCTGCAAATGACAATATTTTCAGTACCTAAGAACATTAAGTGGGTGACTCTTTTGTGAAGCTGAAAAACATGATTTTCACGAGTTTCACTTCATAATACTCAAGTTTATATAATAAATACGTTTGTATACTTAAAACGAATGCAATGCCCGCAACAAACCCTTCATGTAAGTACCCAAATATTGAAGCAACGAAATTAACCAATACGTTTTCAACACGAATCAAACCTCTTTTCATAAAGTAAAAGGTAACGTGTGGGATGATATTGACAAAAATGTTCTCTATACCTTTATCCAATTTACCTGCGATATTAACAAGCTACGTTTTCCGGTTCTGCAAATATCTCAGCCCACTGAATAGCGAGGATGATATAATAATTGAATTACAATGACCAATTACCTGAAATTTGGAACTTATAACATCACGTGGGCATTCGTACATTTGTAACGTTCGAACGTCTCTGATAAACCGAATCGTGCATTAGAAAAAGATATAACTTCGAGTAAAGTTTTCCGGCATAAGGGGTGAGTTTATGAAAGTCAAACTTATAAATGATATGGTATCTGAGTTTGACAGAAATATTAAATTTAGTTTAAGATTTCAGCCATCACAAATATTATTCTTCAAAAATTAATAATTTTAATGCGTTTTTAAATCTCAATTCAAAACTCAGGTTCGTTTACCTATTCCCTGATTAGAAACAATATTTTTTAATCGATTGCGAATTTTCTTACCTACTCGCGCCTCTGTGTATATTTTTAGGCAATTATCATAAAATCAATATCTACTACATGAGTTACATTTCATTTTAGTGCCACGAGAAAGTCATTTTATCGAGAAAAAAATTAATTTAAGAGACGATTTTTTTTAGTCAATTAATAAAAGAGAAAATTGAGGAGTTTTTAAATGCGATGTTAATCTCTCGCCTTTTATGTACCTAAATAAAAGTTTACAGGCCGATGTTCATTTGCGTCAACCTTTCAGCAAAGGAAGTTTTATTTTAAAAAGGAAAAGATAAACTAGATGAAAGTTTGAATTATATTTTTTGTAATTGCGAATATCAGTTTTCTCAAAATATAAAGATGAATTTTGCGAAGAAATTTCGTTTCGTTAAAATACTCCGCTTCACTTATTTACAATATTATTAATGCTTACATTATATCATTAATAATCATTTTAAATATGGTGATGAACTTTTAGGTCAGATTTAGGACCGGGAAGCAGCGATGGAATCGTCGGTGGTCCTCGAACTCCGCAACAAATTGCTGCTCAAAAACGTCTGCAGCAGACGCAAGCACAAGTTGACGAAGTAAGTAGATTTTTTTCTTAATTAAAATTTTAGTTATTATTTTAACGTCGCATAGGGTCGTTTTAAAGGAATAGAGAATTTTTTAATTAAAATCGCCGGCAATAAAAAAAGGATGTAATTTTCCAAGAACATTGGTACATTTGGTAACACTGTTTCATGTATATTGTTTACTGAGAAACACTTTTTATTGAGTATTTTTTAATACTCTTTACTCTACGGTATTTTTTTTAGTATATCGATTTTTCGTTCAGTTACAAAGGGAATTAAATTTAATCCGAGAGGTAGATGTGGAATTAAAAAGTTTTGTCTGCGGTGTGCACGTATGGTGCGAAGTTCGAATTGGAGAATTTTTCCACGCTCAGGATGCGAGATTTATTCAGCAAATTTATAAATTTAAAATTATACTTTTCGAGAACGATGAAAAATGTTTCGAAACAATATTTTGAGTTTTGAAACATGAATGTATTATTTTTGGGAGTGAGAGAGTGAGTGAGTACCTTTGTTACGAAGTAGCTACCAAGTGGAGGCGATGACTCCTGTGAAAGAAATTAAAAGTACGATAAATTAATGCAGCACCTATTATGTCTTGTGCATACAGGGTGTTTCACATCCATATAAGCTCCTTCGAATAACATGCAGGGTTACTCATGTGACACTCATGTATGATGGTTTGCCTACTCCACCAGTTAAAATACCGAATACAGAAGTTGGAAGAATATTTTTGTATCTTGATAATTGTCAACTTTGAACATTTTATTTCATCACTCAAGGCAGATAACAAATTGCTCTTTGTGCCAAAATGCTAAACGTGTAACGTAGTACTATTGACATAAAATTGGGAGCAGTGGAGAGATTAGTTAGGGATAAAATAGGGAAATAATGGGAAAAGTGTAAAAAACGAATGGAAAAACGAGTCATCTTTTCGTATCTTTTTGTAGGTAACTGTAAAAAATGCTCTGTTGATGGAATGTTTTGAATATTTTTTATGGACTCTAATTTCATTACTTATCGCATGCTCCTGGTAAATAAACTCATGGGTAGTTACAAATGCTGAAAAATTAATTTCTGTGCAAATATAATATTTTGGAAATTTTTTGGAAATTTCTTTCCTAAAGAGCAGTACAAGAATATGTAACTAGAGTTGAATTATCAAGTATAAAAAATGTAGTTTGATAATAAAAAATTATTGCCAGTAAATGAGGTAAATGGGGACAAGCAATTCAAGGCGAAAAAATGATGAGAAGACTCGGGATTTTTTTTATGTTTTGGATAACTTGAAAAATGCTTCATTGACTCCATGCTTAAAGAATGTTAATTGATTCCTCACCAACTCTTTTCTTCTCATCACATATTCTAGTTGAATACCTAGTGTATAGCTTCAAGTAAAGGTGAAAAAATAATTTACAAATTTATTTTTCATTTTTATTTTGATATTAAAGATACTCGAAGTATTAAAAGAATTTTTTCATTTATTCCATTGATTTTAATTTTTATCAAATTTATAATATGCAAGTTCCAGCCCCTTCAACGAGTGGGGAAGGCAAACCATCATGCATGAGTGTCACATGAGTAGCCTATGATGTGGTATGAAGGAGCTGATGTATTAAGATGAAACACCCTGTACTGCAAGTTCAGAATGGTTTCGCAATTTTTATAAATTTACTATGATGAATTTTTTTTTTTAATGAAAGAAACAAACAAAAGGGTGAAAATGAAAAAACTTCATTATTTGTTCTAATTCATACAATATTTTTTTCTAGGTTGTTGATATCATGAAAACTAACGTGGAAAAAGTATTAGAAAGGGATCAGAAATTATCAGAATTAGACGATCGAGCAGGTAAATTAATGAAAACTTATGTGATAGCTTGAAATACTATTATGCTATCTCATCGTCTATAAATACGTTGTGATTGGTTGCGGTAGCAGCAGTCGGTGTTACCAACATGTCACATCTATTTAGTTCTTTACTAAAAAAGAATTTGCTGTTTTTCCTGTATGGGGTTCTATCGCACGCTCAGTATATATAGGTATAATCTGTTGATTAATGATGGAAAATTGTATCCATTTGTTTTGTGAGACACTGATGTGTCGCTAAATTTGAAAAAAATTACAAATTAATTGATTTTAAGCGAATTGATGCATCGATTAACTTTAAAATACACCGATAAGTATATTATACCGATTAATTTTGAAAAGTATCAAAATATTACATTGTCTCAGAAGAAATAATACATAGATTTATTTTGAAAGATTATATCCATCATTGGATTTTGACAGCTCATCTATTATGTATAATTTAATAGGTAATGAAAAATTGTTTATATACCTATCAATATTTAATTTTGAAAATTTCATAAATCGATATTAATTTTAAAAATTTTATAAGAAATCAATTGAAAGTTTTATTCATAATTTTGATATTGGTAGAACTCACATATCGATTAATATTTATTTAATTGAAAAATCGAGCATTATCACCTACCGCACTTTCAAATTGGAAAGAAGAAAAAACTAAACAAAACATAATATCAATAGAAATCTGTGCATCTATCTTGGTTGAGAAATTTATGTATGAATTTACTTTCATGATAATGGATACATCAGTCAACTGTGAAGAAATCGTTTAATTATTTTAAAATCGTCATATCAATGTTTTTCAATATAAATCGATACATTGATTATTTTTGAAATAAATCAATAAATCAATTATTTTTGAAATAAATTGATACATCGATTATTTTTAAAACAAATCGATGTATCGATTATTTTTGTATAAATTGATACATCAATTATTTTTGAATAAATCGATACATCGATTATTTTTGAATAAATCGATACATCGATTATTTTCGAATAAATCGATACATCAATCATTCATTAAATAAGTCGATATATCGATTATTTGTGAACAAATCGATACATCGATTATTTTTAGAAAAATCAATATATCGATTGTTTTTTAAACAAATCGATACATTGATTATTTTATAATTAATTTGATATATCGATTACTTTAAAAGAAATCGATATTTGATATTCTGCTAATTTTGGAAGGAGAAAATCACACAAGCGTCTAGATTGTGTTCTTGGAAATTTTTACGCTGGGGTGTAATAAATCAATTGCACACGATATATACCTATCATCTTTATCGATTATTTTTTTAAAGAAAAACTATATTATAAATACGCAATTTATATTAATTAATTTTGAATACATAATTTTCAAGTGGAATAATTTTGAAAATTTGGCATATCGATTAACTTTGAGAAATATCGACGTATCGAATAATTTTGCTATGCATGGATTCATGTTATTCTTTAGAAAACGATGCATCACTTCATTGAAAAAAAAAAGAATTTATAAATAAGAAATATTCACTAATAAATCATTTATATACATGTATAAAATATTAAATTCAGACATAATATCGAATAATTTTTTTAAAAATGGTGCATAATAAATTATAAATTACATCAATTATGCTAATAACAATTATAGGTTAGGTATCAATTCTAATAAAAAATGAAAAGAAATTTGATTTCTTTTTTTATAAATTAATTTAAAATTGGAATTTAATAATTATTATATTTAAACTGAATGAAACAATGTTTTATGATGATAATAATCAAAAAAGTGGTTCCTCTTCAAATAAATCTTTAATAATATTAAAAAAACCGTAATGTCGTCTTTTGCATTTATTTCTGATTTAGAATGAATGCACGTATATAATATCTATGCATAATTTACCCTATCTAATTTTTTAAAGTTAGCCAAATACTGCAGCTTACTTCTGAGTTATCAAGATTTTGAATAACGATGAAAATTTCGATAACATGCCTTCTTCGCTTTCATTTAGACCAATGTAATTATTTTGCAAAAATATCTAACATCATAAAATTCGTTATTCCTATAATAGTACGGTTAGGCAACTACATACACACAAATGCATTACATTGCCTAACCCTAAACAAAAAACGGGTACACATTGAACCCGAAGTACAAATTACAAAAGACCATAGGCAACTTATATAACACCAGTGTACAACTATCTCGTTCACTTTCCCGCATACACACAATATATATTGCGCAAGTATATCAACACACATAAGGACATTTTAGTCAGAGACACGTACAAAACGACGAGAAAAAAATCGTAATCGAACATTTGTAAGGTTTTGTTAAAAACTACTCTACTATTTTGTTCAAATATTAGCGAATTTTGTAAAGCTCTCAAAAATTCTTGGCGAAAAACTCGCCTCACCGGTGAAGTTTTGTTTTTACCATATTGAAAAGGCACATTAACAGTCTACCGAGCGAAACTAATCCGAAGGCTTAAAAAGGATTTAGCTGCTTCTTTGAATTCCATTTCTATTTGAATGCAACTAATAACTTCATTTTCGTCATATTGTAAATTCTCTCGTCCGTTCGTCTTCTCGTTTTGACAGACTCGTAGCAGTGGTTTTCTATTTGACAATTGACGTCATTAAATTGTCGTAATCGAAATGTATCAGCAGAACAGGCCACGTATTTATAGATTTGCGGGGTTAATATGAAATGAACGATGAAAAAAATTGACGCTATCTAGTTTACATGCTATATCGTGTATTCTACTGTAGTACAAGATCATTTCGCATTCTTCACGTTCTGTAGGAGGGAAAACCGACGATATTTCGAACCTACGCGCTTAATCGTATTATTTGGGAAAAACACTTCTTCCTTTTAAAAATTCAAACACGAAAGTTCGTATTGTTTACTTTAGACGAAGTTACTGTGTGGGTCTGGGTATGGTGAAACGATATCTGTAGGGGTTGAAATTACATACATTCTTGCCTTCTGGATGTAACTAATTGGCTACGGTTAGCGGAAAAATTATCCCTAATTTACCGCTTTCTCATACGCAGAAGTGAAAAAAACCCTAAAACGCTGGCTCCAGGAATGCCGAAATTAATGATCATAGCAACATCTTCGCAAACAAATTACCTTTATACCTATTTCATGCACACATCTTTTTCAAAATTGCCTAATTGGATATTTTTACTTGTTAGAATAATATCAGCCTTTATAAACTTTACAAATTTATCGCATTACTCATTAAAAATACCAATTCAATATACCCTCCTTTGAAAAATGTTAATGCGTTTGAAGTTTTGTAAAAAACCAAAGTTGAAAGACGTTACGAATTTTATTCATCGATAATACACTGTTAAACGAATCATCTTTACCGTCTTATTCGTAACGCCATGAGGCGCAAAATTTTTCATTTTTTTTTTAACTCATCTGAAATATTAATGAGACGATACAAATTTACATTCAGAAGCGATGATGTTTTTAAACAAACGTTACTTCGTTGAATAGGTACTTAAATAGGTATCAACATGAATAGGCCTATGAGTTACAAGGTTGTCATGGTGTTTATATTCAAGATTGTTAAGACGATTTTACTATTTTTCTTTTGAAAATTTACTATAAACTACTCCATCCATTATCTTATTACTTATGCAAAAGATATGAATGACAATTTTTCGTAACAAACTTAGAAATAAATAAGGATCTTGTAGCAAGCGCAAAAGCTAACCAATTAATTCCATAATTGGACTGTAAAATAGTTTCTAAAATATGAATCTCAGATAGGTTCATCGAGAGTTATAATTGAGTTGGCCCTGTAGGCCTCACAGATTTAATTTCCTTCATGAATTGTTTTTTTTTTACGAATGGAAAAAAGATTTTTTGGTAGAAAAAAAAGTAAAAAAAAGAATTCTTTTTTAAACATATTTTCTATTTTTAGCATTTTCTATTTAAAACGGGTTTTTCGATATTTTGAAAATTTTTTTCGTCAAATTTCTATAATTCTTTGTTTTTTGTTTCTGTTTTTTTTTTTTTTTTTTTTCAATGGAACATCTGCGTAATTATGGTTTTTTATTTCAGAATTTTCTTCATTTTTCTATTTCTAGACACTTCTCGTCAAGATCTTTTTTTAATTAAAGCATTTTCCGCTCATTTTGCCTAATTTTTTCCATGGCCTAACAGATGGAAGAGTAAAGGGGACATGTTAACTCAGGCCTGACATTCTAAAAACCTTAAAAATACTCATTTTTCGGAATGAAAATGTTCAAAAAAGATGAATAAGTGAAAATAATTCAAAATTACCACATAAAAGTCCAAAAATAAGAATGCCTACAAACTAAAATATGTTTGGAAAGTGTTTTCAAAAATGAAAAAAAATTCCCAAAATAAAATATATTAATTGTTCAAAAATTGAAATGAATACATACAGAACAAAAATAAGGAAGAAAACTAGGTATTCAAAAATTAATAAAGTCCAAAAATGAGAATGCCCAAAAATAAAAAAAATGGTTGAAAATTATGTTCAAAAATAGAAAAAAATGCCAGTGAATGAAAAATTACCTGAAAATAAATATGTTCAATTATTCAAAAATGAAAAAATTCTCAAAATTTAAAAATTTAAATGTCCAAAAATTTTTTTTGATACGCAGAAAAAAAATTAAAGAAATTCATGAAAATAAGAAATTGCGGAAAAGTCCAAATATAAAAATCGATCTATTGATTATTTCCAAAATAAATTGATATATTGATAATTTTTTACACCAACTGATACATCAGTTATTATTGAAATAAATTAATATATCGATTATTGATGAAATAATTCGATGTATCGATTATTTTCGAATAAATCGATAATTTTTTAACATATCGATATATCCATTCCTTTTGAATAAATCGATACATCTATTATTTTTTTTAACATATCGATATATCGATTATTTTTGAATGAATTCGTACATCAATTATTTTTGAATGAATCGATACATTGATTATTTTTGAATAAAACAAGTTTTTACAAATAGAAAAATGACGAAAAATTAACATTTTTTAAAAATGTAGAATTATTCATAATTAAAAAAATTGAAATAAAAATATTCAAAAATGGAAAAACAAGATGAATGAAAAAATTCTAAAAATATTTTTGAATATTTTGAAGAAGTCCGAAAATAATGAATTAATTTTAGAATGAATTTGAAAATAATGAAAAAGAAAATAATTGTCAAAAAAACAATGAAGTACAAAAGAATAAATTTATTCCAAAAAATGAAACCTGGTCAGAAATACTATTAAAGGAGTCTATTCAAGTGAAAGAATATGCAAACTACATAATATTAGTCAAAAATAGAAGTTTATTCATATCTTTCAAAAATAAAAAAAAGTTTGAAACTAGCCGGTCTTTTCACAAAAATCTTTACACAATCCATCTTAGATCTTAGTTGTTTTGATGACCGGTAGCAGTTTCAAACACCAACTTGAAAAAAAAATAGAAAATAAAAAGTTATAAAAATCTAAATATTAAAAATATTTAAAAATGAATAAAAAAATGAAAAAATTGAAAAATTGAAATTTTAAAATACTGATTAAAAAAGTGGATAATTATCCGAGAATTAAAAAAAACATTCATATAATGCTGAATATGCATATTTTCTTTAACCTATTTTCCTTAAAAGGAGAAACAAGTACATAAATAAGTAAGTAGGTAATTCAATTGTTTTTTTTTTTGCAGATGCTCTTCAACAAGGTGCCTCTCAATTCGAACAACAGGCTGGTAAATTAAAAAGAAAATTTTGGTTGCAGAATTTAAAAGTAAGCATATGCTTATTTTGAGCACAACTTGAAAATTATTAACCTTTTACGATTTCAATTTATTCGAGCCAGCGACTAATATTTTCTTTCTTCGTAGATGATGATTGCTATGGGAGTAATTGGATTCATTATTCTAGCTATAATAGTTTGTAAGTATAGACTTCAGTATACATATGTACTTACCTATTCCTTCTTTAACGTTAAATGTTATTAAAAATGCACTTTCGTATTGCAGTAAAAGTTATGCCAGAAGATTCTAAGAATGATAAGAAATAAGAACCTCCATCGAACAACCATGAAACATTACTTTAATTATTTAATGTTACGAATTTTATTTCAATTCATTAATAATTTATTTGTGCGTTTATTTCTTAGTTTTCTTCTTCTTATTGCCGTTACATATCTATCAATAATGTAACACTCAGAAAAAATGTTTGTTAATGAAAAACTGCAATTACATAGCTGTACATAGGATATACTGGTAATAAACCGAAAAATACATCGAAATCTCTCTAACAACGCTGTAATGAGATCATATTCAGTAAATTAGCACACCTGAGCATATCTATAAGCAGAGATTTTTTGCGTACCTAATTTTATAACTTTCATATAAAACTGATAACATGAAAGAAAGAAAAAAACAAACGACGCAATTTTCGAACTCGATAATAAATTTTCTTTCCTCTTTACCTTACCTATGTTTTCTTATCATCAAACAATTCTCATAATTAGTCTTAGGTATAACGGTAATTTCCGTTAGGAGTAAAATGTAGATAGGGTTATTCTTTTTATTATTTTTTTAAATTTTATTTTGTTATATATTTCACTATTATATTTGGGTGTAGTTAATTTTCATTTTAAAACAAAATCATTTTCACCAAAGAAAGTTTGCCATTTTCGTACCTTTTTATTTCAAGGTGTTTGTTCTTTCTCATTTCTTTAATTTAGTTAATTTTTTTTTTCGTCGAATCGATTTACGATACTTCGAACGATAAGATATTAACTTTTAAATGGCTTTCGATAGCAATTTAACATGTTTAATATTTTATCCGTATACATATGTATTGCGAATGATGAATCTTTCATTATAAACTAGCACCTGCAAAGATTCATGCGTATACGAGCGTGCGTACTTATAACGGAAACCAAAAAGGCAATCTATAGGATTGAATGTGGTCTGATAAGTTTATATTGCGGATAAGTAAAGATTATTAAGGCCACAGAAATAATTATGAAGTTGTAAGACTTAATTTATTTTTAAAATTAAAATATTGTTACTTACTTTATAACATTAAATGTTAATTGTGTTATTTTATTTGTAAATGTAACAGTATTATTTGCTTTTCTTAATTACCCTACTATATAGAAAAAGGCTTCGTAACTTGTATATGTTTGTTATACTTTAACAGCATACGATTCACAATATTACCTATATATATATATAGATCATATATTATATACCATTTTATGTCGATTGTTTCACCAGTTATTTTTCATTTAAAACGGTTTACAAAACAGCTTTTAATTCTTCAATTTAATAAAAATGTAAATGTTGGCATATGGTGTTGATTTTTCATCCTCTATAGTGGCAGTGTAAATCGATTTGCATTTAAAAGAATTTAATTTTCAACATGGGTGAAGAAATAACAATAATGAATGTTACAGCGAAAACTTTCCCTGTTGAAGATCTCGCAGTAGTTATGAGTGAAGCACTATACAGGGTCTTTTGAATGAGCGTGATACTTCAGACGTAGTACATCAGTGTTATGATGGTTGCAATAATTTTTGTTTTTACATCCAATAATTCTTTCAATTTTCTTCAATAGCTGCTCTTAATAAAAAAAAATGAAAATTAATTTTTTTTTATTCCAAACTTGTAGATAAAACATTTGATGAGTAAATTGATAACAAGGGCGAGATAATCCCTTAATTGAGTGTAAAGGAAATTGAAGACATATGCCAGGTAAAATGTCAAACCCTACCAAATTTTCATTATGTAAAAAATTGTTGGAGAGAGTGAAAGCTTGGGAGTAGTCTTCTTTTGAAAAAAAGTCTTACTTGTTGATATTTCATGTGTTTTAATTTGGGTAATGACTTTTTTTAAAATTTTTTTAGAAAAATTTGTTCACTTTCTCAAAATTCACTCGAGTGAATTTCTTCCCTTTTGATGTGCATCTTGTTTTTTATTTAATCGAAACGTTATCAATTGGAGATCAAGAAAGAAGTTTTAAAAGGTACAAAGGAAATTAATTTACGAAAATCACTGACGAAATTCTTTCCTCAACAAGTTTCCTTAAAAAGGATATAACAATGTAGAAGCACTGATTCAGAAATTATTAAGATCAGATGATAATGAATTGGAAATTTAAGGTGACTAAAATTGACTTACGAGCATGCGAAAAAATATTCCTCATTAAATATGAAAATTAATAAGACAGTGGTAATTAAAAATTCAACAGAATATCTCATAAAATGTTCATAATAAGCTATATTATAGGATTACTTTTTAAATTCAAATTTATCATTTACAGCAAAAATTCGATATGCTGAAGCAACCATTTTAGTATCACTATCGAGTGTTAGAAATTTGATTGGTTGATCAACACCTTCGCGCATGTGTAGTAGGAAACTCGTTGCCACTTCCGATTAGAATCTGGTATTTATTTATTCTCTAATTTTGCTCTGGGTAATCATTGCTGCTTTAGCAGTTTAATATTTAGCCTACTGTCTATAATTTAATCGATTCCTGTAAGATAAAATAAATAATCGCAAATATATGTAATACTTCTATCTATTATCTGATAACAATATACTCATTATGGCGACTGGCATGATAATTATACGCATAATTTGTATGTATAATGCTTTGACTCTCTGTTAAAAGTACAATGGTTTATTTTTAAGAATCCAAGTTTTGGCTTCATGAACTTGTTTAATCAAGCTCAATGGTAAACTATTATTTTATATCAGTGTCTAATCTACTGGTAAATCGTTTGAAACAATAGCTTGGAGTCAAGATATATCTATGTTACTATTGCATATGAACATGTAGTATGGAACTCATTCGATGAGCCTTGAAACTGAAAGAAATCACATCTTTGATTACCAGCGCTAAAATTGTTTATCGTATTCATTAAAGTAGGTCGCAACTACTAAATATATGGATAGTTAATCAAAATATTGTCGCAAGAAAAAATTTGATAACAAATATACACCCTCCAAGCCCCAACTTAGTTACATACGTATCTATCTGTATATATTTCCTTCTTCGTTGATTGTTCGATATGGAAAATTACAAATATCCGGTATAATTTAACCCGGTCAATCACACGACATGAACAATTTACATACTCAATTATAACGGAATTCTTCCTGCCCTGTTGAACCATTAGAAATAATTTATTTATAAGCATTTTTGGATTTAAGGTTTAGTATTGGGCTATTTCATTTCAGTATGATTTTTTCAATTATTGTTTGCAAGTATTAGTTAAATCATTCAACTATTCAAGTGATAACTAATTCATAGCTAGTCCATGATATGAAATATGTTATAGACAACATTCGTGATTGCAAAACGTTTAAAACTTGTGTTTAGAAAAATGCATTCATTCTTTTCGTTTTCGTACTCTCAAACTTTTGTATTACGAGTAAACTTCGAATGAGTAAAAATGAATTTGTTTTAGTACTAGACTTATTCAACTAGTGTTGAAGACATTCAACAGCTGCACTTTCCAAATAACGATAAATGTAAAACAATTACAAAATTAATGACGTTAAACATGAGTCATCCCATGGGGACAATCGACAAGTTCTTATTGCGCGACTGATTAGAAATCGTTATCGCAATAGCCACTTTTTACGATGTAACCATTATTTTTGATTTTTTTAATAATAATTAGACAAGTGTGAAGTAACAGAAAGATATTATGTAAGTTAGAAGATGCCTCGAGAGATATCAAACCTTGAATTTTGAATAATTACGATGAATCGATATTTATTGGCAATATAAAATTTATAATCGATTGTTATCAAAGCTCTTGACATTCTGTATCTAAACTCTAATTATATCCCATGAATAGACGAATTATTGAAATATTTCAAGAAATAAATGATGGAAATATTTGTATCTACATTAATTATATTTAAAAATAAAATAACATAAAATAATCATGCACAAATATAATAGATTAGGAATAAAATTAGCCTGGAAAAAGCTTTCATCTTAATACGGTGTGTCAACTCATAACAAAATGGTCTCACAACTATTACAATAAAATAAGGGGTTAACTTTTACCTAAACAGATAGTTAATTAACTTATACAATCAATTAAAAAAAAAGGAAATAATAATTTCAGTGAACGAATAAAAATACGCAAAACCCATAATGTACATAAAATGAACAAGGCAATTATTTAATTACCATAAACGTTTTCATCGCTGAATGCAATATACAAGAAATAATCTTCTTCGTGGTGTTCCTACGTGTGAACAAAAACAAATTCAAATTAACAATCACCAATAATATAACAACAGACGATACAGGTGTAAAATATCACAAACCTGGTATAAAGATCCCATTGTGGCGCTAGTAGGTGGAATGACGTTGTTAACAAAGAAAAATAAAGCGTCTTCGGGGCGAAGATGTACTCGTTTGCGAATGAGAAAATAAAACTGTCCCACAGTCAAGTCAGACGGAACTAAATATTTTTTCTTATCTAAATCACCGATACGAGCTTTTGGAGCTTTCTCAACGATGACCTGTGGGGAAATTAATTAAAATTGAATTAATCGTTTAAACATATTTCCTATTATTTTACGTGTTTCCGCATCTATAAAAAGTGCTGATAATTATAGGTAAAATTAACCTCACATCAAGTATTTCCTACACTAATGTGACTATTTAAAAATAAATTTGTCTTTCAAAACAAAACTTTGGCTGCGCTTATTATTTTTCTATGACGTAATATTTTATTTCGTTAGAAAATCATTTCGGAGCGATTAAATATCGAGGAATTCATCATTATTCAAAGACTTTCAAGCATTTGATTCGTTTTCAGCTATTATCAACATATTTTATTCCATAACAAACGAAAACAAAACATCCACCAAGAATTTCAACGAGAGAAAGGCTAACTCGCAATAAAATGGACTACATTCGTTCACCACATTGTGCTTACTTACAGGAACTCTGTCTGGATATTTCTTTCTGATTTTTTCACCCTCTGTTTTTCGGGCTTCGAAAGAATGTTCTTCTTTATAATTAAACTTCATTTTCACTTTATTTTAATAACAAATTATAAAAATAATAATCGCACTTGAACAATAAATAAAAACACAATGAAATTTTCAGCTGTTATTACTTTGATAAACAAGTAAGACGTCATTAGCCAGTGTTACCACATGCGAATTTGTAAATGTTTTATGAAAGTGGTCACGTGGTTCATCTTTTTTCAACAGGCCAGCAGCCAGACAGCTACGGATGTTTATTGATTTCTCTTTGAAAAAATGGAAGATATGACTTGAAATTTATGTAAATGTATTCATTGGAATACGAATACAAATTATACGCTTGCTGTCTTTTCTTGTTACCCAAAAATCGCAGAGAATATAATTCAAGAATTTCGAAAACTACTGCTGAATTTGATTTCATTAATTACCGCTAGACAACGCTTAAGACTTCTTTTCGCAATCCAAGATTACCATAGGCTAAATGGCTAAATTCAATTCTGGCCAGTGGGTTCAGATAGCAAAAGAAAATGAAAATTTCATCGCTATTGCTTGGAAAACTTTCACTTGTATTCGAGGTTTCGACTTGCAGAATATCAGTTATTGCCAAAACTATTTTCGCATAATTGTTTCCATTTACAAGTTTCCTACTAATGGTGTAGTGATGACAAAGCAATTATATCAGACCTTGAAAATGCGAACGACCTTATTTTGAACTTCAGTGTTCAGTATGAAGAATTGATGCATTATCATTTGTATGCGATGAATGTAACAATCTGCGATTATGATGTGCAGAAAAACAAAGGGTAAATTTATTCTCTTAACAAATTCAAGGGAAAATGAATTCCATCCTAAACACTGGTCCAATTTTGATATTATTGTAGAGGCATTAAAATCTAAAATGCCACAAAATTTTCAGTTATTCCACGAAGTAGAAAGAAGCACCAGAAAATAATGTTAAAAGATTCCGTGTTATTGTTAGGCGATTGCCATTCGACACGTTCAAAATAAAAAATACTATTGCTTAACGTTCTACGAAAAAGAAGAGAGTTGAAAATATCGCTAAATTCGCGGAATCAGTGACCTAGAATTCGTCGAAGTACTAAAATTTTTATAAAATCATTTCCAACTTCGAAAAATCTATAACCTGACTTTTTTGATTTTTGGCAAAAAAAAAAAAATGTTGTGTTAGATTTTGTCATGGAAAGTGTGTGAATAGAGTTTTTAGAGCTGAAAGCTTCATTTCTTTACTTAATTGTTCTCAAAAATGGTTACTCCCTAAGATAATTGTTATTTTGAGAGGACGTGGAACTAATACAAAAGCTAATATTCGAATTAAAAGAATACGATTTATTTTCTGTAGAAATCCAACGAATTTACGTCGTTTAAGCGTTAGATAGAAATTAATTACTCGTACTAGTATTTCTTCTGAATCTACAAAAAACAGCTTTCCCCTTGTATCCAATCGTATGTAACTTCATTAACTCGAGTTCAAAATTTCAGAAATACTCTTAAAATTGGTAACAGCAACAAACAAGCATCCATGAAGTGTTATTGTAATTTGAGATCTCTGATTTCCGAACCTGACATTTGTTTCCCTCTTCTCCATTCCACTTTTCTCAGAGGGGTATTTTTATTGAAAAATCTTAGAAATTTTGTTGTTAATTGAATTGTTTAGATTTAAATAGATACTGATCACAGAAAGAGATGACACCATGGCGATATCTAAATAAAATAATTAAATCATGAAAGAATTAAATACGAATACATTTTTTTCTGAATTCGCGAGTTCAAAATAATATTCAATTATTCATCCTAACATCAGATTTCTGTCGAACTCAATTCAACACAAAACAACACTGTTCAACTCTTTGATAAAAATGTATTTCATAAATAGCACAATTAATTGTATACGAGATATCTCACCATACGAAATATGTACAAATAATACCACAAAAAATATAATATAGAAGCGATAAACATAAAAGCTAAACGAAAGCTTATATCAATAATTGGGGAAAACAGTAAAACCACTAACAAAGAATACTCATATTGTCTCGTTATATAAAACGACATAAAAAAATCACATATACATGTAAATGTATCACATTCTTCAAATTCAATAAAATTAAGCTCGTGATTTATAATTTAAATAAAGCAATAAAGCTCGTTATTCAATTAACGTAAATACACATTTTAAACTCATTAAATACTTTTGAAAAATTTAAACTGAGTAATTATCAGGATATGATGAGTATAGAATAAAATTCTTTCGAATTTTCCAGCAAACCTTTAATTAAAATGGTTTACTCTATTATAATGTCGGAATGCAAGTAAAAAATATCCAAAAAAAATCTTAAAAACATTTCCAGTCTTCAAAAATGTAACATTTTTAATTGAATAATAAAAATTGACTCGAATATTTCGCTTTGCACGTACTACGTACCCAATATAGTGCGAAATACTATACGCGAAAACGAACGTGAGATACTCCAAAAATACGATAAAAAATATCTTACAAATAATACGTAAGAAATAAGGAATGACTGGGTGAAATAAATAAAAATTAATTTCATACAATTTCATCAATACTCGAAAAGAAAATGAAATAAAATTAAAAACAACGAAAACTTCAATATTTATCGCCCAATCAAAACGAAACGCTATGGTTAAAAAAAATACCATTTGTCGAAATATTTACATTTCTACATCGACTGATATTTTCCACTTATATTTTTAGTTCAAATAATAATACTGGGAATTTAAATATTCACGGACAGGGGGCGAAATAACGCTCAATATCGTAATAATAAATAAATGATTAAATGGTAACGACGGTATGTTGACTTTCACCTAAAAATATTATCGTATTCCACCAGTAAACATTCGATCACTAGATTTTGTTGCATTAAATCCAATGCCATATTATTAGATTCTTGCTCCGGCCACATTAAAGTTGGACCGAACACGATCGCTATATTTGGAATGTGCATTCGATTATATTCTTTGTACTTGGAAATTCTGAAATCATAAATAAACATTGGTGAGGAGATTCAATAATTTTCGGCAAGTCACAATCGCCAAAGAGGAACAGATCAATTTGCCATACAGTCGAGACTAGATGAGCATTGAAGAAGAAATATATTTTTTAGCGTGCAGTATTCCAAAACATTTACAAAAATTCCCAACGAGAGATGCAGTTTCAAACTTGATTTCAAGAACGATTTTCAAAGAAAAATACTTTTTTTCCGCGAAAAATCACACTTAATATTAACTCTGAAATACCACTTCTTCGAGAAAATAAATTTCGAAGCAAACCAAAAAACTTACCATTGAGCTCATGGAAAGGCAAATTGAGCTCCTTGGTCCCAAATGAAAGAGGGGAAGGGGGGCAGGAATGTGTTAAATACCATATATTTTAGACTTGATTTTTCAATATGAAACTAATAACTTCGGAGCCCATTTCAACCCAAAAAAATTCAAAAATGGGGTGCAAAAAATATGTTGCAATGTGTTTTTAAGTAAGTTATGTTTCAAATTCATACTTCGCATCTTCCAAAAAATCAACCGCCCCTCCCCCCACCAAAAAAAAGTTGAAATACACGTAAAAGGTGCGAATTTCAAAATCCTTGAAAAATGAGTTAGATGAATTAGATATCGTCCCAATAGAGGATGTAGTCAATTTTAGCTGTCAAAGTTGATATCTACTCGAGTTATAGTGTTTTTTGAATGACCAAGCCCTATCAATAAAGGGAAATACTTCTATTTTATTTTTTTTTTAAAGAAAAATTAATAAATAAAAAATAAAAATTAAATTCAATTACATATTTTACTTCATCGAAGTAATTCTTTTAATTAGGCATTTTATTTAAATTTATCAATTTTTTGAACATTAATTTATCAATATTCTTTAATTAAATGAACATTAATTACAAAAAAAAAATTAATTTTTTTTAAAATTAATGTAAAAATATTTATCACGAAAAAATATTCTACCTCTCCTCCCTTGGGAATGTAAATTCCAAATACGCAACCGAGTTATATAACATTTTTCATAACATTAATCTCCCCTTCTCCAATGAAAAATCTTGGTGAGATGTTTCAGTTCCGAAATTGATTGAAAATAGCTTAGATGACTGAAGTATCGCCACACTAAACAGTCTAGGTAATTTCAGCAGTTTATTTTGGTGTCTATTTGAATTGGAAAAAATTTTTATTTATTTAATTTTCAATTACTTATTATTGTTAATAATTTAAATTTATTTTAATCATTATAAATTCAATACTTTTCATAAAAACAAATATTAAACTTTTTTTTTTTATTAATATAATTTTAATAAAATTAAATATTATTCCTTATCATTATTGAATAATAAAAATTATTAAAAAATAAATTAACCTGTGCACGAACGTGTAGAGTGCGTTGCAGTTACCACGAAAAAAACCAAGTCTAAAATTGAAAATAGAATAACATTCAAAAAAATACATTGGCTCTTATGAGAGTATTTTCATTTTTCACGTTTTACGCAAAAACAAAGGGATTTTTTGAAATTTTAGTTATGTAAATATTTATAGAGAATTTTATGCTCTTTCCAGTAATGTATTTTTGACAGCTTCAGCGTTTATATGTGCAAAAATATTCAATTTTAAAATCTGCACTTTCGATAAAAATCAACTGTTTACATTTTAAAAGCAGTTTTTCTTAATAACTAGATTATTCTGCGTAGTAATGTTTACAAAAATGCCACGATGTTGAACTTAATTTCGAATTTCGTGTTGAAGAATCATTTTTCGTTGTTCAAATGTAAATTACGATTTCATAACATTTTTGAAAATATAAACGCTACAGCTGTCCAAAATACATTGTTGGAAAGAGCATAAAATTTTCTATAAATATTCATATAACTAAAATTTCAAAAAATCCCTTTGTTTATGTGTAAAACGTGAAAAAATAAAATGCTCCGGTAAGAGCCAATGTGTTTTTTTAAATGTCATCTTATTTTCAATAGTTAAGACATTCGCCACTAGATGCCAGCCACTTGGAATGGACAAGTCAATACAGCTCATCGTGAAAAACTATCTTCTGCCTCTCCACGTTAAAACACTTTGGGGAGGGGGTGGCATAATTTCGAAATCCATCAGAAATACGTTGCTTCGAATAAGTATCGCGAGGTATAAGGATGTGCTAGGTTTGGGATACTAATTTTAATATCAACTCATTTTTGGCATTTTTTTCCAAGGATTGAATCCCCTCTATGGGATTCTTTTCATGGTCTGTTGTGCTGGCAGTGTGTTTTCCGATGAAATTATTTTTTATTTGCTTTTATTTTAACTACAAGCTGTTTTTTCTCAATTTTAGACACGTGGACACCGCCCCTCTACATTAACTTTGGTAGCTGAAATTTTTGTAACGAGGTTATTAGGTGTACGCTTTCTATTGAATTTTGTTCCCTAGAAATCGATGATTCACGGTTCAAACGGTTTCTTTGTGCAGCAAATTCGTTACATTCCTCTGCGAGAATTGAGCGAAAAATTAAATTCTATTCCACAATAACAACCAACCTTAGTAAATGCTGCAAAAGAAATTTCAATGTATCGTAATTAGCGGTAGGTAACGCTTTGACAATTTCACGAAACTGCGATATTTTCTCTTTCTTGTTATGATTATCTGAAAAATCAACCAACGTGAAAAAAATCGCCATTCGCGTCACCGAGCGAATACCCAGTTTGCATCTACTTACGACCAGCTTTGATGGCTTTCTGAAACAAATGGTAAGGTATCAACGGTTCTTTCAACTCCCTAAAGAACAATTTCAACGCTCCGGTTAAAACATGCACGTCCTCTTCTTCTTCTATCACAGCGAAATTATTTTGATCGACCTGAAAAAACCCGTGGCGATTAATCATCCGCGACGAGAACATATGTGAGATACGTCGAATTCAACGTACTTGCAATCTGATCTTCTGCACTTGCGATAAATTACCAGAAGCTCGATACAGTCCGTCCGTTTTCATGTTCTCCTCCGATCTCTCGATGCAGCTGATACAACGTTGAACGAATAAAGGTACACGAGGCGTTTCGTTACCGGCCGCTTGATCCAAGTAACAGCCGAACGCGGGTTCATCTGCGAAACCGACGACAAAATTAGCAAAGCGTGAAAATCCACGCATTCGTGCATCGCCTTAATGGTTAACCGGTGTGAAATTACCTTTCCAAATTCCCTTCTTGACTAATGCTTCCATGGTAGGTCGACGAAGGAAGAATTTCTTTAATTTAGTTCTAATTTTGGTCTGACGTTCGGCCGGACTGACCGTCAAGTCTTCCATGCTGCCGTCTTTGTTTTTAGCTGCAACGTACGTGAATACAGTCGTCAATATATTATTACCATAAAATTATCTCTACGCGTGGACTACCTACGAGGTTGAATTTGGAATATTTTACATGTCTTGGTTTCGACAAACATTTAAGCCCATGTTCGTTAAATTTTAGCGATTTGGGTTCCTCAAACTCTCCTTAAAGGAGTGTAGCTTGGGCTTACTTTCGAACCAACCCACTTATGAACTTTATGGCCCAATAGTGGTTCTATACGATGTCCTCCGTAAGCCTCCAGCATCATTTTATGACTTAATTCTCAACATGGGTACGAGAAAGTGTCGAAGCGAGAAGTCACGAAAATGGAATTGTGGCTAATTTTTTTTTTTTTTGTTTTCAGAAGCTCAAAATAATAACTTACGATCCAAGACATCGTGTATGAGATATTATTTCAATAATCGATACATTCAAGAGAAATTATATTTTTTTCCATTTTTCAAAATTTGCAACTCTCCCTTTGGCACCTTATCCCTAAGTGATGGAAGCTTTTTTTGGGGGGAGAGGGGGTGGGGAGGGTAGAAAATGAGAAATCATTTGGTTAAAGTTAAATTAAATTATAAAGTTTTAATAAAAATATAAATTAATTTAATTAAATAATTTTTAATTAATGTATTTTTAGTTTATGAATTAAAGAAAAATTTTTATTTTTAATAAATCACAAAAAAAATTAGTTTTTGTTTAAATTTTTAATCAATATTAAATTTAACATAATATATATTTTATTAAAAATTATTGATGGATATCCAATGTCTACCTCCTTGTACTATAAAGAAAACATACCCTCGTTGTGATTTTTTTAATGGTAAGGGTGGGTTGAATAATATTTGATTATTTGATTATATTTCAAATATAATAATAACATTTCACTGCTATGTTAATTTAATGCATTAAAAAAAAAAAAAACAAAAAAAAAATGAAAAATACAATAACAGTTTTGAAATCATCAGAAAAACTTTAAAAATAATAACAAACTAGGCACCAACTTATTTGTAATACGTATCTATTTTCAGTAGGCATGATGAAGCATAACAAGGATTCTCTCAAGGAGGAGGGGACAAAAATAAAATGCCAAGCAAAATTTTTACCTTTTTTCACACTTTCCATTTTTTTTTTTTTTTACTAAAAACCGAATACACGACGATATTTTGATTTCAACACGAAGCAAAACACGAAAGACATTTTTCTCCAATTTCTAGGCACAATAATCGTTTAGTTGAACAATGAAGACTTAAAATCTTCGCTAAGCCACTACCTACTTCTATACCTAAAAAAGTTTATATCCTAACTGGCACTTTTTTTATCAACAATTAAAAAATGGAAAGCGAACAAAAAAAATAATTCGATAATTTTGGAATAAAAATTAATATTTTCAAAAAATTGTAATAAATTTTCACTTTTTTCTATGAATTCCCCACTATTTTGAAAAAGGTGCAAATGATTTTCCTACCAAAAAGTAACTATTTTTTGTTATCTGAGCATTTTTATGAAATTGAAAAATTCATCAAAATTTGCTAAAAATTATGTTTTTTTTGTTAGTTATCCATAGAAATGAGGGATTAATCATTCATCATTTGTTACCGTAAAATTGCAATTCGACAGAACGGGGGGGGGGGGGAGATGAAAATGATAAGTTTACGACCCTAAAAATTTATTCATACTATCTTTCAATTAGCACCCATTTATTTTTCATGGTTTGATGCTACTCGTAAATCTACGTATTTTAACTCAAATGTAATCAATATTTTGCAGATAAAGAATTTTTTTAAATTGCGGTACCATATGCTAAATCAGTTTTAAAGTATGATTCTCTGAAAGAAAAAACGTTAAAATATCGAAACAGAGAGTAAAATTCATTTTTACGACTTCGATTGCAAGAGAAAATACTTTTAGGAAGAATTTACAACGCCATTTCAAACCCACTTTCAGGTGTCTTCAAATTACGATACATCGGAAGTGGGCGGGGGCTCACTGTTGCTCTAAAAGGGGGTTAAAAATATTTTTTGGCTCTAGTGAACTATTTTGTTATTATGAATAACTCTTTCTATGCAATTTACATCCCTCTTGCTTTTCAGGGTCCTAAAATAGGAAAATATCGAAAAAATCGATTATCGAATTGTTCGATATTAATGCAAATGTTTACCGGGCTAAACCATTCATGGATTGAATATTCCTTGCGAAGATTCTGAATATAAAAAGCAAATGAGCAATAATAAGAAGTTGAAAATTTTTTTTAAAATAGAAAAAATCGCCATCATCCAAAATGGGCTATATCATTAAAATAATCATTTTAGTCCATTGAAAAAAAAAAAAAATTTCAGCAGTGGTTCCAGAAATTTTTAAACTTCCCACTTCCATAACTATCTTTATTTCTCATAGGTAGTCTCATGTGTGTGCAAAAAAAAGATGGATTTTTTTAAATTTTTTGTTTGGTTATCAGACAGTAGTGAAAAATTAACACAAAAAACATCATATAAACTTAATGCCTACTTGCAAAATTGAAGGAGAAACAATTGATCGAAAATTTAAATTTAACATAACTCCTTCAATATCACAGATATGCAAATATTTTACTTGACATTTTTTGTTCCATTCTTCGAGGACTATTCATTTTGCGAAAAAAGTTTTCAGAGAACGCAATTTTATTTCTTGAGATAGCATGATCTTACATATTTTCATGCATCTTTTTCCTCAAAAAAAAAAAAAAAAAAAAAAAAAACGCGCACATTTCAAAAACTTTATATAAAATATATAGTATTTGAAAAATGCAGCGAAAGAAGCCACGTGTCAAAATTTTTTATCCGTGGAATTTCCGTGAGTCCAAATTTTTGAAACTTCTAGCTCACCCTCCCCCCCACAGAAATACGAAAATTTCCTATATGATTAATTTTATAACCCTTGATGAGTTTCAATTTCATCAAAATTTAAGTTTTCACACGGTCTCGATGACGTCATGATTGGTTCAGCGTCGCCTATGGAAACATAGGGGTTCGTCCAGGTGTGCTTGATACTGTGTGACGTCCACCACACGTTTATAAATAATTGTTTCGATCCGGCATATCAGCCCTGGCCAACGTAAATAGAATATTTCTTCGGTACAGAATCAATAATATTTCATCATTAAATTTTCGATTCAATCGGTCATAAATATTGTCAAAATTCGACACTAACACGAAAAGTAAAATCTTCGCCGACGTGCGATTCATCAATGCTCACCGAACGGAACAACCAAAACCAATCGAATGGCAAAACGATTACTCGACTATAACGAAACAACATTCGTTTCAACATTTTAATCGAGAAAATAAAACCAACCCGGTGAAAATACTGCTACGAAAGTGATAACAGGAAAAGAAGTGTTTCATTAATGAATCAGAACGTGCCAAAGAAGATTTAGGGCAATAGTAAAAACCGACAAAATAAACAAGAATTAATAACGAGTTCTTATCAGGCGATCGTAATTTCTTTGCATTGCCAACAACGTCAACATTCTCATAGGGAGAACCTACACTTCAACCTACCTTTAACGGATTTGGAGCGGGTAACTTTATAAAATTTTTTTGATTCGTTTTCAGGTAATGCATCATCCACATTTATTGGGCCTCGGTTCAGACGAGGGCAAGTATCAGATCCAAACGGCTGTAAAATTAATTCTCGTTAAAATTTCAAATTAAAAAAAAAAACATATCTACAGTGTATTTTATTTTTTAATCAAACTCACTAATTTTTTAATCACAGACTGAATGGCTTCCAACCATAAGTCGGCTTGCTGCGTAGAATCGTTTTGAATTAAAACCTGTAATCCTAATAAAGTGCTGATCATATACACATTCTTGCGACTGGAAAGTTTTTCCCCTCTGTCGATCAAAGCGCCGTTTAAATCAACGCACATTTCTGGTTGGCCGCCGCTGGTTTTCTGTAAATTCGCCGCCATTAGAATTTCTTTTACTACCAACTATATGCGGGCGTGAATTCCAATTCTACGCTTACCCATGCATTACACGATTTGGAATCTTTAAAAAACAACAACGATAGCTCCGTTAACGCCACGTAAGACGACGTCCAATTCTTCCTGATACGTTTTGCATTCTCTGTGATTTTGGTACGATTTAAAAATCCTTCTTTTAATATGCACTACAACATATTACACACATTCGTTAACGTCTTGTCGATAATAACGAGAATTTTAATACATTAATGGTAGTTTTTGATTGGTTTTCTCTCTTTAAATAAGGCGTGATATACATTCGAAAAAATAAAAGCGTGAAAAGACATGCCCATCACCCATTCGATATTTTGAAATCGTCGAAAGCGCTGACGTCAATCGTTAATTTAAAACGATCAACTTGTCTGAGACGCTTCCGTTTCGAAGCGGGCGGATTATCGAAAACACGATACTAAAAATTACGAGTGGGAAGGTATCATTGTCTCGTTTTAATGTAAAGCTGTAAATGTTCATTAGACTTTTATTTTATTTCCGCGCTCGTAAAGCTCACCATTTGTCCGTTCCAAAGTTGAGGCCATTTCTGCGAAGAAAATGATACAGGCGGATCTTCACCTCTGAAAATGAATCGTAAAAAGCCATTATAAAACTTGAAACAATACTGCCGCTAAAGTATCAATGTTCATACTAAATGTCAACAACTTAACGCGTTAAATGTACATAAAATTTGGATAAAAGAAAATTGAAAATTATATTTTAACGAATTTATCCACCATCTTTAATAAAAGTCGGAATCCCGATGATTTTTCAATCAACTCTCTTGTATAAACTTAACGTTGAAATTGATAAGTGGAACTAAAATTCACCATATATTTTGGTATTGCGTTGATTACTCGTAATTACCTGCATTATTATAGAATTAATGGTAATTTACAGAAATTACTCGTAATTACCAGTATTCTACAGAAATTACCGGTAATTACTAATATTTTACAGAAATTAGCTGTTATTACCTATTTACAGAAATGACTAGTAATTACCAGTATTTTACAGAAATTACAGTAATAACCACTATTTTACAGAAATTACCGGTAATTACCCTTACCCAAATGGCCTGTATTTATTGGTAATTTATTTTTATTAAATTTTATTTTCACAAATATTTTAGCTTCCCTTCACAACTAATCTGGTAATTTATACATCAGGTAATCCATCCCCAATCCTCTTCCCCCTCAACACCACCTACTTAAACTTAACTAAGTCACAATCCCTTCTCTTTGGTACCTGCATCATCAGCGCACCAATATGAACTATAGGTACATAATTAATTTTACATGCATTATAGTAATATAATAGATACTTTTTAATTCACATGAATTATCGATAAATCGTAAAGATTATAAAATTACCAGTAATTACCAGCATTTTACTTGAATTAATGATATACAAAAGTAATTCACATAAATTATAGGTAATTATGAGTGATGATGATATACGCAAATTTATTAGTATTTTACGTGGTTCATAATATACTGATAACCAATCATCGAGTTGGAGAACTATTTTGAAGTGTAGAGGTGAAATTGGAATACAAATTTGAGATCTGCTCTTAGGTCCAGAGAGCATTCGAAATAAGGTTTTGACCGATGCTCATGATGATGATAATTGAGACAAGTTTGAAGTCCAAGTTAAAGAACTGGTTCGAAGTTAAGGGATAGAATGGTCAGAGTGATGAATAATTATAATTTGAGAACTTTTCCGAAGTCTTGAATATGCATAGTACATCCATAATCGGTAATGACCAGTAATTCATGTCAATTATGGGTAATGATAAGAGATAATAATTTGCAAAATTCATCGATAAATACAAGCAATTTTAATCAGCATATTATATAGTCGGTAATTACGGGTAATTCACGTACATGGTGATTACAATTTCCATAAATTTCTTGATGATTATGGGTAATTTTAATAATGTAAATTATCAATAACTCTAGGTAACTGCAATTCGTACAGTTTTTACAAAATCGGTAATTACGGGTAATTCACATAAATTACGAGTAATTATGAGTGATAATGATTCACATGAATTATCGGTAATAACGAGTAATTCATGCGCATTAGGGTATTTACATAAATTACTGGTAATTACGGGTAATTGGCATAAATTATCGGTAATTGCGGGTAATTTGCGTAAACTATCGGTAATTACAGGTAATTTAAGTACATTGAGGGTAATTATGAGTAACCATAATTTGCGTAAATTATTAGTAATTACGGGTAATTTACGTATACTAAGATAATTTCAAGCGATCAAAATGTGCGTAAATTACCGTTAATAACAAGTAATTTCAATTTACGCAAAGTTCAATCCACGTTGACTACTGGTAATTACGGATAATTCACATAAATGATTAGTACTTGGAGGTAATTGAATTAACACATGTAATCGGTAATTACAGATAATTCATGCACATTGTGGTAATCACAGGTAATTATAACTTATTTATACATAATAAGGAGTTACAAGTAATTTCAATTCATGTTAATTACCGGTAGTGGGGGGATTTTTAATTTTAAAACATCATTGGAAATTACGTGTAATTCATACAGATTATTGTTAATCACAAGTGATGATACTTTGCTAAAATATAAGTAATAATTATGATACTGATGGTAACGGTCATGAATTTCGAAAGAAGTGTAGAAATTTAGACAAGTAAATAACTATCTCTGCGTCAGAGATTAATAACCAATACATTTCAAATTCCGAAATAAAATTTCAAATAAAAATAAATGTGTATAATTCCTTCTCAAATATTATATGATAGCATAACAGAGGAATCAGTACATTAATGCTTTCCAGGGATGATCCATACTACATCTATTACATCAAAATCCCGCCCCCACCCCCGAATAAAACTATATCATATGCTCCTGAAAATATACTCACTTCGCTTCCATTAATATCATTGACTTAGATTTCATGGCCCTAATTCGAGCACTATCTATCCCCGCGTTGACGGTGTTTTCACTGGGCGTAATGCTACTCCTACTAATGACTGGTAAATTCGAATACACATGATCGCCTTGCAAAGAATGCAACTGTTCGTCCACTTTCTGCAAACAAACGTACCTCTTAAAAATTCTAAAAATTTTCAATTTACCACCCAAACATTGCTCGGCGAACACCGACGAAACCCCCTCCCAAAACACGTTTCGTGAAGTACGCGCTAAAGCGTGAAATTACGACGTACGAGGCGTTTAATAAACGAACGTCGCGTACTACGTCGTCAAAGCATGAAATTATATTTCAGCCTCGAATAATTGTTTCAAACGCGTTCGTCATTACGACGCTGGCTCTTCGTTTCGCCCGCGCAATTACCACGTTGACATCTACGCCATCGATGCGAGAACCTATTAGGTCGAATACACGCCGATTTCCGATTTCGCGTAAATCCAACGTGAACCTGGTCCACGATTGAAATTTTTTATCTAAATCGTCCAATTTTCCAGATCACTAGCTATCGTATGGTATCTGAAAATGTACTGGTAATATGGGTACAAACCTCGTGGCTAGGCACATTAGCCGTCGGCAACGTCCACGACGATTCGCTGCTGTTTTCTTCGAAATAGTACACTCGTCCTTCTTCGTCGATTGAGTAAAACCACTGTAAATCGAAATTAACAATCAAATTAATCGAGTATTAAATATCTCTACGATGAATACACGAACGTAATATCTATCGTTAATCCAGCAGCTGACGCGGATTTAATCGATATTTCGAAAAGGGATAAATTTTATTTTTGGATGCACAGTACAGAGAATCAAGTTGTCACCATCGGCTGTAGTTCTATTTATCGAGGGATTAAGTGGTAGCACTTTCAACTGCAATTATTTCGACTTTAATTGGTCAAAGGTCAAGAAATTTTCAACGAAAATAAAGGACGTTGAATTTATAAAAAATTAGGTAAGCATACATTTTTTTCGTATAACCATACTTTTCGAGTTATTAGCCCAAAAATAGGCTGCCCTTCCAAAATGCAAAAGACTACCAGGAATGTTTTTTGAAGATATTTCGCTCGTCGGCATGTTTACGAGAAAAACACTTCAGTTAAAAAATGAAAAGCATAAAATTTAATACTAATTGGGAGAACTCAATTTTTCATAAGCCCAATTTAGAGGGCGCTCGAAGGGGTGCAATCTGGTTTTTCGCGTGTACTAGGCTACTATTGGTCCCGGTTAAAAAGCGTTCATCACACAATTAAAGGTAATCGAATTTCCAAAAAACTGAGTGATATGCATTTTTCCCCTATGTCCCCTACTTTTTGAGTTATTGAGGTGCAGAGACGGCGAGAGCCAAATCGGGCCATAGTAAAAAAATTTCTCGGGCACTTCTTTCTCGTGTATTATATTTTTTTACTCCTCACTTCATATTACAAAAATAACAAAATTGTACCTATATTTTACAATTCATTTTTATCGCTTCAGAAAATACCTAATAATGATAACTATATTAAAAATATATTAAAAAATCAAAGAAAATAAAAAAATCACAAAAACAGGGACTTTTCTGCTTAATGAACAAATTCTGTATTAACTCTCTCGAAATCCACCGAGGCTCTTCTTGAAAATGGGAAAAAATCATTTCCTATGTTCTTTCGATAAAATTCAAAATGGTCAATCACTTAAATTTTGAGGGTGGCTGGAGGAAGGGCAAAGAATTCAAATTTTTCGTTTCCGATTTCATAAAGTTAGTCACAGACACAAAGATGACCGGAATATGATCTCTTCAATTTGGGTCAAAATAGATCAAAATTGTCAGATTATAAGAATTTGAAGATAATTTAAGTAGCCTCAAGCAGTGATAATTCGAGAAATATGTGTTCATGTGATTATTTCACGACAAGAAATACTACGTTTGTTCCAAATTCAATTTCTCAAGTGGTTTTGAAAGGGACTTTGAACTGGATGTGGCCAGTAGTCATAAAGGTTCAACAACGTCATTACCAAACCAGAACAAGCCCCAGTTAAAAACTCAGCTCCAGTAATGCGGCATGGCTGCTTATATTTTTTTCTTGTTCTCACGCCTTTTTCAATATAGCTTATTAAAGAATTTGGCCACGGCCACATTTTACGGACCCTCAAAATAAAATCCGAGCGCGGTACACTTGCACCCTTTGCACCCCCTCTCTCCGTCTGTGTTAAGGTGCCATTAATCCTAAAATTCCAAACATTACGAAAATTGCTCTTTTATGAGTTTTTCAAATTCAAAACGATAGCTATTACAGCCTACTTGATTTGGGAAGAGGATGGGGGCAAGGTGTGGTCTTCAAATCTTTGCATTTCAGACCATTTGTGATCATTTGGCAACGTCCAACTCTTCGGTATACATAATTTCATTTTTCCCGTGGGAGGGGGAGGGGATTCACTCAAAACTTGGCGAAAGACTCTTCTTAGACATCTAAAAAAATTACTTTTTTATTTTTTTCGATAAAATTCAAAATGGCGGATCACTCAAATTTTGAGGACGGTTGAAGAAGGGGAAAATCACTCAAATTTCACGTTTTTCATCTCATACAAAAGAGTGAGGTACGAACACTAGCATACTCAAATTTCAGGTCCCCAAGTGAATTCGGAGAGGAGTTAGAGTAATAAATGGCTTTTTGAGGAAGTTTTGAGTCGTGAAATTTCTTAAATCTTCTATATCTCCTCACCAAATTGACTCAGAAAAGTCAAACTTTGTGTGTAGAGTTAGTTGGTGACCACAATACTGAATGAAAATGAATTTAAAATGACGGATTATCAAAATTTAAGTAGAACTTGAGGAGCCTCAAATTAATGAAAATGTAATTAATATGAAATCATACAATTATTGGCGATAAGAAGTATTCTATATCTTTAATTCACCTCCATACATGATGTTGGAGGGAAAAGGGAGGGGTTATCAAACTTGAAATGTGGTGGGGGTATACAAGAGGTCGGAAATTTTTCATTGCGATGTCATATGATAAAATGAGCCCTAGTGACCAACTTATTCTAATTTAAGCTTTCCAAACGAATTTGGAGGGGAGTTAAAACAAAGAACGACTTTTGGAGGGGAAATTGCAGCAGGAAATTTCACGAATCTTCCACATCTCCTCACCAAACCGACCTACAAAGATCAAACTTCATGTGTAAAGTTAGTAGATGACTAAAATATGATCCAAAATGGCGGATCATAGGGATCAGAAAATAGTTTGAGGAGTCTCAAGTAGTGATAATTTGAGAAATATGTGTCCACATGATTATTGCATGGTAAGAAATACTACATTTATTCTAAGTTCAACTTCTCAAGTGGTTTTGGAAGGGATAGGGTTAGGGTTTTTAGACTTGCTATTGGGCGTGGTCTGCAGGCATGAAGAGGTTAGCAATGTTATTTGTAAAGCTGAACAAGCCCCAGTTAAAAACTCAGCTCCATTAACGTGGCATGGCTGCTTACGTTTTTTTTTTTTTTTTTTTTTTTTTATTATCTTTATTCTTTACCTAGATTTTTGATTTGAAATATATTTTTACCATTGGATTTCGGATTTTACGTTTGAAATTCTATAGTTTCGGATTTTGCCCAACTTGACTGACAAGCGATATATTTTCAAAAAACAACATTTTTGACTCAACTGCGTTTTATGACTGAGAGCATCCTATTCGCACGTTAATAACTCAAACAGTATAGATTGTACGAAAACAATTTATATCACCTATTTCCTCATAAATCCAAAGCCCTTTATTTTCGTATAAAATTTTACCTACGGTCAATTCGAGTCCAAATAATTGTAATCGAACAAATGCTACTTTCCCTACTACCAGCAAAAATAGGGCCGAAGGCGGAGAACGATAACATGAGTTTTTATCTCTGGTATCTGTCCTATATTACACGCAAAAATAAAATTCATTTCCTCTCGAAATATCAGCTCCTACACTCCGCATTGACAACGTTGCGAAATTTCACGACGTAATCAATCGAATTTATAATGAATGAAAGTGAAGAAAAAAATCCATTCGATAAGGTGACAAATAAATGTGCAAATGCAAATACAGGAAGAGAGAAGGGAGGAAGGAAGAACGTACTTATGTTAATCTCATACAAGACCCCTTTCAATCAAACAGCTCTCGATCAATCGTCACTATCGACCGATAAATCAATAATTAAAATAATAGCGGTCGAATTCCTAGGCGCTCGAAAACCTTATCTAATCACGCGATTTCTTTTCAATCGTCGAGTACGCCGAATACGTAAGCGTAAAATCGATAATAGTAAAAACTCGATCAATATTTTCCCTTCTCGAGTACCAAAATGCGTATCGCCTCGTACTCGCCACCATTATCGAACAGATCCAAAAATGGACTCAAATACGCGATTCGAATACACGACCGAACGTGCTACGCTCGTATCGAGACAGCTCGACGTCGTACTTCCATATCGGTAATACCTTGTCCTCGCATTCAATTCGCTCCACGTCTCGGCCATCGAAAGCGTCGAAGTAAATATCCAAAATCCATCTTTCAACGCTGCTCAGCAAAGTTGACGATTTCGATAACCTACACAAGCCGGCGATATCGTCCACATTTTCGTCTTCGCTCGTTATCCACGAATACTCCGAACTCAACGAATGAAACTGGCCGTAACTAGATTCGCCATTACTGGCGCATTCTGATGGATCGGAAATCGATCGATATGACGTCAGTTCGGTCGCGCTCCTTAGCTCGTCCATAGATAAGGACATATGCGATTCGTATTCGTCGCCTGTCGACGAACGAATTTTGCTGTCGAAGCTATCGGTGAACGAATCGGATTCCTGGGAGCTCAGCATAACTGTACTCAGTGTACTATTGCTGGTGTACTCCGAGCAAGTATATTTGCTCCACGATTTCGTAGATACGCCATCTGGTTCGGGTTCGTAAAAGCTTCGATCATCGGACCACGAACGTGTACTTTTACGACGTCTGGCTGGTCTTACCGGTACGGTGATACCGTCGTCGAATATACCATCGATACCAGATCGCCTACGAGGGTTCGAATGATTATTGGATTTATTAAATGTGACGAATTTTACGTCGCGTCGACAACGTAATACGTCGTCGTAATCGTCGTCCGAGCAAAATGACGCTCTAAGGTTTTGTTTACGTTGCTGCATATATTCGTCGTCGTCGTCGGCCACGAATCCCAAGAAATAAGGGTTTTCTTTATCGTCGCCTTCGACCTCTGTCTGGCGCGTCGATTCGACGCCTACGAGTTTCGTTCGGTTGCCACCATCGTCTGGTGAGGTAGTCTCGTCGAAATTAGATTTGTCAAGATCTGTGAAAATAGTCAATTATTTACATTCTTTTTTTTTTTTTGAGCTTAGAGAAGTAGAAGATTAATGAAGCGGTTAATAGACTTCGATTTCGTTATATAAATTTAAATACGAACACGAAACGCGATCAGATAATAATGTTTATTCCATAGCATGTACTCGTACCAGCATATTGTGTAATATAGCCAAATCAGCTTTTAACTCGAGAATAATTGACAATGAGTTGATTTTCAAATTTCTAGGTTTCTACTCAAACCTCTCTCCCCCCATTCTCGAACTGCTCTAAGAAGTAATCTTTGGTTGGTGCAAAAGCTCATCCTAACACCTTCAACTTCAACTAAAGAAAAAGTAGATAGGTGAACTTGGTCTGAGAGAAAGGTATGAATTATGTAGAAAAATAGGTATTCTTGGGGAGATTCGAGAAATCAATTTCGATTCTTACTCGAGCGCATGAAGTCCAAAAAATTCTAGTTTGATCACAATCACAGAGATATTATTTTTAAAATCCTAATTTTTCCAAGATTTCCCAACGTTCGAGTGATACTGTGAGTAAAATATACATTGCTCAAAAAAAATTAAACGAATGTTTTTTGCAAGGAATTTCATGGAGAATATTTTCTTACGGTAGTTTTTCTGTGCAACTTCTGTCACAGAGGTAATCGCAAGGAACCATTTTTCGAGAGGTTATCCCACCTCTCCCCTGAAGGGAAACTTATTAAACTAGAATTCGAGACTCTATTATAATAAAAATAAAATTTTTTAAATTATTAAATGTATTTATTAAACTTATTAAATTTGTTAGTAATCATTTTTTTAGAGGAATTTATTAATTAATTACATAAAGCACAATAATAAATATTTAATTTATTTTTATATATCATTAGAATTATTTAATTTTTTTTAAATTATTTTATTAATTTAATTTTAAAAAATTTTATGAAAATTTAAAAGTAATTTTATTAATTAAATAAAAAATTTTGAGGGGGGGTGAAGACCTCAAAATGTTCGTTAGCGATTTTTCAAGAAAAAGTGAAACAAGGAGACCTATATAGCCAAATTTCAGCTTCCAAAGTGAATTCAGAGGGAAACTGAAGCGAAAAATACATTTTGAGGAGGTTTTGAATCATGAAATTTCTTGAATCCTCTATACTTACTCGTCAAATCGACTTAAAAAAGTCAAACTTTGTATTTTAGGTTACTTGAAGATCAGAACATGATCCCTCGAATTTGAGTCAAAATGGATCCAAAATGGCGGATGGTTAAAACTTGAGGAAGGCTTGAAGAGTCTCAAATTACTCAAACTTGATAAATATGGATGTTGACAAGACGTATACCATTTCCTAAATTTATACGTAATTTTGGGGGGAGGAAGGGGTAGGTGTCTTAAAAATGTTGAGGGTACAATGGTACAATTAAAAATTCAGCTATAGTAATGCGTCTGGCTGCTTACGTTTCTTTTTTTTCTTTTTTTTTTGGTCAACAAAAATCATGTTACCAGCCATTGTTGCTGTACATGGCATGTTAAAAAAAAAAATAGTATGCCACAGGTGGATATGAGGTTTTTTGCTGTTCTCAGGGGTGGAAGGTAACAGTTTTCCTAGGCATATTCTGCTAATGAAGATTTTCAACCCTACCTACTTTTACCTCCTAACGATTTTAAGACCACTGAGGCAATGACACACATATTTTGTATCATGAATCATACTAAGTAACATAACGAACTTTTTATACCTCCCCCCCCCCCGCTTTTGGTTCACACTTCCATGATAGTTTTATCTTAAGGAATATTCAGGTACTACACAGAACTTCTTATTACGTAGATGGTATGTTCTGGGAATTAAGGTTCTCACTTTTTCCTATTTTCGCTTAGCTCTCAATACTTGAAGCTCACCTACACCTTTTCAAATTTCTTAAGGATGCTCAACCTGCAAAAACCTATACTCAACAATACTCTAACCCAATAATAGGCATTTACGATTATATGTATAAGAAGTAAAACTGCTGCTGAGAAGACAGAGAAAGAGAGCAATTTGAACTACCTCTTTTCCCCCACAGATCAGATTTTCAGAGGGCTGAGGGTAAATGAACAAATAATGTAGTTTGAAAATCTAGTGTAGAGTGTTTCTTCACTGTGTAATTTTTTCAGATGGACTGATTTAGAAATCAAACACTACAATCTGAGAGAGTTCGAGCCCACTTCTACAGTCAAGTCTAACGTGGAAAGGAAGTTCTAGTACGATATTTACCGAAAACATTAAAAAAAAAACAGCTATCAATTATTCTCGTGTTTAACGATTTCATGAGCTCATTCCACTAGCTAGTACCAATTATTACAATATTGACATACCTAATCGAAGCCATTGAAAACCCCCCTAATACAGTATCGTCTTTCAAACACCGTTGCGCTTATGTAATACGCGATATCATTTCCCATTTATCGTATATTCCATTAATACGCCCTATGGACCGACCACAATACACAATCGATAAATCTATTCCTCCAAATTACGCACCAACGAATCGACGACGGCACGGTCGCATCTTTCGTAAAGTAGTTTAACTTCGCACGCTTTTCGCCATGACCGAATACGATAAATATAGAAATACGTAAAATTTACAATTCGTAGAAATTCTCTCATTCGTGGTGCGTATACGAGTACCTATGTAACGCCGTGATACATATTTCCAGCCGATTAGATAACCGCCTAATAATGCGCGCCAACAATGAATATATTCGGTATGCCATACTCGTATCTCGACTGAAATTCATTATTACGCGAGATTTTCGACTGGCCGATGATTCATTCCGTGCGAACATGGCGACTGTGCGCACTCCTTTTTATTATGAATTACAACTTTTCCTTCCTCTCGTATTACCACTAATTACACGGATCGCGGTTCGTTCGCGTACGAAGACGAGAGTAATTTTTCTCCTCTTATTTTTCGCTTCTTCAACCAGACGAATAAATTCTGTACCCATTCATATAGACGTTGTATCGTTTGCGTAAGCTAGTCGCGATACGCCCGCCAAGGACACGAACAATATGTACCGAATAGCGTAATTCCGTACACGTAGACTAATATTTTCGAATCGCACGAATATTATCGGTACTTTTATAGCGCTGATATCTCAACCAATGAACAAATCAGTGTAACTGTAGAAAATTCCGGCTAAGAATAGGCTCGCATTAATTTGAAAATATAAATATATCTTTTTTTTTTATACAGATTTCATCGCATTCATGGCACGAACTGATTTTTTTTAAATTCAATTTTGAATAATGAAAGAGGTGACGAACGACAATTTGCAAATGATTTCAAAGCACACAGTGAAAATTCAAACATTCGAAGCAACGAGAATATCGTTATAATAAGTAATTTAAAAAAAAAAATTAAGCATACTCGTATTATCATACAATGGGAAATTTGGTTTTTGCTCATTTTGAATACACTCGATTGTGAACACTAAACAACGCACGCAATTAAATATAAAAATTCTTTATAAAATTGTTTGAATTACTTCAAGTACTACTGTTAATGAATGTTTTTTTAAAACTATAAGCACTCATTTTTGAAAGCTCGATGGTGGCACCGATCATTCCGAAAGCTTTAAAATGAATCGAAGAAAATTACGTAGTATATTATTAATGACTAGCAGCAGTGAATCAAATGACTCATTAAAAATACATTGGATAACTGAGATGGGTTTTTATAAATACATAATTATCACTTTTTTTATCACACATCAGAATGTCTGCAAATGAATCATTCGCGAACGAAATCGTTGCACACAGATGTGCAATATATATTGCAATTTTTTTTTTTCGCTGAATCGATCGTGAACAACTCATTACATGAAAATTGCTGCACACAGATATAATACTAAATAATTGCCAATTTTATTCTGAATCTCAAAGGTTTACCTCATGTTATCGAATCGTAGGCGTAAAAATTAATGGGCATAGACATACTGTACAATCTGCACACTAATCCTACCGTGCATCCAATGCCGATTTTATGATCGCTGCCTTGGGGGGGGGGAAGTTCAATTCCATATAGTCAAGTGGGAAAGATAGTAAATTGTTAAAAATTACCCCAAAAATATTGTAAAATAAAAAAACATAAAAAAAGCTCTTGGGGGAGTTAGACAGCCACCCCCCAAAACCGGCTAGATGCGCATCCAATTGATTTCAACACTAGCATAAATATTCCAACATATTATTGAAACATAGATTGGCTACACTTATTGTGTAATCTTTCACATGCAAAATCAGTGCAGTCATATAACAAGTGATAGAAATCACATAATAAAGAAAAATTTTTGCGCTGGATGTCAATCAATCAATTGCACGCATGGTATGATTAGAGCGCAAATTTTTCCCTTTGAATCGTTCGCGAACGACTTTTTTTCAAGTTTTGAAAGTTCATTGTATAGTATCGAATCGTTCGCGAACGATTTTTTCAAAATTATAAAAGTTCATTTTATAATATCGAATAGTTTGCGAACGAACTTACTGAATATATACATACAGAATCATTTTTAGAATTTTTCGTGATCGAATCATTTTTGGATGTAAAAGTTCACCTCATACTATCAAGTCGTTTGCGAACGAAATCGCTGAATATGGGTACACGACGAAGGGCAAATTTCCTTTCTCGAATCGTTCGTTGATAACTTAATTTTTGAATCTTGAAAGTTCACTTCACACTGTCGAATCGTTCACGAACGAAATCACTGGAACGATGTACGATGGATTTCAATTTTTTTTCTCTTCACTAAACCTACGTGAATGACTAATTCTATAAAATTTGAAAGCTCAGATGTACAATCGAATCGTTCACGAACGAAATCACTTTTCGTGATCGAATCAATTTCGGATGTAAAAGCTCACCTCATACTATCAAGTCGTTTACGAACAAAATCGCTGAATATAGGTACATGAAGAAGGGTAAATTTCCTTTCTCGAATCGTTCGTTGATAACTTAATTTTTGAATCCTGAAAGGTCACTTCACATTGTCGAATCGTTCACGAACGAAATCACTGGAACGATAAATGATGGATTTCAATTTTTTTTTTTCACTAAACCCTACGTGAATGACTCATTCTATAAAATTTGAAAGCTCAGATGCATAATCGAATCGTCCGCGAACGAAATCACGAAATATATACTATATACATATGATAGAACTGTAATATCATAAATTTTTATCTCACATCATCCAATCTGTCAGGAACGAAATAATGAAAACATGTGCACAATAAAGTGTATCTCTTTTGAATAGCTGGCGAACGACTCATTTAAAAAAAAATAAAAAATCACTCAACACTAAAGAATCGTTCGCGAACGAAATTACAGAATACAGATAAATGGACGATGAGAGTTTTTCAGAATTGTTCTTGAATGAGTCATTTTTGGATTTCGAAAAGTTAACTTCATATTATCGAATCGTTCGCGAATGAAATCAATAAATACATGTACATGATTAAGGTCAAATTTTTTCTTTTGAATCGTTGGTGAGCGGTTCATTCCTTGAATTCCAAAATTCAATCTCATATTATCCAATCGTTCGAGGACGAAATCACTGAATATAGAATAGAGATACATGATAGATGACAATTTATTATTAGGATCGTTCGTAAACGATTCAACACGCAATAATCCTATTTACTCGTTTGATCAAGTTCCCTGTTAATTAAAAAAAAAAAGGAAGAAAACAATTATAATCTTACTTTTTATCACATAAATATGAGATTTAAATCACCGCCTATCAAAATATACGAAAGTAAAAACTCTTCCACAAAACCCCAACAAAATCAAACTTCACTCTTAACCATCACTCTATCATTATCACAATCAGCGAGGCGTTTTTCATTATCCTCGATACAAAAACCACGCATTCGAATTGAAACGGCGACCTTCCCTTTTGAAATCTATAACACAGTACACGACCACACCAATTCCATAGAGTCCACATTTCTTCGCTGTTTAAAAGGAAACGGAAACGCGATAAGGAGGACTTCATGATGAAATAAATACTCCGCGGAATTAAAACACAAGCAAAAGGAAAAAACACCGCTTCCCTTCTAGTTAAGCAGTAACCACCAGCGATGCGCCACTGGCTCGCAAATGTTCTGGTACGAGATGACAGGATACGATGTTCTAGGCGAATGCTTTTTAAGCGACTGAGTGAATATAAATTGCTTACACGATCGAGTAAACTAAGACTATAACATTCAGTATTCAGTGCCATATAGCATAATAGACAGAAGGAGAATTTTTCTGTGATTTTAAGAAAACAATTTACCACCTCTGGACAGAGATAAAATGATAAACAATCGGAATTTATTTTTATTTATTAATATTCTTATTAAAACGAAATTTCAAAGGTTCGATCACACTCGTTACCTTCATTTGAAGTCATTTGAAATTATATAATGGGTGTTTTGGCAGTTACGAAAAAAAAAGGAAAGAAGAAAAACACTTGAAAATACACCCTATTTTGCTGGATATTGCAGACTGGATGGAAAATGGACAGAATTTTTTTTTTTTTTGAAATTAAAAAAGAAAATACTAAATTTTTAACAAATCAAAAATATGAAAAAATTGACAAAAAAAATTCAAATTTCTTGGAAGTTCCGTAATCTTAGAGTTCACATTAGAATTTAAACAGGATTTTTTTTTAGCTGAGTTTTTAACTAAAAACGACAGCTTTTACAGCCTACCTGATTTGGGAAGAGAGGGTCCAGGGAAGGTGGGGTTTTTTTCAATTTTCATTTGCTAATAAAACTTTGAAGAATTTAGATATATCTACTTCAGAACCTTAATCATGTCAGGTAAAAAAAATGTGATTTTTTTAATTTTGACCTACAAGCGGTGTAAGATCTCGAAATCCTGTCTAAAATTTTTTCATTAAAATTTTTGTACTCCTGCTCCGAGTTGTAAAGAGAATTTTTCACTTTTCTCCACATTATCCATTAAAAAAAAAAAAAAATGAAAATATTATTTCTGAAATTTTGACCCTCTTTTTTTTTAGATAGTATGTCGTCACAAGAGACACATTATGCTCAATTCTTACTTCACAGAAGTTCTTAAAATATTGGGGCACTGAAGGAAATCAATTTTTATACGTATTGCAGGATAAATTCTGATTTTTTAGAACTCTTCTTGGTCATACGAAGTGCAAGTATTAAGATATGTCTAATATAGTATTTAATAAAATTCGTGCGGCTTAGACAGTGCAAAAATTCTCTTTACAACTCGGAATGGATGTACAGAAATTTTCATGAAAAAATTTCAAGTAGTGTTCCAAGACCTTACACTATTCATAGTAGGTCTATGCAACGGGGGAGCGGAAAGGGGGATTCTCCAGGACCCGAATTTTTTTGGGGGGCTAGCCGAGGCCCGCGATTTGACGCCCTAAAAACCTGTCTTCACTACTTCCACAATCTTTTTTTTTTTTGCTCTTACGACTTTTCCTCCTGGGCCCGGATTTTCTCTGCACAGTTCTGATTTTTAGGTCAAAATGCAAAAATCTTTTTTTTTTCTTTTATCACATGACATGCTTAAGCACCTAAAAAGTACAATTTTAGAAAGTAATAAATATATCAAAATTTTTCAAAATTTTATTAGGAAAAAAAATCACCATTTATTTTAAATCACAATGTGTAATCTGAGAACTCGGGACTCCCAAGAAATTGAAAATTTTTCATAATATAAATTTTTTCATATCTTTGGATTGTAGAAAATCTAGTTTTTCCTTATTTAATTAGAAAAAAAAAAAAAAAAAAAATAGAAAAAATTTTTGTGTTCTCTTTTTTCTAGCTTACAAGATTCCAGCAAAAATATTGTGCGTGTTTCGTTCATAAACAAGTCTAGATTCACTGGACCATAATAAAGAAGATGGATTTTCGAAAAACCAACATCATCCCATTCTATTGCTTAACTTACCTCCCCTCACCCTTACAACTGAAAAACACACCCTCAACTGATGACCATCCCCTACGACCACAAAACTAGGCAAAAACCTCGACCATACGATAACCTTGCGCACGCAGCAATAAAAATGCAACCGATTCGCCGATCTTCGCTTTTCCCACCGCCATACGCCGTTTCCAATCCGCAACACGAACACAATCGAGCACGTATACACGCAACGATGCACGCATCGTCAATAAAAAACAAAGCCCGCGCGAAACCCTCGCCTAGCATTTCAATAGATTAGCGATACTAATTAAATAAACACTGCAAAAAGTGAAAGCCAAACGAGAGACGAGCGCCGTGTAATTTCCACGTTTACGTCGAAATCGCGCAACCGAAAGCGATCGTTCTCCGTAGAAAAGAAACCGCTTCATTAACCTTCTTCGTAAATGTCTTCAAAAACGTATGCGTACAATCTTCATCTATGGAATCGACGAAATTGAACGTCTTCGATTTAAATTTGTCGTAAAACACCGCAAAATGCTTCTGCCCGGTTGTCAAACAATCGTGCCATATCTGCGCCTGCTGATCGTCCAAAATCAATCCCTTACGTTTACCGCGTGCTTCCATCGTTCGTGGGTTCACATACGCGAAATTCTCACCACCCGGGTGAAAATCAACGCACCACCGTCAACTGGTTACTCGCGCGCGCCACCGTATTACTGAATTACGCTACGCCAACTAGGCTCGAATATTTTGTAGCCTTCTCAATTACTAATTCCTATTAATTTCCATACAGAGCACGGCTACCGCGTCAGGGATCCCTGCCACGAGGGAGACACAATTACTGGTTTAGGTTATTACCACACCCTATCTCCGCGAACAGCGTATACAGCGGCGGGTACTCACGGACATCGCTCATCAGTCAATTAAGAGGACACTTCGGACGCGCGGATACGAGCATAATACGATGTAATTGTGCAACCGTTTTGTTCTTCCTTCGTACGAATTACACGCGTTAATTATCGCGATGACCGAAATGTACATTTTTAATTCGTACTGTAACACATCTGTCTATTTCACCTTAGGTCTACGACCGGTAGTCATTTTTCTACGGTATTTATTTCATTTCCGCCGCATCCAGAGAGTATTCGAAAATGTGTCCAATTTTTTAAAATAAATGAGTAAGCGAAACAACATCGCCACAAATATCAAGTGAGTAGGAAGTTGGCCGTAAGTTATTATTGTAAATAAAAATTAATATTTGCATGAGACATAAGTGGCTAAAATTTGATCACTAATCGAAGTAAATGCATTGGGAATTACAACCATACGAGTATACAATACCTTTCGTAAGTTTCCATTACAATAAATCGATTTTGGTTTTTTCTCAAAAATCAATGACTGGTAGGTCAAAAAAATTGTCAAAGAACGTAAACAGCATGTTTAAAAAATTTCATCCCTTTAGGTCAATATGTACTACTCATCTACAAATTGCAGTCAAAAGTGTAAAAATTTTGAATTTTGAAAAAATAAAAATTTTTTGTTTCCAAGATCATGACACACTAGGTCTAATTGTTACTTTCTATTAACATCTACAACATCCTATACTTTGGTTAAGATTATCATAAACTAACATTTCACTAAATTTTAACACTAAATAAAACTTACTTTGAGTACCCCTAGAAAGTAAAAATTAACCCATCATAGGAAAGTTATTCTTCAATCACATTAGACAGAAATTACGAGGTTTATATGAAAATGTAAGAAACATTAGGTATTTCCAATCTGGAATCCTGGTATCTCTTCAGAGGTTGGCCTGAAATCTCCACTACATAAACGAAAGGTCTTCTTTTAGAGGCACGTATGGATCCTGAGCTTACATTCCTCTGAATGAGGTCTGGCATTATAGTCTATTTCAAGTTTTTCGAAAAGTGAGAGACGAGGAATGAATAGTGAGCAAATAACGTCGATAAAATAAGAATAGAATTTCACCATATCGAAGTTAAGAAGACCTTCAGACGAAATCAGTTCTAATTGTTCAATAATGATGATATATTTTTGGTGTTCTAATGTTATATTAATATGTTGCAGAAGATTCTTTTTCAAACGGGGAGGGGAGGGGGCTGTCAAAAAGAATCTTTGTTATATCTCATATTGTTGCAAATAGTGAGCTATATTGTTCACTTCGCGTATCCAGATCTCTTCGGTTCGAATTATAGAAGCACCCCACCACTTCCATTTGTTCCTGAAGACTGAAAAATTTCAAGTACCCATTTTCTCAGCTGAGTTTGTAATTTAAAACGATAACTATTATAACCTATTTGATTTGTGAGTAGAGGGCCATGGAAGAAATTCTATATATTTGCATTCCAGGTCATTTACATATAATCATATGGCAACGGTACAACTTTTCGGTCTTATATATACATATTCCCCTCCCTCCCCCTCCCCCAGGGCGTAGCACTAACTCTGAAAATTGGTTCAGAAAATTTTTGTAAAATTCGGCAAAACGGCAAAACTACTCTTTTTTTGATTTACCTCAAAATGACGGTTCACTTGAATTTTTAGAGAGGACGGAGAGGAGGTAAATAGCTCAACATTTTCGTTTTTGGCCTCATATGAAAAAAGTATGTCAAGGATACCAGCTTTTCCAAATTTCAGCCTCCTAAGTATATTTGGAAAGGAGTAACAAAAAAAAGCTTTTTGAGGAAATACTGAGTCATAAAATTTCTTTAATTATCTAAATCTTCACACCAAATCGATTTAGAAAGGTCAAACTTCGTATGTCGAGTTGGTTGGGGACCAGAATATGGCTCCTAAAATTTGGGTCAAAATGAATCCAAAATGACGGATGTCCAAAATTTGAAGAGGGCTTGAGGAGACTCAAATACATCAGATTTGATAAATTTAGACCGAAAGAATTACTCTTAATGATAAGTACGTTATATGCCGATTTCAACTTCACATGTGACATTGTAGAGGAGGGGAAGTGGTTATTGTCCTCAAAATGCGTTTTGAGTAAACAAAAAGTGGAAAATTTCTAATCATGGTGTCAGATAATAAAGTGAGCATAACTGATCAAAATATTTCCATTTTAGCCTCTTGAGTTAATGTAGACGGAAGTTGGGGTAATAAACGGGTTTTGGTGGGGAAATCACTGCAAAAAATTCTTTAAACCAATGACCCTCGAAATCGGGTCAAAATTTATCAAAAATGGATCCAAGATGGCGGATGACTGTAAATTTGCGGTATAATTTAATTTGCAATATATGTAGTACTTTTTGTCCACAACTATTAAAAAAGCTCATATTTTGCAAATTTTAGCTCTTTGAGACTTCTCAAGCTTACCTCAATTTTCGCTATTCGCCATTTTACACCCATTTTTGATGGATTTTGAACCAAATTAAAGAGGTCATTTTTGAACTACAAGTAAGCCCATATCAAAGTTTATTCAGTATAATAGGTTAAATCATTTCGGCTGACTATCACAAAATTTGAATAGAGTAATTATTTTTTATTTTCATTATTTTATTTTTTAAACTCCCCTCCATACAATCTTTGAAGGATAAAAGTGAAATATTGCAAAAAAATTTTTTGTTTTTTTTTATTTTTATTTGTTTAATACAAGTTATCAATTATCATTTATTTTCATTTTTCATTTCTTATTTATTTTTTTATAATCGTTTTATTCAAATTTTTATAGCAAAAACAACATGATAACAACAATGATAAAATAAATAAATTTTCATTTCATCTTAGTTGGGCTCACTTCATCATACCACTATACGTAAAAATTGTCGACTTTTATTTACTACCACTACATTTCGAAGACATTAACCACTTCTCCTTCCCTCCAAAATCACGAGTGAACCTGAAATCGGCATATAGCATACTTCTTATTACTAGCAATTTTTGAGTTCACATTTATCAAATCTAATCTATTTGACGCTCCTCAACCCCTCCTCAAATTTTGGCCATCCGCAATTTTCGATCCATTTTGCCACAAATTTGGCCAGCCATATTCTGGGGGCCAACTAACTCCACATACGAAATTTAACCTTTGAAATAGATTTGGTAAGGAATATCATGACTCAATACGCCCTCAAAAAGTTTTTTTTCTCAACTCCTCTCCAAATGCACTTGAGAGGCAGAAATTTTGAAAAATTTGTGTCCTTGATACAATCTTTCATAAGAGGTCAAAAACGAAAATTTTGAGTCATTTGCCCCTTCTCCATCCCTTCTGAAAATTTGAGTGAACCGCCATTTTGAGGTAAATTAAAACAACGAAAAAAACAGTATTGCCGAATTCCACGATGAGTTTCTCAACAAATTTTCAGGAATTTTCATTCTCGCCCGTACGCGTAACATGAATATCTGTAGTTTTTTGGTTTTATAATGTAGATGCGGAGAAGGATTTCTAAAGGAGGGAGGAGGAGGGGGAGGGGAAATCATCGATAAAAATTATTTGTTCATCTTTATCACCGACATAGGTTACTTGATAATGGACATGAACACATACGAATAAATTTTTCCAAAATTAATGTATTTTGGGCCCCCCCATTTTGGGCCCTTTTATGCCTTTTTGGGAAAAGTTTTTCATCCACCTTATAGAAAATTGAACGGGGAATACTTTTCAACATTAATAATTTTTGCGTAGGACGCACTATATAGAAGATATAAACAAAGAACTGTTTGTCGAAAGGGAATTCTAAAAATTGGTATATTTTGACCTCCCCATTTTGGGCTTACTAATGACTTTTTTGAGAAAACTTTTTTACTCATTCTGTAGTAAATTTAAAGGGGCACATTTTTTGATATAACTTATTTCGACGTAGAACCCTTTTTTTCGAAGATATTAGCAAAAAAACACTTGAAAAACTGTTTTTTGAGGTGTTTTAGCCCCCTCCTGAGGTTAGCTCACCTCCTACGGGTGACAACTTTTTATACCTTGTTAAGGACACCATTCTGCACATATAACGCGAAATTCAGCTCGCTACCATTTTTTCCAGGTTCAACCCTTATTTCCCTGTACTAATTTTCTCAAATATACAATAGTTTAAGATGTGGAGAAAATCAACAAATGAAAATTTGAAAAAATAATGATTCCTGAAGAAAGTTGAATGTATAATCAAATAAATCAAATGTTAAAAACTAAAAAAGCGATTTTTTCCTTCCGGTATATAGCAAAGAGGAGTGAAATTTCTCATTTGCATTTCTTTTTTCAATTCGGCTTTCATCAAGTAGACTTTTACTACTTTCAATTTTCATCGCGCCCTTTTCGACCCATATTTTCAGAAATGATAAATTCCCCACATCCTCGATCTTGAACATTTTCCAATCGAAGATCCAAAAAATTACATAATCATGTTGCCAAAGCGAACGCGACGATGACCTCCGCGAAAAAAATGTTTATTCGCGAATCTCGACCGACCATTTATTGCCCTACAAACATCGGCGCTGCATCTGGATCCAAGCCAGTTGACCCGTTTACGAATCCTGTTCATACTTCGTATTCCAGCGCCGATACACATACGACGCCCGCCTCTACTTCCCATAAGTATGCCATAAGAAGCGACTAACAAAAAAAAAACCTAACCAAACAAATCGTTCAAAAACCTACTCACCTTAGCACCGGTGGTCGCGTTAACGAAACATTGGCATCCCTTTTCTTGATCGATTTCCAAACGCCATCCTTTCGGAGCGATACTGAAATTATCCCGGTCTAAGCTATTCTCGCCGCTATTCTCGTCCACTTCGGCCAACGGACTCGAGCTATCCGAATAAATATTGCAAGTGCTGCCGCTATGTTTACTGCTTTTATCCTGAATTCGAACAATACACGAAGGTGATTCGATTTTAATCGATGATGGTAAATTTTGGACGCCATTATAATTATATTATTTCAACTACAGTCGTCGTCCGTTTTGTAATTAAAAACTAGACTCGACATTTACAATTATCAAAACGACACGTTCATTGTACAGGTGAAAAGGAAACCATCTATGTACTAATTGCATCCATTGTTAAACCGAACTCCATCATATTCACCTCGAATACGAATATATTAACGAAATGAACGAAAGTCGTACAATAAAAGCGAAATATACTTACATCCGTATTACATCGTCGTCGCGGAGGCTTCCAGCTTTTTTCGCCCGTTTTAGAGTTATAAAAAAACGTTCGACCATCCGTAAACGTGTACTCGCACCAGCCGTTGAACAGTTCGCGGGTCGGGTGCTGTTGCTCTTCGGGTACCGGCGGCGATATGCCTCGAATCGGAAACCTCAGTCTGCATGATTCCACCTGTTGGAGAAAAAAATACGATTTCTTCGTTAAACTCACAACGAGCGTAAAACCAAATATAAATTCGGTAAAAAATTACAATCAATCTGTTAGCAGTAGGCTAGCAGCGTTAATTCGTACATACGTTCGAAATGCACAGGTCGATGTTATTTCATTTCGATAACAAACAATGTCGTTAGAGCACGCGATTCGACTATTTTTCACCGTTAATATTTCGCGTCGAATTGCCGAAGCACTTCTGAAATATCACGATGTACATGTACCTATCATTATACGACGAAAATATCGTGATAGGCTCTTCCACGCTTCCTTCTCCGCCCCATCGTCCTTATTCGACCTTAACATTTAGCTGAAAAGGCGAAACCAATCGAACTCGATTCGATGTCGTAAAAACAAACCTCTCCATTACCACGTACTTCAAAGGCTTCGAATTTTCAGGTTTTCCTTAAAAATTTCTATCTTATTCGTGAAGTATTCGTAACTTATAAAACACAATTTCAAGGAACGAAAGGTGAAGGTCAAATTATTTCGCCAATAATTATCCGCAGATGAACGAACGTACGTACGTATCAAGATGTAGTAAGAATGTCGAATGAAAAATACACAAGCAGCCATCCCTGCAGCTGAATTTTTTAATAAGGGTATGTTCACACTCGTAGGTAACTTTATACCCAGCTAGAGCACCGAGGCTGGAAATTCTGACTAATTCTGTTCGAAAGTATATAAAAACATGAATTTCGGATATTTAATTTTTCTTTACCCTTAGTTTAAATTTGAGCCATTTGAGACCACTTAAATATTCCTCAAATTTATGTTCATCCGCTATTTTGGATCTATTTTGATTTAAACTCGAGAAATCTATTGTAATCGTAAACTACTCATACACACAAAATTCGAGCCTTCTACTTACATTTGGTGAAGAAATATGAACGATTAGTAAAATTTCCACGTTTAATTTACCCCTGCAAAAACTTTTTCTCACCCTAACTATCTTTCAAATGCCCTTGGAAAGCTGAAATTAAAATATGTTAATGATATGAGGTTCCTCTATCGTACGAAAGCATAAATATTTCCATTTTTCATTCAGTTCCCACCAGATTTTGAAAACCATAACCCTTATTTCTCCCCTTCAATAAGATACACGAAGGTGCATTTAGAGGTACAATATATACTTCTTGTCTCTAGAGATCATACGCAACAATAATTATCTAATTTAAACGATTTGAGGCTCTTCAAGACTTCCTAAGAATTCAGACCATCTGCCATTTTGGATTCATTTCGATCCAACTTCGAGGAAACATATTTTGTCCCCAAATATTCTACATACGAAGCTTAAACTTTCTAAAGGTATTTGGTGAAGAGGTATACCAGATTCGTATAATTTTTAGATTCGATTTCTCCTCCAAGCCTTTTTAGGGAGATTTGTATGCTGTGTTAAGGTAATCAGTGGCCAAGAGGGGTGGGGGGACTGGTGGTTTCAGGCCTTCTCAATTTTTACACCATAACTTTCCCACTCCTTATTTTCTCATCAGTATATTCTGATTTCTTGTTGAGTATTTTATTTTTTATTTTTATTTTTGAATTAAAAAAAAATTAATGCTGTTGTTTCTAAGCTTAAAATTTTAAAATTTATTTCATGAAGAGATTTTTTTTTTTCAAAACTCGCACGTGCAAAACTTCAAAACATTTGTTCTTATTTTTCATAAACATTTTTTGATTCTTCCTTATCTCACGATCATATTTTATATTCTCCACTTCTCAAATGGAGTCCACGGTCAATGGAAGTCATCAACGTCACTGATTTGCAAATAAGAACTTGCGTAAATTGCTTGCGCTTTTCTCTCGGGCGAGGGAGGGGGGAGGGGAATTATCGTAATTCAAGGTCCTGAATTCCAAAAAATTCAAAATTAATTCTAAATTATTACGCGTCTATATCTGATTCATTGAGAAACCAACAACACAATTCAAAACTTTTTTCATCATACGAGAAAAACAAAACGTAAGCAGCCATGTCGCATTACTGGAGCTGAGTTTTCAACTGGGGCTTGTTCAGGTTTGGTAATAATGTTGCCAAACCTTCATGAAAACAGGCCACACCCAATACCAAGTCTGCTTACCCGAAGTAGAATTTAGAACAAACTTAGCATTTCTTGCCAAGAAATGATAATTATGAAGATATATGTATTTCTCAAATTATAACTATCTGAGGCTCCTTAAATTGTCTTCAAGTCATATTGATCCGCCATTTTGGATCCATTTTGACCCAAATTGAAGAGGTCATATTCTGGTCATTAACTCAAGCTACACACGAAGTTTGACCTTTCTAGGCCGATTTGGTGACATGATATGGATAATTCATGAAATTTCCTGCGGCAGTTTCCCCTCCAAAAGCTGTTTTTTGCTCTAACTCCCCTCCAAATTCACTTGGGAAGCTAAAATCACAATAAGGGCTCATTTTACCATATGACACCACAATAAAAAATTTCCGATCTCTCGTGCACCCCATCTTATTTTTAGTACCATAACCTCTCCTTCTCCCCTCCAACATCATGCATGTTAGGCTCCTCAAGTTCTACTCCAATTTTGATGATCCGCCATTTTGGATCTATTTTGATCCAAATCCAAGATGTCATATTCTGGTCACCAACTAATCCTACACACAAAGTTTGACTTTTCTAGGTCGATTTGGTGGGGATATAATTATGGAAGATTCAAGAAATTTCATGACTCAAAACTTCCTCAAAAAGCTGTTTTTTGCTCTAACTCCTCTCAAAATACACTTAAAAAGCTGAAATTTGAACATGGTAGTGTCCGTAACTCACTCTTTTATATGAGATTAAACACGAAAAATGTAAGCTATACGCCTCTTCTACAGCCTCCATCAAAATTTGAATGATCCGCCATTTTGATTTTCATCGGAGAAACAAAAAAAGGAATTTTTTGGATTTTTTAAAAAGAGCCTTTCACCAAGTTTTAAGCGAATTTCACGAATACTCGCAGGCGCTACGGGTGGATGAGAAGATTTTGTGAATCACAACTTCCTCAAAAAGCTATTTTGATTCGCCATTTTGAATCCATTTTGATCCAAATTAAAGAAGTCATATTTTGGTCACCAACTAACCCCACACACAAAGTTTGATCTTTACAAATTAATTCGGCGTTGAGATATGCAAAAATCAAGAAATTTCAAGACTCAAAACTTCCTCAAAAAACCGTTTATTGCTCAATCCACTTAAGGAGCTGAAATTTGCACATATTGGTGTCCGTACCTCACTTTTTTATATGAGATGAAAAACGTGAAATTTGAGTCATTCGCCCCTTCTTCAACCTTCCTCAAAATTCGAGTGATCCGCCATTTTGAATTTTTTCGAAAAAATAAAAAAGTAATTTTTTTAGATATTTAAGAAGAGTCTCTTACCAAGTTTTAAGCGAATTCCATGAATACCCAGCGGCGCTACACGTAGGGGGAAAAATATACAAATACCAAAAAGTTGGACATTTGCTAGATGATTACAAATGGTCTGAAACGCAAAGATTTGAAGACCCCTACACCGACCATCCCTTCAAAAATCAGGTAGTAGGCTGTAATAGCCATCAGTTTTAAGTTAAAAACTCAGATAAAAATTTTATGTTCTAAAAATTCGCAAATAATTGATGTTTTTTACGAAACCTGAACGTTCGGGAAAAAGAAATCTTTCTAATCGAAACCAAAGTAAATGTATACAAATATAAATTTACTTTCATTTTCATTAATAGGTATTGTATCATGAAAGAAAGCAATTAAAATTTAAGATTTATTACTATCAGTCTATGATGCTGTATCGATGAAAATTTTCTCACAATACTTCCGCAAATATCCAGGGGTTCCAAAGTTTCTTGGGCAATTACACAGTTCTACATATCTCCAATCCTTTATGGATTCTCAATTACTCTAATTCGTTCCCAGTGCTGACCTCTCATTTCGAAATTATCAAAAAATTCATCATCGAAGAAATATAATATTTCGCAATGGAATAAATATTAAATAATTTAATATAAAATCATAAGCACTTAAATAAGCAGCAATGAATCTCTTCAAATATCTAACACGTATGAATCGAATTTTCGAAAATTCAATGCCCTCTCATAATTCGACATGTCATCTCCTATCGCTTCAGATTCTACACGTACACGTCACCGATCCAGGGAATTACGATCACACGTTAAAATCCTACCTCACGATGCCACTTCACCACATTTCTCATTCCCCTTTCGACCATCATCTCACGCGGCCCTTACTCCATAACCAATTACTTACGTGAGTTTCTATCGCGACGGCCAGATTCGCAACTATAATTACACAACACCGAACAATCGCGTTATAACGGATCGACTACCTTATAAAATGAAATTTCACACCACCTCGTCGCGTCGACGTGTACAACGACGTAATTTCGAGCACCGAAATGTTGAATTTTTACATCGACAATACGCCGCTCAATTTACGACGCATGTTTAACCGCGTATAGTAAATAAAACGAATTGAAAGGCGTCGACGAGAAAAAAAAACAGGGCTGCGGAGCACGAGAGGAGCGCTTATAACGACATAATTAATGTAAAAACAATAACGCTGCGCGATTTACGTCGCTCGCTGTAAAAAACCGGCTAATTCACGAGGTTTTATATTTTCGACATACATTCTGCAACGTTCAAGTTCAACCGCGTACGCTATCAATAACGGGGCTTTTTCATTCGAATAAAAAGCCCTGACGAGTGTTCTTATTTTACGTTCAGTTACAATGGTCAATAAGCGACGCCAGGCTGGAACCTTGTACGACTGTAAATCCTATGAAAATCTATGTACGCGGAAAAGTAGTCGTTGATTAACAGCGCTAGCGAGCGTAATTGATGAATAATTGAAAAAATTTTTCTTTCCGAGGTTGCCCTATAAATCGTCTCCCTATTTATAGAATCCACCATTATTCAATAGGGTTTCTCCGATATTAATTACAAGTTGATATGACTAATCGACAATGTTCGAAGATTCAATACACTCGTATTAATTATCTGGATCGTGTTTATCTAGATCAGATAAACTGGCATCTGATCGAGAGGGAATCTCTAGCAATGACTTTTTGGGAAAATGTTCGAATGATAACCCTGAATAACATAAACTTCCGAACAATTCGCTGCATGCTGGGGGGAGCGGAGGGGTACTTATTTTTTCTGGAATGTCTCTCTAAAAAATTGTTCGAATCAATCAATCCCATCCCCCTCCCCCGGCACTCAAAAAGGGATGAGATTGAGATTCAAAACTTAATTAAAAATATTTCTCGATAATACCCATCCACCACCTACGCAATGGACAGGAATCGCCGCAAGAAAAATGCGTCATTCCTATTCACCTATGGACTTTATACAGCAAGTTAACATAGAATTTGATACGGTCACTCAAAAATGATAATACTAAACAAAAACTATGAAATTTTCATATCAGCTCATTGATGCATTCGCTATTTGAAGTTCAGTATGGTCATGTAAGGTCGATTAAATCATCAACACCTACTCGTCATCATGTCGAGGGATTTTCAAACGATGGAAGAATATTTTTCACCAAGCGTTACTTTCCCTGAGGCACAAATCTTTAAAATCAAGGTAAAGAAATGATTAACCCCTTAAAATACTCTTTAAGGATTGATTTCCAACTTGATAAGGTATCTATTCTCTTAAGCCCAGCTCTTTTTTTTGGTTGAATTTTTTTTTTAGCTTCAGTTCATGTCCATTTACATACCATGCACTACTACAAAGGCCAAAGGCAAGAAAAAGTTGAATCAGATTAGAGAAGAGGAAAGATAGTCAGTGGAAAAGGAAAAGCTAGGCAATTGTAGATTCATCCTTTCGAAGAAACTAAATAGAGAAGTGGGCAGTAAATTAATGTATTGCAAGAATTAATATTAGAACAGGTCGATTTATAGTTCTTTTTTCGAAAAATAGAGGGGCGAGGCAAAAGTAGTAGTTATATGAATACAGAAAACGTGAAAAAGCTTCTTGTGACCTATAAATTACCTTTTTTTTTATTCATTTTTTAAAATATATACAATTAGTACCTTCTCAAAAAAATTTAAAGATGATGAAAAAATTGCAAATTTTTAAAAATTGAAGGCGAAAAAATTTCCAAGGGTTCAGATGGCAAAATTCAATTTTTGACTCATCTTCTCAAAAAAATTTAAAGATGATGAAAAAGTCCAAATTTTCAAAAATTGGAGGCGAAAAAATTTTCAAGGGTTCAGATGGCAAAATTCAATTTTTGAACTCAATAAAATTTCAAATTGCCCATAAATTAATTTATCATAATACGTTAATCACACGGACTTCTTTAATCATACGTTAACACGGCAAACAATTTATTTTGAGGTTGATAACCCCTCCTTCACCCCTCCAACATCATTTGTGAAGATGAATTCGGAATATAGTACACTCCGCATCTCCAATAATCATTTGAGTCCATATTAATCACATTCGTAATTCTTTGAGGTTCCTCAAGCTATCCTCAAATTTTGACGACGCGCCATTTTGGATGTATTTTGAATAAAATTCGACATATCATATTCTGGTTCTAAAGTAACCTCACACCCAAAGTTTGACATTTTCAAGTTGATTTGGTGAGAAGATACGGAAGATTCAAGAAATTTCGTGACTCAAAACTTCCTCCAAAAGCTGATTTTTGCTTTAACTCCCATTCAAATGTACTCAGGAAGCTGAAATTTGGATACATTGATGTCTGTGGTTCACTATTTCATAGGAGATCAAAAACGAAAAATCTAAGCTATTTGCCCCTTCTCCAGCTCTCCTCAAAATTTGAGTGATCCGCCATTTTGAGGTGTATCAAAAATCCCAAAAAAAGTCCTTTTGCTAATTCATATGAAGACTCTTCCATCAAACTTTGAGCAGTTTTCATTCATACCTGGCTGCGCTATGAGCGAGGGAAAAAATATATAATATATACCAAAAACTTTGACACTTGCCATATGATTACAAAAAATAGTTTTAAACGCAAAGATTTGAAGACCCTACCCTGCCTCGACCTCTCTTCTTAAATCAAGTAGGCTAAAATAGCTATCGTTTTTCAGTTGAAAACTTAGCTGAAAATTGTCTACCCTCATAAATATTGATATACACAAGTTTTCATGGTTGTTACTTCTACTTTCATTCCTAAAATCAAGCGTTCGACCTTTAAAAATCAAATATACCGATATTCCAATAAATTTAGTAATTCCAAAAAATTTTCATTTCCCACCAACATTTCAGTTCATGGAATATTTCACAAAGCATCGAAACGAAGCCTACTCGTGTACTCGTATTTGCCGAATAAAGCAAATTTTAAACTTTCCAACTTTTTCATTGTAACCAGAATTTTTCGTCGTTAAGGTTCATTGTTTCAACATTAACACCGAGCATTTGAATTTTTTTTACAAAGCTACATCTAGAAAAACTGTTGAAATAATTCCAGTGCCCGAAGCAAGCTTCTGAACTTTTCATGGGTTTCCAAATTTTTTTATACTACGAAATTCGTAATATTGCCATACTGTGTTTGTTAATATCCAGATCCAAACAAAATAATTATTAACTTATTCCATAAATACCTATATATACCGCGGGTCCCACTGATCTCCCACCCCTTCAGCGCAAAATTTTACATAACTTGAACAGAATAAGTATTTTGGATTCGTAGCATGGTAACACTGATTCAAGATCTTCACGTTTAAGTCAGTGTTACCAGGCAGCTAATCTAAAAATACTTTTATTAAAGCCACGTAAGAGAGATTTTTTGCGCCTAGGGGGTCGAAAATCAGTGGAACGCACGATATATGTATATACACATGTGTATGCCACTATCCTTGTCAGGCCCTGGACAGTAAATACCAAACAGACGTTCCAAGACCCGGTCTTATTTGAAGAGCTAGAATGCCCGCGTGAGCTTTTTGAAAACTACTTGAACATCCCATATCAGGAACTTTTAGAAGGGTAAGAAAAATTCAAAATTCATGTATACAAATGATATGCAACGGTTCTTATAAGATATACTTCAGATTTACTACAATCCTTGTCAAGCCCGCGGGTCTACCCAAGATAGCAACATATCCACAGCTTCCCAACGTTAGTATAAAATCGAAAGCTATATACGCCAAATATATACACAAAACGTTGCGAGACCCAAGGATCGGGTCTCGGAAGGATAGCAGCATTTACAAGATCAGGCCTGACTTTACTGTACCATACCTATATATATATATATTAGTATCTAATGCATGTTTTTTAACCTTCTCAATTGAGCAAACGTTTTATAACTTAGAAAATTTGAAATATTCCGATTAGCGAGAAGAATTGATGTTCTTTATCATTTTAAAATAATGGATGAATTGATTCAACGCAAATTTCGGTTTCAAATGCAAATTTTTGGAAACTATTGATGAGGCAGACAGTCACCAACATTCAAAACTTTGACAGGCCTGGGGGAGGGGGTTTCCCCTGGGCCTACTAAGGGCCCGCGACTTGGACCTTACGCATCGGCGCTAAAAATCTGCCTTTACCTCCACGACCTTTTTTTTTTTGTTCATGACTTCTCCTGTGGTCCTGGGCCAGGATATTCTCTGCATGGCGCTGAACTATGATATTAGGAATCACGAAAAGGATACAAAGGCTCGTTTATTTCAACATTCACCGTCATAATATAACGATAGCAGAAACACAATTTTTTTCTTATTCCAAAATGGTCTTTTATTGCTTTCAAAGTCGATTATACTACTATACTACTTCCAAAGGGTCTAGAGTGAAACTACATATATGACTGGAATCTTCTTTAAAAAAGGTTTACAACATTCATGGAAATCATTTTTCATAAATCAAATATATGATGCGTGAAAAATCAAATAAATAGCAAAAAAAACTTCTAACAAGCAAAAACGTCAACTTCAAAACATTTCTTAGTTACACCTATTTAAAAAAAAAAAAAAAAAAAAAAAAATTAAGGTAAAAAATAATATGATACAAGCCCACAGATCAAGTTCCCCTCTTTTCAACTTAGAACTTGACGGTCGTCATTCACTGGATTGTTTTTAGTATGATCGCTATAAATTGAAATGTCTCACTAATGATGTGACTGTGCAATTGGGGTGATTTCGTTATGTGAGTTAACATTTTTTTCCAAATTACTGAACATGAAAAAAAGGATGGAACAATGTTTATTTCATAACAATACAACTGAATAGGCAATGAATTTATGGAATGGAAATGATTTCATGAACAAAAAGTTCCAAATGTGTATGAATAAATTTTTTATAATTATTTTATTTTATTACGTATTTTCATGTGTTGTAATTGTAATTGTGAATTCAAATAGATCTCAATTTCAACGCACATATTTGTAATATGTACAATATATATTACGTAATTTAGTAATTGCTAATTTTAAATATTATCATTTGATTACTTCTATTTACTTTAATTTTAATATTGAATTCAAATATATATCGATTTCAACGCACATATTCGATGTAATGTAGTAATTGGTGAGTTTAAACATTATCAAGTGGTACTAAAGAAGTAACAATAACATATCTGCGGTCGTAATACGATCCCCTTACAAGTTAAATTTTAAAGTTTGGTGAAATGAAAATGTAATATTTAGGTACATGATAATCGTTGTGTTTTCGTTAATGACGACCGTCAAGTTCTAAGTTGAAAAGAGGGGAACTTGATCTGTGGGCTTGTATCATATTATTTTTTACCTTAATTTTTTTTTTTTTTTTTTTTTTTTTTTAAATAGGTGTAACTAAGAAATGTTTTGAAGTTGACGTTTTTGCTTGTTAGAAGTTTTTTTTGCGGATATCAAAGGTTTTTTTTTGGAATATAATATTTAAAGAAAGTAATGCTACCATCACGTATTTTTTTGAAAAACACGATTCTTATTTTACAATAAACGCCATACGCAGAGGAAATGTTCCTAGAATTCTGCACATCGTGCAGCTATAGAGAGATTTAGGTTCATTCCGGAAAATGTAATGAAAATTAGGAAAAGTCGAAATTATTATATTTACTGTATTCTATTCAACCACTGAATTACCACACCACAAACAGCAATAGGAGTTCCCTATTTAATTTCATCCTTTTTTACCTACTTGAATCAGAGAAGTCCGATCCATTGAATTTTTTTGAAAAACACGATTCTTATTTTACAATAAACGCCATACGCAGAGGAAATGTTCTTAGAATTCTGCACATCGTGCAGCTATAGAGAGATTTAGGTTCATTCCGGAAAATGTAATGAGAGTTAGGAAAAGTCGAAATTATTATATTTACTGTATTCTATTCAACCACTGAATTACCACACCACAAACAGCAATAGGAGTTCCCTATTTAATTTCATCCTTTTTTACCTACTTGAATCAGAGAAGTCCGATCCATTGAAACAACGTCTATGAATTTCCCCTATTTCAATTTCCCCTTTCGTGCCTTATGCTGTTCCCCTATTTCGTTTTCCCCTCTTGTACATATTCTAAAATTTTCCAAACTTTGCTCAAGGATAGGGAATAGTGTAATGAAGCAAATGAACTGAAATTTGGTAATTATTGAAAACATGCTGTAGAAGTGCCTTTTATAGTTTTCGTTCCATTTTAAAAATTTTTAAGGCCCATTTGAGGGGGAGGAGGAGTAAAAGGGGGCCAATTTGGACGAAAACCTCACACGCACTCATTTACATCATGCAGATGAAGCATACAAAATTTCAAGTTTTCATCTCTATTAGTTGTCGAGAAAATGAGTTTACTTAACTTCAAAAATTTGTCATAATCGCTTACTTCAGATGTTAATAACTCGGCGAGTTTTTATCGTACAGTAATTATCTATGGCTTATTTTGAAGCTCTTGGCGAGATCTTCAAAATAAGCTATAAATATATCCATTACGACCAATAGTTTCGGTAAAAATTGCATAAACGCTATAGAGTAAATCCTGTTCACAGAATATAAGCATAGTCGGCCGTTTGCTCGTACGTACGCGCACTTTCGTTCGTTTCCATGGCAATTTGGTTGTGTTTTGAACTTGACTCGCAGAACGACCGTTCTGCTTGATATTGATTACAAAATTTTGCAAAAAAATGTACAAGGCGTATACTGCAACGAACTTTTTGAGCTTTCTATCGAATCTACAAAAAAACAACACGGAGCGAATTCGAGCAAAATCGAAACTAGAATATTTCGGCACAAAGTTATTTTTGTCGTAGAGCCTCTTACTGCGAGTAAATTGAAAACAAGTGATTTGCAACAAATGGGAACTCCTAATATATACTTGAGGGTGACCTATTCAGCACTTTTCACACAGGTAGATGGATATGAATTTGCAAAAAATAATACAACTTACTGCGGGCCCCCGTTACGATGGTCGCTTTCACCAGCATATGAGAATAACGTACTGAAAAACCAGACGGAAATTACGAATCAAGCGGCGAATCTACAACTGAGGGCATATCGTTCTACGCATCCGTACGCTTCCCAATGACACCCTTCGAGTATATCGAAATAATAAATTATTTCATAAAAACCTATTAGACATTACGCTACATAGTATCACAATGTCGACACCCCGACCATATGAACGCGTCGCGTCGCCGTTCGTTTCATACAATACGTAACGGGCGCGACATGTGTATGTAATTCGTCGGCTACACGCCACGTACCTCTAAAACGTATTGTACACGTATGTGACGAAAATACCATACGCAACACCTCATCCGTATAAACCTACAGATTAGCGAATAAAAAAACGAAATAATTAAGATCGCTGGTCGACCGATGGACTTGGTTTATTCCTTGTCTTCCGAAAGTCGACACTCGAGTCATGCAGAACAGGAAGTATGGCTCTACACGAGCACCGAAATCAGTCACGATTCACGATTGTTTTCCGACGCCGATAGGTAAGCTGGCTGAACGCCAAACGCGGGTACGTTATCCTAAGTGTACGTACTTACGTATGAATTCGATACGCCATACGCCACCGCTCGTTTAATTATTAGCAGCTGTTAGGTGTAGTACGTCGCGAGGTACTGGTATTTAGCGTCGGGGGAAAAAAAAGGTAATCTAGCCAAACTTGTCAACTATATTGAGGTTAACGACACTTCGAAAAAACTAAATCGAACAACAATCTCTTCTCCGATGCTTTCGAAGTATGCGTCAAATTTGTAAAAATATTCATCGACTTTTTTCGATACCATTCTTTTCTCATTGCTCATATACTTTGTCCCGGAGTCACTCCAATTATGTGTTGCGACGTTTGTATTAAATTTTCACGTACACTAAATCCACGTTGGTGTTACAAGTATATACGTACTGCGAAGAGAATGCGGTTCGACAAATTTCAAATCATACGAACGAGTTTTTGCTACACTTGTTTCGCTCGTTTCGAGTTCGCCGGCGTTTTTTTCCTCTCTCCCTTTTCGTCTCCTCTTATTTCCCTTTTACTCGGCCACCGCGTCGTAACGCTTCGATGAAAACGAAGAATTAAAATTTCGTCTCGGCGAGTTCAAATTGGCTCGTATGATAAAAACTGCTACTTTGGTCGACTGGTAAATTTTCACCTTAGCTTTTGCTAATGGTAAAACCCCAAAGTATTACAGCCTACGCAATGCAAGAAGAGACGAAGAGGGAAGGCATTATATCATCGCATTTTAGACCAATTGTAGTCGTTCAGCCAACGTCTATTATGATGTATGGTATTAAGGTGCGAAGAATTTTGATTTTTTTTTTTTTGGAAAACAAAGGTCTGGTCACAATAGTTATTAAATGATTTCATAAAAATACAAAAAAATTCAAACTTCTACCTCAATTTTTTCAATGTCCCAAAATGAGGTCAAAAATTTTAAAAATTAAAAAAAAATTAATTTTTGGGCAATTGAAATTTTTTTTCTATAAAAAGCTATACATTATCATTCAAAAATTGCGAACATTTTATAAACAATTTTTTTTCAAATTTAATAGGTTTAAACGTTTTTCAATTTTTTTTTGAAAATGTGCTAATTTTGTGTATTTGAAAAAATGAGTGTTAAATTCGTAATTTATTGGTCACACACAAAGCATATATTTCATTGATGCTCTTTAGGACTAAGAAGGGGAAATATGCTCGATTTTTATCTCGTAAGATTTCACAAAGTATCACATTCTTAGCTATTACTTCAAAATGGCAATATGTTTAGAATAGTTAAACCATAAAAAAAAAAGTAAACTCAGACTTTTTAAAATTATTTTTTCATCGCGACATGTGCTACAACTCTGGTCAGGGGCACATTTGCTGAAGAGTGAGGTCTAGATTTCCTGGAACAGTTCAGTTCTGTCTGAGGAAGGCGAACAGGGACGTGATAGGACGACTATTGCTATGAATTTCCCTATGAAGCAGAAATTCAGTACATTTCGATCCTAAAAACTGAAAAAACATAAGACACGAGCGAAGCGAACCAATAACAAGCGAGCATTTTTGTTTGACCTGCATGTAGATGGTTCAATGTTTTTTTTTTTATTTTGATATAATTTTTTTGCCACCATCTTTTCGACTCCATTCACGTTATTAGTTGAAATTTTGAAGACGATTCTAGGCCATTATACATTCGATCTGATGTTGCAGCGAGAGGACGGGAGGTGGGGGGGGGGGGGTTAGGACGAAGATATTAATTTTTAGCTGAATTTTTGGTTTAAAACGATAGCTATTACAGTTTACATCCTACCTTATTTGGGAAGGAGAGGTCGGAGAAGGAAGTGTTTCATATCTTTGTATTCCAAGTCATTTGTAATCATATGGCAAGTGTCTAACCCCTTGGTATGCACACACTCTCCCCCAAGCGTACTAGCGCTGAGTATGCATGAAAATTACGAAAAATTTGATGAGAGATTCTTTGTGGAATTTCGAAAATACATTTTTTTCTTGTTTTTTTAATTCACCTCAAAATCAAGGTTTACTCAAATTTTGAGAAGAAGTGAAGAGAGGGTAAATACGATAACATTTCCGTTTTTGGTCTCATATGAAAGAGTAACTCACGGATACCGACATATCCAAATTTCAGCCTCCTAAACGAATTCGGAGAGAAGTTAAAGAGAAAATTAGCTTTTTGAGGAATTGTTGAGTCATGAAATTTCTTCAATTTCCAATATCTTCTCATCAAATTGACCTGGGAAGTACAAACTTCGCATGTGAAGTTTTAGACGGCGACCAAAATATCACCCCTCAAATTTGGCTCAAAACACATTCAAAATGGTGTATGATAAAAATTTGAGGAAGGCTTGAGGATCCTCAAATAGCTTATATTTCATAAATGTGCACTCATATGATGATTACTAATGAGAATTATTCTGTATGCGAATTTCAGCTTCGCCCGTGATTTTGGAGAGGAGGAAGAGGGAAGTCGAAAATATTCATTATAGTGTTAGATGATCAAGTGAGCCAAATTGATTAAGATATTTCAATTTTTGTCTCCCAAGTGAATATGGGAGGAAGTTGAAGCGAAAACAGAAAATGGCTTACGGCCAATAGTACTGCATGGCTGCTTACTTTTTTTTTCTGATCGGTTCACATATTTTGGAAATTTTATGTCATGTAGATAAAAGTTGCGAGTTCAGATGGTATTTTTGGCCCTATTTTTGTTGTTATGTTTTCTTGTAGCTTTATATACATGATATGAAGTTTGTTCGGGCGACCTACTCAAACAACTCAAAGCAGCTTATACTAAAACGCGTTTGGGCGCCTGCGTAACTCAATTTTATTCGGACGACGTTTGAGGAGGCAACACCTTTTTTTTAAGCTACTAAACTCATTACAAGAATTTTGTGCAGTAAGTTGCTCAAGAAAAATTTAATTATTTTTGTGTACCCTACTACCGTTGAGTAGTATGAGTAGGTCCCCCAAACAAACTTATGATTTTCGACTGCAAAAATATCATCGCAAAAAAATACATATTCTTACAAATGAACGCTTCCAACTAAATAGTAAAAAAAAATCGAAAAAAATTTTCATCAACAAAACTGACAAATTTTCAGTTTCAAAAATAAATGTAAAAATTTTCAAGTGTTTAAGTGAGAAAAAAATTTGAAAAAAAATTTCAAAATATTTTTCAATTTTAAAACTTATTTTCTTGAAAATTAACTATAATTTTTTTTTTGTCAATTGACGCCGTGTATATCCATAGGGCTGTACACGACGCCAATTAACAAAAAAAAAAAAAAAAATTGGAGCATTTCAATTTTTATTCTAACTAGTGCCTCCTCGCCCCTTCGGGGCTCGCAATAAAAATTTAATGAGGAAAAAAAAGTTATTTTAACAGGTAAGTATGCAACATTCCAAACTGCGCAAACCAATTTATTCTTACTTGTTACCCCCCACCAAGAGTTCTTCCTTTCAGGATGGGCTCGCCCCTTTATACCTTTGTATACCTGCCATTTTAAACAATTTTACAACTTTACCCTTGTTCTTGCCTATGTGCAAAGCTTTTTTTAGAATTTATCACCTTTTTTCCCCTTTGCATACCTGCTATTCAAAACAAGGATGCGCGCGCATCTCAAAACCGATTTCATTTTGATTTTAATATATAGAGAGATAAGAGGCGTCGTAAGTTGATACCTGCATGGCCTCCTGAAATGAAAACCACCACTACCATCACCAACAGCAACAAAACAACAACAACAACAACAACGAGATTAATTTTTAACCAAAAAACATACGAGGGACATAATTGAATACTTCAAGCTCTATTTACTATTCACAAATTCTGACAGATTCACCCATAGATATTCAAGCTCTTCATTGAACTGACCTTGGTACATCGAGAAATGAATAATGTGAAAAATAATCATCTAAGGTTTTTTTCAAGTTCTAGAATTGTGGATTTTTCTTTTGCTTCGAATACTTTGGTTTAAAAAACCCAAAATTAATAACACGCTCTCGTTTAAATTCGTACGCTCGCACGAATTGTTTATAACCTTGTCGCTCGAATCGAAGACTCGATCTCGTAATACAATTAACGAAAACGGTAAACAAATCATTTCCGGTGCTTAATGTCGGTCGCGTAAAATTTCGTACTTGATGCATCACATTCTCATCGACCGATGGTAAAATAAGGAAACGAATAATTTCGTAGAAGCTCGACGGCGCGAAATTAATTAGAATAACGACCGGTGGTACTTCGTACTGTACATTCATCGCCCTCTCATTAACGTAATTGAAAAGCAATTAAAGTTCACGTCGTTGACCCAGTTATCTGAATAAAATCACCATAATATGCGTGTACGCGAGACAGAAATAGCCGCGAAACAAGGAAAGGCGAAATGATACGATGAAATCTACATAATCCGATAATCGGCTCGCGATTCCGTGAAGAATCGAGTGTAAAAGAATCCGCCGAAGCAACCTTCGTGCGCGTTCAACGCTCAAATTACAAAAGCACATTTTTTTCTGCTTCATAATTTCAGGTCAGTGTGAAAACGAAGACGAAATCGTCGAATTAACCTACAAGGTTCTGCGTCGAATACGTCGCTTAACGTAGGCACGTACTTTCTTTCGAATATAGCTGATTCGCCGATACCAGCGTGATATTACGTCACGATGGCCGACTACGTTGAAAAAGAATAAGTAAAATGCCTATTATAGGTACGGTAGAAAGTAAAACCGATTCTGCGGTGACAAGTAAACCACCACTGAGCATCGTCCGTAATCGGCGTCGCACCGATTAAAAATCCAATTATAGTCGCTCGTTTAATGGCGCATTTGTTAAAAGCCATCGAGGTTTTTTTCTTTCATCGCCTTCGCCACCGCGATACGCGTACGTATTTTGATACGCCAATCGAACGCCACTAATGGATACTTTCACTGAGGTATTCGTCGTCGTATCTTCTCGACGTAAGCGTTAATCGCGGTCGTTAAGATTCAGATAGAAGAGGCTGCGTAATGTATTATCGGTTTTCGCGCCTTCGCTGGCTCGACGAGATGCCAATGAATGGTCGAGATTAAGTTTTAATCAGGCTTCGCATGGTATTCGAGGATGTCAGATGATTTTTTCACAACATTAAAATACCATTTCAAGTAAACATTTTTGATGTTGAAAGGGAAGAAAATTAATGAAGCTGAATTTTAATTAAAGGCATGTTCAGCTTACAGGTAATGCTGTTAATCTCTTCACACTCTCATGTAGTTATGCGACTAAAACCTCTGCATATTCTCTTCAAAAGCACTGAAGACGTTGGATTTGCTATACATAGTAGTTTGTGCCCCTCATAAACATATGAGTCTACACACCGAGTGATTCGTTAAGTTTTACGATGACTTCGTCAGTGTGTAGTACTCCTAAAGGCTAGCAAAAAAGGTCACCTATACATGTTGGTATCTGTTCATGTGAGAAGGGGGGGGTAAGTGTACCTGAAGTTGACGAACATAAAGTCACGACTGTAATGAACTTTGATGACGAAACATTACTGTATTCGTGTTCTACATAAAAAAATACTAGCATACATTTTTTGCCTATTTTGAAAATTGAAGGAGCTAAAGCGAAATTATATTTTTAATACTCTGTAGCTCCTGTAATTTCGCTAATAGGCAACAATTTTGCATATCTTTTTTTGTTGCACTCATTAATTATCATCCATTGGAAAAAAAAAAAATTCAAAGAATGTAATTTTTTCTGTAGTGACGTCATCATATTATTATTAAAAATAATGTTTTTTGATTTTTTTTTTTTTTGGTAATTAGTGGAAATTTCCAAGTACAATAAGAAAGTTACGTAAAATTCTTGCATATTAGCAAAATTGAAGAAGCTACCCCTTATTGTAAGTATAATATCGGTATAACTCCTTCAATTTTAAGGATAGGCAAAAAACGCACTAAAGTATTTTGCACCTAAATGACGAGTATAATAATGTTCCGCCATCAAATTTCATTAAAATTATGACTTCGTGTTCGTCGATAACAGGGATATTTTTTTCCCTTCCACGAATAGATAATGCACATGTGTACATGATCTTTTTCATTTGTCTTGGAGAGTACTACACACTGGAGAAGTCCTCGCAAAACTTGTCCGATCAACCGGTAGGATGGATTGAATTTCAGTTTTTTCAAAAAGTGTAAGTGGGAAGGAGGGTCATTGTTATTGTTAAACGACCCCAAACAAACTTCATAAAAATTCAAGTAAATCTGGCATATTGTTCTGCCTTTTGTCCGTGATAGCCTATAGACTGCACATCAGAGTTAGACGAAATCCTGTATAAATGGATTTCAAATTCAAAATCCTAAATCCTCTGCAAAAATGGATTTAAAATCCAAAATCTAAAATCTAGGTAAAGAATAAAGATAATGAAATAAATGAAAAAAAAAAAAAAAAACTGAAAAATATTCTGAACTTCGAAACGTTTTCATTATAAAATTAATAACAAAACAGAAATAGATGAATTTTATTGCAAATTACATACGGGTAGGTAACTAGGTATCTGAATCTTAATCCTGAACACTGATCACCGCATCGTGTAACACGAAAACTTTTGGATTTTAAAATAAAAGATTTTGAAAAAATAGGATTTCAAAATTAAAATCCTAAATCCGTTGTAAAAACGGATTTGAAATCCAAAATCCGGATTATGAGATATTTAAATCCTGCCCAATCCGCTGCACATGACCAATGAATTATCCATTTATCGTTCTTTTTTGAAAATTATCAAAACTGTTATTTTTCGAAAAGCATTCATAAACATCATAGACCAGCTAAATTTTTTTTAGACGACAAAATATGAGTTCTGAAAGTGAAAACATTATTCTGCAATAGCCTGAAAATGTATTTTTTTGAAAATTTCGATGTTTCTATAACTTCGATTTCACTTGGAAGGGGAGGGGAGGGGAGGGGAGGGAAGGAGGGGCTAAAAATTCATTAATGAGGCTAAAGTTTTAATGACGTTCCTTTGAGCTCATTTAGAACTATTCTAACCACTCTTCACTTCTCGAAAGAAACTGAATTTCGCCCATATCTATTTTACACATTCCACTTCATTAGCAATTTCTACCCTTCACCCCTATTTCCAATGCACACTGAATAAAATCGCATCATTATTACAAATGTAGAACATATCCGATACTTCTTCGTCATCCCTCTTCTCCTCTTCCCCTTGGGCCCCCTTTTATCCCTTATTTCGCTGGTATAGATCACACTTTATTTTTTTCTAGCTGACTTCTTAATCAAAAACTATAACAGTCAACTCGATTTGAAAAGGAGGGGTGAAGGAGGTCAAGATCATCACATTTAATTCCAGCTACCTAAGTGAATTTGGAATCAACGAGATTTGGAGAAAAGAAATGTTTTAGAGGGGAAACGAAGCATAGAAAATTCACGAATCGTTTTTACCTCCTCACCGAATGTACTTGGAAAGCTGAAATTTTGCATGTGGGGCCTATGTGGGACTAAAATAAGATCCATTGAAGTTGGGTTTAAATGAATTAAAAATGACATATCTTCAAAATTTCAGAAAGGCTTAAGGAGCAACGAATAGCTAAAACATGTGATTCTTATGATACAAATATTTAGCATATGTTATTAACATCTGCCACACAACCCACCTCAACCTTCAAGAATAAACTTGGAAATAAATTCTCAGGTACGCATCTGCGTTTTTTACGAACTACATTTATCATTTAAGTTGGAAACACGAACTCTTTTCTTTATAGATGAAGAAAACAAGGCCACGAAGAGGCTAAAATTTTACAAATTTTTTATTTTATTTATTATAATTCTGAACCACTTTTGCTTTTAAATAAATGAGAAGTAAGAATTTTAAAAATATCTCATATAATCAACTCATTCTCGATGTAAATGTTTATGAGAGTGGGGATAGAGGGCTAGGATAAACATGAAGTTTTATGTAGTTGCAAGGTGTTATACAAAATTATGCAGTACATAGCACATTAACCGCATTTTACTAGTATGAAAATATTCGTACTTCGGTAGTTATATATTTGGGGGTGAGGGTGGGGAGCAGAGACCTCTATAGTGTCATGATTGGGTTAGTATGTAGTCACAAGTCATTCTTTTTGCATTTTTCATTCGTATATACAATGTCACATAGCATAATTAAATCAATTACAATGGAGCTCCTAAGGTACCAAATTTCAAACACCCCTAACTCCCCACCTATGGGTCGTAGAAAAAAAATGTTTTCACGAAAGTCGTTGGAAATTTAGCGTAGAACAAAATTGCACTGGACTACTTTTGCCATACGATCAAACTGTGAGGAGATATAGCGAAAAAACAGTTTTTTAGAGGATTCAATTCCCCCTCATCTGTGAGATACGAATACCTCCTGGGAATGGGGACTTTGACTATATCGTTAGTGGAACTAGTCTCTACATATCTATGAAGAAAATCTTCGCTTAAAATATTTCCTGCTATTCAATCCAAATGTACTGGACTCCCTTATCAACTCCTTTTACGGAAGGTTGAGGACATCGCTCATCCAAGTTCGAAACAATTCTCACGTAGTTGACGAAAATTTACGTACTTCAAAATTTCCAAAACCACTGTAATTTGCAACGAAATAGTAATTTTTCGACGCAAAAATTCTCGTTTCTCCGTAAATGTCATCGTTTTATAGGTCACAAATCACACGACTATAGTCGCTATTTACGTTGCATTTTCAATTATCGCTACAAACGAGCAAATACGCCGCCACCAATAAACCAAAATATAATGTCGACAACTCGACCGATTCGACCATATTTATTTACACGTAGGTCGCGAATCAACAAAAAATCATCATTGTTTACCCTACAATAACCAAAATAAATAAACAAATCGTTATCGCGACACATAAATAATACGAAATTCATCGCCTCTTAAAGTCTACACACGCGCCCATCCACACCTCGTCTGCATCTCGAGGCAAGGTAATCACCGCCTACCGCCGAATTCTACGTCTATTCGGACTCGAAGAGTATCGTAGCTTTTAGATACCACGCGGATGAGAAATCAAATCAACGACCCGTGATGTCATCATTCGACTAGCTAAAGGTAAGACGAGTTACACACTCATCGATGGCCCGAAGCTCGAAGCTACGAAACCTCCGTTTACATTTTATTACCAGATTCGCGTACGTATACTACGAAAGAGAGAGAGAGACAAAAACCTACTTGAAAAATATCCGTCAATTATTCACGATGACCTTGAGATAATCACCGATAAAGATACGTGTTGACGCGATTGCATTGCGTAAGGCCATACGGTTCAGCTTCGGATGCTCGATTCTCGGCTAAATCTTCGAATGTGGGGCTCACGTTAGACATCTTTTTAACACCTGTGCTGCGGCGCGTAACCGGACGAATACGTCGTTTTAATTACGCGGTTTCGTATTTCAATTTATAGCGCGTAATTCATCTCCGGTCCGATGTACTTTATTTGCGACGCTTTGGTATACGCGTTACGAGTTTTATAATGAATTGGCCGGCTCGAAAGGTCGTTTTTTGTTGGAAATACATTTTTTCTTTTATAATTAACATTTACACGTGATGAAGGTACCGACATTTAATGAAATATTCGAGGCGATATGCCTTCATTTGGCATACGTGGATTTGGCATTCAGCGAATGATTCATTTTAATGATAAATTTTGCCCTTTTCGTGCAAATGTTACGGGTCGTCGAGCGTCGAAGCTTCGTAAATGACTTGAAATTACATGCACTTTAATGGTTACCAAACGTAAATATAGAAAAAAAAAACGTAAGCAGCCATGCCGCATTACTGGAGCTGAGTTTTAACTGGGGCTTGTTCAGGTTTAGAAATAACGTTGCTGACCACCTTATGACTACAGGCCACACCCAATACCAAGTCTGAAAACCTCGATTTTACCCCTCCCAAAACCAATAAAGAAGTATAACTTAGAACAAATGCAGTATTTCTTGCCATGCAATAATCATATGAACATAGAAATCATATACTGCTCATCAACTAACCCAAAACACGAAGTTTGACCTTTCTAGGTCGATTTGATGACGAGATAACGAAGATTCATGAAATTTCCCGCCATAATTTTCCCTCCAAAAGCTGCTTTTTAACCCCCCTCCAAATTCACTAGGGAAGCTAAAAATCAGAATAAAATAGTTGTGATACCGCGATAAAAAATTTTCAACTTTTCGTGCACACCGAACATCTTCAGGCCAATAACCCCTCCGTCTCCCCCCAAACAGTATAGAGGTGAATTGGGGTATTGTATACTTTTCATCTCCAATTATCACACGAGTTCATATTAATCACATTTTCACTAATTTGAGGCTCCTCAAGCTCTACTCAAATTGTGGTAATCTGCCATTTTGTATCCATTTCGACCCGAATTGAAGAAATCATATTCTCCTCATCAACCCACCCTACACACGAAGTTTGACTTTTCAAGGTCGATTGAGTGAAGATATATGGAAGATTCCAGAAATTTCATAACTCAACATCTCCCTGAAAATCTGTTTTTTGCTCTTACTCATCTTCAAATTCACTTGGGAAGCTAAAATCAGAATAAGTTAGTCACTTGGGCTCATTTTCTCATATGACACAGCAATAAAAAATTTTCGATCTCTCGTGTACCCCACCTCATTTTTAGTTCATAACCCCTCCTTCTCCCCTCCAACATCATGTATGAGGGTAAATTGAAGTTATTGTATACTTCTCATCCGAAATTATCATATGAGTTCATATTAATTACATTTTCACCAATTTTAGGCACTTCAAGCTCTACTTAAATTTTGATGATCCGCCATTTTGGATCTATTTTGATCCAAATTCAAGATGTCATATTCTGGTGCCTAACTATCCCCACACACAAAATTCGACTTTTTCTAAGTGGATTTGGTGAGGAGATATGGAAGATTGAAAAAATTTCATGACTCAAAACTTCCTCAAAAAACCGTTTTTCACTCTAACTTCCCTCAAAATACACTTAGGAAGCGGAAATTTGGGCATGTTGCTTTCCGTGACTCACTCTTTCATATAAGATCAAAAACGAAAAATTTGAGCAATTTTTCCCTTCTTCAGTCCCGCTCAAAATTTGAGTAATTCGCCATTTTGAGGTGAATCGAAAAAACAAAAAAGCCGTTTTGTCGCATTTCTAAGAAGAGTCTCTCACCAAGTTCGGGGCAAATTTCATGAATACCCGCCGGCGCTGCGCTTGGATGCAAAAAAAAAATCATGTATATATACTTATCAAGAAATTGGGCATTAGCCAGATGACTACAAATGGTCTAAAACTCAAAAATTTGAAGACACCCTTCCCCCTTTCCAAAATCAGAAAGGCTGTAATAGCTATCATTTTCAAGTCAAAAACTCAGGTAAAAAGTAAGCAGTCATGCCGCATCACTAGAGCTGAGTTTTCAATTTGTGCAAGTTTAGATAGACAGATAATGATGTCAATTGCACTACCCTCAATTCCATCAACCTTCAATTTGCATTTGAGATGAAATTGGAGTACTTTACTGCTCTCGATGCCAACAATCAAACGACTCCTCAAATTTTAGCCTCTAACTGGAATTCTGAAATAAACCAATGGTCATTTCCTCCCATAATTAGAAATAGAGTGGTGAAATTTTTTGTGCCCCGAACCTCTCTCCAAACAACGTAAATGGCTAAAACTGTGAAAAAAATCTCTGGAATACTTGGATGAGATACAGAAACTATAAGGATAATTACAGATGATTTCTCAACATTTTTTTTATTAATGTTTTTTCCCAATAAAATTAATTTATTTTTCACGGCTTAAAAATGCCTTTTTGCCACGGTCTTATAGGGATTGCAGATAATGAAAAAATACATACGTATGAATATGACCCTTAGAATTTGGGTCAAAATGGAACCAAAAAGGCGGATGGTCAAATTTTGAGGAAAGCGTGAGGAGACTCAAATGGCTCAGATTTGGTTGAATGTGAACGCATATGATTACTATACTAATGAGAAATATCACGTATACCAATTACAGCTTCACAAGTGATTTTGTAAGGAAGGACGAAGGCTTACTGTTTTCAAAATGTGGTGGTGGTAAACGAAAAATTGAACGTTTCTTATTATAGTGTCATGCAATAAAGTGAGGAAAATTGCCTAAAATATTTCAATTTTAGTATCTTAAGTCAATTTGAAGGAGAGTCAGAGCAAAAAACAGCTTTTGCGGCGGAAAGCGTTTATAAAGAATTTCACGAATCTTTCATACCACCTCAACAAATCGATCTAAAAAGTTCAAACGCATGTAGCTATAGCCAGTGACCGGAACATGACCTTGAAATTGGTTTAAAACGAATCCAAAATGGCGGACAGTAATATGAGGATGGTAAACGAAAGATAGAAAATTTTCTCTAATCGTATCATGTGATGAAGTGAGAAGAAATGACCAACATATTGCAATTTCAGCTTCTCAAGTGAATTTGCAGGGGAGCTAGAGGGCAAAATAGCTTATAGAGGGAAAATCATAACAGAAAATCTCATACCTGTTGACAAAAACAAAATATAAAGGTCGAACTTCTCATCATACAGTTAGGTGAGGACCAGAATATGAATCTTTGGATTTGAGTTAAAAAATTCAAGAGCGGTTTGTGGAGCCTTAAATAGCTAAAAGTTTAGGAATATGTGCTCATTCCACTCTTGTTGGCAAGAAGCACTATATATTCTAAACTCATCCTCTTACGTTGAGGTTTACAAACTCGTTACACATGTAGCCATCACATTCAAACAAAAAACCTGATATTGCAAATAAATATACTCCACACAAAAGAATCAAAAGCAACTCAATTTTTTTTTTGAAAAGAATCTAAAAAAAAATAATTAAAAAAATATGGCCAATATCTTGAATTAGAAAAACATTTTAGCAAATGTTTAATTGACACTACATATGACCAACACTTGAGTACTCTGCGTACAAGGCAATTTTGTAACGCTAAGAAATACGAGTCGGTAAATCACCATGAAAAAAATTCACAACATATGTGTGAAGTAACCATATGAAAGGGTTAAATTTCTAACATACTTTAAAGCAATAGAACAATGTGCTTGACATTTCCAAATTAGAATAAGCAACGTAATGACGTAAGAAATTCTACAATAGGTAAGAAAATCGTAGTCCACTTCCACTCAAGCTTGGAGCTCAGATATTGATCTCTAATTAATCCTACACGTGAAATTTCAACTTCTTAGGTTCATTTAGTAAGCACATAATATGACGATATTGAGAGAAATTTCTTAACTCGAAATACCTTCAAAAAGCTATAGTTTTGCTTCAACTTCTATCGAATTCAACTTGTAAATTTGAAATTAAATTACGTAGATTGCCTCAACTCACTCTATCATATGAGATGGTACCTAATTCGAAGTTTTTGAGAGCTTTTCAGGCCTCCTCGAAATTTGAATTGGCCAGTACTTTGAAGTAAAATCGAAAGTCTGATGAACTCGCTATATATGAACATGATGATTGAGTTACAAAATATTCACACGGATAAATTTTTTCATATTTTTTTTCTCTGTAAAGTGGAGTTTTTTTTTTTAGTTAAATATGATAATTTTTTTATTTTTAAATAATAATTAATTTTTTAATCAAATATTAAATTATGAATAATTTTTAATTTATTTAAAAAATAGTTATTATTTTATTATATATAAAATTAATTTTTTTTTTCTATTTTAAAAATAAATATCTGATATGTTTGCTCGATTGTTTGCTTGCCTATTACTTGCAAATGATATTAAGTAATTGAAAGTATTATTTCTCGTTTAATAAACTTATTTTGTAACTTTTTCCTTTTCTTTCCCATTATGAACCAATTTGCAGAAATCAATTCATAAGAAATCACGCGTTACCAGGTACGTATGCGTATATCGAAACTATGTATTAAAAGTAGAAAAAATGTATGGAAACCATAAGCGAGAGTAATTACGTAGTCTAGATTCTGCGAAAGAAATGTACTCCACAAATCATTTTTCGAAATCGAAAGTGAACGAGAAGTTTCACATTAATAAAATGAACACATGGACGTGTGCTTTTTAAGCAACTCAAATTCTCAAATTCTTCGAGATTCCACTCTCAAACTTTCCAAATGAAAGATGAAGGGAGAGGGGAAGCTAAAATAGGTTCGTAAAATCTAAGTTCTTAAAATAGAGCTATCAAAGTATATCAAAAATTTCCAAATTTCTCAAAATTTTCCCTCAAATTTAGGCAACAGCTTCGTTTGAAATTTCCCCTCCACTAAACATCTCATCGAAAAATCGAGAAAGAAATTCATTTTTTGGTACGTATGTCGAAAGTACTATGCTAAATAACATGTTGAAACCTGTCGTTTACAGCTTTACACCTAATCATGCTCCTGTACAGAGCATTCATATCAGTAAATATTACAAATGGAGTGAAAATGATCATGAACAAAATTAACACATTTTTAATTCTAAACAAAAAATGTTTTATCCATTTTTTCGAAATAATTCCACCCAAGGTCAAAAATTCCTAATAAACTTATTTTCGAAGAATGCCAATTCAACGTGTTCATTTTTCAAAGTACATCACATTTATCTTAATAAATATGAGTAATTTGCTGAAAATCGCTCAAAATTTGGTGAGATGTGTCTTCATATGAATTAGCAAAAGTACGTTTTTTGGATTTTTGATACACCTCAAAATGGTGGATCACTCAAATTTTGAGGAAGACTAAAAAAGAGGCAAATTCCTCGAAATTTTCCTTTTTTTATCTCCCATAAAAAAGTGAACCACAGACATGAACATATTCAAATTTCAACTTCCTGAATACATCTGAAGGGAAGTAAGAGCAAAAACCGGTTTTTGAAGGAAGTTTTGAGTGATGAAATTTCTTGAATCTTCCATATCTTCTCACCGAATCAACTTAGAAATGTCAAAATTTGTGGATGGAGTTACTTAGAATCAGAATATGACATGTTGAATTTTATTCAAAATACATCTAAAATGGCAGATTGCCAAAATTTAAGTATAGCTTGAGGAGCGTTGAATAAGCACAAATGCGGACTCAAATGATTATTGAAGATGCGGAGTATGCTATATCCCTAATTCACCTTCACTAATGTTGTTGGAGGGAAGGAGGAGGGGTTGTCAACCACAAAATGTTGTGGGAGAGGGGGTACACGAGAGGTAGAAACTTTTTTATTGTGTTGCATATACGATAAAAGGAGCCTGAGTGATTGAATTATTCTAATGATTGATTTATGAGCGATTCGAAATTTTGTCAACTTGAAAAATTAAACTTTGTCATCTTAACCCAGAAAAAATTTTTAGCCTCCAATTTGAAGGAGTTGCAGAAGGTGGCGTCTTCAAATCTTTGCGTTTCAGACCATTTATGATCATTTGACAAACGATCAATTTTCATAGCGCCAGCGGGTATGGATGAAAATCGTAAGAAAATGGGCTAGAGACTCAAAATCGATCCAAAATGGCGGATAGCCAAAACACGAAGAAGGCGTAAGGAGCCTCAAATAATTCAGATTTCATAAATATGTACTCATATGATTACTAGTAATGTGAAATATGCTTTACGCCAATTTCAGCTTCACTCGTGATTTGTGAGGGGAAAAGGAGAGGATAATGTTCTCAAAATGTGATGGGGATGGAAGAATGGTCAAAAATGTCCAATTATGGTGTTAGATGATAAAGTGAAACGAAGTGACTAGGATTTCATTTTTAGCTTCTTAAGTTCATATGGAGGGGAGTTGAAGAAAAAATGGCTTTTGAAGAGAAAATCTCCCATATCTCATCCCGAAACTGAAGAGTTACTTGTGCACGTGCACCAAATTATGATGGATTGAATTTGCGTTAAAATCAATCAAAAGCCAATCAAAAATGATGGTCAAAATCTGAGGTAAGCTGAAAAAATCTCAGATAGCTAAAGTTTGGAAAATATGGGCTTTCGTGATTCTTGAGTACTACATATTTCGAATTAAACTTTTTGGGTGTTTTTAAGAGAGTTAACGCGGTGATTTTATACCTGGTAGTGGATGTAGCCAGCGGGCTTAAAAAATTCACATGATAATATTACCTGCGAAAGTGAACAAGCCCCAATTAAAAATTCAGCTCCAGTAATTTGGCATGGCTGCTTACCTTTTTTTTTTTGTTTGCAATAGTAATATTTCAACTAAAAGCAGGTGTTTTGAGACTCCTAATCAAATCCTAAATCATAAGATACTCAGAGCAATGCATAAACCCTGTCGAGTGCTTACTGTTGAGCACTCGACAAAAAAATTAGAAAAACATCTTCATGAGTTTTAGGTGGTACTTTAGCCCATTCCGAAAATGCTTAAGAATAATAAAATAATCAACTCAACTAACCCTACTATTCCGTTTGAGAGCTGGCTTCTTTTTATGCTGGTTATCATCGTGCGATGGCTCCTCTCGTAAAATACTAGGCAAGCATTCTTCGCTAGTATCGCTGGTATGGAGCAAAGAATCCGAAGCTGTGGTACAAATGGATTCTTCTTGCCCACCGAAATGATTATCCACATACAACAGGCTATCCGTAGACCCCCTATCAGAAGGTGTTAATCTCTGTTTATCCAAATCTTCGCTACTTCCATCGAAATAATTTCTCAGCTGAATAAACTGTTCAGTATTCGAACTGACGACCGAATTGGTAATCTGCGCGTCGATTTTTTCCTCGCTATTTACACTAACGGTGGAGATTTTCGCGTAATCACTATTCTTATTATCACTTTTAACACTATCAAAATCACCGCTATCACTTTTCGATATACCACTCGAATCACTTCTCGTGCTGTTGAAATTATCGCCGTTTGATTTAGCTAAGTTGTTCAAATTGTTGTTACTATCGTTGACGTTTTTCGCAGCCACAGATCCCTCGCTGGGGGTATCAGGTTGGAGATCTTCTTCGCGCATGGAAGACAACAGTACGTAATTTTTGGCCCATTTCTCGCGCTCGTGTTTGGTTTTGAAGCTGCCCGAGTAGTGGAGTTTGTTCTTAATTTCATTGTCGATTTTGGGCGTTTTCTGCGGTTCGCTGGTGTTGACTTGTTTCAAACCGGAGTTGGCGGCTTCGTTGATGTTTTTAGCTGCTATTGGTATGTCTTTGGTGATGCTTTTAACTAAATTATCTATCTTGGAGTACCCGCTGTCTGATTTGGCTACGGTTCCGATACTCCTAGCTTTTAGTTCGATTTGTTGGGAGAGTTCTTCGAGCGAATTTGATAAATTCATTTGTAACTCGTTACTAACCGGAGATAAACTACAAGTTCGAACGTTAACGTGCGAATAACCATTGGTAAATGTATCGTCGTCGATTAAATTATTAACACTGGTCTTATCGTCGCTGTTTACCGAAGATAACGATACCGTTTTATCTACATGATTCATTTTATTTACGAACGTTTCGGAATTCGCGTTACATTCGGGTTTGAAGATGTTAACGTAATCGACGTCCTCGTCATTTTCGTCGTCGCTCTTGCCCACCTTAAGTTCGACAGTCGGGTCGCGCTGGTGGATTCGTTGGGTGTCGAAAATCGTTCTCTTTGGAATGATCGGTTTGATTTTATGATTCTCGTGACTCTGCTGACTCTCCACCGAGTACGAACGCATTCTATACGTATCCGAGTGGTCCGATCGAGGGGCTTGGGATTTCGGTGGAAAGTGCTCTTTACGTGGGTCAGTTTTTTGAGCATTTCTCGAACCCGTTCGCGAGATCTCTTCGACGTACGATGCTGGCACGTAAAACGGTCTGCCTGTGTTGCGTATAACTTGCCACCAATCTTCGTTGGTTTTTTTTATGAGGTAGAGTTTTTCACCTTCTTTGATTTTCACTTCTTTTCCATCTCTGGTAAGGTAATCGAAATCAAACAGCACTCTAACGTGGATATCCGGTATTTCCATTTTCTCTCACTTTAACCCAGTACCAGGTGAAGGATGGTGGTCCATACAACATTTCTGATTTAGAATACCTTCAAGTTTCCTGCAAATAAACCAACAAGGTTAGCACGTTTGTTTATCAACAACGAGAAAATGGGTGTGTTAGGTATATTTTACGACGGTCATATTCTAATAGGATGAAATTTATTGGAAAATTCAATTCTTAGCGTGAATTTATTACATTGATGTGATTTCGAGAATATACTAACCATTTCAAATTTGTAACCTTTTAACAGCACTTGAACGTGAACTGGTCAGAATAATCAAAACATAAACGAAGCATATTAAACTTGAACTTGAGAGAAGTTTTTTTTTACAAACACAACGATAAACTTGAAAACTATATGAGAAAATTTTCAAAACAAATGTACAAAATACTCATAAAATGTAATCACACCATTATCGCGAACACTAAATCAGCGCACGCGCACATAATTACAATAAAACTAATAGTAGAAAGTTTACGAAAAAGGTGCAATGTCGTCGCTCGTCGTTACGTGAAACAGGTTTGCCAATGAGGAAACAAAATGTTCGATTTTTTGTGATTTTCTTATCATAATCTTGGTAACCTTGTGAAAAAATTGTGGAATGATTTTAATTTTTTTTACTTTTTTTATTTTTTTTTACGCGCATTATTTTTTAAACACTAAAATTCAAAATGATTTCAAGTTAAAAGTGAGTTCAAAATTGTAGAAAAACTATTTTTATACAGTTATTTTTAATACGCTTTGAAGTAGGGCTGAAAAAAAAACAAAAACAACTTTTTTTTAGTTTAAAAGGTTTTTTACGTTTGTTTTTTTTGCTGTTGGAAACTAAAGTATTTCAAACATGTTATTAAAAAGGTTTTAAATGCGTTCAAATTAAAACGAAATTTGTGATCGTAAACACAAAAATTTTTCCGAAATTTTTCTTTTCTGTATGTTGTAGTTCTTGTTTTCTGGTACGTGAATATGAATCATGGGTTATGATAATGGGATACGATTGAGAATTGAGGATTGACTGACAACGTAATTTGTTTTTGATTTTTATCATTTTCCAACAAAAATTAAAATAAAACAAGCTAAGAGTTAGGCGCTCATTGCAAAAAGGTTTCGGTTTTTTATTTTCTACGTAAATCAATTTGCTTTTTATTCTAAAAATGTCTTTTTAAAATATAATAATCATAATATTATAATTTTCATTTAAAAGTATAATATAAGTACTTACTGTTTTAATAAATGTATTTATCTCTACTATTTAACAAATTTAATTAAATTAATAAAAAAAAAAAAAATAGAGAGAAAGAAAAAAGTATAGGTATGTTCAATCGTAATGATGGGAAAATACGAGAATATTCTACATTCACGTATTTTACAGCATAATCTTAGCTTATTCAACCCTTGGACTCCCCTCATCATAAGACAAACCTGTAACACCTACATAATCTTTTCCCATACTAAACTTGTAAAAAAAAAATACAAAAACTTTATATCAAGTAATAACTAATAAGTACGGTGCGCGCAATGGAATCCTTACTCCTTACACATACCAGGTTAACATGACTTTGAATTTGAAATCAATGTTAAAAGTATATAAAATTGTCTTTTATTCTAATTTCTCATCAAAATTTTATTATAAAACTGATCAAAAGTATGAATAAACCCATAATTTCAAGTTGTTTTGTTACTACAGACTTATATAAATAAGTTCTTAGAAGTTTTTGCGCTGTGTATAATAAATCAATCGCGCGTACGGTATACGTAAAATATTATCTTCTATATTATAGCAAGGTTGGCGGAAGTTTCGCAAGCAGACCGGAGAAAATCATGTGTAGGAGCCGCCCTCGAAGTAACTGTAAAATCCCCCTCGAAAAAAAAAGAAAAATTGTCTAATTTGCGATTCTGTAGTTATAGTTTTACATGTTAAAAAATAGCAACATGACTTTTAATGCAAAATGCAAAAAAACGTAAATAAAAAAACGAATTGCTTAAATTAAAAGTAAGTAAGTAGCCTATGTAATGAAAAACAATACTGAATAGTAAAATTAGAATATATATCTGAATATTTCTTTTTAAGTAACAATTTTTCATGTATTTTGTGGAATTTTTCAGTATTTTTAAAATTATACTTGTCATATTTTTGGTCTCGCGGCCCTTATAACGAATACCAGCTACTAGCCCATCGGGGTTTCCCCGGTTCCGCCAAGCCTGATTACCTATGGCCTCTTTTACTCTTACCAGTCGTTACAATTATAGAGACGCATGATTAATAGAAAAAATGAAAAAAAAAACTTTTAAACTGAATGAGTAACTAGAATGGATAAATTTAAAAATAACGATAAGTAACATTGAACTTTAAATTCTATAAAAAATAAAGTTATTTTGTGTAAGATTTTTTTTTAATCTATTTCTACAGGTACCTCAATCTAGAGAAGGTGAAAAATCTAATGTTGTACAGAATGATTTTTAGCGTGCGTAGCATATTATTAGTTTGAAATTTCTTTAGACTTCATGTTCTCGAAGAGGAAGAATGAATGAACATGAAACATATACACTTTGTCTAGCTGATTTTAACACTCCCGAGCGCAAAATTCCCTTTCATGAAAAAAAATATCACCCATTTCATTTTGTTTGACTTCATTACGGCATAATGAATAATTTAAGACTTTAGTAACTCAAATTCTACTTTTTATTAGTTATTGGATTGATTTAAATTCATTTCTTCCAAAATCAGGGTCGCAAAATTAACTGGAATAAAACATTGAAGGTTTAAAAACATTCATAATCTTGTAAATTATGGATTGAAATCATAGAGAAGCAATTATTATTTATGTGTTAATTTCTTAAACCCGTAAAAAAAAAAAAAAAAAACGAAATAACTACAATTTTTTGTGGATGAAGAGAATTTGGCGCTTAGGGTTGTTAAAATCAATTAGGACATACTTAGTGTATGGACATGTTGGTAAAAAGCTAGGGTAGTACCGTAGTACATAATTATCGTTAATGAAAATTAATTTCTAGCAAGGATTAATAAGAAAGTCGTGGATTATCTTAAAAAAATGTAGGGAAAGGGAAATCAGGACTAGAAAGTAGCCTGGTATGCTTCAGTAAGGGTAAAGTCATAAAATTATTTTGAATAGCAGGTATCTTTCAACATAAGTCTTAGCAATTAGCATGGGTTCAGATTTCTTCATGAGAACTTCTTTCCCCTTCCAAGATGGTAAAGCTAAGCTTAGCTGGAGGAGTGTGTGTGGAGTATAAACAAAACAAACACCTTCATCTTAATTTTTCGATGAACATACGGAACAAAAAGAATTTGAAGCAATGTAAAAAGTCTTACCTTGTAATCAAATGTAATCATTTTTCCTTACCTTTTACCATCTTGTAAAGGGGAGATCTTCTCATGAACAAATATGAACTCATACTGAGACTTACACTGAAAGATACCTCCTATTCAAAACAATTTTTCAATCATATGTTTCAAACAACCAACATAATGAACAACCGAAAATTCCGAATACTTATTAGTTAATTTTGGACACAGACTTATATTTCTACTGCATTGAAAATTAGAAGCTCTTTAAATGTTTTGTTGATCTAGAATTCAAAAAACGAAAAAGGGTTACTACCAAAAATACACGCACATAGTTGTCAGAAATGAAAAACGAAAATTTTCGTAGTTATAAAAGTAAGTACGTATATTCATTCGATAATTTATTACAAACAAGTAGGTATACAAAATTTACAAAATAATAATAAGAATTATTTGCAAAGTTCATAATTTTAGATTTTTCATTATACTTCTACCGTCATGTATTCAATCTCTGTATCACTTTCTTCTTCGGAATCAGTCCATTTTTCATCTACAAGTAAATCATTAACAACTGAATCTTCAACTATTGATGACCAAAAATCGTACAAAGCAGAATACTCGACCTCGTCATCCCAAGGTGCACCTTCAACCCTACGATGTCGGAACTTCACCAATACTTCGCGAGGAATATTTTTTTCTAGGTAATCGATGGCTGGATTTGTAGGGTAATTTTTAACATTTTTCTTATAAATTTTGAATTTTCCGCATCACTTTTTGCATTAAAAGGGTACAGTTTATTTGACTGAAATCTATCAACGATAAGCGATTCAAGAAATTCAGTTTTCAGCAGTCTTGGAGTTTTGTTAAGAATTTTTTTTTTAACGAAAGATAATTAGAATGTGATACACTTTGAGGTTGCCAATTTTCAATTAATGCATTATAAACAGTCGACCCCAAGGATTCAATTTCTACTGAATTTCTCGGCAAACTCATCATACTTATAGAATTTGTTTCGCAAAAATTGGATAAAGGTAGACTTAAATGTGGAAAATCACAGCTGAGGAATATGACTACAGGAACACCATTTTGTTTATCGTGTAAATATGGATAAAATAAATCCGAAATATACCGATAAAAATTTTCACAAGTAAGTGTACCAGATTCGGTGCTTTCATATCGCCAATTGTTTTTTAAATTTTGTGAAAAAAATTCAGTTTCCTGATTCGACTTCGTCATTATCATCAAAGGAGCAACTTGACCAACGGCGTTGGCGGCAAATAAAAATGATATCTTGTCTTCATCATTACCAACAGAGCTATCAACGGAGAATTTTTTCCTTTCCCTTAAATTTATCCCGTTTTTACAAAATGTGATGTTTACTTCATCCATAATGTAGATTCTAGATGGATCGATAATTGCTTCTTCGACGTTGTCTTCTTCTAAAATACTTTCTATTTTGGAAAACCATATATCTAAATGATCTTTCCAAATTTTTGCTTTAGCTTATTGAATTCGTGGTACTTCTCGAGTATTTTAGGATGCCTTTTTCTAAAACTGCTAAACCATCCTTTTCCTGGAGTGTTATTTTTGAAAGGCAATTTATGCTAATTTCTTCTGGAATCGTTTCTATGATCATCTTAACCGAATAAATTAATCCCTCTTTATTCGGACAAAATCCACGCCGAAAAGTACTCAACATCCAGTCTTCAATTTTTTTCTCAACATCCTTCCCTAATACAGCTTCTGGTCCCGGTTTACCGCAAATGATAGGGCTGATACCGAAATATTTATTGGAGAGTGTTTGACGTGGAATGTTATACTTCCTGGAAATGAAAGCTAAAGTAATCATTTTCGAAGGTATATTATAATCGATGATAAATGCAGTGGTAAAATATTTTACTTGGCAGCTTCGGATATCGAATATTTTCCTTCTTTGACTATTTTTAAAGCTTTAATTAGTTCTCCAGATGAGTACTTTCTTTTTCTTGTTTTTTCATCTGCAAATATTCATATGCATTTAAATTAGCATCGAATGTGAAAAATTAAAAAACTTTAATTTTTGGTTCATGATATCACCTTGATGAGTGGTATTTTCGTTATCAGCGGTTTCCATTGATTTCTTTATTTCACTCAACTTTTAACAATAAAGTAAAAATATGTTTAGTCGATGTTGTGAAAATCCTAAAAACTAAACATTTTCAAATTTTTAGTAAAATAATTATTGAAAATTAAAAGGAAGAAAAAGAAAGTTTTTCAATTTTATTCCTCAAAAATAAAAATTATATCGAATGGATTTTCAAATCCACATAATGAGCATCTATAGTTTCGAATAAGTAAGAACGACAAAGTCGATGTAATGAATGTTGAGTTGAATATGGAATACTCTAATTATTCAGTACACACTCTGACTAAACTCTTTGCTCACAATTTTACATTTTTTTTGGGAAATTTTTGGAAAATTAGAATTTAAAACTAAACTATCATTGATATTGATAACTCAGTTAACTGATAACACAGACTATCTTGCTTCTTGATTGGTTGAAACCTGTTGAAATGAATCGAAATGTCACGAAAAATTCCGAATGGAGTGTAATTAAAAATTGATATTTGAAGGCGACAAATTTTATAATTTATTGATACATGCAAGATTGATGTTTATATTAAATTAATTAATAAACACTGAGAAATAGATGTAGGTTCAAAATATAAATCAAAATTTCCAAAAAGAATTTTAGACTTCAAATAAATAAGTGTTCATTGTTTTAACCAGCTGTTGTTTCTTTTTTTTTTCGAAATAAGAAAACTACCATTTCTCCAAAATCAAAAATTTTAGACTTTATTATAACTTGAAAATACCTAATCAATAACAGGCAAAACAACTGCATCTTAAAAATTACGTACATACTGTATTAAACTGGATTGAATAGGCGTTCGAAGACATCTATGTTATATTCCGTTCCCATGGTGTAACACAATACCACTAATTTTTGTACCATTCTGCGTAAAGCAATTTTGCTTTCGTGTTGAAATGCACTGTAATTGCGTAATGCAAAGGAATGTAAATTAACATATAATTTCATAATGTTAAATGCAAATGCTAGCTTCCGACAAGGTAATTGTTTTCGCGATTTTACTATTTCAAATTTAAATGTTTTGTTAAAAATTGTGGATGCTAAAATTCATACATTTGCGCATATAATAGATCACTCAAGTTCCCAACGCTGTTTATAAAGAGAATATAATCAACTTAAATTATATAATTTCGAAAACGAAGATTTTTCGAATTATCCATACATCTTAACGAGCCCAGATCACTTAAAGCTTGCAGCTTGGCCAACATTCGAGTATGTATACGTTGTAATGATTAAATCTTTCGACTTATTTGGAAACATTTAATTCCTTTTGAATATTGTACTCATAGCCCATCGAATTACTCCATAGAAATATCACAGATATCGCAAAGGATCTCAATTTACCCGTAGACAGTATCAAACATATTTACGCTGATTATGAGCAAGAACGACAAAGTACTTGACAAATTAACATTATTTGAAATTTTTTTTTTTCAAATTAACAAATAATCAGGGCCGGATAAGAGAAGGGAAAATGCTTCTGGCAGCATTTTCAAAGGGCATCAAAATTCTAAATTCCAATTTGAAAATAAATCGTTGTGTAAAAAAAAACACATTTTTCTCATGCATTGTCTATACCTTGTAGTGTACATTGCTCCACCGAAATAGTTTTGTTTTTATGAGTTTTAAAAATCTTAAAATCACATTAAATTAATTACAATTTAAAAAAATAAAAAAATGTATTAAAAAATTATTTTCTATTTACATGCCATGCGCTGCTACAAAGACCAGAAGCACGAAAGAGCTAAGTTACATCTGGGAAAGCAGGTGAGACTATTTGAGTGAGAGGAAAAGCTGGGTTATTGTCGATTCATCATCTTAGAAGAGGTTAATGAGAGAACTGGTGAGTGAAAGAGCGCGGCGAATATTGTAAAATTTTCAACATTCTATGAGAATATGTTATTTTATAATTATTGAAACGAATTTTACGACTAAAAATTTGAAAAATTAATTTTATTTTTGATCCAAGTTTAAAAAAATTTATAAGAATCTAAAAATTTAAAGAAATAATAATTTTCTATTATTTCTCGTTTTTTTGTTTTTAATTTCCATTGATTCTAAACATTTTTTCCAATTTCAATAAAGAGGAAAATTAATGTTTATTTTTAAAAATTCTAGGATTCTCAAATTTAGAATAGAATTTCTATATATCTTGTTTTTATAAATGGTACGTTAATTTATATTGAAAAAAATGGAAGTTTAAAATATTTTTTTATCAAACAAAATCTCAGAAATTTGTAATTCTAAAAATTTTATGAAAAAATTGTTTTATTTTTTAGGGCTCCGTAAAAAGTTTACAATGGTTCTTAAAAGTGCATAAATAATTTTTTTCCCTGTTCTTTTATTTCTTAACAACATACCTACCTACCTATTGTTATTAATTTTTTTTCCAATTAAAAAAAAATATATTAAATTTTATCATAGTTTTAAAGCTACAGATGAGATTTATTTATTCACTACTTGTATGTTGCTCTAAAAAAAAGTGTTGACGAAAGGTATCGTTAAATCGTCCAGATCGGTTTATGTGGCAATAACAATCTATGATCCGGCCCTGTGAATGATGCGTACTCGAATCTACGTACATTCTTGTAGCAAAATGAAAAATCACTTAAAATCACTTCACATTTTATTGTTGGAAAATTATTTCAAAATATGTGCCTTTTCTGATTTGAAGAAAAATTAGAAGTATGCAGACTCGTCAGAAAACATATGTTGCATTCGTGCGAAAACGAACAAATTTCGAAATTGACAGCACATTCTTCACCCAACCTTTTTTCAAATAGAGAAACCACATCAAGATCCTCATACTACACTCGAGGTAGAAATTATAATCATACCAAAATTGCACACAATGAACTCTTTATTAATTTCATACGTATTTATTCCATTCAATCAAGATGACACCCCTGAATATTCTTCTTTGAGAGAAATTAAAACACACAGTCCATATTCAACTCCAGTTACCCCAATTCCACGATACAACTTAACCAGGTTAGTCGGTCATTTGAATAAAATTCTTGAAAATTATTAAAACAAAATTTCCAATTCTTTCGTTTCACAGAACTGAAAAGAATCGTTCTTTGCGCTATAGTTTGTCAAGCAGCAGTAGCAGTATTTCATCCTTGACCGTTAGTTTAAATGAGAAACATCATCAGAGATCTAAATCTGTTGAATGCAGAAATTATAAAAATATTAATTCAAAAAGATTGTAAATATTGAATTTTTTTGCCTGCGCCTGCTTATAGTAGTCACGCAACTTTTCGCACAAGCTTGTTTTGTATCACTACTTTAATAAAATAAATTCGATTTAAAAATGATAATTTCTTCATCTTCAACAGAATTAAAAGAAATATTTCAAATGTAAAAAGGAAACCAGAAAAACAAAATTCGAAAAAAATTAAAAACGAGATAGGTAAAAAATATCAAATGTCAGAGACCGAGCGAATGAACGATCAACAATTATGTCTTCAAGTTGATAATGTGAAAAATTCTACGATCGGTTTACCAAGTAAGAAAAATACTTTGAAGAATGACACCTCTTCCAAACAAATCACGGAGACGAAAACATCTAAAAATAAGCAAAACATAATGGAACAAAATAATTTCATCAAAAACTGTGAAAAGGCAATAAATGGGAAACGAAGCATTAAAAAATTACTGAAAAACAAAAAAGTTACTCTCGACAATGCAACTGCAACTTCAAAATCACCAACATCGAAATGCGACAATGGTGGAAAAACATCAAATGATAAATTCAACGAATCTGTAAAAACCAGAAATATGGCTGATCATAAAAATGAAAATGAAAAATCAATTGAAAAGTAAGCCAGTACTTATTTACTTAAATTTTTAACAAGTTTTTGTTTAATTTTTCTATTTTGATTTATTCATTGTCAGCTGCGACGGATTAGCTGGTCTGAAAAATCACGATGTTCGTATTTTAGATTCATTGGCACTGAAACGTGAACTACAGCAGTCGCAAGAGAATTTAGCTCAAAAAGCTCGTCTGGTATGGGCTTCAACTCCAAATGAGGTTACATAATACTTATAGATGATAAAGAAAAGTAGTTGTAGCGTTCACATTTTATAGTTACCTGATGGTTTTTCTAGGTTATTTCAAATTCTTACAAACTAAAAGAAAACAAGGAATATAAAATAGAAGCTTGCCCCCATACAGACAATAGTATAAATTTTGATGTTTATTTCAATCACATTCGTAACAAAATGAAACAGATAAAAGAAGATAGGTATATCGAGCATGAATTTTTTCATTGAAAAAAGCATCATGTTCCTTTGTTAAGTCTAGACATGAAGGAGGCCATTTCGATTAGTGATTTTCGATAGCAATTTTTTTTCATGAAGGTCTACAAAATAGCTTCACGAACATACTAAAAGTCCTCATTGATAGGTGAGGAAAGCATGCAAAGAGGCACGTTTCCTAATCTACTTGTTCTAGCAGGGCTGTAGCCATGATAATATCAATGAAAGGAGTTTACGAAGTTATTTTCGCAACATATGTTTTGCAGGTTTTCATCGCGAAGGTAAGTGATGAAATGGATTTAATATAGCGCAAAATTTTTTGAATGCACAAGAAATTTATGAATATACTTCAGTCGTGATTTAAGAAGTAAAAATTTTCTTTTGTAATAATTCATGGTAATTTAAGGGGTAGGTATTAATTCATAAATTATAAAAAATTTACTTTTTTTTTGAATTCAAGATCCAAACCTATGACTCGTATAAAACATTTTTTTCATGCAAAATCTGACGGAAATTAAAAGAAGAATAAAATTCTACTGACTACGTGTTACTTTTGTTGTAAATTCAAGTTTTGAAGAGAGTGAGTGGAAATCCCACTTTGGCAGTCGAAGAGATTGACTCCCCCTATACTTATTAATGGGGACTCTAATAATTACTATGATATTTGTGATGCTACTTTCTATACATTCGTGAAAATAATTATTGTCAAAAATTGATTTCTCAAAAATATCTAAATTCGCTATATATATTAAAAGTAAATTTTTTCTTTTAGTTTGCATAAAGAGTTACACAGTGAACAGGTGAGACAACTAGCTCGTGAACTGCAAGCAGGCATGGAACAATGGCAAGATCAGGTATTACTCTTGCAGTGGCAAGCTCTACAACGTGCTCGTACCAATGCAAGGCTTCACATCGAAAATAAACGTTTAAAAACGCAATGCGAAAACAATGAACGAGCTCTTTTACACGCATTACGTATTAAAAAGTAGGTTTAATTCGCTACAAAACTGAAGAAATATTTTCTAATACATGCTCGACTACTTTTCCTTTAGTATTCAACATATCGAACGAGCCAAACAACTCAATATGAAAAAAGAAATCGAAAAGAAAGACGATAAAATTGAAAAACTCAAAACCAAAAGAGAACGTGAAATACTAGACTGTCGAGCACAAGCTCATTACACAGCTGAACTTCGAGAACAACTGAGGTAATGTTTTTTCAGTCCAAATTTTTATTTTAATGTTCTATCTGTTTCAATGTCTGAATGATTGTTTTTGCAATTAGGCGAACATTAACTCCAGAAACATTTGATCAAAAAGTAAACGATGTGATGATTAAAACAAGATTCATTAATCGTTCGTTAACTGCCAGTCCTTTTACAGAATCGCATATTCGATTGGGATAACACCGAAAGACAAAGATAACCCTTAATCGTTATATTATATGTATACAATAAAGTCTAAAAAACTTATTCAACAATTTTATTCGATTTATATGGTAACAAGATTGAAAATTTAAATATAAACTTTGTTGATAACACAAAACCACAATAGGTACTTTATAAGTAAATATTATGGCACATCGATGGATATTAGATATGAAAAATCATTGTGCCAATCATCGTAAGTCCATACTTTAAAATACTTGAACTGAAACCGTAACCGGTTCTCATGGTCATTTCTTATACGTCTAATATTATGATCAGATATGTTTCATATATATTTTTTTCTTAATACAACGAAATCTCTTACCATATTTAAGTACAAAATTCAAAATATTACATTTAATTATAAAATATCACAGATTATTACAAACAAGTATAACTATAGTCCATTCCATCATTAACCAAATTTACTTTGCTGATCTTCGCTGCTATCACTGCCGTTATCACCATGAAGCTATAAACGTAAAATAAAATGTTAAAACCAAACTAATACTAAAAAATAGTTCATATTTCTTATCAGCTTTGCACAAATGCGATAAAATTCAACACAATTACTTTTTTCAAAACGCATTAAGTTAAAGCGTATGTGAGCCCCAAAAGAATACTCGTGGTTAAAAGAAAAACCAATTTGTTATAAAATCGGCACTTAAACTATGTTAGCAATTAGCATGCTTTCACATTAAACAGAAGGCACGTAACAATCAACCAATAAAATGTTTGCGATTTAACCACGCAAGAAAAACTCACATTTCAATATGGAATTGAAATTAGAACAGGCTCAAAATAAAAACATACATCAGCTCACAAAATTTACCTAAGAGTCATAAAACCAAGTAATTAATAAATTCTAATTCGGAACAGTTGCTCAAAGGGAATTATTATTTTCAAAATAAATGAATACTCGAGCATAGGTATACTTACTTTATCTACGGAGAAAGTCTTCACGAAAATTCTCAAAATCAAATAGCTCTTATAGATATGAATAAGTAACAACGTTATTAATAAGCCATTTAAAAAATGATAAGCGGGAAAAGTTTGCCGTAATACTGTTGGTCCTTTAAACAAAGTGCTATAAAATAAAATAAATAAGCAATGAAATATTCAATAATCTACGTTTTAAAAAAAATTAAATTATCTTTTATATTACTTTGGCAACATCCAAAACGGATAAAGGATCAATCTAGTAATCGTCCAAGTACATACAAATAGGAAAAAAATATATGTACATATTTTATAGCTCTTAGCGTACTTCACAGCTTTTCCCATCTGTAGAGAAAATATTTGTAATAAATTGTTAAACTATTAATGCTGACATAAGTACAACCAACCTGTACAAGAGCGTCTGAAATATCGTGTAGAAGTAAAACAGTCACACCAATTCTGTAAAGATTAGAAATCCAAGATACAATCAACAACGATGATACAACAATATGTTGTAAAGTTGTGTGCCAAAAGTCTCTTCGTCTTGCATCAAGTACTTGTGATATAAATATCGATGTATAAAATGCTAATGAGATCATATAGAACCACCATACTTCTGGAGAGAGCTCCTACATTATAGGAAATCAACAATTCGATCAATACAGAAATAAAATTTTAAATTGGTAACGCAAGGGTACTCACTTGATGCGGGTAATTTACCCAACAATTGTTTAAATTTTTAATCCAAGGCTCTCCCCAAAATGAAGTTAATCCGTATAAAAATATATTGGTGTAGTAAAAACATCGCCAACTGTAACATGAACGAAAAACTTTCCCATTAAATTGAGATCTGGAGTAAAACGAGCGACTTGATAAGTGGTTTCTACGTTAGGAAACTTGTTTATTTATGACCTGATTTCACAAATCAAATGACTCGAATATTTAATAATTTACTTTTAAATAAATGGAACTATAGTTTCTTCATTTTATCGAAAGTAAAATCCATTTAATGACTTTTTACTTAAAACCATCGTTATACTGATTAAAAAAAACAGCTTATTAGATCAAAGTACAACTGAGCTGATCCATCGTTCCAATTAGGATCCTATATTTCGTAATAAATTATAGTAAATTTTTAAAGCCATATAAAAATTTCCTGAAAGGTTTCTGTTTTGTTTTTTTTTTGTAATTTTTTTTCGGGGTTCAATTTGGCAACGTTGTGTATTTGTAAGTAACTAACAAAAGCAAATAGAAAAATGTAAAAATTTATAAATTTAGAGATACTAGATAGCTAGCAAGGGTCATTTCAAGTTACATGTTCATCAACTTGTGAAATTAGATTTAAAACAAATATATACTAACAATATACGTATAACAGAACAAAAGGAAATTTTTTCAAAATACAAACCAGCATTCTGAAAATTTGAAAATTACAGAAGGCTTTTCTTGCATTTTTCTCAATCGTAACCATCTTTCTATCTGACGTTCAGTACAGTCAGTTTGCTTAGATAAACTAACGATATCTTTATGATTCCATTTGTTAGAAATCTTATAAGCTTTTTCCAAAACTGGATTTGGTGGAGCCTTTTTACACTTGATGTTCCTCATGCCGAGCGACAATCCCAACCGGTAAAAGCAATATCTGCATATATTTGAAAAAAGTTCATTAGGCATTTTAGGGACAACAACTAAGAATAAATCAGATACGAATTTATAAATGTTTACTTCTCCAGCATGAATCGAAACATCAACATAATCACTGCTAATGGAATTGGAAAAAGATACAAGTGACGATAATCGGTGTAATCGTATTCGTCCCTGGGCTGAACATCTTGCCATTTCAATCCATCCATAAGCCAAAATTTGGGACTCCAAAAATACGACGACAGATCCATAGTGCTGATCATGATTATAAAATCATGAACTCATGAAATAAACCTAGTTTGAAAGTTTCGTTGATTTTTTACATTTTACGCGAGTTTAGATCGAAATTTGAAAGAATAACCACATGCAGACTATTCATTATGAATAAACAAAGTAATCAATACCGGTTAAAAATAACAGCAGCCAATTAATGTGATAAGGGGAGAAAACCTGGCAAATGAGCAAATTTTCATTGAAAATTATTTTCATTTTGCATTTGCTTTCATTAAGTGTTACCATTTGAATGGTATTAATTAGCTAAATAATTTTTATATTTTCACAACACTGAAACTACTATAAAATCATACGCCATTTTGAGATTCTCGACTAGCGTTTTGTCGACAACTGGTTTTTTAAGAGTGATTATAATTTTTGAGTAGTGGTTTGGATTAATTTTGTTTTAATCTCTTTGTATTATTTTTACCAATTTTAAACCTTTTAGCCAATGAGTCATAAATTTCATATCTACTCATTTTATTTTTATGTAGGTTTAAAATTCGATCTCAAAATGGCGTATAGCTTCTTTTGCATTCCTCATTTCCTTAATGATAATAAATTGACCAAAAAATGAAAATAAAATACCGAAATGATAATTTTTTTGCAACTTGAATTTTTTCTATCGTAATGCTTTAAATTAATCCCACAATGCCTTCAGACGATTTTAGAATTGAAGTACGTATTTTGTACAAAAGAAGTGGCATACTCAAATACCTAACATTTTTTCTAAAAAATTATTTGAAAAATTTACTTTCAGTTACCATTTGGTCCACCTCCAATTTTACCGGATATAGGAAAAGAGCTTGAAGAATATTTAACCAGACCTGATAAATTACCTATTCATAATCAGAAAAATGATTTCAAATTCTGGTGCAGAAAAGTGAACCTTGAATCACTCTACTATGCTGATGTGAGCCCTAGTACCACCACATTAAAAGTGAGATTATCCCACATCTAAAAAATTCTATTCGTCACTCAAAATGATGAAATTCTTATTTGAAAAATATAATATCCCTTCACACAAATACATTCTAATTTATCATTATCCAAGGTTGAACGAGATATCAATACCGGCGAACTGATTAATTTTTCCGAAGTACCTGTTGAAAGTGTGGGTGAAACTTCGAAAAATTCGACATCTTTTTCACGACCTCCTGGTAAAGCTACAGATGATGTCCGAGGTAGTCGAACGAATTACCCTTTCTGGCCTGGTGGATTTGATCCGCCAACAGTTGAGGAACTCGGTGAAGAATTTGATATTGATTTTGAAAATGGTGAGTATCGATTGCTAGTTGGAGATTGTTAAAAATGTATCAACTGTATCAATAAAAATAATGTTTTTTCTATTTAAAGATCTATTGACCCATGCCCCTGGCTTATCGAGAGGGTTCGAATTTGACAGAATTGAAAAAGATGATGACGACGAATCGATGAATGTTGATAGAAACCAAATTTCTGATATTATCGATTTACGAAGTATTATGGAAGAAATTCCCGGCATAACAAGCTGGTCTGATGAATCGAAAAGTAAATCAGAAAAAAATGCCAATGATACAGAAAACGATCTCAATGCTTTTAAAGATATCGAGGATAGCGTGATTCCTCGAGTAAATATTCAACATGATTAAATGGCCATTATAAAGTTAACATAATGTAAATAACTTGGTAAAATATTTTTAGGAAGCAAAATTGCCTGTCTTGAAAATATCTAAAAAATCATTCAAAGTAGCAACAAAAACTGAATGGGCAGAGCTTTTAGATACAACCAAACCGGTTGTTGATTTCCATAAAAAAATCATTGACCCAGCTGTTACGTGGAGTTTTGAATTGGATACTTTTCAAAAAATGGTCTGCAAACTTTTTTAAATTTATGTATATACATTCCCAATGTATGATCTTACATTGTATATTTTTAAAGGCGATTTTAAAATTGGAAGAACACGAACATATATTTGTCGCTGCTCATACTTCAGCTGGTAAAACTGTCGTGGCGGAATATGCTATCGGTTTGTCGCAGAAACATTGTACCAAGTTAGTTTAGAACATATTTGGATATTATACATTTTATTTATTTTTCGTTACAATCGCTTCATTTTCCAGAGCAATTTACACATCACCGATTAAAGCGTTGTCCAATCAAAAATATCGTGATTTCAAGAATCGATTCGAAGAAGTAGGTCTCATCACAGGCGATTATCAAGTAAATCAGCAAGCTTCCTGCCTCATAATGACTACAGAAATATTGCGATCGATGCTTTACGCCGGATCCGACGTTATACGAGATTTGGAATTTGTTATATTCGACGAAGTGCATTATATTAACGATTCTGAGGTAACATTTTCCCGTCGTTCGAACAACTACAATGTGCCTCGTATATTAAAATCAAATTTGTTTTTCTTTTTTAATTTTATTATACCGAGTGTGTATACTTGATTGTGTTTTTTATAAGTATTTTTTGTTGTCTCATATTTCTTAATTATTAGCTGAGTTTTTAATTTGAAATGATAACTATTTACAGCTTACCTGATTTTGGAAAGAGTGTCAAGGGAGGAAGAGGGGATTTTATACCTTTGCGTTCTACGTCATTTAGCATACCTGATTTTGGAAAGAGTATCGAGGGAGGGGAAGGAGATTTTATATCTTTGCGTTACAGGTCATTTACATATCTCTCCTTATCAAATTGACCTAGGAAAGTCCAAATTTGTATATGAGGTTAGTTGGAGGTCAAAATATGACCCCTTGATTTTTAGTAAAAATCGATTCAAAATGGCGGATGGCTACACTTTGAGTTAAGCTGTAGATGTCTGAAACAACTAAAATTTGAAAAATCGAGCTTTTATGTTTCTTGTGGACAAAACGTACTTCATATTTCAAATAAAACTTTTTGTGTGTTTTTGGGAAAGATAAGATGAAGGTTTTGGATCCATTAACAAAGGTGTGTGTTTTTTTTTGTTTTTGGTTAACAATATCACTTTCAAATTTAAACAAGCCCCAATTAAAAACTCAGCTCCAGTAATACAACATGGCTGCTTACCTTTTTTTTTTTTTTTTTTTTTTTTGAATTAGCGTGGTCATGTTTGGGAAGAAATACTCATCATGTTACCCGATACTGTATGCATTGTTATGTTAAGCGCTACCGTACCTAACCTATTAGAATTCGCCGACTGGGTTGGACGAATCAAACGAGCTAAAATGTACGTAGTTAGCACTCACAAAAGACCAGTTCCTCTTCAACATTATCTTTACATCGGCGCGTCTGGAAAAGATGAAAATTTATTTTTGATCAGAGACGGAGACGGACCATTTAATATGGTTGAGTAAGTAACAATTGCTAAAAACTCTTGTTTCACAATTATTCGATTTTAATTTCTTTTCTTTTTTTTTCAATAAGGTATTTAAAAGCTGTCGAAAATAAAACTAAACTCATCGCAAAAGAAAAAGCCAAAGGAGATAAATCAAAAGTCGTCAAGAAACCAGAATTCAAGAAGCCCCTAAAATCGGAAAAAACCTACTGGGAAGCGTTTGCTCATTTTTTACAAAAATATGAAAAATTACCAATAGTAGCGTTCACGCTTTCGCGAGCCAAATGCGATCGTAACGCGGAATACTTAATGTCTATCGATTTCACGACAGAAAAAGAAAAAAGTTATATCAATTTGTGTTTCAATGAATCGATTAAAACGTTAAAACCAGAAGATCGCGACCTACCACAGGTCAATAAATAATTAGCCTAATTTAGCTATTCGTCATTTCTCATCTCTAATTACAACTAATTATGTATAGATAAAGAGAATGGGACTTTTATTGAGCCGAGGTATTGGAGTACATCACAGTGGTATTTTACCTATTTTGAAAGAGATAGTTGAAATTCTATTTCAGAAAAGTTTGGTCAAGGTAAAAATTATTCGTTCTCTCTTGATCTTTGATTTATATCGAATGACCAATAATTTCTATCAAATTTTAGTTCTTATTTGCCACCGAAACTTTTGCGATGGGTGTAAACATGCCTGCTCGTACGGTTGCTTTCGATTCGATAAAAAAATTCGACGGTTATGGTACTCGCTATTTGCAGCCCGCTGAATATATTCAAATGGCTGGTCGTGCCGGTAGAAGAGGCCAAGATGATTCTGGAACAGTAGTTATTCTTTGCAAATACGAAATTGAAAAAGCCGATGATTTAAAAAAAATGATGTTGGGTAATAACTTATCAACATTTGGAGTAAGCTGTATGACAAATATTTTATACTTTTAATTACAACTTAATTTCGTAGGCGATCCTACTAAGCTCCAGTCTCAATTTCGACCTACTTATCCAATGATATTGAATTTAATGAGGGTGAAGGCTATGCGAGTCGAAGATATAATGTCTCATAGTTTCAAAGAATTGCACAATCGCCGCAAACTGGATAGTTACAGAAAAGAATTAAAAGAGTTGGAAGACGATAATAATGAAGATCAAAATATACAGAAATTGCCTATTTACGAAGAATTTAATTTGTTTTTTGAAAATGCTATGTCTTTTATTGAAGATTGGAATGAATATAGTGTAAGTTTATTGCATAGCTTTGCCTGCTACACTTCACATTATCCGATCTAAATTTTACATGCGACCTTCTCTGATTTACCGACGAGAAAAGATTGGATAATCCATGTGTAAAACTTCTTAGCACACTGTAAAAGTGTATTAGAATGACTCGGGGCCGGTGAGAGCCGGATTTAGGCAGAAAAAAATTTCGAGATCGAACATTTCGGTGTTTTTCTTAAATTCAATAAAAGTATAAAAAAAATTAAAATAAAATGTAGTTGAGATTATTAAAAGTTTTAAACCTCTGGTATTGGTAATAGCAAAGCAAATGACATGGAAAAATTGAATTTCGGTCTTGTCAAAGTTGTGTATGAATGGGCTCATAGCAAAGTCGGGGAAAAAATTTTTAATTTGAATATTTCATTACTTACACTGACCTAAATGAATATTCGGTTTTAGGCTTCTGCTGAGATAATAAATAAATCTTTTATGATTTTGTCGTTAAAATTGAAGAAAATAAAAAGTTTGAATTTTTCCTCGTAATATAATAAAATTTTAATATGAAATTCTAAGCATTAATTGCTTCAGTAAAATTTCATTTTTTTATGGAAATTTGGGTATACGATTTTAGGTCCTAAGAGACAACTTTTAACGAAGGTTCCTTTTAAAGAAATTTTTTTGGGCTAGTTTCGCTTCGCTATATTTTTAATTAAAGTGGATCAGAAATGCCTTTGAACTGGAATTTTTTTGAAAAACTTGTAAAGAAGGCTTCATGCTTAACATTACCTAGAAACAGCTCTTTTTATATTTCTATTAAAATTCGATGTTGCATCATTGATATCTATATGAAAAACAAATTTTCTTTTTTGCTCATTTCTATCAACTACATCTTAGATAACATTAAAACACTGTTTTTATTCATCAACAAACTTAGCTTCTTTTCTCTCAACGATTCTCATCTTCTCATTTCTTTCAAATGGCATGATTTTCATTTTTCAAAAAAAAAAAAAAATCGTAGCTTAAAGATTATGCTCACAATTTCAATAGCAATTTGTATATAGTTTTATGAGAGTTTATTCCTAATATGGCTTTTAAATCCCCATATACATATATTTTTCACTGTCATACTTTCATATACCTATTTACTAATGAATTACTCAATTTTAAATTTTAGGGGTCTATTTTTTTGCATTCGAAGTCCAGACAAGAATTAACAACTGGTAGGTTCATCGTAATAACGTACAAACATTATGTTAATAGGCTAGCGCTCATTTTACAAGTCACTCCGAAGCCAGATACTCTTCATTTTAAGTTAGTAACTTTTAATTATTGTAATTTTTTTCTTATTTGTAGTTTTGAAATTTAATTCTTTGAAAAAAAATATTTCAGAGTATTGATCTTATGTGATCCAGAAGATTTGCAAGAAATGGAAAGAGAAAGTGATTTGTATTATCAAATATTGGGATTATTCAAAAATGAAATTTTTTTACCTAGTGCCAAAACTAGTCATACCATTTTAACTGTCACTTCGAAGGATATTAGATATTTAACGAAATTTTCTATAAAAATAGAAAGCGATTTAGTAATTAAAGATTGGGATCAGAGGCAAATACCGAGATTCAAGTACGTCTTTATTTGGAATTTAATTTCATCCGATTATTAATTATTTCTCACATCAACTCATGTTTGTCCTCCAGAGATGCTCCTCCGAGTAAAACATGTTTTCGAGCTCTTACCGAATTATCAGAAAAAAGTTATAAGATTCGTGATTCAGGGAATGACATCGATTCGAATTTCATTTCCATTAGTGATTTAAAAATTAATGATTTGAATTTAAGCGAGCACGTGTACAGATTGGAGAATAAAAAATTTATTTTAGATTCATATCACAAAGAAGGCAAAATACCTAATTTCGAATCGACTGTAAGTACAAAAATTATTTCATGCAATGAGCTTTAGATATTGAGGATACATTTTTAACGCTATTTTCACAGTTTAAAAATGTTTTCGTGATTAAACAAAAAGAGGCCAGGATGGAGCATCTGAAGTATTTAATTTCCGATAAAAGTTTAATTTCTTATGCCGAATATCAAAGCAAGGTATCTGTGTTGAGAGAACTGAAGTACATAAATGGTGAAGATATAGGTAATTGAATAATGAATCCTGTGTTTATGCTCTACAATCCGAATGTGTTCAACTTCGATATCGTGTTTTAGTTGAAATGAAGGGTAAAGTTGCCTGCGAAATGGGTTCCAACGAATTAATTATCACCGAATTGATATTTCAAGGAACCTTATCCAAGTACGAACCTGCAGAAATAGCAGCTTTATTATCTAGCTTGGTTTTCCAAGTTAAATTGGAAAACGTTGAACAGGAATTGACGGAAAAATTGAAAGAGGTTTGTTATTTTCCTTGACTTTTGTTGTTAGTATCGAATTGTCGACTTATAATCGGAATTTCATATTTAAGGGAATGGAAGCTATGGATAAAGTTCATAGAGATATTATTATGGTTGAACGTCGTTTTGGTATTGGTAATAGCGAAGCAAATGACATGGAAAAATTGAATTTCGGTCTTGTCAAAGTTGTGTATGAATGGGCTCATGGCAAAGTCGGTGAAAAAATTTTTAATTTGAATATTTCATTACTTACATTGACCTAAATGAATATTCGGTTTTAGGCTTTTGCTGAGATAATGGAATTAACAGAAGGTCAAGTACAAGAAGGTATCATTGTTCGCTGTATACAACAACTAAACGAAATTTTGCGAGATATAAAAGACGCTGCTCGACTATTTGGTGACTTGGTGTTGAAAAAGAAGATGGAAGAAGCTTCTGAAGCAATTAAAAGAGATATTGTTTTCGCTGCATCCTTATATACTCAAGATTAATTTGAATGTGTGAAAAATATGTTTTTAAAAATTTACCCTGTTTTTTTTAATTTATTATTTTTTACTTTTTTTCCACCAAATGCATTTTAAATAAATGTTACATTTTCAATTTTTTGTTCGTTGAATCACCCAATCTATGCTTTCAACTTTGCAAGTGTAGTTAGGTGGAGTAATATCTGATGCGTTTTCAGATAATAAGGCGAATTTGCTTGTTCTCTCAATTAGGTTGGTTCAAAGCAATGAACGAAATAAATATTAATAAAAATAGGTAATAAATTTATTATAAAGTTTAAAACAATATTATTACAGACTTAAATTAATTTGTAATTTCTCCTTGGCCTTTAATTACTTCACTTATACATACCCATTGACCTTCTGTATCAGTTTTCCATAAACTAACTTTATTATCCGCTCCACTTACGGCTAAAATATTAGCAGTCAGGGACCAACTAACACTCCATACAGCATCATCGAAAGTATGAAGAACGACTGACTTCCAATTAATAAAATCATCACTAGACGAAACTACCACTCTGTGATCTTGCGAACAACTAGCGATTAAATTTTTGGTCAAGCCAACAGATGGTGCCCAAGCTACATCACGAACCCAATCAGCATGCACTTCGATTTTGGTTTCTTCGACCCATTGATCATTTTCTTCTTTCCATATTTTCACTAAATTATCACAGCCACCACTGGCTAGACGTTTGATTTGCTGTGTTTTGTTAGCAGAAGGATTTAAAGATGATATCAGAGCGGAAGCCGGACACCAGCTGACCGCGTTGCAACCACTAGTGTGAGCATTCATGATACGTTTTGCTTCCCAAGAATTGGTTTCCGGCGTATAACTTATAATTGATATCGTGCCGTCGAGGCTACCACAGGCTAGAACTAGCCCATATTCGTGAGGAGCCCATGCTACAGAATTTACTGAAGAATCGTGATTGGTGTATTCGTAGAATTTCACCCATTCGTTGGTCTCTTTCCATATAATTACTTTTCGATCGTAAGAACAGGAGGCTAAGAAGTTACCGAATTTAGGATGAGCCCATGCCACTTGCCAGACTGGACCATAATGGCCTTTTAAATCGGCGACTAGCGATTGGGTACCATTTTTCATGTTATAAATTTTGATTGATTGATCAGACGAACACGTAGCTAACCGTAATCCATAGTAGTCCATTTCAGCATCGTGGATCACATCTTCGTGACCAGTTTCAACTGTATTTAATATTGACACCATTGTTAGTTTGGAAACGCACTATTTACACTGATTTAACCATATAAATTTTTAAAAAAGAGATATTTAATGAAAACCTTTCGAATTACAGAGCGGTAAAACTTGGTGAGATAAATAAACCAACGAAAAATGTGATACGTCAAAAACAATATTGCTATTGTAGAAAATTCAATAGTACTTTACTGAATATTAAATTCGGAAGCCTTGTACAACACTGCAGATTCTTTTGATTTGTACAAAATGTAAGGCTGACATATTTCGTTCAATAAGTGATCAGTAATCACTCGTTCACTGCTAATCTCTTATAGTTGAAGTTCCAACAGAAGTTAGGTATGTGGGTTCTGGGTCCAAAATCAAATTGAAAAAATTTTTCAAGTTCTTTTTAGTGATGAGAAATTTTAAGAATATAAAGACTTCGATAATGAAACAATTTCTTTCATCGTACTTGGATTAAAAACAATTGAAAAATCAAAATTTTAAATAGGTACTTTTCTGCCAAATTTTCATCATCGTTTGCTCGTACATCAATGTATGGTATTTTATAAATTTTTTATGGTTACCTTAGTGTATTCATGTCTTAGAATTTTAAAAGTTAAAAGTACAAGCGATAATGCATAATTATAGGTATGAATTTTTTTTTTGGGGGGGGGGGGCAATTTATGATATAGCATTTTTTTTCAAAGTCTGAGAATTTTTAACATGGGTGAAGTTTTTTGTGTGATTCTTTTATGTACGATGATATTCTTAACTATAAAAAAGAAACATATTAACGGTGAACAATGCTGTCAAGATAAAACTACTTTTTTTTAGCTGGATCACAAATAATAAAAAGTTACATTTTATCGACTTAAAGAAACTACAAATTTTTAAACAAAAATATAGGTAGGTATTGAAATTTTTCTAAAGTAGGTAATTTGCGCTCAAAGTATAACGTTGGATAGTTATGAGAAAAAAATCGAATTTTTCATTTTTTTTTTGTTTGGACAATAAAAAAAAAAAGAAAATTAAGACATTTTCCTTCATAAACAAAACTTATTACTATAAGGAATGTAGTAAGTAGGTAGAGAAGCAGATGCCTTTCTAAACTTTCTGCTATAAACGCAACATCTTCACTCATATTTTACTGAATAAGATGTGTCAGCTCAAAATTTAAAAACAATATGCTGTTAAATGATAATCAGTAGATATATAGGTAGACTATCCCGTCTCTTCAAATAAGCACACGAGAAATAACGCAATGCAACAAAAATACCAAATTATTTTCAATAATTTAATATATCATTTTTCACGCTTACACAATTATTGATATTTGCGCATTCTAAAAAGTGCTTACCATGCCAATTCTTTAAGCAACAGTTGATCATATACGATTATACATAGTTTTTAGCTACAACGAAATTATTATTCGTTCGTTCTTTCTGTTTTTGGTGCAATTTTTTTTGTTGCTTCTGCTTATTGTTATCTTCAAAAATTTTTTGCCATTGCTCAAAAAACCATACTGGACTGCCATAAGGTGTAACTTCTTTCTTATAGCAGTTGTACATATGCCTGACTTTATCCAAGTCGCCTTGTGTAGCTCCGACACGTTGACCTAGTTTCATCTCAGGATTTTTCTAGTCAAGATAAATTTTGCAACAATGAATTTCTAAAAATTTAAAATCAAAGAAATATCAAATTTGTAAAAGCGAAAAAATATTACTTTGGAAACAATAGTTTCATTTCCATTCTTCGAAAATGCATATCGTGGGTAATGCATCACACTATTTATGTCGTAAGATACATTATAACCTGTCGCTTCGCTTTCGGGCACCTTGGCGAAATTTGATTTATACTCTAACGAAAATTTTTACCGATTTGAAAAATATTTTCTTTGATTTCCAAATTTCATTTCACTATTTCAAAAATTTAATATTAATTTTTTTACCTTCTGTTATATTCCCCCAATAAATAGTTACATGATCATCCCTATCCCATCGTGACTGTTCGTGAAATAGTCCTATAACATGAAGGAACTCATGTTCAATTGTACCCTGATGTTTCAAACATCCCGGAGTTTCTAAATTTACAGGATGAGGTCCATCTGCTTTGGTGTGGTATCCAATTACAGCAAAACACCCACCATGTTCTTTGTTGTCGATGTAAATGTAATTCTTTTGATAGTTTTGAGGAACAAAACGAATGCAAGTTTCATTTTGTAATCTTCCCATTGCAGACATAATCTTGATTTTATCGTCTTCGGCTGCAATGATATTTTATAAATTTTCCAAATGCCGTTGAAAGAAAAATTTTAACTAACGGATGATAAATTTACAAAAATTTGAAGATAATTTGTAAGGTATAGTCGCATTTGGCCATCGATATTTTACATCACGTACGGCATTCTTCATTTCACTCTTGTCCCCGAATAAAAATATATCTCCTTCATGTTGTTTAGAATATAATTCAGGAAACACATCTTTGAGATAATTGGAAATTTTTGCAGCTTCAGCATAAAATTAACAAATAAATTATTTTTATTATAATCAATTTTAGACATTAATAAAATATTTTTCCTACTCACCTCTCTGATTGTCAGGAGTAGAATCGCATTCATAAACAATCAAATACCAAAACAGCGGTAGAAGAAGTAAATATTTCATTTTAACAAATCAGAACTTCACTACTATTGAATATTCTAAAAATAACTTCTTTTAAAAAATTAAGTCACTTAATGAAGATTTAAAATGTTAATTTTGATTCATTTATGCAAATGGACAAACACTGTTTCGACTTTCTTTATCGAAATCCAATAAATTAAAATTTATTAAAATGTATCATTACAACAGAAGTAGCTACTGCTTGAGTGGAATTTAATTCGACATGCTTCAGTGAAAAAGAGTTTATTTTAAATAAATAAAAAAAAAAAAACAATTCTTAATAAGATTTACAAGGAATACAGTACATAGAGGAAATGACAATGGAATAAAATAATTAATCTACTTATTTATCGAGTTTTTTCTTTCTTTATCATCCTCATTTTTTTTCAATTTCTTACGTTTAGGTTCTAAAAACACAGATGGTTTTGGCTTCAGTTCAGGTCGTTTGATAGGTTTAAAATTCAACTTCAGTGAAATTTTTTCATCTTCAGCTTTTTTGAGTTCCGTAGGAGCGCTTTCTGGAGCTGCAGTTGAAGAAGATTGCTTTCCAACTTCGATCTGTTTTTCGATAAATTTCATTAACCTCTCTTCGTCGTCTTTTGCTAGTTTTTCTTTTTTAGCTTTCGCTTCTTGAGCTAGTATTGTTTCAGGACTTCTGTCGATATACGTAATGAACCACCCTTTCTCCGTTTCATCAGCAATACATTTACCTTCGCGACCGAGCCATTTGACGAAGTCTGTGAGCGTTTCCCAATGTGTTGCATTCATATGTAAATGCTTTCGATCCGAAATATATTCCTGGTACACTTTATTCGCCATTACTCTTTTGGTTCCGAATCGGTGTCGGAGTAATTCAAGGAACTCCCTTTCAAACTGTCTGGAAAATTCATTCATAAATCGACCAGGACTGTCGGCAAATAACAAAAGTTGTCTTTGATGCGATTCGGACATGGTGTGACATTTGAAACCATTCTCATCCCGGCACTGTTTTTCGCACATTTGGCAAAACCAGCGTAATTTCTGCAAGCCTTTGGCTTTAATTTTATTGGCGATATATTTAGGAGTACCAACTTCGTGCTTACCCATCTTCTAGCCAAGAAAGAACACTTATATGAAATCCTTTTCAATTTACGTTGGAATATTCAATGATGGATACTTCGCTTCAGAGATTATTCCAATTAATAAAACTATAAATATTTTAAGCAATCAAATAAATCTAAATTCACTGCATATTGTCCCAAATTTGATTTCAAATGTTTTCAACTTTATCGATAAAATAAAATAAGGAACGTTGTCAAATATCCAACATACATTGTAGGAAACAACAACAAAAACACATCAAAATCATTATCAAAATCAAAAACTACCTATTCACGGAATAAGAATTTTGGCAACATTGCAACCACAACTATCACAAAATTTCGTATCAAATTTTGAAATTGAAAAAGTCGTTTTTTTTTCATTTCATAAATTTTTTCTAAAAGTGTTATGTGAATTAAACTTTTTTTTTTAAAATAATCCTAATCTTAAGTTTCTTCCATCAGCATTATGTCCAACAAAAAATATGTTCAGAAATTTCGCAAAAGTTGGCTAGATCGAGATGAGCTAAGAGAGTGGCTCGTAGAAAATCCTAATCAGGAAAATAAAAAATACGGAGGGTATTGTGTATATTGTAATACAGCTTTGCCCAGTAAATTGTATGATCTTCAGAGTCATGCAGCATCCAGGAAACATGCTAAAAATGTTAGCGATCAGACACGAATTGAAGTAAAAGTCGAAAAGGTTCGTTTCAACCAATTCATGACGTCCTCTATAAGTATCTTATTTTTAAAGTATCTACAATATTATAATTATATGTTTAGACTGAAGATATCTTAGCTGAAGCTTGTCGTATGTTACACTCTAAGCAGCTAGCTACCGAGAATGAAGAAGACTCTAAAGAAGATCAGCTTGGACAATATATAGCGAATCAACTGAAACAAATTAAGAGTAAAAAAATTTACGAAGAAGTAAAATGGGATATAATTCAAACACTTCAAAATGCATTAATTAATCAACCCAGTGATTTGGAAGAGAACGAAGCTTAAATTTTTGAAAATTGTACCTTCCCTTTTTAATGTGATGTATTGTGAACTAAGATATTAGATTCACGTATAATTGTAAATATGTGTTTATTATGTTTGTAACATTTGAGATTTATCGTGGAAAAACTTTGAGCTGAATTTAATCATTTGATCTCTAAAGATGCAGTAATTAGGATACAAGTTACTGAAGTACATATTAAAATGTGACCTTTTATCAAAATGATGAAAATATCTTTCTGGTGTTCTCATCACATTACATCTGTTATGCTTATTACCTTTCTGTCTTTAACGATAGAGATTTGTTTTTTTAAATCATTTAACAAACTACCCTGGAATGTAATGCTGATTTATTTTTGTACAATTTTAATAAATAACCAAGTTATGAAATTAAAGACAACATTAATTATGACACACAAATAGGAATTTGCAAATACGAAATGTGTTTTATAATTCTGAAACAATAATGAGAACGTGGACATCATTCTTTTCAGCTTTCATTTTATGTAATATTTAAATAATCGATTAAATAAACATGAGTGATCTGTACAACCAACAAAAAAAAAAAACACATTAAAAAGAAATACGAAATTGTATTACAATTTATACAATAGCGCAAATATCAGGTGGTATTAAAAATAATGTTTTCAACAAAATAAAGATAACGTCACAAATAAAACTTAAATGTTCTTTTTACATACACTACACATCTGTACATTCCAATATCCAAGCTGGCCGGTTATGTAATAACTTACATTTCTAAAAATTGTAAGTTAATAAAGCTTCTTTGAACTTAGCTACAAGTAGAGGTACTACAACGTTTGAGATGAACCAAGAACTGAAGGGTCTTCGAATACTGGTGCCTGCTGTCGAAACTGTTCAGCGTTAAATCTGGTCATTAAAATTCCAACACCTTCAATTAATGCTAATAAAACACCGCCTATCACGGCACTGCCAGCCATTGCAGGTAAACCATTTCGAGCAGCTAGTATTCCACCAGTGACAGCACCACTAATGATTGAATTCCATGGATCTTCTTTCTTTCTACAATATACTAGTGTACAATCTACCGTTGAAAACATGAATCCCCATATAGCGAAGTTACCACCTGTTATGGGAGCTCTTTGTTGGATCGTGGTCAAACTTCCCTATAAAGGCCAAAAATCATGTTTACATCCTTTTCAAAAAAATGATGCAATCAATAAATACAATAATTACTTGAATTCTTCGTCCAAATCCGCTAGGTGCGTTTCGAAAACCTTTAATACCTTGAAATATTGATCCTCCAATGGCTCCCATTGCAAACGCACCGCCACAGTCGTCGACAATGCGCCACGGACATGGTTCTCTTGCGTATTCTTCCATAAACTTGATAAACTGTGAGAAAAAAGATAAAACTAAACTGAGTGAAAGAAGGAATCGCCGAACGGGGACATACACCTTCAACAGAAAGCAGTAAATAATGTACTTTCAATGTGGTGAGCGCTATAAATATGATTTCATTTTCAACTTACTTTAAATGTTCTTGAAATAAATCAATAATAACTGTAAATTTTAGTATTTTGTAATTCTGTCGAATAAAAATAAATGAGCTATGAGCTTATTTAATTTTGCTATTTAACATTCATCGAAGAAGAGAAAAAGAAACTTCTTAGGGCTACACCTCTAGATAATTCGAACGAGTGTTCCACTTTTGCGTAGTTACGAACACAAAAAATGATGACTATCATTTTCAAGGATTCTTGGGAAAACTTCAAAAATAATGAATTTGAATAAATATCGTTAATAAAATAAATAAAAATAAATTAGAAAAGTAAAAAATAGGTTTGGAAAGATGCACAACAAAAAAAAAAAATTAATCTAAAAATCTAGAAGAAAAAAGTTGGAAAAAGCTATGTTATGTTATTTGGTAACATTGTTTACGAAAATTATCGTAATATGATAAGAAAACAACGTGATCGTATGATGAAATAATGAATAAAATCGAAATAATAAAAGATTTCCTGTATTTTTAATTAATTTTTTCATTTTTGTGGAATTATTTTTCAAGTTTTTGATAATGGCGCCAAAAGTAAAGCATTCTTGGGAAGATCTAAATTATATAAAAAGAAAAATGAAAAAAAAGAAGACCGAAGAAAAGTTGAAAAAAACTAAAAAACAAAAGGATATCAAGCTCCCCGAAAAAATTTCAGCCCCCGAAACAAATACTCTCAGTATTGCTCTTCCAGGTTCGATTTTAGACAACGCCCAGTCTCCTGAATTGCGAACTTATCTCGCTGGCCAGATTGCCAGAGCTGCTTGTATTTACAAAGTAGATGAGGTAAACACAGTTTCAATATTTTCATACTTCAAAGACATCGATTCTTACAATTCTTTTCATTTTCTAGATTATCGTATTCAACGATTCCGGCGAATCAGGGAATGCTTACACCGCTGCAACAGAGTATAAAAAAACTAAATCTTGTGAGCAGTTGGCCACAATATTGCAATATTTAGAATGTCCTCAGTACCTTCGTAAATACTTATTTCCTATTCAGAATGCTTTAAAATATGCTGGTCTTCTAAACCCTCTAGATGCTCCTCATCATTTAAGAAAAGATGATACATTTCCTTTTAGGTAAACTTTTTAATGTAATAACTCGTCTTGAAGCCATTTTAAAAATTAATAATTTGTTCACTGTTATTAGGGAAGGAGTCGTATTAGCATTGCCACCAAAACCTGACAGTGGATCTTACGTTGATGTTGGTCTTCCTAAACCTGTGATAATTGACAAATTGTTAGAACCTTACTTCAGGGTAACTGTAAAATTACATCCACAAGCGTATGAAAATACAAAAAAAAATTTTGGTAGCGTAGTTTCACCCTTGACTCCCAGAAAGGAAACTGGAAGATATTGGGGTTACACAGTTCGTATAGCGAATACGTTGAATGAAATTTTCACCAAATCTCCTTTTCCCAATGGATATGATTTCACTTTAGGTACATCAGACAAAGGAATTAGTGTTGATGAAATTAATTTAAAAGAAAAACCATATACTCATGGTTTAATAGTATTTGGAGGATTACAAGGCTTAGAATATGCATTAGAAAATGATACTGCTCTGAACATCGATGATGTTTCGTTGCTCTTTGATTACTATGTGAACACTTGTCCTGAGCAAGCATGCCGCACCATTCGAACCGAGGAAGCTATTTTAATAACCTTAGCCGAATTAAGAACCAAAATGTGTCCCATATTAAATGAACCGTCTACAAGTAATTCCTGCACAGAAGAAGAAAAGGAATGTAATGAACCCTAATTACTTAAATTTTAGTCATTCGATTGTATGAAATCAGAGACTGCTTTGTACAACACTTAGAAAATTTTATTAACTCTGATATCTGTAAAAAAATTTTAATGGGTTTGTTACAGATGTTTATGAAATCTTAATCTTGAAATGTGATAAGTAATGTTTAGAAGCGTCATTTAATTTTAATACCTATCCAATGTTTCATACGTTTTCCATTCAACGTAACTCTTGAGAGAGATATTTTGTCTATCCCGTATCAAACCTGTAAAGTTATCTTTTAATTTTGTAGATTAAAAAAGTTTATACGATTTAATAGAAATTTATTCTCTTATAACGAAGCTCCAAAAACCATTTCAACAATTTACAATCAATAAAAAATATTTACTTCACAAATTTAAATCATACAAGAAAAATTTAAGATGAACAAACAAGTATTCTGGAATATTATTCACTAACAAATATTTCCTGAAAACAACAAAGAGGTATCCTGTACATCTTCTTTGAATAGTTGTCAACATTTTCTTATGGAGCAACAACCGATTGCATCGTTCACGGTATTTCGCAGCTTTTGAATAACATGTTTTGGATCTTTAGCATTAATAATGGCGGTTCCGGAAACGATCATATTAGCTCCAGCCTATAACATACGTAAAATGAAGTTTCACACCATTAAAAATCTTATCGAAAAGTGAAATAAGTGATGTGAAACCTATTAAATTATAATCTCAGATAGGTGTGATAGAGGGGTTTAGAATCAGATAAGATAATCTGGAAGGTGTTTTAGATGTAATAAGATTAAATCAAGTAAATCGCGTGATTAAATGCACTTATCTGAATCTTTTACCTGAGTAACACACCGATAGCCTTTTACTTTTTATTTATCGATGAAAAATATAGCGTTATTACCTCTGCACAATCTTCAATTGAATCTAATCCTACGCCACCATCAACTTCAATGTCGAGCAACGGGTAATTAGATCGTAACCATCTCACTTTATCCATCATACTACGCATGAATTTTTGACCTCCAAACCCAGGCTCCACTGTCATAACCAAAACCATATCCGCCATATCAATATACTCAGCTACAACTTCGGCGTCAGTATCTGGCTTTATAGCTAAGCCAACCTAGGTAGGAAAATTTAATTTTTCGCTAACGAAGTTCAAACAAAGATTATGAATAATAATAAGCAAACACACTTTCATTCCGCTTTCTCGAACTTTTCTGCAAACAAATGGAACATCAGGACATGGTTCAATATGGAATGTGTAGAGCTGCACGCCAGCATCTGCGGTTGATTCGACCCACTGAAATAAGAAATGAAAGAAATTGAAAAATGTATTTTCTATTTTACTGCAATAAAAGAAATGTTTACCTTATCAGGCTCTTGAACCATCATATGCGTTTCAAAATAGGCATCTGGTATGTTTTTCCGCAGGCATTTAACCAAAGGATGCCCGAACGTAATATTTGGCACAAACGTGCCATCCATTACATCCAAGTGAATGTAATCCGCTCCACTGTCTAATAACCTTTGAGATTCTTCCGCCAAGCATGATAAATCAGCGTTTAAAATAGATGGACCAATTTTGGCGGATAGTCTCTTATTTTCCATTGCAAAATTGAAAATTCTCATTTATGACTGTTTACTAAATGCAGATTGATAACTCAATTTGTCATTGAGAGTGTTTCACCCAATGTTATTACTTATTATGTAATATTCACTGATAGTAATGAAATATCGATTATCGGTAAATTTTTTATTATTATTTTTGTGTATATTCTGCGTAGATATTGAACTATTGAACTTGATTCGAGCTGCGACCTGAAATTAAAAAAACTTCATTCGTCTCATTGAAGTATGGTATGGATTTCATCAGCGAAACCGCCAATCATCATAATTATCAGAAGTTAATCGTAAAAATTGTTTTAAATTACAATTTTAATTGATTCTCGTAAGCGGAAATTACCAAAGAGATAAAAGAAAATTATTACTTTTTTTCATTTCACGCTTATCACCCGGTGAGTATGATGAATGAGTACACTTTCTTGCATCTGTCTGCACGATTTAGTGTTGAAACAATTTTTCCATTTAATTCTAAGAATGTTTAAGTTCAATTTCCAAATTTAGTCCTTAAAATTTCAAAAAACTTTCAAAAAACGTTTTTCTTTCATCAAATTGTTCGCTTATCAGTAGAATTATTCGGTTATGTATCATTTTTGAAAATTGTCGTTAGTACGAACAAAGGTTTACATAAATACCTACAATAAATTCCACACCCAAAGACAATAAAACGTAAAACAAAGGTAAACAATAATTTGAAAACAAAAAAAAACACAAATTTGAAAATTTCGTTTCAATTTTTTCACTTCAGCAAATGTAACATTCGAGTATTTTATACAATCTCGATGTATTAGAAATGCGTATTTTAATTTCCTTGAAGGTCTCTATCACTATTCTGTATTTACGCTCGATTTCAACCTTAGAATCATAGAATGACTTCTGTAACTGATAAAATTGGACTTGCCGAAGCCGCAGCTTTAGAAAGAAGGAAACAACTTCTTGAAAGAAAGAAGAAGCTAGAAAATAAAGCAAAAGGCATTGAAAGCGAAGAATCGAACTCTCAAGAAGTTAATCAAGACGAGAATTCTCAATCTCCGAGGTATCTTTCATGAGACAATAAGTTCAATATGTATGTTTCAAGTGTTGAGCACTTTTTTCACGTCATTTTATATTTTACTGACAGTCGTTTAAATGAAGAATCACAAGATGGCTTCGAAGAAAACCAAGAAATTGAAGAAAAACCAGTCAAACCCTCAATAATAGACGAAGAATTGGTTAGTATGAAAAACGAATCGTAAATATAATTTAAACCACTGCATCATTAAGTATTAATTTGTCTTTATCCTTACAACAGGATTTAAATGAATTAGCTCCTAGAAAAATAGACTGGGATCTAAAGCGTGATATAGAATCAAAGTTACAAATATTACAAGATCGAACTGAACTTGCAATAGCGGAATTAGTGAGAGATGACTTAGTAGATGATATTGAACTTTAACGTTCTTATTTTTTCACTGTATAGTTGGAATTAAGACTTCGTGTATAAGACTTTATGTACCATTATTCTTGAAACTGAAACCTTAATAAAGTTTTTTATCGTGTTTATCATTTACCTCTTCTTAATGGCTCCTATGATGGTGATGTATATGCCATACATGCCTTGGAAACAGCGTCAATGTACCAAAAACTTGTAATTTCACTACAAAGAACGGCATGATTACAACTTGAAAAAACACTACTTAACACGAAAAGGTTTGATCGCAAACTAATCCACGAACACGTCGTCCGTTAACATTTTATTGAGCATCATTCGTTCATCAATTTTGTAAGTGATACCACTTCATCATACTTTTCACCATCGGTAATCGCAAAAAAAACTCAATTAAGAATTCAATAAAAATTTTAATTAATTGAAAATCATGAAAATAACACATAATCTTTTTTAAATTCAAATTATAATTAAAATGTTTTAAAAATTATCGTGATTAAAAAATTTCATAGTTTTAAACCAGTTTCCGTTACTTTTGTCTGAATAAGTTAATTCTTGGCGGATATTTCTACATAATTCCTCCTGTTGAATATACGATATCTAATATGAACAAGTATTGCACATTATAAAAATTCTAAAGCTAAAAATAAACTCGTTATTAAGAACATTCGTATTCTAGAAAAATAAATAAACATGTGGAAAATGAATTGAAAGGAAAAGAATAAAACATATTTCGCCACCGTAATAGATTTTCAGTAATTTATACTGCATTTATGTTGCTAAGAAATTAAAAAAAAAAAATTAACTATCCGCCATTTATCAAAAATCATGTTCTACTGAAAATACTTTTTAAAAGCACATAGTGTTCATTATAAAATAAATTATTTATTAAATAATTATCAATAAATAAAAATTACAATATTCTAAGTATAAAGAAATCATTCATCAATTTTTCAAATAATGCATAAGTATACCTACGACATAAAAACTATTATTATGTAATTAAAAGAGAAAAAAGATATGGTCATATTTGTACAGTGCATTCCAATATCAATCTGAAAAGTGTCTACCAATATTCAATCATCTTTAGAACTTCCAGGATTTCATCAATACCAAATAAGAAAACTATTTAAAATCCGTATATAAAATTATTCAGAAACGACAAATCGAAAAATCGTCGTTTCCTCCTTTTGCATTTATTAATTAAAAATCATTTCATTATTCTAATCGTTTTGCTGCGTAATTTCAAAATGCCTCGTGGTCTCTTATGCGGAGTTTTACTATCCGATACTTGTTTCCTTTTCGGCGGTTTCGTACGTCCCTTCAACGCGTTCTCGTTTTTGGCCGGCTCTTCGTTACTCGTTTGCGCGTTATTTACCTCTTTGGAACTACAAGGCGAATCTTCTGTCTTTGTAATTGGTGCTTGCGACTGCGCGTCTTTGGCGCTAATATCAACAAGTTCGTTCTTCTCGGTTGCTTCTTCACTGTTAGCATCAATCGGTTGAACCACCACCAAAGGTATGACAACTCCCTATAAACATTGAAAATCAAATCATTAAAAAAAAAAATCACGACAAAAAAATCACATCGTAAGCGCAACGCCTGGTGAAAAGACTGCGAAATGCAAAATGATTTCCAACATATTAGAAGCGAGATATCGATCGCGTCGAGCATTAGGCCGTGGACAGCGCCATTCCACATCGAGTAATTATCTCAAAATATAACGAAATTCATCGCCGCATGAAAATATTCGTTTCACATGCTTCGTGAACTGGGTTACAAAAAATATGAAATATATCACGAAATGCTATTCCAAAAGCGTACGAAAAAATCAAATATTTCTACAGTACTCCAAATCGAACACAATTCGTCTAATATGCCAATTAAAATAATATTCGAGAACAAACGGAGGAAAATAAATTACATACATTTTATCATGGACAACTGCAAACAGTACAAAACCTCGATAAAGTCATCCATCTACGTGTAGTCACATAGCTACGCCTATAATCTCGTACCAAATTACCAACCTGATTCGATAGGACTTCCAGATCTTCAAAAGGAAGTGTCGCTACTGGAGTACCGCATGTACCGCAAACTGGATTCAGCGGAGATTTCGAACGCCAATATTGTAACTCCGTTTTGCACTTATTTAATTCCTGCGAAAAGAAAAAAATTCAAGTAAGACGTCGCATTACTGGAACTGAGTTTTTAACAGGGACTTGTTCGGGTTTGCAAATAATGTTGCCAACTCATTCATGTCTACAAGCTGTATCCAGGACAGAGTCTGAACCCCTTATCTCCCGTAATTGTATGAGTTCATATTAATTATATTTTCACTAATTTGAGGCTCCTCAAGCTCTCCTCAAATTTTGCCATTCCGCCATTTTACAACCATTATGATGTGAATTTAAGAGATCATATTCTAGTCATCAAAAAACCTTACATACAAAGTTTGACCTGCTTAGGATGATTTAGTGAGGAAATATATGGTAGATTCACGAAATTTCCTGCATTATTTTCCCCTCACAACACTTTTTTTCGCCTTAATTCCCCTCCAAATAAACGTGGAGAGCTAAAATCAAGATAGATTAGACACTTGACTCATTTTTTCATACGGCACGACAATAAAAAATTTACACCTTTCGTGTACCCTCCCCCACCCCATTACGAGGTCAATAATCCTTCCTCCCCACCAACCACATGTGTGAAGCTTAATTTAGGGTAAAGTATACTTCTCATTTTCAACAAACATATGAGTCTATATTAATCACATTTTTAGCTACTTGAGGCTTCTCAGGCTCTCCTCAAATTTTGATAATCTGCCATTTTGAATTCATTTTTATCCAAATTCGAGAGCTCATATTTTGGTAATCAACCAACTCTACACGCAAAGTTGGATTACCTTGGGTCCACTTGGTGAGAAAATAGAAGATTCATGAAATTTCCCAAAATCATTTCCCCTCCAAAGGATGTTTTCGGCTTTAACTCAACTTCACATTGCTCTTTAGTGTGAACGTCTTTTTTTTTCCCTGCAAAAACATTGGCGTTTCTTATTTGAAATGAAGTATAATTATTTTTTTTATTAAATCGAATTGGGACCCAAACAACCGCTGGAGCGCTAGTGTTCTAGTGAGGATAATGGGGACTGTATGATACCCTCATCATATACCTAGAGGGAGCGACTCAAATTTCATAAATTTGGGATCATATAATTATCGAAGACCAAAAGTGTATACTACATTCCAAATCCACTTTCACAGGTAATGCTAGAGGGGAGGGAAGGGGTTTATCGTTCTCAAAATATGTTGGGGGTAAACAAAAGCTTGAAAATTTTTGATAATGATTTTACTTGACAATGTAAGCATAAATTACCGCAATATCGATGGCTTGAAGGAAAAAGGTAGTATGTCGGACCCCCTCAAAATCAGAGTAATCCGCGATTCCAAGTGTAATCAAAAATCCATGAAAATTTTTCTCGCTCATCATCAAATACGATATTAAGCAATTTTCATCTTTACCCACCGGCGCTATGCGTTAAGAGAAAAAAATATGCGCACAAAAAAGTCGGACCCAGCCCATATAATTACAAATGTTCTGAAACGCGATGATATGAAAGCCCCATATTTATTTAAAAATTAATTTGTTATATTAAATATTTATTATGTTCATTGTATAAATTATAAAGAGAATAATTATATTGAATTTTATTTTTGTAATTTTATTTTTTTATTTTAATGGGTTTTCCTATTTTTTTAAATAATTATGATAATTTTAATGAAATAAATTATTTTGTAACTCCTAATCATATTGAACCTGAACGATATTTTTTATTTTTTTATTCTATTTCACGTTCAATTCAAAATAAATTTTCTGGCTCCACTCTCATCCGGTAGACTGTAATAGCTGTCGTTTACGAGTTAAAACCTCGGCTAAAAATTCCAACCACCGATCGCGAAAAAATCGCCAATTCGAGAGTACTTCGAAATCTCACCTGCAACAAAGTGCTAAATTTTCTCGACATTTCTTCATTCTTCCTGTCGTTTTCGTCCAGACGAGTTGCGTAGTCATGAATGGTCTTTTGCTGATCTGCCATTTTAGTTTTATAACATTTCAATTCACGTTTCATCGTCGTCAACTGCGAGTTGTACCTTAAAAGCGACACGTCGTGTAATAAATAAAGCTATTTCAATGCACACTGCCTTCATTTCCAATCGAGACTTTTCCACTCACAAATTTCATTCCTTGTTTAATTTTTCTGATGCGCTTACGCAGCACCATGTTTGATTGAGGTGGATAAGATGTGTTTGATTCTTCATCCGTAATTGACGTGAATTCCATCGCTAATGTACTCTCTTCAAAAAGAACCCTGCTATTATTATTACTTGTTCCAGGACTACCTCCTGGAAGAATATAACGAGTTGATTAATACGGAGATTTAAAAAATTCAATGTTCGATTAATTTGATGAATCTATAGTCTCATTACAATGAACGAATTCATTCAAAATTGTCAACGTAAATGTTGACAAATTCGCGATTAAATAGTAAGGTGAATAATGAAGCAACTTAGATAGTTTCATCTCGCATGTTTCTGAAATCTGTTCACACTTTTTTAATGATTTTCAAGCCATTTCCTCAGCTCTCCGTCTTGTAATTCCTTCCTTAATAAGTAAGCTAAGTGCTATTACACGAATGAAGGAACTTGGCTACAATTTAGTGAATTTCTAAATTATGATTTCCCAAGAGTAAAAGGAAACGCACCCAGACGAGAATCATAATTTCGAAAGGACAAACATTAACGTCAAGTAAATTATCACGAAACGAACTGAAAGAATTTCAGTACTCTAGATGTTATGGTGAAGGGGGGGGTCCAAAAAATTACCAAAAAATCGATTTGAGGCATGAACAAGCGTTGAAAATCCATTTTTTGGAATCGTTCACGAACGACTCACACTTGGAAAGCTTATCTCAAGATATCGAATCGTTCGCCAACGATAAATACAGAATCGTTCGGGAACGAAATCAACATAATACAGGTGTATGATTGATTAAAAATCTTTCTTCATCGAATCGCGTATGAATGATCCTTTCTAGGAAACCTATGGTGCTACAGAAATGGGTATGCTTATCCGCCATTTTCATCCCTAAGATGACCGCCCACATGGCGGTCTCATTGCAACAAATTAGTTTCACCTCAAGCTGCGAGATAGCTACATTGTTGGTCTTTCGTAGGATGAAAATAAGGGACCAAACATGCCTCGTATGTATACTGCTGTATGTGGTAACTAAGAAAGTTGTCTCAAGGTATCGTATCGTTGGTAATTGAAAGCATTAAATGCGGATGTATGATTACAAACAGGTTCGACTGGAATAATAAACCGAACAAATGAATCATTGATCATCTTCTAAGAGATGAATAGAGAGCATATGTGTTCGCAAAATTAGGGAACTAATGGTCATTGGTCATGTGCATCCAGTGTCTATCAATTTTTAGCAGGACTGCCAAATTGTGTTATTCGCTTTATAATTCGAGTCGACCCTTCTACAAATTAATCATTTGTCAGCAGGGATGACCGTTCATTTTTGAACTGAACGCATCTTTTTTTTTGAATGAACATGAACTGAACTGAACGTGTTTTTCCCTCAAAAATGATTTTTTTTTTTTTAGTGAACAAAATGAAGATTGTTCACGTTCATGAACTTTTGCCACGAACTGAACTGAACAATTTTTGGTATGAACGTGAACTGAACGTCATAATTTTGTTTTCAAAATGAATTGAACGTGAACGCTTGTCAGTCGTCACTCAATCGTTTATGGGCAATATTAAATGCATTCATCCAATAAATTTTGAAAACAAATATCGAATGGTTCGCGAACGAAAACAGAACTGAGAGAGCTTCGACTATATGATATGGACCAAGCTAACAATGTTAAACGAGCGGTGCAAAATTATCAAAATAATAAGCCAGGAAGGTAGTTTTTCTCATCCTTACCCTACACAAAGCTAAGGCGCATGCGCATCATACTCATACTGGCTTATTTTTTGATGTTTTCCCCAATAATGTTGACCCATTCTATTTATACAGCGGCTAATGGGAATAGCTCGGTCTATACTATATAGTCAAGGGGGCAGAGGAACAATTACAAATGATTCTTTAATCAATCGTTCGTGAACGATTCCATCTTCAACTTCTAAAAGCCAGTGACTTTATATACCGTGCGTCCAAGTGATTCGGGTACAATCAGCGCAAAAATCACGATTTGTTGATAACATAATAAGCGTTAAACTACAATTTATAAATCAGAAGTTATTTCAAAAATTACACTAAAGAATTTTAAGACTGATAAATTCATTTCAACTGCATTTCCATTTCTTTGCATGTGAAAAAATCAATTATAAATAATTGGGAGAGATTTTTTCGCTGATTGTACCCGAATCACTTGGACGCAAGGTACATGGATTGCTATAGCCACAGGAAAATGAGACTAGACTTTAACATGAAAATAAAAATAAAAATCATGCTCAAGTTTTGATTTGATATGATCTAGTGTTTTTGATATTTTCATGCCATCAGGAATCCAGCAACTTAATGCGTACGGGCAGTTGCGTTTTGCATTTTTATTTTAATGTTTCAACATACTCCAGCATAAGCAATGTAGTAGTCCAAATCTATGAAGTCAATGTTAAAAGTTCGCTTTCAAGATACACCCATTTACTTTACCTATCTTTGAGATTTACCAACATTAGCTACACCTATTACCGGAGAGACAACCCACCTCATAAAGAAAGAAAATTACTTAATAAGAAGCTTTAAATTTTGAAATCCAAGTATAGCTCACTCTTCTGCCTTCACAGTGAATACATCTAATCCGAAATTAAATCAATTTTCAAGCTTTTTTCTCATCACTCATCCTCTAAACTTCAGTCTATTTATAATATTCAACACAAGTTATCAATGCAATTAGAAATCATCTAAGCGAAAGTTCGAACTTCAAAACCCATCTTAAAATGTATATATTCACTCCGAAATCTGATTAGCTTTCAAGCCTCACTCGCTTTATCCTCTAGATGTGGAGTTCATCCTTTCACCCTCTCCGAAGTCATTATATGACTACCGTGAATATAACAAAATAACTAAAATACTATACAAAACGTATACGTGGATTTCACATCGTAAATTAACAGCAACATAAAATATAGTCGTTACCAGTAATCTTGACACTGATTGAACCAACAAAACCAAATAAAATTAATGTAAAACTCTTGAGCATTATGTAACTCACTCGGAGAATAGTTTGCTAGATCAATTCCGCAGTATGTAACCTCTGGTAAATTTGGTTCCAATTTCTCTTTGAAGTACTCCATAGCCATAGTAGTCAAATCAAATAATTCATCTGTTACTCTGTATGGTCTAGGTAACTTAGGAGTTACTTCAATATAGTATAAAATGCGATATACTTCATCTAACACCTGACACAAAATAATCAATCAATATCACTTCACTGAGACCGCAAGAAATAATTCACTGAAAAAACGAACGGTACTTACTTCTCCGGGGAAAAAATAAATCAATTTCCTTTCTATATGTTTTCCAAATGTCATATGCAGTAAATTCAAACGCATGTATATCGTTTCAACAATATCAAATTCGCAAGCCAACGGATGCTGCCTGCGAGCCGACTCGCGTCGTGGCATTTGCGCTTTAATACTATGAAATCTAGCTAACATAGAGTTCTGCAGCTTGTTAAATGTTGAATTCAACAACGAACCGCAAATTTGATCCATTTTTTTATTAACCTAAAACATCACTCGATACAATCGCATTCGGTGAAAATAAAAGGAAAAAAAGCAAAGAAAATCAATTACGGTTCTTAAATTGGCCACGGTTTTGAAACCGAGGTAAGAAACGATTTTCTGAACGATTTCAGTCGGGAGATCTAATAAATTCAAATTTGTTTTTGATTGATTATCTTTGGAATGAACGGCAACTCCTGTACTCGATCTCGTAACACAGCCCATATTCGAGCTTTTCCCTGAGTTTACGTCGATATTTAATGGCAACACATCTCCATTCGAACTGTTACTTTGTAACCGAGTGGATACCGGTACGAGAAACTTTGTCTCTTTGGTGCATCCTTTAGATACATTCGCATCTGTATAGGAAGGTAAAGAACCCTCTCCGCAGTTGGAACTGCTACTGTTGCTTTGTAAACGGGTCGACACCATTTTACTAGTAACTTCTGTCACGCCGAATATTTTGAAGGCTTTGCAGCTGAAATGCAAACATCACCGGTCATAAATTACATAATTATAAATAAGAATGGACAAAACTTACGCTATAATTACCCAAGTACTATGTTCTTTAAGCGGCAATCGTCAACTTATGTTAGTAAAATAAAAACCTCAAACATGCCCGAATAATCTCACAATCCATGTACCCAACCACACACCATTTACAATCTTATAATCTAAATATGCCAACAAATACTCCAAAATTAACCCTTCAATCGAAATCAAAATACCACTACCTCTTACACAAATCAAACAGTCACGTCAAACTTTCTCGAGCTCATTCTCAACACTGACAACGTTTCAGACTTCTAAATCGTTCTAATACAAACTACCATCTTTTAAACACTCGTATTCGACATAAAAATCAATTATAACACACTCCGTGCAAATAAATATTATCGAAAACAAAAGAAATACACCGCAATTAAACGTCCATTTTGGTGGAAAAATTACCTCCGTTAAAGTTATACACACCGTTACGATATGCGTTTCATTTAGACCGAACGAATTTTCATTACTGCCACTCGATACGGATACAGTTACACGTTCGAAAAACTAATTACTTTTTTAAATAATAAAAAAATCAACTTTTTCAGTTCGCAAAATTAATCTCTTTGTTAGAGAAATGGAAGCTTCTTCCTAATTTCCATATCCCCTAATCGGTAATTCAGCATCGATGTCTGTGCGCTTGTTCCAAGCGAGATCCAATCGACTATGTCAAGATTTTTCGAGGAGGGGATAATAACAGTGGTCATTACTCAGAGTGGGGTTTTTTGAAATTTTCAAAGGGTAAAATCTTCGTTAATGAATTTGAAAATACGGTTATTCGCCAAAATATCGTATAATTTCAAGATTTTTGTTATTATTTACGAAATTCCAAGCATTATCCTATTTTACTTCGCAAATTTTGTTGAAACAATCGAAATGCTTTTTTCCGCTGTTTTACTCGGTAAAAATATAGGTGAACGGTGTTAACCTAATTTTCAAATCTGGAAGGCAAAAAATATTTTTATTTATTTAAGTAGTACCAGTCAACCGGAACAATAAGGGTAATTTCTAGGATGAATGAAGAAAGAATTCGAATTCGCAAAGGGTTGGAGTCGTTACAAGGAAATGATTCAATTTCGAAAAAAATTCAACCAATATTCATTAAAAGATGTATCATCCTGTTTGCGATATTTTTTATCCTACAGTAATCCGCGTATAAAATTCTATAATGCGAAGTTTCCTTTTTTCATCTAATTTAATGATTCAATAAACTAGCCTAACTAGAAACAAATAGGCCCAAGTAAGAAACCTAGGCATAACTCATTGTGTTCTTTCCGAACAATCCATTACACTCATATCGAAGAAAAATGAAGTTGAATGCACAGCTTATCTTTTATAGGTATTGTATTCGTTTTCAGTACAAGGTACTTATGGATAACATAAGGAACTGAAAATTCTTATTTCAGAAAAAACTCTGCTCAGATACGTGGTCGTAGGAATAACATTGTTCTAATCTTGGAGAATTTTTTCACTACCCAAAGTGATTCCTCATTCAGCAAATAATAAAAAACGAATTAATAAACTAAATAAATATGTATAAAATTTTATTGAATTAATCAACATAGATACGAAAAACAAGTAAATTATGAACGCGGTGAATAATGTTTGTAAATACAAATAACATAAGTTAAAATTATCGTTATTTTGAAAACAATTTGAAAAATTAAAGCTTTTTGTTCGTGTTTTCATGGTATATATGTAGTATTTTTATAATAATTTGTACGGAAAATTTCAATAGGTAGAGTTCTTTAGAAGCTATTTTCCCACCTATAACGTTAAATCGAGACACTATTTATCACAGGTCAGGTCAAAATCTAAAATCTGTACACATCGCTTTCAGGTATGACACTAAACGTTTAAGTAATTTCTTCTGGTTTTTGAAATACTGTGAGATCTTATAACAATATCTATGAACCATTTTTATGCCTAAAATTACGAGAAAAATAACTCTAACGCTTCTGATTTGAATAATTTATATTAAAATTATGTACAGATTCTAGGAACCTCGAACAGGCATCATAATATCTGTATACAACATGAAACGTTCGAAATACTCAAGATGAAAGTTATAGTGAGGAGAAAGCTTCCATGTTATATTATTACATATTGAAAATGATTGCGTAAAATGGGGTGAAGATGGACATACTTCGAGATTAAAAAAGAAAAAACTAACGATGTAATCAAGCTGAAAGCCTGATTTTTAGTCGATGTTTACTTTTTACTTGAGTAAGTGATGAAAAATATGAACACGGATTTAAATAAACATTGAAATATATTTTTCAGAAAATTCAATATTAAATGATACTTCAGGTCATAAAAAGTTGAATAAGCCCACAGAAGTATTAAATTTTATTCAAATCTATTCTTAGAGACTATATTTTTCAATATTTACCCAAGCAAGGGTCAAGTATTGAATATAAATCTGGGCTTAAGACTCGTGATTGCAAATAAATAAAATAAAATAAAAAAACATTTCTCTTCAAATCCCCGAACAGATCGACAAGTTACAATGATTACACGATGCAGCACATTGCTACCTTGCAACTCAAAAATTCAACAAATTACGAGGTTTAAAATGAAAAACGGACGCTGGTTTCCATCTTCATCCTATTTTATGATCCCTTTTCAACATCCAAATAAGAGAATAACCAATAATTTTAGCGTTAATAAAAAATAGGACTACAAAAAAAAATAAAAATAAAAAATATATAGACTAGTATATCACAGTTGTAAAGCGACTTACACGAGTGACATTTTTCACAATGAAAACTCAACATGAGTGATTATTATAAAAAAGAATCAGAATGAAAAGCATGAATATATCCTTCGGTATACAGTTGTTTAGCCAAAGTTAAAATAAACTGTTCGCCTTGATGTAACGTCACCTCCTTTGATTTGATTAATCTGACCGCCAAATCGATGGTAATTCTGTATTCAGCGTAGTGCTTATCATTCAATAAACTTTCCAAATTTGAGATTGCTTTTATACATTCTGCCGAAACCAATGCCGTATTTCTGTTAAAAAATAAACCATATGTTAATCGTGTATATATTCGTATTATATTTACGTTTAATGAGATATTAATCACCTATTATTTTCGTTGTTCGATAATTCGGAACATGCTTCTTCCACCTTTTCGTTACTATTTTCTTCGCTCAGTTTCATTAATATGAATGCGTTTACAGCGTAGCACAACACTTTACATCTGTAAACAAAATCGTGTCAACATACGTGTTCTAAATTTATCGAGCTATTTTAATATATCGCTATTCATTACCTTATTGACGGGACGTGTTGTTTATTCATTCCAATTACTCCGAAAAGAGCCCAACCGGGTTTCATGTTAATAATTTGTTGAAAGTAACTGCACAGTTTTAACAGCGATGGAGTAATTTCTTGTAGATTCCTAGAGCACTCGCTAAAAGCTAGAGACCATAAAAGTGGCAACTTGCTTTCGTTGTCATTACTGTAAAATACGTTGAAAATTAAATTTCATATTTTAATCTTCACTGAGCTTGTATAAATGTAAATACCTGGGTTTCGAACAAGTTATCCATTGAATAATTTTATTATAAATAAAAATATCTGCTTCCGCTTTCAATTGTTTCAGAGTAATCGCATATAATGATAGAATCTGATTATTATTCAACATAACATCCTCAATGGTAGGATGTGTAGAGGACACAGGTTGCAAAACTAATAATACTTTATCCCAGCTAAATTCATCCGTATCAACTAACAAAGGAAAAATCATTCAAATATAAATTACAAAACACTAAAACAACATCAATTTCGAAGTACACCTACGCACCGGAATTTTTAAACCACGCCGTCAAACAAGCTTCTAAAATAATCCCCAGATGCAAATGATCGGTAATTGTAGTACTAATCGTATGTATCAATCCTTGTAAAACAGGACTACTGGCAGATCGATGGGTAAGCCAATTAAGTAAAACTTGTATCATCAATTTGGGCAAAACACTACCAGTGGGTTGATTAATTAACACCAACAGCTCCGACAGTAACGTAGCACATTCTGAGACTCGGTTTTCGGCTACCACAGCTGTACATTTAAAAACACTCGTAATAATTTGAATTCACAACTGTACCCATTTTCAGCTCAACACACTTACTCTGATTCACTACGCATTCCATTTTATCCAACATTCTAACCAGAGCTGATTCCATATTAGAATGATGAGCTGCTAATACGGTTTTATATCTATTAGCGAGCTGTAAAGCCATTCTAACGCATGCCTTCACAAACATCTGTCGTTTCTTCGGCGTAGTCGGATGAAAGTTACTGCTGTCGGTGACATAACCGGCGGCAACTTGCAATAAACTATAAAACCACTCAAATTAATATCTAATAGTCCTACTCGATTACTCTGTCGTACTATAAAACCTACTCAAAAGCTGCCATATCAATACCATTCCAATCCTCGTCAGTTAATAACAGTATCACTCGCGAATCGTAACTCATCACGAACCAGTCGAGCACGTGTTCGTAATTAGGAGCATCCACTAAATGCCAATGATATTGGCGCGCTTCCATTAGCAAAACGCTTACTTTACCGCTCTGAAAAATAAACTCAACATCAGGATGGAATTCACTCGTGAAATGAATCTACTACGCATTCCATTTTATCCAACATTCTAACCAGAGCTGATTCCATATTAGAATGATGAGCTGCTAATACGGTTTTATATCTATTAGCGAGCTGTAAAGCCATTCTAACGCATGCCTTCACAAACATCTGTCGTTTCTTCGGCGTAGTCGGATGAAAGTTACTGCTGTCGTGACATAACCGGCGGCAACTTGCAATAAACTATAAAACCACTCAAATTAATATCTAATAGTCCTACTCGATTACTCTGTCGTACTATAAAACCTACTCAAAAGCTGCCATATCAATACCATTCCAATCCTCGTCAGTTAATAACAGTATCACTCGCGAATCGTAACTCATCACGAACCAGTCGAGCACGTGTTCGTAATTAGGAGCATCCACTAAATGCCAATGATATTGGCGCGCTTCCATTAGCAAAACGCTTACTTTACCGCTCTGAAAAATAAACTCAACATCAGAATGGAATTCACTCGTGAAATGAATCTTGCAAATTTTATTTACCTGTCTTAAATTCGGCTCATTAGCCAGCTTTATAAGGAGATGTAAAAGTATAACGTGTACTCGGGCGGATGTTTCCGCAGAGTCATGTTGTACGACGATGTTCCACGGAATTTCGATAAAAATGGAGCCCAAGAATGAATGGCACATTGGTAAGTATTGATCTATCACCTAAATATGGAGAATAATTATCGTTGTTAAATTTGCAATATTGGTCAAGTAAATCAAGTCTCAACGAAGGAATCAATTTTGAGTAGTAATTCTTTTTTACGAATATTTAGGGAACAACTTCGTTAAAAACTCTTATTAATTCCTAGGAAGCTGAGTCCACAAGGGGAGGAGATAGAACACGTCAAAAAATACATAGTTCATTAAAATTGTATTCTATTTTATCAATTTTGTGCACAACATTTTTTTGTTGGAGCTATAGGTTCGAAGTACTAGGTTTCGAAAACTATACTTATTCATTTTATGTATTTGAGAACACATAAATACTATCTCTCAAAATTAATTACACTACTAAAGTAATTTCAAGTCATTTTCTGTTTCTGAAATAAGTTTTTTATATGATATAATAGGATATTAGGAAACCAGGCTTTCCTTGGTGAGGGAATAAGGACAAAGCTTTGGTTGATCTGTACTTGTTCGAAAGAAATAAAGTAAATAACAATAGGTTAGTCACTTGGGCTTATTTTATCATATGACAACAATAAAACATTTTCGACATCTCGTGTACCCCCTCCACATTTTGAGTTCATAACCCCTTCTTCTCTCCTCCAACATCATGTATGGAAGTGAAATGGAGATATAGTATACTTCTTATCTCCAACGACCATATGAATTTATATTAATTACATTTTTACTACTTTAAGGCTCCTCAAGCTCTACTCAAATTTTGATAATTCGCCATCTTGGAGCCACTTTGGTACAAAATCAAGGTGTCATATTTGGGTCACTTACTAACCTACACACAAATTTTAACTTTTCTAAATTGATTTCTTAAGGAGATACGGAAGATTCAGGAAATTTCATAACTCAAAACTTCCTCAAAAAGCTGTTTTTAGCTTTAACTCCCCTCAAAATGCACTTAGGAAGCTGAAATTTGTATAAGTTGGTGTCAGTGATTCACTCTTTCATATGAGATCAAAAATGAAAAATTTGAGGTATTTGCCATTTCTCCAGTCCCTCTTAAAATTTGAGTGATCCGCCATTTTGAATTTTATCAAAAAAACAAACAAATAAATTTTTCGTATTTTTAAGTAGAGTTCTTCACCAAATTTTGAGCAAAGTTTATGAATACCCGCATACGCTACGCTTGAGCAACAAAAAACAAAATTTCCTCAAAAAGCAGTTTTTTACTGTAGCTCTCCTCAAAATGCACTTAGAAAGCTAAAATTTAGATATGTTGGAATCCGTGACTCACTCTTTCATACGAGATCAAAAACCAAAAATTTGAGCAATTTGCCCCTTCTCCAGCCTCGTTCAAAATTTGAGTAATCCGCCATTTTGAATTTTATCGAAAAAACAAAAAAAAAAACACTTTTTCGCATTTTCAAGAAGAGTCTCTCACCAAGTTTTGAGCGAATTTAATGAACGCCCGCCCACGCTACGCGAGGGGGGAATATATATGATTACGCCACTTAACATAGTGCAAAATTATGCATTGAAAACAAGCCCTATCTCAATGATATGGTGAGGAACTATAGCTCGTATGGAGAATTTTTTCATACAAAAACGATAGAAAATTTAAAGTAGAATTAAATTTAATAGAGTTTTTTTTTGCCCTAGAATAAGCCCCCTCCAAGAGATTAGGCAAAAAATCCGTTACCATTTTTAGATGGTGGGTTGAACTCCCCAAAAGGTTATGCTCTCACCTACCACTGTGGACTTTTATACATCGTTTATGAAAATTATTTCGAAACATTCATGAAAAAAATCGCTGTTCAAAATTAATTCCCGAAACGTCTGTTTTCGTGCTTATATATTTATTAGATCAACCTTCAGCATCCATTCCAAGTCATACACAGATGGTATGAAGCGAGACCAATTCAATGTAATTAGGTTATTTTGTACTACAGTCAATATGTGTTCTTTCACTGACTGATGAGCGAACTGCACAATATACCATTGACAAACATAGCTCAAAATTACATTCGATCCTATAAAATCAACATTAAAAAAAAAAATTATAAAAATTATTCCATAAAATTCTGTGACATATCAGCAACATTCTCACAGACCTGGTAAAGCTTCTAGAACGAATTTCACGCATTCGGTAAACGTGGCCATCATTTTATTAGCTATGGCCATATCAGTAGGCACCCATGGTAACAAAACTGACCTATCATCAGTTAATTGTTGAATCCAAGGAGCAACTGGTTCTTGCAAATTTCCAGTAAAGTAAGGAGCGATCCAAGGTGAAAATAAAGGCACCAAAACAGGCCAAATTTGTTCACTAACTATATACAAAAAAATTCACACATGAAATGCAACACTTCAAGTTTTCATTTTAATAAAGAAAAAAAAATTTCAGCACTCACTTCTATCAGCTAACATTCCTCTTTGTACTCGTAGTATAGTGGTAACTGCTGCATGTCCTACCATACTATGAAGGGCTATTATAGGCTCAATATATATACTGTATTTTGGATACAGCCCATATAGGCCATATTGCAACCGTTCTTTTAAAAAATTACTTCCCAACATGTTCGCTGTTTCTACGAGCTTAAAATTACATAAAATTAAACACCGATCTTCATCTTTCTCATTTTCATCATTTACCTTACCTCTTGAAACGTTAAAGTACGTAATTCGGATGCGTATTTTCGAGCAACATCTCTTATCTGAGTAACCGAAAGGCCTGGGTGTAAAGGAATAACATCGCTATCCATCAATAAGTTCGAATTACCAGTAGCACAAATCAACAACGAGTTCAACACGTCGAACCAAACGTCGCAAGAGAATTTCTCCTCGGCTGAATACTTCAAAACTACGTGTAAAATTTCGCCATAATGTTCGGGAAAATCGTGAACCAAAATTTCGCATAAATCGCGACGAAGAATCTGAATACATAAATTACGATTAAGCTGCTCGCAGTTTCATCTCGACAAATAATTTTTCCTAATAATCTACCTTATGGATATAAAGAAGTGATTCTTGAGGTTGTGAACCAATATCTTTTAACGCACGAGACAAAACTTCCACCAACTGAGAACGATCGGCCAACTTGGGACTTTTTTTTAGTAACCATTCTTTAACATTGAACTGAAACAAAAGCAGTCGTGATACATGCGAATAAAAGTTCGATAAATTATCGAAAAAATGGATAACTTACTTTGGTCAAGACATCTAAAATAAAATCAGCTGGTTTATTCGATATTTCATTCGCCACTTTACGATACAAATGAACGAAAGTGGTCGCGGTAACAACAGACGGTGTGAAATGTGGTACCAAAATTGTAGATAATTTAGGGTTACTCAATAGAGTAGAAAGTAATTTCGGACATTCTGCTTCAATTCCGCTTATGAACGACTGGAAAAAAATTCAAATTACTTTTTATTGCCCTTAATTTTATCATTAGCGTGACACTTATGAAACGATATTCGACTTTTTAACGAGTATTACAGAGTATCAGTCAAAAAAGAGTTCATTTGGATGGGAATCAGAAGAAAGGTTTCTCCTTCAGAAGGGCGGGGGAGGGGTGGTTTAAATAGGTGATTAGTGAGTACTGAAAAGAGAAAAAATACTAACAATAAGTCATTCGAGTTGATATTTTTCCAACTTCATAATTACAGTAATTACATTTTTTTATTGAGTTTTATGAAATGTTTTCAAATATTTTTAAGCCAAAAAAAAACGCAAAAAACAAATTGTAGAAATTCATTCTCTCAAAAGCTAAAAAAAAAGATAAATATTCCAATAATATTCTCAATGGTTGAAAAATACTTAAATCATATTTTTGCCGAAGTATGCCAAACTATGCTCTAACAACTTTGGCTGATTCCACTTCAAATTTTACGATTCATGAAAATTTATTCGATATGACCGATAGATTGCAACATAGAAAAATATACTAAAGCACAGAAAGTCGAGCCCTACAATGACTACACACTGTACCTGTCCCAACTTTTCGATAATCCTGCGCATGAACATTTTGGTTGGATAATACTCCGAGATTTTGCTATCGTAGAGATTAGCTAATTTATAAAATAAATTGACTCCCACATCTTGTAAAGAATTTAACACAGTTACATCACCGATCGCGCTCACTTCTGCTCTTTCCTTTTGTAAAGCTCTATTAAAAGAAAAAAAAATGAAAATTAATGAATGACACATCAACATAAATCCATAAAACTTCTCCATGAACATACTCAGCCGCTAATTCGATTACAATACAAGCAACAGTCAAATGAAACGGAGGACTTTTAATAATCTTCTTCAACGATTGTTGAAATTCTGTATCGCATTTCTCAATCGAATGTCTAGCTGTTTTATTCAATCTACTTTCACGTATCTGCCAATAAATCACCAAAACCATAAATACGAATTCCAATCTCCCATACAATAAACATCAGTAAAAACCAAATACTATACCAAAAAAGTAATCGTCGCTGGTCCCGCGCAATTAATAGTAGAAACAGTTTTACGTTTATAAATAGATGAAACAGTATCACAAGCAGCTAATAGTTTCACTTCAACTTCAACTTCTGTGTATAAGTATTTATAATCGTCCAAAAGTTTCCCAGCAATACTATTTTGCTCTCTTTTTTCTATATCGTAGCTCCTAAAACCGAATCCACCGATTAACATATAACGGGCTAAATATTTCACCCCTTCAGTTTCCCACATACGTACCTAGTGTATTGTATTATCAAATGAAAATGTTCGGATAAATGATCGAGCATCAAATTTCTATTTAGTAAAGCCTCGCGAGGAATTTCCGGAACTGGTGATCGCATTAAAAACAGCTCAGGTGGTGGTAATTTTTTATCGTACGAGTGTAACCTAATAAATACACGAATTAATTCAACACAATTGTCCTGTAAATCCAGACCATGAAAAATTGGTTTATGCGGAAAATTCCCAACAAAAATTGCTCTCATAAATATGCATAGAGTAGCTTCAGTAACAGCATATTGAAACTCCCTATGTACTTCTATCTTCGCAGATAAGGAAAAATTGACAACGAAAGTACTGAAATTTAGGATTTTTTTTCATCTTATGTAATCACCTCATCCTCTATGTAAGAGTATATGTGAGAGAGGAAAGAGGGCTAGAACCCAAATGAAGTTGGTATGTAGTAATATATAGTTGGAAGGTGCAATACATAATTATTTAGTACATTAAACGGGTTTTATTGACATGAAAATATTCATGTTTAGGATGAGAGGACGACATTGAGACCTCCACAAAGTCATGAATACATTGATATATAGTCATAAGTCGTAGTATATGAATTTTTCATTCTATAGTTGAAGTAATTGTAATTGAGCCCTTTGAGTATCGAATTCTAAATACCCCTAACTCCCCACCAATGGGTAAGAGCAGAAAAATGTTCATATGAAAGTTATAGGAAATTTACTGCGGAACAAAATTGTACTAGACTGCCTTTATCCTACGATCAAACCCTAAGGAGATATAGCAAAAAAAACTGCTTTTGAGTGGATGCAACTCTGTGAGCTATGCTTACCACGAAGGAATGAGGATTTTTAGTACATTGTTAGTAGAGTTAGTCTCTACATATTCATGAAAGAATCTTTGTTACAATGCCGGTTTTAGGATCGTTGCTTGAGGGGACGGAGGGGGGGGGTTCAATTCCATAAAGTCAAGTGGGAAATATAGTAAATTGGTTAAATTACAAAAACGCTGGCTGATTTACACATCTAAAAAAAAGAAAAAAAGAAACTCTTGGGGGAGGGGTTAGACACCCAACACCCCCTCCCTAAAACCGGCTATGCTTTGTTGAGAATTTTTCGTGTAAAAAAGTCTAAATTCACTCGGATACAAAATAAATGAGATAATAACAAACCTTTCTACGATACGATTTAGAATATTCGAATCTTCCGGAAATATAATCACACGATTCGATGATGAATTGGTATCACGAAATAGGGCTTTGCTCCACTTACCAATTAAATCTAGCTGCTCATCTCGTATTTTATCGAAACTTACGTATTCGTACCAAATATTCTGAAAACGATTTTTCTTCCCGTAGATTAATTCATTTCAATTTAAACCAAAAGCTCGATCAGAAAATTAAATTACCAATTCGCCGGCTAAAATTTCAGCTAATTTGGATGTATTAAAAACGGCCGAAAATGCTGGTAAATAAACATCGGATTCTTGCAATCTCTGTTCTTCTAACCAAAGCATGAAGGTTTTGTATAATCTAAAAATATTAATCGTTAGATAAAATTGTTGAACGAATGAAAAACATAAAAATTTAAATAACTAACTGAGCCACATCGTTATATTTCGCTTTTTCGAATTCATCAGCTGCAGATTTAGAGGTGAAATGATCAGCACACTCTTGTAACTTTTTCTTTATTTTTTTGAAATAAGCGCTATTAATGGTACCTTCGAAAAATTTATTTCCGACACATATGTTTTGATTATTTCTGCAAAATTATGTCATTATTACGACGAAATAAATTTAATACAAAAAAATAAAATAACGAATTAATAGAAAATAATAATATACCCAGGCACTCTTTGTAAATATAAGCGGAAAAACCGTTGCCAAAACAACACCAATATTGGTTGATCGGGTGAAATTTCCAAACCATATTGAGCCCATCGATAAATTGGTAAACAATTCGATCCCACTGAGTTAAATTTATTCGCAGCGCATGCTTTCTAAATAAACACACCGAAAATAAAATCAATCCCACAATGATACCATTATTTAAAATCGTAAGAAATTCCAACCTTTAGAGCAGTATCGACATTAGCCTTTCCGGCGACGCTGGCTAAATTCTTCAGCACATCGTTCCACAACGAAGTTTCCGTTTGAAACATGCTCTCTTCAAGATGAAGAGCGAAATAGGCAAAATAAGGCGAATGCGTAATAGTAGCCGAATTCCTTGGTAATAAGCTAGCTGGGATCATTTGCATGTCGCCACCGGATCCGTAACCTATCCAGCTAACCAATGAAGACAAACCACCACCCACTGTGTAACGATTAGCTGATAAAGTCTGTAAAAAAAAAGTTTTCAATTGGAATTGAAATTCGGCACGTAATAATCAAATGTTCAAGATACTACTAACTTGTAACCATAAATCCAAATTCGAATGCTAACAGGCATACGAAAGTTTAAATTAAAATTTAAATGTAATTGTTATGTATTAAAAATTATTTTCACTTACTTCCACCAATTGCGACAAAATATTAATTACTAATGGTTTTAAATTTAAGTCGCTGAAAACGGTGCTTAGGATTTTATCCATCAAGTAAGCCACCGCTGGACAATTCTCGCTCCACGCGGAGACCAGAATACGCATCCATAGCTCTACCATTTTACTCGAATTTGGTAAACAGTATCTATGAAAATAAAATGAAAATGAAAAAATTGTTTCAAAAAAAAAATAAAACAAATAAGTAAAGAAATGCATTCAACGATTTAATTCACCTGGAATAATTTTCAACGTGATATTGAATCAAAGCTGCAAACTGGGATAATATGGGTCTCGGGAAATCCGAGATAATTAAATTTTTCGCCATTTTCATGTAAGTCTGATCGGCGTTCAATAATTGAATAATAACTGATTGAAACCTACAAAAAAGTATTCTTTGAAAAACACTATTATACGTTCAGTTTGATCCAGTAAATTGAAGCGCGAAGGCTATTTTGGGAATAAATTTTTAAACAGAATTTTTTTCATCAATGTCTAGGCAGCAGCGTCACAAATCGAACTAAAGTTTCCACTGATAGACGAGCAGACACAGCTTACAATGCTCTATCTTTTCAGAACTTGACTCTATAGCGAAAATAATGTTATAAAATTTTATTCTACTCCCAATTTCGTATCATTTTTGTATCAACATTTTTATACAAGATATAAAAAAAAAATTTATTTCGACTTAAATTCTAAATTTAAATAAAAGATTAAAATTTCAAGCTTCTAACTTAATTTTTCATATTATTTATTTTATCTTATTTATGGAGTTTAATTTTAAATATATTTTCAATATACATTTTTTTTTTTTTAAACATAAAATATCAACTTTATTTTTTCAATATACTTTCAAAGTAAAAAATTTCAAAACTACAAGACTTCATGTTTTTTTGAAAACAACCATAAACAATTATTTTGAAATAATTTTTGAACAGTCCTTTCTGGAATTTGGCAATTGGGTGGAAAAATTTTTGTAACCAAAGCCGAGGGGTAAGCTGAAGGGCTAAAAAATGTTTAGTGATGAAAAATGAGTTCATCATTGGATTCAGAGCCCAAAAAATACCTATAAAACGATATACCACCACCTTCATATTACACAATTATAAGTCGTTGAGGATATTTTGTATTGCTTCGACTCTTCCCCTCCCCCCCCCACCAATGCACAGATGAAATTTGATGAATCTTTGATATTAAATTCAATAACTTTCATCATTATGAGTTGAAAACAAATCATACAGTGAAAAAAACACGTTTCCTAAATCTTCGTTTTTTATAACTCAAGGAGAGGGGGGCCGCACTGAAGAACGTCAAAATGATCATGTTATGAAAAATAAGTTGATCATCGCACTCAAAGCTTCCAAAATGTAAAAAAAATATGTCACATGTTCATGTAGATTTTTTGATTTTTTTCAAAATTTTTGATTGTCGTGTAACCCTCATAAAAGTTTTCCACCATTTTGAAAATATCGCTCGAAAAAAAAAACAATGAAAAGCCGTATTTAATTAATTTTTTTCAGATTTTCAAAGTGAACCACCATTAGTTATGAAAGATGAGCTTTAAATTTTTGACATTAACATCGACCCGTTTCAATCTTCTATGAACACATCAATGAACTGCAAAAATCATTCATTTCCAAGTAAAATGTTTTTTTTGGTATACACTCAAAGTTGACCATAATTTTAAAAATCGAAAAGTGCCAAAAATTAAAAGGACAATCTCCTCTACCTAAAGAATGCAGATGGAAACTGAAGATTGTTTTTCAACTTCTAGTATGAAACTAACTTCTAAAAAAAATCTGAGCGAAGTCGAAAGACATGAGGTCAAAACGTTGTTCGAATTATAAATTGTAAAAAATCGCATTCAGGTAGCACATCATTTCAAATTTTTTTTAAAACATTTTGAAACAAAATGCCATACTTTACATGAACATATTGGAATATAATTACTCCTTCCCCTTCCCCTTTGAGTTACTCTCCTTACGTATCAGTGGGAACTTGCAAAACCCTGTTCGTAAGACTAAGTTAACGATAAAAAAAATTGTAAAAATAAATTCTCCAAAATGCCTAGATTTACTGTACTCGACTATCTATTCAACAAAAAGCATACTTTTCTAATTTCAACAAAGAATCAATTGACTCCAAAAAATATGGAACTGTAAGTTGTAAAACATGCAGCACTTGAGTGTACTTATACGTTGACAAAAGAACACAACAATACTCCCAGCATTTGTCACATATCAGAGGAATTTCATGACCGAGATTGCTCATTAATAAAGCAACATAAAATGACACAGACTGATTTCTCGCAATTCCATTTGAAATAATACGCATATCCTGAAATAATGAACAAGTTCATCGATACATTAGAGTGTTTACATTCGAAGTCAAAATTCGCCCAAATTTATACCTCCGAATCGGAATTAATATCTGGGATTTGCGATGTTAGGCGAACATCCGACAAAACCATTCTCACAATTCGAACGGGTTGATCTAACAAATGTAGCTTTAATTTCGAAAGAATCTGCCAAGCCCAAGAGTTGAGAATTTGTTCTGGTGTTTGGTTACGAACTATCGACGATACCTGTAATATCGAATAATTGCAATATTTTTACCATCATTGGCATTATAATATACGTATTACCAACCTGACGAACTCCCTGGGAAATCAAAGCAGCACCTCCAGCTACTGGAACTTCTTCGGCATAAAGGTACAAAGTCTTTACAATCATTATGGCGATTTGGCAATGAAATTCTCGAGGAAGAAACAAATCCCTAAAAAATTCGAAAATTTCATTTGCTCGAAATGTTTGAAAATTTTCGAGTTCCATATATTTTACAAATGAATACCAACATTTCATTTAAATCAGTTCCCCAGTTTAACTGCGATATTATATATCTAGCTAAATTATTCTCGCTACTCGTCAAACAGCAGTTTAATAGCCAATCACTCAAGGCTAGGCTATCCACGTGATTTGGCTTCCACGATGATATGGGTAGCTCTCGAAACAGATATAATGAAAACTGCGAAAAAAGAAAATTAAATATTTTCACATAAAAATTATTTTAAATGCAATTATATTTGCTTACTCTGCCAACTAAAACGAAGTCTTTTTTCAAAGACACAACAAGATCGGAAATGAGTGCTGGATGTTTACTCGTTAAATTTGCGATTAATATACGAGCAGATTTCATACATTTATCCCTCACCGACACATTAACGAACCCGATCTATGAAAATCATCGAATTATCATTCAAGTTAAATTCTAAAAAAATTATAAAATCTACAAAAACTTTCATTGACCTGGAATAACTGTAACGTGACTGTTTGAATGAATAACCAATCTTGTTTGGGTCTCACTAAAGCCATATTAGTGATAGTAGTTAAAAAATAATATATATCGTTATCAGGTAACTGAGCTAAATTCTCCATTAAATTCTTCACTCATTAAAATATCATTTTCTAAAACATTTTTTCAAGTTACAAAAAATTCCACAAACAATATAAAATTATTAAAAAAAAAATACCATTGTTGGTATGTAACAGGTATTGATATAATCTCCACAATGAATGAGATGTGATCATATTAAAAGGTAAAGTAGCCAAATACTGCCACCCAATTCGATCCTGAGTAGTATACAAGTTATTGACGACACGTAACAAAAACTCGTCGTACTCGGTTTGCAATCTATTCAACTTGGCGTTGTCTACAACACTTCTTTGCGTATAAGCTTCCCTGAAATCAAGATTTATGAGCATCTTCACGTAAAAACAGAGATTTCAATTTCCATTTATTACCTAAACATTTGCCAGTGATCGGTGATATAAGAGGCGGTATGCTTTATCAATCGACTCAATCTTTTACAGAACTGTTTGTAAGCTGAGGCGCTATAGGTGGCTATACCTTTATCTAGTAAATTCACCAATAAAGTACTTATAGCGATGCTTCGTAAAACATCATGATCTGTGACAACATTTATATCGTAAATTTCTTCCTCTCCGCGTCGTCCAACTAGAATAATCTGCCGGAACGAAAACAAATTTATTTTGTATCTAAACGGAAACATTTTTTAAAGAAATTCTGGGCCATATGAATAAAATATATGTAAAATTTTAAGCTCGCTAATTTTTGAGCAAATGATATAGTCAATAGACCAAACGTTCACAAAAAGGACATTTGCTCATAAGAAAAATTTACAACATGATGATGTAATGCTTCATATTGTGAGCAAATGCTTTATTCTTTACGAGTTTGTACAAGAGCAAGAATGTATGTAATAAGTATACATATAACTTCATTCGCATTTTCAGATCAATGAGTGAATGTCAAAGATTTACGACTGCTTTCAAAACTAGAATTTCAAGAAATTATTGAAAAGTATTCCAGTTTTTTTTTTTTTTTTTTTGGGTGCGATGATACATAATAAATTTCAACGATGTCATTAAATTTTTCAATTGTTGGTACAATTATTTTAAATTTTTTATCGGAAATATGAATGAGTTATCAGTGCAGAGGGGCGAGTTAATAATGAAATTTAAATAATTTGTAATGAAATTTAACAAAATTGAACAAATTATTGAAACACTCTTCTTGAGATTTTTGAAAGCCAATAATAAATTGTAAGAGGTGGGGAATAAAAGAGGCGGCCATTCGGCATGGGCAAAAAATAATAATTTAACATAAAAATCTTGATAAGGGACAGTGGTGGTAGAAACAAGCACCAATTATCATAAATTTTAGATTTAAAATACTCTGTTAGAATCCATCATAAAACACAATGTCTCTGGCAAAAATGAGCTTTGATTCTCAGCTCCTCAGTTGTTGAAAATTAATTCTTAAAAAAATTATAGCTTTACTGGACCAATAAGGAAAATGTTATTCATATTAAACGAAGTAAATATTTTATTCAGAAGTAATTGCTTATATCTCTTACTGAAACTCAACAGTATTTTTTTTTTTTTTTTTTTTTTAAATTCATATGGCTCTTCTGTCTAGATTATTACTTGTCGAAAAATATCAGCGAATGGTATTTGATTGAGAAAAGAAACAAGGTCGTTTTCTTTTAAGGCAGTTTTTGGCGTCGAATTTTCGTCCGAATCTTCTCCGTCGGAGTCTACGATAACCCACATTCCATTCTCTTCCAACCCAGCTTCCATCTAAAATTTGCATTCAAAAAAATTCGTATAAATTTCACTGTTTTTTTTTTTTTTTTTAATTTAATGATTCAAATTCAATCATAATTATTTTTAACCTGTTGCAAAAAATGTTCACGTTGAGCAACTGGTAATAAAATAATGGCCAAAGTGGTAATCAAATGGTCTACATAATGTTGACTGTACAGTGAACCGTTATGAGGTATCGGAGGCTGTATGTAACGAGAAGCCCATTTACCTACCCCTGCTGGGCATCTGTGAAGATAAAAGTTTTCAGAATGATTTCAAGTATATATTACATTTTCAATAAAAAAAAAAATTCACCTCATAATATGATGGATAATAAAAAGATGATCATTAGCAGTGGAAACCCTTAAAAGGACCGATATTAATTTTTCCAGCCATTTCCGCGTTTCCGCTATGAAATCGTCATCTTTCATCGGACGTCTTTGAAAGCTAAAAAGTACTGAAATGGCATTTTTTAATTCATTTATAAAAAATCTAAAGTCAACGCCCAGAGGTCCTCGAGGAGCGGATTCATTGAGTAATTCCAATGGCGCTTGAGGCGAAATGAACGAAAAATGGTAGCACAGCGAATGTATAAAATGTTCGATCTAAACATGAGAAATAAAATCAACGAAATTTCTCAACGATGGAATATTAGTAACAAATCAAAATCAAACATTACTTTATTACGATAAAGCTGTACATTGAACACATTGGTAATATATAACTCGGTAGTGAGGATTTCTAGTTCTTTAACACTTCGAGCGAAATTTTCGTAGATAAATTCATTAAAATGGGCTACTCTAAATTGATGGGTGGCTGAGACTGGGTTACCATCCTACAACAGAATTCAATTAGAAAATGATTTCAAAAATAAACTTTCCATAGATTTTCAATACCTGGCACTCGCCGTATTCTGTATACGAAGATGTATCGAAATTCCAAATTTTTTCTTGATATTTTTTGTAATTTTCAATCAAACTTTCGAATTCCAATCCATTTTTACACAGGTTATCTCGACATTTTAAATATTCCATTAATAATTCGTGCAAAGGATGCCTGACGACGTTACCGCTTTTCAATTCCATTTCTACAAAATTATCGACGAACACATCGAAATTATGAAGTTCTTGGTTGTAATAATACGCGGACATTTCCGTTTCCGAAAATGGTTTCAATTTTTCAACGTTATTTCTATGCTGCGTTACATTCAACGCGATTTGCGATATTAAATCTGGATAGCATATTTTATTTTCTCGTTTACTGTACATATCTTGACTATAATAATCGAAGTGAAGTAAAGCTCCTCCACTGAATGGAGCTGAAGGAGAACATACATCTTGATGAACTTCATTTTGTACATTCGAAGGGCACTCTTCGCTTAAACTGGCGCTTATATCGACACCATCGTCAATTGGCTCAGTTTCAGTAATTTCTTCACAGCTACTAGGTTCTTTGGAGAGTGCAGGTTCAACGTATGCGTTAATTTGCTCAGCCTCTCCTTCGAAAGAATCAATGAAATTATCTTTTATATCTTCACTTGCTTCTTGAGAGAGCTCAGGAGGATCTTGAGGTACTTCGGGGAAACTGTATTCGTCAATAACGGTCTCTAAATCGCTGACGGCGTTAGATATCAAATCGTGTGTTTCGCGTTTCTTCCTTTCCTACAGAGATATTGAAAATGGTTTTAATTTGATATAAACTCATCACCATTATCTAATCTAAGGTTATTAATAGAATGAGATTATTTGAACTTTAGGTATGCGTTATTGCGACACTGTATTCAATAGTCTAACTAGTTAAAAAACCAAAAGTGAAATGAAAAATAGGTAACTGATAATGAATTATGAATACATGATCATCTTGTTCATTAATGTACGAATATCTCACCCGATTCGAAGTTTTAGAGGTTTTTAATAATTCTTCGGATTCCATTGTTTCCTTCCCTTTTCGACGAAGAAATGATAAAATAAAGCAGATTATCAAAAATTAACAAGCCATTCGTAATCACGCAATAAATTATTGTTTATTATTATTACTATGAACGAGGGGGATTGAAGGGTGGAGGTGGAGGGTTTAATACGTAAATAAACAAAGTACCAAGCAGTGTTTTCGTACCACGAAACCAAGAATGAGCATTTTCTTCAAGTAAAACATTGATTTATGTGTTTTTTTTTTAAATCTTATAGCGCCTTGAATTTGTTTATTTTTTTCTTAAATTAAACATCATTTAAAGCAGAATAAAAACTATTCTTCAAATTATACTTTAGAATTTTGGAAAAAAGTTTAACTTTTCCTCTTCAGATTTCCAAAAAAAAAGAGTTGAAAGTTGAAACTTCAACACTGCCTTTATTAAATTTGTTGATGACGTCATAAAAAAGTTACCCAGAAAAAAGTCATGCATTTTGCTTATTTTTATAACAAAAAACACGCGTATAAAATTTATTAAATTAGAAAATTGTTTTACAAATAAATTAAGTGATATCAAAATAGAATGAAATGAATACAATACGCATTTTTAAATGTACAATTTTATTGCCATCAAATAAATAATATCGGCACTCCCCACCGTGGGGGCACTCGCGCAGCATAAATCGCTTACTCCTAAATTCTAACTCATTTGATGCGCCGATAATCCGATAAGTAATTAAGTATACCCTCTTGAAAAGAGTTCAGAGGCGGATTTAGGATTTTGCCACCTGAGGGCAGTAAGTTTTCGCCGCCCCCTCTCAAAAAAAGATATAGAAAATTTTCATGAAGCATATTATTATTTTTCTTTAAAGCGTCCATTTTGGTAAATAAGCCAAACTTTTAAGTTTGATTTAAATTTTTTTTTAAATATAGGCAACCATGCCGCATTACTGGAGCCGAGTTTTTAACTAAATATTAAGGCTTAATCTGGTTTGGAAATAATGTTGCTAAGCCCTTCATGTCTACAGGTCACAACTAATACCAAGTCTGAAAACCTTTAGCCTATCTCTTCCAAAAACCACTTGGGGACTTAAATTTAGAATAAATGCAGTGTTTTTTGCCATCTAACAAGTATGTGAACACATTTTCCCAATTATATCTGCTTGAGGTTCCGATCCGTCATTTTGGGTGCATTTTGAATTAAATTGAAGGGGCCATATTCTGGTCCTGAACTAAACCTACACACTAAGTTAAGCTTTGTTTCCCCTCCAAATGCAGTTTTCTGTACCTAACTCCTCTATAATGAAGAAATTTCAACCTATCGTAGATAAGCCCTTATTTCTCCTCCAATATGATCTGTGAAAGAAAATTTAGGCTATATAATACACTTCTTATTCCCAACAATCCAATGAATTAATATTAATTACATCTCCACTAATTTGAGGCTTCTCAAGCTCTACTCAAATTTTGATTATGCACCCTTTTACATCCATTTCGATCCAAATTCGTGAGGTCATCAATTAACCTTACACACAAAGTTTGACCTCTTTAGGTCAATTTGGTGAGGAGATGTGAAAGATTCAAGAAATTTTATGACTTAAAACTTCCTCAAAAAACCGTTCTCTGCTCCAACTCCCCCTCCAAATGCACTCAGAATCTCCATAACTCACTTTTTCATATAAGGTCAAAAACAAAAAATTTGTGCTATTTGCTCCTACTCCAGCCACCCACAAAATTGTAGTAATCCCTTATTTTGAAGTTTATCGAAAAAACAAAGAAGGAATTTTTTTACACTTTTAAGAAGAGTCTCTTACAAAAGTTTGAGCAAATTTCATGTAGCGTAGAAAAAAATTATAATTAAGGCTTGATGAAGAAAGAGGTGTATGTGTAATCTAACAAATTTTTCACAGGAGGAGCATTTAAAGTTATAGCTGCCAAGAAATAGGCTTATGTCATGGGCAAGAGGCTTAAAAAACGTTAGTATCACTTATACTAACGTTTTTCTATCGTTTTTAAGTTGAAAAAACTCAGCTGAAAAAAGAAACTGTTTTCATTTCTACTATAATTTTCAATTTTTCATCCATATTATCTTTTTTTAACTGATTTCTGAATATGTTTATATGTTCATCCAACTGAATATCATCTTTTTTTTCTGATCGATCGTCATAATACATTCCACATCTAAAAAGGAAAATTTGCCGCCATGGGCAGCTGCACTCTTTGCCCACCTCTGCATATAACTTATATATTTTAATAAAGGAAAATCCTCCATGTCAAAATTAAAAGCCAACTTTAAGAATTATAGAATTGGACAAAGCCATATCTACACCTAGTATTTCCTAATGAATATAAAAAAAAAAAACATTTTATTTTGGTCCGTTAAATGAAACAGCAAGTTATGATTTTAGTCACGAATTTTCGTTGGTGCGAACAATGTCAATAGTGTTAGTATTTACGTCATTTTAAATAAGACATTTTTTACCAAATTGAAAATAATTGTTAAGAACTTTCCACTCTTAATATAGTGAATAGCCAGAGAGTAGGAGTAAGTTTATTGATTGGATATGACTTCTAATACCAACAAAAAATTACTATCATCTAGTACTCGAACTTATGAAATTTCTAAGAAAAACTCAAAACTATAACCTTTGGCCGCACATTTCATCATTCATTTATCAAGGTCAAATTGTTCGCAAAAATTCCACATTATTTCCCCAAATGGAGTATCGCAAAAACACGTATTTCGTACATTATAAATCCCATTTATTTTTTTTAATGTAACAAAAAATGAGCAAAAGCATTTACAAAAAGGATGCATACACATTACATAATGAAAAATGCTAAATGGCTGCACGGAAATGCATTTGCTGACACAGATACTTATACTGTTTACTCTAAAGCATTCACAATAACGAGTCGTTGGAATTTTCTAGAAAGAAGTATCGAGTAATTTTTTATGTTCACATTTTCTATCATAATGACCTTCGAAATTAGGGAATTTGTATTAATGGGATACATTTATATGTTTACAGAATAATATCGAGTAAAAAATAATCATAAAATAAGATACCATATGTAATTTATATTTAAAAGTATTAACAGTAGGTATACAAATGTATGAACGTATCGAAATGTTCAATAGGAATATGATTTTGAGGTTTGTAATAAAATTGAATTAGAAAAAAATATTATTAAGTTTTAAAAAATTTCACATTCTGAGGTAAATAATTTCCAAGATTGTTGATAAGACGATAAATCAGCATGATTCACTATTATTCGTATAAAACATATAAAATGTAATTCGTAAGTGAACTAATACGTAGTAAAATTAATTTTTGGTATGTAAGTTGGCGACACTTCATTTTCATCTTCATTTGCAGGTATTAAATCAAATGAATGATAGAAATAACGCAGGCGGTATAGTATTAAAATATTTTAAAATTTGACCGAAAAATTACTGTACTTGATTTACATTTAAAAACGCATCTTTCACCAACATGATAATATAACAAAATACCCAACAATCTTACAAGTAAATGCAATTTAAATATGAAGCGTTCTTCACACAGCGTAAAAAGTATAATATAATAATTAAAATAAATTACTCCAAATAACGAGGCTCGATATTCACGATCTTACGCCTCTTCGTCGCCACCTTCTAACCTAACTTTGGAAAAATCGAAATCTTCGCCGGTTCCACGTTTGAAAATATCTAATACATCTAAACAGGTCGTTTCGAAATGAGTAGTAGCATCGTACGAAGTAGATATGAATATTTGGCTTTCTCTGCCGTCATCCGTAGGCACATAGTAATCTGATACGATAACGAATTTCTGCTTAATACGTCCCAATAAATCGAGACCTGGTTTTATTTCAGATTCGGGATCGTTGGTTTCGACGGTTGTGGAAACCATAGCAATGAACCATCCTTTAGCGGCTACTTGATGGGTGTAGCTTACTTGGGAAACGTAAATGTCGGATCTGCGATTTACTTGCTTTTGGGGAATGATAATCTGACAGGATAACGCGTCCTTAATGTTCGGAATGGGATGATCCAATAAGCATATACAACGAATAACCTGACCAGTTTTTTTAACCCGGTCAGGAACGTAGGATGGATCACAATACACCTGTTTACAACGAACTACTTCGGATCCGGATTTTACACCAATTACTTTATTTCCTTCGAGTACAATTTCATCTACCGGTTTGTCCAACATATAGGTTCCGCCGTAAATTGCGCTAAGACGAGCGAACCCTTGGGGCAATTCTCCCAGACCATACATCGGATATAAATACGGAGATTTTCCGTATCTAGCCAAAGAATCGCTGTATAATTTAATTCGTCTAATCGTTTCCGTAGCTAAAGTATTCAAATATTCGTCATCTCTGTAAAGAGCTAAAGCATGTCCGGTGAAATCTTGAGTATTCCTGTCCAATCCGAATTTCTCATATAACTCCGCGATAGTGGTACGTTTCGGATCAACGTCCTTCCACGTCTTTGGGTCGTTTTCGTCGAAATCTTGCACGAAAATGAGAAAATTTCGGAAACGGCGTTTTTCAAACATGCCCATCAAGTCTGAGCCTAAAGCTTCTTTTTGGTCAACTGGTACTTTGTATATTTTTCCCGATTTGTATACATAACTGCCTTCAACAGATTTAAATTCTAAATATCTAGTAACACCTGTTTTAATCAATAACTTCACCAAGCTCCCATTGGCCATTAAAAATTTCGGTATTAAATCAACGTTCCAATCTCTGCCTTTGCCATATGTTGTTTCATCTGGAGGTGGTGCTTTGAAGCGCTCGAATAAATCTTGTAACGGCGTAATAGAAGCTGATTCCCCACCATAATACTTGTTGCGGTCGATATGTAAAACTTTTTTACCGGAAACAGATAACATTCCACTGAGAATACATTCTTTTAAACCAGTACCCAAAACAACGGCATCATATTCTTCATCCATGATTACACCTGATAACAGCGAACAAAGCGAATATCAGAAATATTTAATTAGAATTTATGTAACGCGTTGAAATTACAATAACAATATATACTTTTTAAAGCATAAATTATTCAAGTTGAAACCTTTACATAAGGGACGTCGACAAAATTCTACAATCATAAATGACTCAAAGTATAACACTTACCACAAAATGCGTGTTTTACTTCGCCGAATAATACAACTTCGAGAAAATCCAAATATTAAACAATAATCAAATGAATTCTTAAGACGTGGAATTTCCGAATTCCTAAAATAAAATCCCAATTACGAACAACTCTTTCAATGAAAAAATTGCCCCAATTTTTTCTTCGACCGTCAATGGTAAAGAAAACTTTACCACTGGATGATAGATAATTTCATGTTTACGTGGACATTTCAATTTCCTTCGGTATCGTAATTTGCTGTAAAAAATCGCAGTAATTATAATTACTTACCGGAATCTTGTCAAATAATTTTACACTCATTGGGGTAATTAATAATTATTTTTTAGTTATTAAAAATTAATTATTAAGAAGATTTACAAAAATTTCACGATTTTAATTTTTCAAAACAATTTTAAAATGAAGAAATTGTAATTGTTTTCTAAACATTACTTGTAATTTCACCAGTAATTACCAATTTTAGGAGTTGAAACTCGTAAATATTTTGTATACAATGTAAATAAACCAATTGTTACACACAATGCGACGGGACAGAAGTGGGACTTGGCACGTATGCAGTTTATTAAAAAATTTCACATAACGCTATTTCCATTCCTATTTTTCTTTTGAAATAGGTTATTCACCGAAACCTTTGTATTAGAAATAGTACTAATTCTGAATATTTTCTCTATGAGTTTAGTGTTTGTAATGGAGTGTTAGTTAAGACAGATAATTTGTTATGTCGAAAGAAATGTTATTGTTCGAATTACTCAAATTTAGGTGAAGTTTTGTGCGCGTGTTATATGATTAATACGCGATCCAAGCTAATCATCTATCGCGCTGATTAATTCGTTCGGTAGTGTTAGTTCGCGAATAGTGTTCGGTGCATCAAAACACTGTACCACTTTCGATCAACCTTGCTTCATTTCGCCATCGAATATGTATTGGAATGCGATAAAAATCACGCAGATGAATCGCTAGTATGGTAACATTTATTGGAATTTAATTTCATTATGAGATCTGATACCATCAATTATATGCTGTGGACGTTGGTCCTGTGTTTGCTGTGCTCTAAAATGGTAATCGCCACCAAAGATCATTCCCTGCAATACTACACGGCTTACGCTTGCGACGGTAAAATGCTGAAAATCGAGTGCAAAGAAGGCTACGTGATTAATTTAATACGCGCTAATTACGGTAGATATTCGATAACCGTTTGCAACGATCACGGTAGTACGGACTGGAGTGTAAACTGTATGTCACCCAAATCGTTCGGTACACTAGCCGCTCGTTGTTCACAGAAACGCAATTGCAGTATCCAAGCTAGTACTAATTTATTCACCGATCCTTGTCCAGGTACCGTCAAATACCTGGAAGCCCATTACTCGTGTATATCAGCTACCTTGTCTTCATCTACGTCTCGACCAACGCCGCCGTGGATGATGACATCTCCACCTAGTGTATGGTTACCAACGAAATCCATAACTTTACATCCGGACATCGTGACACCAGCTACGCCCTCCGTATCAACATCCACATTCGTATCGTCTACCAAAGCGCAGCCTAAAGAACACGAATCCGAAGAAACCGAGTGGACCCAAAATACCAATCCGCCACCTATCGAATCCTCCTCTGAACCAGAATACATAGTTCCTCGTACCACTAGCACTGAATCGCAAACCAGCACCACCGAACCACCGATGCTCCCTGATAACGAAAAGGTACCTTTATGTAAGCCCGTAACCATACGTAACCTGTCGTGGAACTGGAGCTCCGGTGGCGAAGTATCAGTCCTACCATGCCCCAATGGAGCAGCCGGAATAGCACGCTGGAGGTGTCAAACTATTTCTCCAACTCTAGCCATCAGGTTTCCCGAAACTCCTGATCTATCGGAGTGTCGATCTGTGTGGCTGAGTAGTTTAGAAAATCGCATCACGCAAGGTGACTCGTTGCCGAAAATCGCCAGTGATTTATGCCAAGTCACCGAGAGTAAAATATTATTCGGTGGCGATATGCTACTCACTGCCAAAATTATCAGAGATATGTCTCAAAAAATGTCCAAAGATATCCCCACCTTTCCAGATCGCAGGCAACGTGAAGCCATCGTCTACGATTTACTTCAAAGTATCGCTCGCGTTGGTAGCAATTTAATGGACGTATCGCAACAACAATCTTGGGCTGATTTAAATTACAAAGAGCAAATGCGAGTCGCCACCTCCCTATTGGTCGGCTTAGAAGAAAATTCTTTTTTATTGGCTGATACGATGAATCGCGAAAAAGTAGTCACTCATTGTATGAAAAACATGCTACTCAGTATACAAGTATTGGAGACGCGTAACGTCGTCAACGAAGTCTTTCCTACTAATTTAGTCGTTGACAATTGCTCGCTTAGGATTAACAATTGGTTACAACTACAACGATCCTCTTTGCTGAGAAATAGCGAAGGTAATCTCGTCCGTTTGGTGTACGTTGCTTTCGACACGCTCGAGCATATACTCAAAGTTTCCTCTAAACCGAACGAAGAGAAACGAATCAACAGCAAAGTGCTCTCAGCGTCTCTGGGTAAAGGTAGACACATCCAACTCAACGAACCCGTCATTCTGTGCCTTCAGCATTTACAAACGGAAAACTTCAGCAATCCCACTTGCGTATTTTGGGACTACACCCAGAGCATTTGGTCCGAAGAAGGGTGCACTGTGATCGCCACAAATCAAACACACACCACTTGCAGATGCACTCATCTCACCAATTTCGCCATCATGGTCGACATAAAACCGTCCCATATGATCGGTCACGCTATCCCGTTTCCTCTGATGATGCTGCTAATCTGCGTAGTCCTGGTACTAGCCATCATCGCGGTCATCCTAGTCGTCAAGTACGTACGCAACCACAACGCCCGTAAAGACTACGGATCGACGTTTGTCTCCGAAAACGAATGGTTCCTCAAATGCTTCGGATGCTGCCAATCGTCTTCGGAGTCGGAGAAAACGTTGAACTGCAAAGAGCCTCGACCAGCCCTCTACGGTAATCCCACCATGGAGAGTATCACTTCGGTGGACAACGAAGGCGCCATATGCGCCACTCACGTCACCCATCACGCCTCCAACACCATACCGCGTTCGTATATCAACGAAAACGGTATCGAAAGCCACTACCCTGGTCCTCACATAAAACTCAACCACCAATACCCCACGTACAATCGTAACGGTAGCATTAGAAAGATCAAAGAAGCTCGTCGCCTCGAGCATCTAGAAAACACGTTGCAACACCGCAACAAAAAATTAACCAATACCCTGCGTTCGAATAGTCCGCGTAGTCATACATATAGCGAAATCGCCGCCGGTAGCAGTCGCAGCGATCCCGTGTACGAGGAGATCGAACGCGAACGTGAGCATTGCAGTCAAATCTCCGACATCAGCGACGAAGACGCCAAACGCAACAGTGATATGAGTAGGCAGTCGTCCAAAAGCTACGGCGACCATAGGCCACTAATCCCTTACAATCCGGTAACCGATAGAAGCTTTCACGCCGCCTTAGACGCCGCCTATAGGCAGCAGCTCAAAGAGCACAGTGCCCGTACCGTATCCGTATTAGATGGACAAACGGTCATATGCCATTTGCAACAGTCAGAGCCTAGAATATATCATAAATCCGTAAGTAATTCGCCCCATCATTATTGATCTTAAGTACCCGGTTGCCTCCACCCACCAACCCTCCCACCCCAGTCAAATCGCCTTTTTTACTCCCGCAATGGCCAAACATTCCTCGCCCACGTACTCTTCGAGGGGGCAACCACTTAAGAAATACTCGTCTGGTATTTAGTTTTTAATCTCTCGACGCCATATTTATTTATATCTATAATACATATTGATTGTTACATTTAATAGCAATATCTGTTGTTAGTTGTTTTTAAGGGATTTTTTTTTATATATTTTGTTAATTTTATATGTTTTGTGTTTCTCTTGATTTTTTTCCCCTTTTTTTTTTCATTTTTATTTTCGGTGTTTTATCGACGGAGGTGATTTATCTCAATGTTTTTTTTTCTACTCGTTTGTATAGTCGATGGCTAAAGTCGCGTGTATAGTATTTTTTTCCTTCTTTTTCTTTTTTCTTTGATTTTCTTTTTCGCTGTATTTTTTTAGTACGCTATTATGTATATTTTTTTTTATACGACGAAGAAAATGAACGATTTTTTAAAACCTAGTCTCGATTGAAAATATTTTAATATTTGTATTGTATAAATATGTACGCAGGGTGCAATGTAATTATGTTTTATTTTAAGGACATTTTTTTTTCCTTTCCGTTTTTTCGGTCGACGATACAAAACGACGCGAACGAATATCATTTATGTTTTTTAGTTTTTGCAACGACGAACCCGGCTCTTTTTGGTTTTCAGGTGAATTCGATAAAATAACGCGTCGGTTAAGATGTTTTTTTTTTTTTCGTTAATTTTTTTTTTCTAACAACTTGCAGCCCAAGTAGAATTTTTCAAAATCACTAAAAAATGCCATCCTCGAAATATGAAACTGGTCGGTTGAAATTAAGGTAATGTTCGGCAAGCCTGTAGCCAGAAGGAGCTATGGGAGTTGAGCTCCCTCTAGAAAATGTCGAGCCCTTGTATTTAATACAAAACTACTAACCAACAAAAAAAAACATTTTTTAGCCTCCTCTACGATTTGGTTCGCTACCCTGAAAAAAATGGCGAAAATCCACTACTTATTCGTGAAATTTTTCCGCCAGTATTGCATGGAATCGAATAATTTTGTTAACATTGTTTTTTTTCTTGATGTTTACCAGGTACAAAAGTACGAATTTAGTATTTTGTTTCTTTCGTAGTTTTTGTACGTATAGAAATATTCGTAATGTAGTACGAAACGCCATCCATCTTTTCTACGTGTAATTTGGGGGAGGCTAGGGAATTTTTTATTCTGAAAAAAAAAAAATTTAGAGTCCGAAAAAAGTACGAAAAAGCTGCGAAATTTCGATTTCGTTATTTAGTAGACGCCATGTTTTTTAAGTATTTTATAGCGAGATTTGTTGCGATAATTTGGAAATTAAGGTCGTAAAACGAGAAAGTTTAGTATTTCGATGCGTACTTTTAGGCCTTTCAACTCGATTTTCACGCTCAAAAATCAAAAATATCGAAAAAAACTCAACATATGTGTAGTCCAGTCAAATTATGATTATAACCGGGAGTAATTATGGGGCCAAGGGTTTTCTGTCGAAAGTTGTACTCAGTAGTGTCTGTAAGAACTTTTAACTTTTCCCCAAAAATCGCATCGTTGCTTCTCGTTTCCAAAAAATTACCGATAATTAACTATCGCTGTTATTAACATACGCAGTGAGGGAGGGAAATTTCCTCATTAAAATGATTATAATTTAATTGCATAAAAAATTGACCAGAGCTATGCCACAAAAAATTATTTCAGTTCAGATCAAGATCATTTTGAAGAAAAATGATCTGATCTAAACAAAATCAGCGTCATGATCACTTCGTATCAGTTCAACCGAAAAAATGTGTTTTTTGACCTAATGCCCATTGTATAAATGATCAAAAAAATGTTGACTCTATAGACCTTAAGGGGCGGGGGGGGGTAGAGGTTGAACCACAGAACCTCCTGGCTACGCTACTGAAATCCAGTTATTCTATTTATCTGTGCGTAGAAAAATTGGATATTTTCGAATAAGCTTAAAAAGTTGTTTTCCTTGGTGGGGGGGGGGTTAGCGTAGTGAATTTTATGATACATAACAGTATTGGGACACTTTAATTTTTAACGCCCCTTACCAATTTGTCGTTCATTTTTGAAAATAACCAAAATTTATGCTTTAAAAAAAAAAAAAAAGAACTTTTTAAAGCTACTAAATTGAAAAAAAAAATTAATGGCTGAATGATTTAATCTTTGAACAACAAAATATAACTTCGTAAGGTAAAAAAATTAAATATCCTAAAACTGTGTTTGGTTGAAAAAAAATAAAAGAAATTCCATAAATCCATAATTTGAAAAATGTGAGAAAAAATTAGGCCTGTTAATACTAAGTGGGCCGTTAAAAATTGGATTTCTCGGTGGAATGCTAAATTTTCCTTTTTTTGCATACAGCGTTATGCAGCTCTCACGGTACCATTTATCGAACTAAATTGGGGTTTTTTATTCTTTTAAGGAAAGAAATTTTCTCCGGCTTTCAAATGATCACAAAGAAATTACATCACCAGTGCTTCGATTTTGAATTTAATGATGAGTTTTTTTTTCAGTAATTTTCGAAAAACGAGTCTTAGACGATTGTATTTGCCTTCAAAGATATTATTTTAACATTTAAAATCGAAGAAAAAATTCTTCAATTTATTTCGAATGTGGAAACTTCCTGTTTTCATACACTTTATTGAATATTTACCATTTCGATGATTCATCGTTGCGACAAAATATGACTAATTTGAATAGCTCATACAAGGAAAGAAAATGAAATTACGATGTCTTCCACTTTGCTTGAATTTTGAATGAAATTAACAGTTTAAATTTTTTTTTTTTTTTATTCAAGTGAATTCGAAAAAATTTCAACTTGTTTCAAAGTTTTAATCGAATTTTTGAGATGTAGGAAATCTGCTTGCGAAATACATCGATTGTATTTTATCCGGATGAAATTTTATCCAAATTCATTTGAAAGCTCGAAGAATTCTATTTTCCCTATTATCAATAAAAACATTTAAATATCATGTAATATGTGTCACGTTTAAGGCTGTTCTTTCTGTTTACAACTGATAACAGAAAAGCTCAATTTGAGGGGTGATTAAGATGCACTATATCTTCGCGAATATTGAAGTTGAATTGTTCGGGTTCGTTTTGTTTTATTTATTAGTGTTTAAAGAAGACGTGACTGTTGAGACAATTTTGAAAAATTGATTAGTTTTTTATTTAGGAAGGGTGCAGCCAACGTATCTCGAGTGTGCTATAACTTCTTTTAGAAACAATCAGTTAAAAATTTGACTCATATGCGTCTTCGTCTTTCATTTACAAACATTTTAACAAAAAAAAAAAATTGAAAAAATTTGAAAATTGACGGAGATAGAGTACATCTAAAGTCGAATGGGAGCGGGTCAGGGTTGAAAATTCGAAACGTGATTGGTTAAAAGCGGTCACGTGACTTTCACCATTAGGTTGAAATTTGTTGTTCGTAGAGCAGTATAGAATAGCCTTAAGTCTGAGTATGTACAGTGCATTTACCAATGCTTGGAAATTTTTAAAAATCGGAATTAAGAAATTTTTGGACTCGTGGGAGACACCCAAAAGCTCTGACTACACTGCTGCACTGAAGAGTGATTTCTTTTTCTATATGGATATTAGTTGATAGGATAGAGAAACTTTTAAAATAAGGATTTCTCGTAATTACCTTTTGTCAGGGTATTTTATGTAATTAAATGAAAAATGTCGAAATTTTTAAACATCAGAATTGAAAAAAGAGAAAATTATCGAGCTCTTTAATTTATTCGGGATCTTTGAATGAATCATTGAAAAAAATCTGTAATTTTCTAGACTCGTGGTAGACATCCAAAAGCCCTAGTGATATTTCTGTGTCATTTAAATGGAAAAACTTCCCTCTCTCCGCGAGAGTTCCTATCAACCAATCAAGGTCGTATTTCCGGATTTGCATTTTTTCGTGATTCAAAAAAATTCCGAATGGTCTACAACTCGATACAAAACATAGGAAAAACCAACCAAACCTCGTTATATTTAAATCATTGTATCCCGGCAATTCCGCGATTCTCGAATTCATGCGTATATTATATCGGCCATCAGTTCATACGAATATTTGTGCAGGAGAAATTTTCGAGTTACTTAGCATCCGTAGGGTTTCTACGAAGGAAACGGTCGGACGATAGTGCTTTGTATATGCCAATGTACCTGGTGGGCTTTTTAAAATACCGTAATATCGATAAGGTTGTTACCCATACACACGTCTGCCGAGAAAGAAGACGTGTTTGGCGAGCCGACGAGCGTAACAATGAGCGTATAGAATTCGATCGATAGATCTATTCAATGAAAGAGGAGAAAAACCGTTCGCTAGATTTCACCCCTTGTCATATGAACTGCGGAATTGGTGGCTGTAATTTCTATTCAGTTGTAGCTCGTGGTGAAGCGATGCGAAATTTACGATGGTGTAAAGTGACCGAAGGTGATGTAATAATCGATGTAGCCACGGTACAGAATTACCGATTATATTGTGGGGCTAGAATTGGTGGAGTTTTCGAGAGGTGTTGATCTGGATTTTTTTTTTTCTAAGAAGAACCGAGTGGATGATGGATTTTAGATTTAGGTCGGATTCGACGATGATTTTTACTCGACGAAAATGAAAGAGGAGGCAGGGACGAAGCAGGCGAACCTTCGGAGTTCTGTACGAAATTATTTGCTCGCGAATAGTTCGTTCTAGCGAATATGATTTTTTTCAAGATGGCCTTCAGTTGTTGAGGCTGAACGAATTTTGTTGTTGTTGTTGTTGTTGTTGTTTTTTGTAATCGGTGATGTTAGATAAAAAAGTCTTTGAAGTATTCCTATTAGAATTTTTTTTTTTTTTAATTTAAAAAATAAATTGAGTTCAGGGAAATTTTTTATTTTTATGTAAGTTTCGCAAAAAATCATTCGTTATTTTTATAAATGTTTAGGTGATCTAAAAAATTGAAATTCATAATTTCTAAAAAAAAAAAAATGCAGTATTTAATACTTTTTTACGTATAATGATACGTTGAGAAAAACATAAAATTCTACATTTTTAAAACAACGAATTAACATTTTCTAATGATTTCAAAATCCGTAAAATTAATTAACTAATTTTTCCCAAAATTAAAGCAGCAAAACATGAATCTGAGTTCCGTCAATTATACTTACGTAATCATTTAAAAGCAACCAAGAAAAGTGAAATATGGCATAATTATTTTAAATGATTTTTTTTTCAACCTTTCCAGCAAATACCAGTGACATCATTGGTAATTAAAATTTCAGCTCTAGAAAATTATGGATTATATTTTTCAAATGTTTTAAAATCATTTAAAAACTTGAATGTTCGATAATAATTTTTATATAACAAAATCAGGTTGATGATATGTATAATCAGATGAATTATCATTTCTAATTTCAAACTTTTTACAGTAGAATCTCGTTATAAGGTTCCCGCATATAACGAATTCCCGTTTTTAAGGTCCAATTTCTCCGGTCCCTCGAACACATTCATATAACTGTGTACAAATTTTCTCGCTTATAACGTTTCCTCGGTTTAACGAATTCTTGCTTATAATATGAAAGTTTTTTGGTTCCAAGCGCGTTAAAAGATATCAATTTTTTCTTCCCTCAAATTTTTAAAATTTTTTAAAAGAAAAAAAAAAAACTTTTACTCCACTGTAAGTGTGGTAAATTTTTATTTGAAAATTTGTAATTTTTCCAGCATGCTGATGAGTTCAGTTTATCGGTTTTTCTACATCTATTGTCAATTCCCCAAAATGTCCCTTAAAGCCTTTTATCTTCATAATGAAACATGTAATTGGGTTACATCAGATGTTCAAAAAAAAAAAAAAAAAAAAACGAAATAAAATTTTTTTTCCATCACTTAGGATAACTCAGCTCGAGATGTTCTGGCTATCACGTTTTGTCGGTAAATAATATCAAATTGATTTCAAGGTTTTGCGATTAACATGGTGGAAATTACCGCAAAATGTTGATATGCGAATTATTATCTCGACGATATTATTATCACGACAATTCGCATTCCGGGTTGACAATAAAATACAACGTAATCAGTAAGGATGCACGATTGAAAATTAAACGCAAATTGATGAAAAGGAAAATAATAGATTTTTTCTTCAGCAACCACGAGGGAGGGGATGAAAAAGAATTTCGAATACGACGCACCCATGTCGAGCCAACAGTTAGGTGAAAATTTCAGAGAAGAAATTGACAAAAGAATGAATCGATGTTTTGTTTAAATTACACTTTTTTTTCATTATTTACTCTTTCACGCACGAGGCAAGGTTTTTCGCTCGACTACAGTTTCGTATTTCCGTCTGCTGCGAGTTAAGTGGATCGAGAGAATTTTTTCGCTCGTATGTTCTGGCTCAAAGAGGGAAGAGTGAATTTTAAGTACGTGTCGATTTTTACCTCTTCGTCGAAGAATTGAAAGTATTCTTTTAGCTTTCGCTTCTGAGAAATCGCATTTCGCTGGTAAATTATAAAGTCGAGTTTTTTTTTTTTTTAATTTCACCAAATATCGGCTCTAGAATTAAATTACTTTTTACACGCACGTGATTACCGGACCGCAGACGAATGTAAATATTGTTTGAGGAAATGATAGCCCATTTTAAGGGTTAATTCCGTGAAACCTTCGTAACTGCGGTGTTTTTTATCTGTTGTAAAATTCGTCGAAATTTTTCGTAACGGTGGAATATTCATTCAGCTGAAACATGCCATGTGAAATGTCATTCAGCGGTGGTCCTAATAGCTACTGACTTGTGATGGCCATTGATTAGATGGTCGGCTTGTTCTACATCAATTATCAATTCCCTCGTGTCCTTCGATTTCGCTTAGTGTTTTTTTTTCAATAGATTGTCCTATACTGTCAGAGTTTTTTTTTTTTTTTTAATTTAAACAAATTTTTTTAGATTTCATATCTTTAGGTTAGTAATAGAATTATCGAGTTCTTTTTTACCGTGTCGTTATTACAAAATACCTGATTCAAAAGGGAAAGTTTTGTCGATCCCTAATTCGTTCCTCAATAATCGGAAATATGTTCTTGAAGATAGGTAGGTAACTGTTCTAGACGCACAAAGATTTCAAGTACGTCTTTCAGGTAGTGAAAAAAGTACATTCATGAATTTTTTGTCCGTTCAATCCTCACCCCTCCCCATCCATTTACACTGGCCGTTTCTCTAACATGATTTTCAAAAACCCCTCCCATTGATATATCTTGGCTACGAATCTGCTATATTTCGTAAAAATCTAAAGACGTGAAGAAATTAAGAGATTTCTCCCGTAGGTTGCATGGATTTTTGGTTTTTTTCAAAAATCGTTTTTAACTAAATGAGAAGAGATGTCAACGAATCCAACGGTATACTCAAAATTTAGCCCTTTGGATGAATATTTATTGTGCCAACATTGGGAAAATTGAAAATTTTGCTTTCCCAACAATCTTCGAAAAACTATTTTATGTCGCAGAATGATTGTAAATTGTTTTTTCAATTCCAAGATAATTATATGATTTTTTCCCATTTTCAGGGGTTCCGAAAATGTATTTAATTTCTTTCCCATCAAATTTCACATTTTTGTTTTGGTTTTATTTTATAATATAACGTTTTATCAGTTATATGACAAAATAATACAAAATGTTGTGAAATTTGATCTTTATGGAAAAAAATTATGTTATCATTTTTTGGTAGCTGAAAAACAAAATACATTTTGCAAAAAAAAAAATCACCCACCTACTTCCTTTTTTTATTTTTTATTTTTCAACATGTCGTGTGCAGCTGCGAAGCTGGAGGTAAGGTTTCTAGCTTTTTTAGTTGTTTATGCTTTTTTAAATCTTTATTTTCTTCGCATTGCCATTATTTCTTCATTTTTTCACGATATTTCCCCATTTATGCCAGTACTTCTCAATTTAAAAATTTTATAACGCTAGTAACATGAAATTAAATTTACCATAGGAGCGTTTAAAAATTAGAATGATCAATTAATTAAAGAATTTATTGGGTGATAATTTAGCAACTTGGTTTCAGGTGTAATGGACCCACCCCCCTCCCGCCACGAGTGCAAACCACTATGCGGGAAGAGGATTATTATTATTACTTACGATAAAGATAAATGAAGTTCAGTGCAAAGCAAAAAAAGAAAAATCAGGGAAATTAAAGGCTGATTAAAAGGAAAAAGCAGTTTAAAAACAAAAAGTGCTATAAGAATAAAAAAATAACTGTATAAAATAGAATGCGGTGTATAAAAAATAAAAACAGAAAACAAGGTAAAACATGAAGAAGGCAAAACCAAGTATTTTATTTTTATGCGAAAATACTTGCATTTTTTTATCTAAGACTATTCTCTTTGTTTACGTTTGATATCATTTGAACTGGCGGCACGTTAAAGAAAAAAAGTAAAAAAAGTAAGTCATTTGAACTGGTCAGCTTACTTCCAAAATTCATTCAAGAATGCAGAATACGGGTTTGAATTATTTTATTTTGTATCCATTTTGAATTTTTTGACTTGAGATATTTTGTAAAAAAAAAAAAAAATGGGGTTTTATTTGTAGTGTCATTTATTAGACCATTTTTTGCCAATTTTTCAACCAACTCAAGTTAGAATAACCGGTGATAGAACGAAGAAAATTTTCCGAATAAGAAAAACTGAATGTAAACCTACTTGCCGGGGTTTTTTTTTTTTTGAAAAAAATGAAGTAACATAATGGTAAGTACTTACCTAATTTCATAAACTGTATTTAAAATTGTCACCGTCTATAAAAAATCCATACAGCAAATATTCCATTTTTTGACGATTTTCCGACTTCCTTCAATTTTCGGGAGAGAGGTGCGCCACTCCCCCCTCTTAAAGCCGTCCCTGATGAGTAACAATATGGAAAATCTTGCTCGTTTGAAAATTTTTGCATTGTCTACGCGTTAATGGAGACGAAATTGAAAAAAATTGAAAATTCACGAGGAAACATGGAATAAATTGGGCGATAAAATGAACAATTTGGTCAATACTGGAAAATTTCGTTCGTTTACGAGCTCATTTCATTCAATTCAACAGGTATATGAACTACGAAATATACCGATAAATAGTTTTTTCATTATTGATTTCTAGTGATGTCATATCATTACGATTTTTGATATCGGTATATATCAATATCGAAATTGATGATATCGATAATATGTAAAATGATGATATCGATAATATCCAAATTGATAATATCGATAATATCGAAATTGATGATATCGATGATATCGAAAGTGACAATATCGATAATATCGAAATTTATGATATCGATATATCGATATCAGTATCGAAATAAATCGATTTTTTTCAGGAAGTTAAAATGATGGAAGGATTAAAAAATGAATGCTGCTTAATTTTATCTTTCAAAAATTTTTAACAAAAGAAGTACAAAAATTGAAAAAAGTACGAATAATACGAACAATTGAAAGTACATAAAATTTTCATCCATTTTTAAACTTTGCGTCAGAAACCTTGATCTGGTTGATTAAAGGTAGACAATTGAGAGTGAACGAAAAGGTCGAAAACTGTTCGAATAAACCACGAAGTGACGCCAAACTCCACGTAAAGCCCTACTCTGTAGTATCTAATGACGAATGTTGATATTGAAATTTGATATCGATATATCGATAAAATGAATATCCTTTGATATTTTTGACATCTCTATGGTATTGATAAATTCACTCCATATTAATTAAAGATGTGAAAAATTTTAAAATATATCTAAGAATACGTATTTTTTTAAAACCTGAACCAATCGTTTAAGCCATTTATTAGGAAATTGTTACAGAAAATAACAGCGTACCAAAATGCCTTAAAATGAGAGTATTGAATGATGAACTTGAAACTTCACGTCTTCAAGTGTTAGGTAGAACATGCATATAAAATTTTCAGAGTACGTGGAAGGGAAGTTATGTCGAATTTTTGAAGAAGAAAAATTTATTTAGCTAGTTTCAAAGAAGAGATATTAATTTTTTTACTCAGTAATGTTATAAATATTTTGATTTTGAGAGTTGGCAACCCCAGCTACAGGCATGGGTAAGAAATTAGTCGCATGTCCCGAGGTTAATGTGAGAGATAAAGGTATAAAAACTGCGTCTATGAACTACGATGTGTTGGTCATCTCAAAGAAGAAAGGTAGGGAAGCTGGAAGATTGCGTCTGGAACGAGTAGAAGCATGCAACGGGCATTGAATTGAAATGCAGCGGATAGACTGAACAGCTGTGTAGGTTGAGCAAATTGATATTACCTCAAAAAAATTTTTTTTGAAGAATCGAAAAAGTTGAATTTTTATCAATTTTTTAGATAACATTGGTGTTATGTCAACCTTTAGTCGCCTTGTCATCATCGATTTTTGAAAAAAAACAAAAACAAATAATTGATCTTCTTCTCTGGAAATGTGTGCGAGAAACTGATGTTGTTTTTTACTGCCTCTCGGACGAAACCAAAACTTAAAAAAAATCAAAGTACATTAATCCAAAAATCGTAATTTTTTAGGTAAATCGATATCTTAAAATGACGCGGTCTAGTTTTGATTCATCTACGCCACTAGTGCCCCATCACCTTTTAATTCGACTACGCTCGTTGTGTAATTCTTACCGCATAAAATTGTTCTTTAATAAATCCCACTATAATGCCACTGGCACTACACCAAGCTCTCCGAAGGCTGAACTCTTTTAAAATCACGTTCAGGTATCCTTTTTACGTTAAGAATTCTCCTTTTCCTATATCCGTCCTTACGTCGGAATTTTCATTTCGAACAATACACTGTAAATCACTGCCATTTTTTTTTTTTTTGAAGAAGTTCGACTCGTTGATTCGGCGACGTAGAGTATTTTTTGTCGATTTTTTTCTTCTTCATTGTTCTTTAGATGTTTTTAAACGCGACGTTTATAACATCATCGTCAGTTTTTGCCTAAGAAGGGACCGATCTTGTTAAGGGTATGTTGAGAGGTACTCTTACCCGTTTACCCTACGGATGCTATTTTTCGAACGTTAACCTTTGAAGTATTCGATGGCAATAAAGGTTGGCTAAAATTCGCCCAAAAAATGCACGCTTCCAGAAAATTATCCTATTCGAACGAATAAATAATTTAAGAAATCTATCGTCGTTATTAATTCACCGGTCGGACATATCCATTTAATCGTCGCTTAGCTATGCTCTCTCTAAAGCTAGTATTACATATCATTGGAAAAAAAGGTCTTTCCTTGTCGCCGAGAATATAGGTTCGATGAAATATCTCGTATGCATTTCTTTCATTTATAACTCGTTTATTTTCGTGACAATCTTGTTTTTTGTGGTGCGGCCATTTCGTCGGCGATTTTTTTCATTCGCTTGGCACGAACGCGATGGCCCAATGAATTATTACCTATTTATGGAAATGAAAGAGAAATGCATCGTTCGTTGCAAATTTTTTTCCACCGATTTTACAAATTATTGGCGCTGGTTGTTGGCGAAAATATGCGAGTATCTGAATCGCTTAATTGACGAAATGAATTTTGCTCCTATTTGTAATTTTTTACATTCCATAATTATAAATTTGTGCGTTTTAATATACGCTTCGATAAACGTACGAAAAAAAAATCTTCGGTTGGGATTAACGTGCGGTAATGGTGTGCGGTTTTTTTGGCCCCACTCGTGTGTGTACAGATACGTAATAATATGTTATTTACGATGCAATTTGTAATTGAATTTTTACCGCTGGTATCCATAAATTGGACGAAAGCATCGCGTTAACGAGATACCCGAGTCAAAAGAGATTATCTTGTCGACAGCGTTAGTTTCACTATTACACGTATTCGTGTTTATTAAAAAGTCGATCATTTTTGATATCATCTGAAACGCGTCGACGAGAATGTACAAATGAATAATTTATATTTTTAGCCTTACTCTGTCTCTCTTTTCTCTTTGTATGTCCGAAAATTTTAACGTGTACGAGAACGAAATTATCTTGTTTTTTTTTTTCTTTTGTAGAAATTTTAGTTACCGATTTTATCTTCTTTTTTTTGTATTCTTTATGTTTATTATAAATTCGTCGATTTTTAATCCTCGAATATACCTATTATGTGTATCTTTTACGAAACAGTATTGTAAATTTCGTTGAAAGAGGGTACGAGATACGATTTTAAAGACGAGCGGTTTTGCAAAAAAAAAAAAAGGTTTAATCAAAAGTAGTTTTTTTTTTCGAACTTAATATTATTTTATATTAATTATGTATATAAATTTAAAAAATGATATCCAGCTTTTAAATTTTTTATATGTGTTTGCATTTTATCTTAAATTTTTGCATTTACTGTGTATATTTATAATAAGTGTATCTTTTTATTATTTGATTTTTTTTTCCTTTCTTGCCTTTTATAGTGTGCTAAAAAGCTAATTTGAGATTAACTCATTAAACTGTGATGTATTTAGTATAATGTATGATATAGTTAATGACTTGTATAAAAATTCTAACATTCTGTATTAAATTAGAGATCAAATAAATTTTATACTATTTCAACGCGATTCGTTTTTTTGATTATATACGGTTTTCGAACCGACGGCGAATCAATAAAGATTAAAGCTGCCTATTCGGATTTCGAGTACCACTTAAGTTGTGCCAGTGGTTCGAAAATTATTTAGAAGTGGAAAGCTGGAAGGAATTTTGATTTCGGTGGTAAGATGTAATGGCGAATGAATGCGAATTGTTCATTTGTATTGGAGTGGATTTAAGGAAATAATATTTTTAACGAGAATGCGTTTAATGACACGTGCCTGATGGAGTGGAATTTGAATTGTGATGGTAGACTTGGAGAGAAGTTTGTTGCGTGGATTAAATAAAAATGAAGGAATATTTCAGCAAATTGTTACAAGATAAGGATTTTTTTTTGGTTAATTTTTTATTAATGGTTATCAAAGTGAGGTAGGTGAACTAAGGTTATCTTTATTTTATCACGATTCGAGGTTATTAAGTTAATACTGTTTATCGGTATTTATTTTCTTTATAATCCCAGCGTATACAAATACAACTACTTATTAGGGTGGATGGATTTTGTGTTTTCTTTTTTTCGAAAATTGAGAAAACTTGTTGAAGTACAACGATATTATGCTTAAAAAATTTCAGCCATGTAGGAAGTGGAGTAATCTAACAGAAGGGATCCATGAAGCTCACACCACCTCTTTGAGCTCAAAAAAAATTGTGATCTTTGATTTCAAGCTCCAGTTTTCACCGCCATTAACATATGTATTTTATATTCTTAATTTATCAAACTCTAATAATACATATGTATTGAATGAATTTAAATAATGTACTTTTTATATTAAAATCTTGATAGACTTGATAGACAGAAAATCAAAAGTGAATGATTTGCTTTGCTATTCATGTTTCATCTTTCGCTTTTCATTTCACGAGCGGAGTTCCATTAGAAGGAATTGCCCCCTCCCTACCTCCCTGCCACAAAAATTTTTACTGAAGTCGCTCCACTGCCTGAACTAGGTGTATGATAGTTTCTTTGGAAATATTTTGGACCCTTTTGGTCACTTCATAGCTTTTAGGTCACTATTTACTATTCCCATGATAATGTACTCAAAATTGAAAAAATTTTGATATTATTCAGAAATTTTCAAAAAAATATTTTTTTGAGATAAATAATTTTTTGAGAGCAAAATACTTGAACCCCCAAAAAATATGTACTATAATTTTTTACCACATTCAGAGGTCTCAAAAATGTTTTTTTTTTTTTTTAAATTGTGCCACATCAAATTTTGAGATTTTTCACGTTATTTTATAATATTGCTAATAAAGTAATAAATCTTACACCTCCCCCAAATATAGTGAAAAGTAATATTATTTTAGCTGAGTTTTTAACTAAGAAACGACAGCTATTACAGCCTACCTGATTTGGGAGGGGAAGGGTGGGATCTTCAAATCTTTGCGTTTCAGACCATTTGTAATTATCTGGCAAATGTCTAACTTTTTGGTATATCGTATATATTTATATATATTTTTCCCCTATGCGTAACGCAGGCGGGAATTCATGAAATTCGCTCAAAACTTGGTGAGAGTCCCTACTTAGAAATCTAACAAAACGATTTTTTTTGTTTTTTGAAAAAATTCAAAATGGCGGATCACTCAAATTTTGAGTGGAGCTGGAGCAGAGACAAATACCTCAATTTTTTTGTTTTCGATCTCATATGAAAGAGTAAGTCGGGGACACCAACATATCTAAATTTCAGTTTCCCAAGTGTTTTTTGTATCAAGGAAACATTATGCAAGTACTTCGTAAAAAAAAAACACTCATTTATACACTAACTTCAAAAAAATTTACTTGAAAATTTTTGAAAGCGTCTAAATTTTTCAAACTTTGAACTCTTTATGGAAATGGTAAATATTGAACTAGAGGGCTGAAAATATTTGAGTGTCATTTGACAAATTTTCTCACTTCATCGCCAGCAATCTTCGAAGAAATCCCGAAATCCATCCATCCTACTACATACATATTGGCAGTACCGAATAATTGTGAGGATACTCTTTTAAAATTTATCAGGTGAGTTTTTAATGAAAACATTGACTATTACAGTCAAACAGGGGTGCCCAAGTAGGCCACGGCCATTCTAAAAAAAATTGCCTCTCATACAAAATCGAATTAGGGTATTCAGATTTAAGCACTGAACACGTTAATTTTTTTTTGATAAATAAATAAATAGTTTTTTGAATATCATAAAGTTTTTTAATATTTCAATTTAAAATCTCATATAACTTATAACCCCCCTTCTGCCTATTTCCATAATGTAACCGTACTTTGTTCTATTTCATCCAGAAAGTTTTCCGCGCTGGAGAAATTAGTCATGCCCTCTATTTTATTTTTATTTATTCGTGTTTTTTTTTTGTTGTGACATCCTAACTCCCCCACACACTTCTGCTCATTCAAAAAACGAATAAAAAAATTGTGCAATTCAAGTTTTTTCTTATGTGCTAAATTAAAATTAAATTTTGAATAAAAATTTGCCACCCATGGAATCTTACTTCTTCTCCCTCCTTTACTTGCACCATTGATTACAGACTACTTAATTGGAAAGGGAAGGTAACGTAGTAGGAATTTAAATGTTCACCCTTCAGATCATTCGTGGTTATGTGGTGAGTTTTGAAGTATTTTTTCAATATAGTTTTCTTGCGCAATTCATAGCTTAAAGGGATGAGAATGAAAATCGCTCAAAATGTGTTCACAAGATCTCCACGTTGATAGTAGAGTGGAACGTTTTTACTTTTTTTTTTTTTTGTTTTGTGAATCAATAAAGCATCTTATTTAATTGTTGCAAAATAATCTCAAAAAAATACAGCCCTATGGGTGAATATAAATATCCCTATATTTAAAAAATTGTGCAGTTTTCCAATTGGTTGAATAAACTGTTTGGGGGGAGTTATGAGTTGGTTGGGTAATCAAAGTTATTTTGGCATTTAATTTTTCTTTTCATTTGATCTGAAATATAATTTTTATACTATTTTATTTTTTGAATAAATGTTCAAGTTGAAAGGGTGAGGGTGAGAAGAATCCGTAGCCTTAATCCTTAAAAAAATTGGACGTATGGTTCTAATTTCACGTGGCAAAAAAAAAAAACAAACGTGCAACGCTGTGTTGGATGTGACGATGCGAGTATAATGAGATTACAGCATTATCTGCTAGTGTTAGCATGCTCCCATTAAAATACACTTCCTTTAAAATTTTCGATTTACAGGCTGGAGGCAATTTGATCCCTCTCACTAAGCCTGCATATGAGCGAGTTGCTCATCTAGTTCAAAAAAAAAAAAGTATTTTCATTCCTTTATTTTATACTTTCCAACGACCGAGATATTTTAAAATATAAAAGTCCTTTCATTAAAACGCCGAACAAACATCTTTCTTATCTATAGGTAGATTTATTGAAAAAAGGTGTCCGATATATAGATCGTGTCCCCTCGTACGCTATATGTGTGAACGACATACGGTGCAAAACAAAGGTTCCTGCGTATTATTACCGAGAGGCTATTGATGTAAGCATTGTAAGCTTTTTGTATGCGCTTACTACCTTAAAATCCGTATCGGTCGTTTATCGGCGATCAGGTCGTAAATCAAAATGACTAAAGAAACTGGCAGATTTTATTGAAATTTATTACCAAATATTGTAATCGCGACTACACTTATAGGTATTGTGAAGAGGAGTTAATGTTAAAAATGTAATTGATATGCACTTGTATTCAATGCGTTTGTGCCGGGTGAATCATTATTTCAAACCATTCATGGAAGTAATTGAAATGTAAGCTTTTTTGTCACGTTTTTAGATTAAGATGTTCCAATATTGTTTCATCGTCCATTCGTTTACACAATCAGATAATGGAAACGTAATATCGGTATTTGCATTACAAACTACCAACAAAGTAATTACTCATAGGTAACCCTGAAAAAGAACTCATTGTGCGATAAATGGATTAGGTATGAAAAATTAATTGCTTGTTTGTACCTTTATCATTATGTAAGGTCATGCAAAAGAATATTCGGAAGTTTTCGCTGTTTGATTATTTTACTAGTTTGATAGGTAACCAAATAATAAAGCGTGATCACTTCATGATTTTATCTACCTATATGCACATTCGCATAAAACACCCTTGTAAGTGGATATCTACCTGCTTTTTGTCACCATAAAATTGGCAAAATTTCAACTAAGAAATTCTGGTATTCTTGCCTAAAATTAAATACTTTATCGATGAAATACACGATAGGAAGTAATATACCTACATAATATTTATTAATTTTTAAAAAAAGCCTTTTTTTTTTTTTTTTTGAAATGAAAGTTTACTTAAGGGGAAAATCGATTACCATTTTAAATTGACTATATTTTCAAAAATAGTCAATTACTGTCTTAATAATGTTTGTTTAAAATACAATGTTTTTCAATATGTATTTATTTTCCTAATCGCTAATTTCTTCTAATCCATTATCAACTGCGCTTATATCTTAACTGGCTTATATTTCTTGATTTCTCGTATCATTAATTGTACACAAGCGGTTATATCGTTTTGCATTAATTAATATAGCGTATCAAAAAACAACTAGCGCATATGTACGCATTTGCTAATAAAGGAATACCTACTGCTTAGTTAATCCTTAGATGTAACTTGAAAAAGTTTGCACAAGAATTTCCAAGTACTGTTTGGAGTAATTGAAAATGCTTTTTTCAAATAGTGAATTAGGTTGGTATTGTTCAAGACTATAAACGCTAATTTGATCAAAAATGAATCTCTTCCGGTATGATATGAGTCAACAAAATGTATCTATTATCGAGTTATATTATATTCGGTTTAATATAGACGTAGATTGTGCTAGGCATGATGGATTTAATTTGTATTTTTGTGTCAAAAATTACAAACACATTTCCTTTGCTCTTTTCTCCGTATATCAGCATTTATAAAGGCATATTGTACATTCACACGGATGTTGACTATGAGTACTAGTAAATAAAACATTGATTTATATTTAATTATTCATTACAACGTAATATTGCATTCGCAGTATTTATTAATTCATTCAGCTTGCCCACGTATTTGATATTTATTTGTAAGATGTAGTCTTCAGAATTAAATTTCACGTTATTTAATCTACTTTTTCATTCTGTGGCCTTCTAAAATCCCTCATGGGCTGTATTTTTTTTATTTATTATCAAATTTCAGCGAGTAAAATCGGTTGTAATTCTCTATTAAGTTTTTTCTTAAATAAAAAAGTATTAAAACCTAACAAATTTGATTCGCCGGAAAAACATTAATGAACTATTTTCCATTTTATTTTACTTGAAACTAAGTATGCAATTTTGGTATTGGTGCTCAATTGCTATAATTATTAATAAATTAAAAAAAAAAATACTTACTAAAACACGTTTGACGTAGCGAAACTAGCGAAACTATCAACCAAATAATAAACCTAACAAATAGTCCTGTCTATGTTTGGCTAAAATGTATCATTGAGGATTCCTTTAGGGATTCGATTCCATCGAAATAATTTTGTAAACACCAAAGTATTTATTGTTATTATTGAATGGAATTTTAATTTTCTCAAAAAATTAGCAATCTTATTGCGTTCAATTGATTTGCTTGCGATATTGTGTTTAGTACTGACATCTTCTTTACCTAATTCGTAAGTAACAGCTTAGGTATATTTTATATTTCTTCAAAGAAGGAAAATCATAACTCTCCAGCATCTTCCCACAATTACTATTTATTGCATTTTCTGAATTTATGTAACACGTTACTTCCAAAATGCTCAGTTTTACCACCGTGTAAATGTTTTGAACTTCAATAAGTGAATTTTATACAATCCAATCCTCTCCAATTGATCTCTCCATGTCTAACTCAATCGAAGCGAAAAAATCTCATGAAGAGTTGGCATCTCATTATGCACTTCAAGTGGCATTACAAACTATGAAAGAACGATGTCAGCAGTTGCAAGCACGTTTATCTGTAGTGGAAGAAGAAAATCTTCAATTGAAGATTGATAAACAACGGCAAATCCGCCAAGAGAACAAGATTACTGCTAGCACATGTGATATAGATAAATTACAAGAACAGATCGCTCAGCTTACCAGACAAAAATCTCAGTTAACGCATCATATATACATGGTAGCCACCGAAAATAAGCATCTATGGACTAGATTATCGCTTTTGACTGAAGCAAACGAATCACTGGGGACTCGATTGAGTAAAATATCCACAGCACTAAATAACCATACTAGTAAAAGTGAGCAGCTGCTACAAGAAGTGAATCAAGGTGATTATTCTTTGATATTCGCAAGTATATACGATATTTAAGTAAAAGCCTCACATATAGAAATTAATTCTGTTTTTTTTTCTAGATGCAGGAAATCCTAGTTTAGAAGAAATATCGTTGAAATTAATCAATAATATTCAGCAAGAAAAAAATGATTTAGAACAACAATACGCCGAGGTAAAAATCATAAAATAAATTAATTTATTGGATTAATTTCATTTTAAAATTTTAATCTCAAAATAATTTAAAATCAAATTTATTTCAGATGGTTGAACTACAGAGTTTCAAAGACTGTGATTTTACATTAGCAAATGGTGATAAATGTGATAATGAACTCCGTGATAAAGTTAGTGAAGAAGTAGACGACGAAGAAGAAGAAGCTTCAAATGAAATGCTGTCAAATGACTTGAAACGTTGCAAACAGCAACTTGCCAGATTTTTATCTGCGTTGAAAAATCAAAGAGAACAACTGCGAAGTGCCTTAAAACTATTGAAGGCATATTCAAATGGTAAAAATGCTAAATACTGTGTCTCAGTTTTCATCTATATATTGTATTAAAATTAATAAATTTATTGTAGGTGTTGATCACTGCCTCGTATGCAAAAAATTCCTTGAAAATTCTAAAAAAGCTTTTCGTGACGTTGAAGTTATGGCTTTACCATCGGAAATTATTGAAAAAGATTCTATCGACGAAGAAGTTAGAAATATTAATGAAAATTCCAAAATACAAATGAATTGCTACTGTAAGATGAAATCGGAAAAACGCATTTGTCCTATGTGTGGTTGTATGTATTACCATACCGATAATGAAGAATTTATGAGTGAATTTATCGAACACGTTAGAAGCCACTTCCCGCCGATAGAGAGTAAAACTGATGAATTTGATCAGTTCTTTCACGAACAACCTCCTTCAGTATTATAAGGAGAGGAACATTTTTCCTATCGCGCAAATATTCCTAATGTTTATAATTTGAAGTTTTAATTATTTCAATTCGTATGGACGTTTTTTTCCTTCGTAGACATTCGACGACGTCTGTAAATTTTATCCAGTTTATTTTGTAACTCTTCTTAATAAATAATGCAATTTATTGTTAATAGTTTTGTTATTATCATTTTATAGTTGAAAGAACTATTCGATTTGATGCTAGTATGTAAATTCCGATGGAAATTGTTAGACATGATATTGTTTTATAAAGAGATTTTTTATGACGATAAAATAAAAAATGATTGATTCTCTTTTTTTATTGAAATAAACATATTAAAAATGGAAATAACGACACTACATAAACAAAATCATTTATCCAAGTTGTTCTGGTTTTATATCAGTTTCATCAGATGTAGCTGCTGCTGTGCTTCTTTGTAACAAGTTGCGACTAAACCAAGGTGGACGTTGTTTTGGAAGTTCTACTATTCTTTTACCCTTAAAAGATGAAATAAAAAGTAAATTCAAAATGAATTTAAAATTATCAGTAATCCATTTCTTAGAACCTACCTCCCAGAATTCTGATGGTACAGTTTCTTTTTCTCCTTCATACAACACTATAACTTCTTGTTCCACTGGTGATAGTCCTAAATCTTTTAAAATAGCATCTTGCATTTCTTCAGTTTCTTTCTTCACTTTATCGTAACAGTTTTCTAGCATAAAAAGGTCAATTAGTTTCGTGAGTATGAACTGTAGCTTTTTTTTAATTGTTACTTACTGCACAAATGGTTCTTTTCGTAGTCATGCCCGCAATGAACACATACCAATATATCGTTTTTCTTAATAAAAGTCTTACAAAACTGATGAATGGAACCGTACTTTTTTTTCAATCTACGTTCGATAGTGATTCTTTTTTTAGGCACACCCCACAGAAAACCATCTTGCATAAATTCTTGAATCGAAAATGGTTGTTTCGCATTAGACACTGGGGCAATATTTGATTCGATGTAATTTAATGCTGGAATGAAAATGAAAGCTTTCTTTTAGCGTCAATTAGGATTCATAATTACAGATACATAGAATTATAAAGATATCGAAACCGGGTGCGCATTTACCTGGTGGAAATGGATACTTGTTTCCCCAAAATAATAAACGTTCGACTTCATTAACTAGCGTTCTAAATGATCTCAACACCACTTCTGATAGCATAGTGAACTATTTGGAATTCACAAATTTTTAATAACCTTTCGAAAACATTTAATCGGTAATTTCGAAAAAAATTTTCATTTTTAGCGAAACTGAAATGTGATAAGTGATAACGCAGGGGCTTTTTTCGTTCATATCGGTCGCGAATGAATCATTGTTGTTATATGGCGAATCGATGCTATGTATAAGTTAAGCATGTGCGAACTAATTCATTTAAAATGAACCCGGCTGGAGTGGTAGACCAAGAAAATGAATAAAATTTCAAAAATTTACAACGTCTTATTATCTTGTAATACTATACTACATTATTCTCTTCTTTTTTGTTTTTCATTTCAACAAAATTTACAAATTTACAATTCTCTACATACTGACAAAAAATTGTAGCAACTTGGTGTTCATTCATTAGTGATAATGAAGTATTTGAAACCAAGAAACACTAAAGAATTCAGTTGAAAATGAGTGGGAAAATGTTTAAACATTAAATAAATCTAAAATAACGACAGAATACATTATTGAATACTTTATTCGCGGAAATGAACCATTAGAAGTAACAAAATAATACATATTCATAATATATGCTGTTGATTGATGATGGCATAAAGGATACGCTTTATAAAATCAAATTTCAAATATTTTTTTTGAAAATCCGTTGAAAAATAGATTTTGAATGAATCAAGCACTTATTTAAGCTTCTTCTTTGGTCTCAAATTGTTGGTATGTCCACACTTCTTTTTACGGCAGTTTGTTGCTCTGGGATGAAGACGAGCATAACATTTACGACAGATCATCTTGTCACAGTTGTATTTCTGGGCCAATAATCTAAGCGTTGGTTCAATAACACCACCTCGGAGTCGTAATACTAAATGTAAAGTCGATTCTACAAACAAACAACAGTACGCATCATCAACAATGAGAAACTTTTGAATACAACGTAGGAATAGGTATTTACACAACTCGCTTATTGTTACCTTTCTGAATGTTATAATCCGATAAAGTACGTCCATCTTCGAGTTGTTTACCAGCAAATATCAAACGTTGTTGATCTGGAGGGATACCTTCCTTATCTTGAATCTTCTGTTTCACATTTTCAATGGAATCGGAAGGCTCAACTTCCAACGTTATCGTTTTGCCAGTAAGCGTTTTGACGAAAATCTGCATCTGTAAATTTCATTTCAAAGGTACGAAATTAGCGTGTGAAGATTATGTAGTAACGCACAATCTTATGTTGTGATTTTATTTAACTTACCTTGGATAATTAATCCAAAAGATACAATAATTAACACTATAACAAAAATTTAGTGAAATTCGCGATTCCACGTGCAATGTTCAGAATGTTATCACCCCAGTTTAGCACAGGAGGGGATATTGAACGAATAACTTATTCAATTTTTTAAATATTTTGACGAATACTTAAATTTTGAAGTACTATAACATTTAGAGATTTGAATCATACTACATTATTTCCATTTAAAATTAAAAAACCAACAAAAATTCAAGAAAAAGTGCCAATTAGAGTGAAATTTTAGAAATTTTAGATGTTTCCAAACTCGTTTGACTAATTTTAATTTTTAATTGTAATGTAAGCACTGCTAGTTTTCATCAACAACCGATGTTACACCATTTTGTGGTTTAAATTAAAGAGTTATTTTTTTTATTTTAACAAATATATTTTTCTTCCGTTCATGAAAAAATTTCAAAAATATATATTTTTTTATATAAAAAATGATGATTGTTTTTTTATTACAAGCATTAAATAAATGTTTAATGATTTTTTTTGTATTAAAAACGTTTTAATGATCAAACTTAGCCGAAGACGCAAACTACAGAAAAATTTTTTCCCTATCCAACATATCGATTTTACAACGAAAAATACAATTTTTATCTTTGGTAACACTGTGCTACTTCCCCCAATTCTTTATCAGGCGGTATTTTGTCGAAGATATTTATTAGAAACTACAAAACTGGAATGAAAATGTAACAACATGTTTAATTAAAACAGTGTAAATGATGGCGTGTTTGGGTTCGGGACGTGCGTGTATTCGCGGGTTTGAAAAACTTTGCTTGTTAGCCCAAAATACACAAATCAAGAAGAAATCAACATCATACTTACAATTTAAGCAAATTGGAATTCATCCTCTCGCAAGGACTTTCGTTCAAAATTGTCAGGTTAGTCATTATCAGTACTTTTATTTACCTTCTACTTTAACATAATTTCGTTCTTTTCATTAATTATATGTAATCTGTTAATTAATTAACATATTTGCAATTTCATTCTTTATATTTCAACAAAAATTCGCCAAAATTATATCATTTATTTCCATCTAAATGTGAGGTATGAAATCATTTCGATTAACCGTTTTTTCGTTATCAGTGTAATACCATGTGTATGAATGTCATTGATAACGTATGACGTAAATTTCATCAATTAATCGATGCTCTATGAAATTATTTTATTGATCAGGAAAATTTTATTTTTGCAATATTTTGGGTTAGGTATGTTGAAAAATTTGATGTTATTCGGTTTTCAAAAAGTCTCATACACTTGACTAAATATTTGAGAAGATAAATTTAACCTTCAATAGATCACATTCGAGATTTCAAATGTAAAAAATTACTTTAGAAGAATTGTTTTTTATTTTACTCTCAGCTACTTAAAATCCGAATTTCTCTCAAAACATGGAATTTTGTTATCATTTTATTGCTCAAAACATCCACAAAATATCACTGAATGTGGTTTTAAAATTGGAATGAACATGTATCTCAATAATAATAATTACCTCTCTCGTATCCCCATTAATAAATTTTTTTTTCGACATGTGAGTATTCTATTTTCTCCCAATACTTCATACATCTTAATCTCGAAGAAAAGAGAAACTGAGAAGAATAGGTATCGAAATACGTCGTAACGATGACCTGGTTAAATGACCAGTTGTAAGCTATATGAGCTTATATCGTACCAAACTAATTATTAATAATAATCACGCGTTTGTTGGCACGTTATACCTGATTCTAGTAGAAACTAACATTCCATTTCGATACATTATGGTATTTACGTTGAACCCTTGTCATATAAAATCCTACTGAAACGCTTCTTAGTTAACTGCATACCGAACAAGGACGCTAAATTTCACATAAGAGATCGTACACATTCGTAATTGGTTATTGGTGTTTCGTAATTCGCTTATAATACTTCCGGAGGTATCTTATACTAAATGCACACCATTATAAAAATCGTTATCCGAATTCCAAACGGTATCCTTCCATTATATCTTTTATTACTTAGCTATCGGGCTTACTTAAATCGTATGAAATATTTGCTTTTTGCTTTTAAAATGTAAATACCAAACCGCCCAACTTGACCAGAAATTCAACCGTGACCTAATGATTAATGGGTAATAAAAACTATAAGATGTAGTTGATTTTATTATCAGTATTGTATTCGTAAAAAAAAATGCGCAAAAAGTTATTCTCAAATTTATGCGAAAATCAATAAAAACTTTTCAAGGACGGGATGTAGTAGATGACAAAAGCGCTCAAATCTACCCATTCGCTTATCACGTTTATTTTACCTATTTCACCTATAATTTATTGGAATCGTAATCGAAAATTTCATCTCTATAATCATCTATTTTGTGTCGTGTTCAAACCTGTATGTTCTAGTCACGAAAACGAGTGACTGCATCACGAAAACTGCAACCAGCTGCGGGTAGTTCGTAAATGTGAATGTGGGAAATTTTCAGCGTATTTACCACTTGATTTTTTTTAAATAATTTTTTCCTTTTTATTTCAAAAATATAGGAATTTCTTGATTATATTACAAAATTGCGATTTTTGAAAGAAATATTCCATTTTTTTCAGAATTAATTTTTTTCTAGTAATAAAATAATTAATTAAATTTTTTTATGATTTATATTATTTATCATTCATTAAAACGTCTTGACAAAGTCTAATCTGTGTAGAAAAAAATATATTTTACGTAACGAATGTTCGAGTTTTGATCAAATTAATTTCGCGAATATTTGAATAAAACTGGTTAATTTTACTGAATTGATTATTCAAGGTCACATGCTTATCCGCTTCATACATTAATAACTGTATCGCCTTAAATACTTCATAAGTGACAAAAAAAAAAAATACTGATATTTCCTATCTGTACATTGGCAGACAAGCGGACAAAATTTACCAAAAAATATTCACCCAATTTTTAATGTTTTTTTTTTTAATTTTTTGTTCTATATAAAAAGAAAGGTTAGCGAACTGCCACAATCATTGACTTGAAAAATGATAAATTATTTAATAACTTTGGTACGTTTGTTGCTAAAATTACAACTTGAAAAATTTTCCTGTCAATGATATTATTCGACCCTGATCGATGAAAAACAACAAAAAATCATTGTTTCGCGAAAATGCGCACAATTACTCATTCAATACATTTTACATAATATTAAACTAATAAATCAGACGGTTATGAAAAGATCTCGTCCGTATTGGGGCTCCGTCAAGGCTTTGTGAGGTGAAAAATTTCGAGAAAACATATCAGTCGTGTTAACTGTTCATCATAATATGACTTATTCGTGCTCTTTTGTTAAATACTTTTTTTTTTTTTTTTTTTTTTTTTCAATGAAAAGGATCAGGGAACTGAATGTAATGGTTTCAATGAAATAATGTAAAATGTGAAGCTTCTTCAATTTTTTTTTCTTCAAGACTTCTTGGATATTGTTTCAGTTTTTCATGTGCAAATTGAAAATTTAACTCCCTCAGTGTAATGCTTGCTCTTGTATATAAACAAAAAAAATTGTAAGCAGCTATACCACACCACTTGGGCTGAGTTTATAATGGAAGTATGCTCAGACTTGTAGAATTATAGATAATATTGATAATTCCGCGCTGAAGATTCCCGCTTATCCTCTCCTAAAGCATTTGAAAAGTTGAATATAGTATATGTTGTGCTTCTTATCTCTTAATATTTATATGAGCCATATTGATCAAATTTAAGCTATTTAAGGCTCCTCAAACTTTCTTCAAATTTTCATTATTCGCAATTTTGAGGAATTTTGATCCAAATTCAAGTGGTCATGTTGTGCTCTCTAAGAAACCCTACATACAAAATTCGAGATTTCTATATTAATTTAGTAAGAAGATATGAAAAATTCAGTACATTTCATAACTCGAAATTTCCTCAAAACGTACTCTTTTGTTCCAATTTCCCTTCAAATTCACCTATAAAAGTGAAATTTGGGTATGTTGGAATTCTTCACTTTTTCTATCGTATGACACCATGATAACAAATTTTGAGGTTTTGAGGGTCATTCCAGCTTTCCTCAAAATTTAGGTGAATCGTCATTTTGAGTCGATTCGTAAATCCCAGAAAATTACTTTGAGTATTCCCATGAACAATCCCTCACCAAATTTGAGAGATTTTTATGCTCATTTGTTGGCGTTCAAATCGGGGAAAAATTCATGTAAAAAGTGGGGCATTAGGGAATCAACTCCGAATGATATGAAATGGAAGGACATGAAATCAGGTGGCCTGTAAAAATTACACTTTTTATTAAAAACTCACTAAGAAGTGATATATAATCGAAAATTTAAACATTTTTATTCAGTTACTATCGATGATGGAACTAACATAGCAGATTTTCAAAAATGGTCCTTGATTTCGATAAAACTGTTAGATGTATAATAAGTTCAGAATCTTATTTTAGTATTTTTTTAGATGTTTTTTCAGAAATTATAGAGGGTGTCGTGGTATTTGCTAAATTACCTCAAAAATAAGTCGTATAAAAATGTTGCCTTCTAAATTAATTTTTATATCCGCTTCTTCTCCCTCCCCAATGAGTTCGATTTTTCAAAATTTTTAAATAAAAAAAAAAAAATGTTTGATAGTTTTGCATTGAGCAATCCTCTACAAATGAAGAAATTTTAAATAAATAAAATAAACTAAAAAAATTAAATTAATTTTGAATTCAACTAATTAATGACGAGAAAAATGTGAAATGTCCCCCCCCCCTCTCCTCCCTACCAAAGAAGGTGGATTACCACAGAAGGAAAGAGGACAACAACTAAAATTATGCTTCAAAATTCAAAATTTAATAATTTTTTGTCAATGTATACTTAACATGAAAATGCAAAACATAAAACTCACAAAATTACAAATGTGTTGTTAGAAGGTCAAAATATCGATTGTTTTGAGTTCTGAATTTTTTTAATAATTTTTTATTTGTGATTTTGTGAGTTTTTTTTTCATATTTATATTGTGTATTGGCAATATTCGGGTTAAAAATACATTTATATTTCAATGTATAAATTCATTTAACAATGTAATTTTAAATAATGTATAATTATTAATTCATAAAAAAAATTTTTATATCTTTTAATTAAAAAAAATTAATTTTTATTTTAATTTTCAATTCAATTGAATTTAATTAAATCGACTCATATTATTCGTCTCCTTATCAAACTAAATTAATTTAAATAATTTACCTCGTTAAAGCACTATAACTTATGAAAAAAAAATTTTTTTTTAATAATTTTTTTATTGTTGATGGCCATTTTGTGTCCCAAAATTGTTCAAAAAGATATATACGAAGAAAAAGATTGGAGAATTTTGATTGAAACACCATTCATCTAATCTGAGCCCCCTGCACTGATTCCTTGAACTGTATAAAACTCCCAGTCAAAACCAAAGCAGCGATTACTCAATAAAATATCCCCTTAACCGCAAAGTCATAAACACCTTGTAAACATCTAAACATCGTGTAATTACCATCTCTATGTCCACTACGACGTAGAAACAATATGCACATTAATTTTCTCTCATTATCCGTTGAAAAATTGCCCACCGAAGGAAACCGACAGTGAGTTGGTACCGCTGGTTGTTCGCATTCGCAATAGTTCATAAAGGTCTGGGTCGTTCAACCTGTATGGAAGCCGAAAGTTGCAATAACGTTTCACGTACGCGCCAATCTAGAGACGTCGCGTACACAAGGAAGAAGGGAGAACGGTTTACTGGTGAGAGTGTTCGGCCGCGACGCGGGTACCCTAAGGGAACGTTCGAAGCGTCGAAGACATCAGGTGTTAAATGGTCAACGGAGGATGACGGCGACGGCGAGAGGTATTCGAAGAGTCCGTTTTAATCGGCACTGTAGTGGTGTCGTCGCAACGACCGAATGAATCGCGATTGTGATAGTATTCGATGTTGACCTTGATAACGAGAAGGGAGCCGCTCCTTCATCCGGAGCTAGTTACATCTTTAGTAGGTCACTTTCCCCGTAGAAAGCTGCCTAGTGCCCGCCCAACGGCGAACGTTACCTTCTAACTCAAGGACATCGTTGTCGCAGCCCTCGAGCATTTCAAACGCTCCAGCCAAGGGTGCACGTAAACTTACGAAAGCTGAAATTTTACGACGTTGTTTCAAGGTAGCAGACAATTTATTCCAATGGTTGGCGATAAATTTTCATTTCATTTTCGAGCGATTTTTTTCCCCCTATTTGTAATTTGCATCTTCGTCTTATTAAATTTGTAATCTCATCGAGTATCTTTTCTTCGCTTCTGCGTGGCCTTGCGTGCGCATCAATCAGATAAGGGCTGCGCTCCATTGTCTTCGATCATTACATGCTTACCGGGTCTGCTGGCGTAAATTCGACGTTGTGTTTGCGCCGATGAATTTTTATTGAGGGAGAAAGCGGAACTGAGCGGCGAAATGAAAGTCAAGGACTGAGCATGAGCTTAGCCAATAATACTCGGTCGCTAACGGAATGTGCCCCAGTCTATACCATACACGTAATAATTTATACTAATCCAGTCCTCCAAGTCACGAAGCAGATACTTCGCCAACATACCTATCTTCACCACTATACGAAAGTCACGTGAAAATAGCTCGAAAGTGAGAACAAAATATTCTAATTATAAACAAAAAAAAATCGAATGCAGGTGCTGAAAAAAATATTCATTTTTATAAATAAAAAAAAAGATTGTACGTAAAATTAAAAAAAAAATTATATAAAATTCACAAATTAATGATATATGACTAATTTTATGATATTTTTAAACTTATTTTCTACTAGCAGAAAATTCCAGCTTTCCTTACATAATTATATTTTTTTCATCTTCTCTGGAAAAATTTCCATCGACATTCAATGTCGTAACATTGATTTATTCGATTAAAATATATACGCATGTATACAAAAATGAATAAAATTACATATTTCGGCATGTAAATTAAGCTGCAAAGTTTTAATTGGAATTTCTAATTTTTTGTCGAGTTTGTAGTGAAAAAGCTAAGCTATTACAGCCTACCTGACCTGGCCAAGAGGGATACAGAAGTTTGAAATTTCATGCTTTTACCTTTCAGACCATTTGTAGTTGATTGAATAATGTGTATTCTATATGTATCTTTATTGATGAAAAAATCCACATATTATAGCCTACCTGATTTGAGAAAGATGGGGGGGGGAAGTAACTTAATAACTTTGTATTTTGTTTTTCGTTTTTTTTTTTTTTTTTTTTTTTTTAAGCGCGAGCGAATGCGTATGAAAATTATCTAAAATTTGATAAGGGGATTTTAAATACGCTAGAAGGAGTTTCCTCGACATTCGATCAGATTGAAAATGGCTGTTTATTTAAATTACAAATAAACTGGAGGTTCCTTGCGAACCAAAAAATCTTCGAATTTGATCTCATGTGGTAGTGTAAGTCAAGGACACTAATGTGTGTAAAATTTAGCCCGCAAGAGGAGTAGGAGCAAAAACGATTTTTTGAGGAAGATTTGAGTGATGAAATTTCATGAAATTTTCGTATCTCTCACCCAAATATAACTAGAAAGCTCAAACTTTGTATACAGAGTTATTTAAGTGTAACAATATAACCCTTTGATTTTAGCTCAAAATTCATAAAAAATGGTAGATCCCTCAAAATTTGAGGAAAGTTGGAGGACCCTCAAATGATTCAAATTTGATGAATGAAGACTCATATGACTATTGTCATGAAAAAGTGCAACATATATCAAATGTAATTTTTTATCGTGGTTTTGCAGAGGATAAGGAAAGACTTCAGGAATCACCTCAAAATACTCAAAATGTGGCATAGTCAATGAAAGTTCGAAAATTTTTCAAATATGACTTCATAGGATAGAGTGAGCTGAAAATACTATAATGTAGAAATTTTAGCCTCCTAAACTCTAATATATAGAACTAGAAGGGAGTCAGAGCGAAAAAAATAATTTTTTGAGGAAACTTTGAGTTACCACATTTCTTGAAATTTTTGTATCTCCTCGCTAAATGTACCTAAATGGCTAAAACTTAGTCTATAAAGTTACCTTAGGAGTACAATACGATTTTTGAATTTGAGATATAATAGATCCAAAATGGCGTATACTTCGAACTTTGAGGAAAGCTTGAGGAGTCTCAAATTACTCAAATTTGATAAATATAAGCTCATATTATTACTACGACGAATAAGTGTAACATATCTCAAATTCAACTTCTTATGTTGATTTTGAAGATGGTAAAGGGAGGTTTCAGAACTCAAAATATGGTGGAGCTTAACGAAAGGTCGAAAATTCCCATATACAGTTCCATATGATAGAATGCTCTTGAAATACCAACTAAAAAAATTTCAGCCTCCTACCTACACTTGGAGGGGAGTTGAAGCGAAAAACTACTTTTGTAGGAGAAATCAAGTAATTTTCTTTCAATTCGTAGCGCGACCATATGTACGTGAAAATTACTCAGAATTTCATTCAAACGTCTTCACATGAATAAAATTTACTTTACTCAGATTTTTGATTCAATTCAATACAGCATTTCCGTCTAATTTTAAAATGGGTGTCCACTAATTATGTGTGGCGATTTCGAAGATTTTTTTCACCCCCCTCCTTCAAAATATGTTTCTCGTGTAAACGCATCGAATTTATTCTGAAAAAAAAAAAAGTAATCTCGTTAAGCATTATTGAATACAATTTGGCCATATTAATTTAATACTATTTTTTCATTATTCTACTTTGTTTCTTGCGAAAAAAATCACATGATATTTGTAGAGATCCCCCCCCTCCACGAAGTTAGATCAGATGAGAA